>JAULSW010000002.1:6162500-6762500 GCA_033439775.1 Podospora didyma
AGCGAGTGTTTATTTATTTATTTTGCCGGTGTGCTTATTGGTTTGGAGGCGGCGCAGGTTATAGGATTAGTAGGTATAGAAGAGGTAAGGCATCAAGACACAAAAGAGACTCACTCACGATGTGGCCCAATATACAGACACGCAGGGTCCAAAGAGGGGTGGGGGGGGTACCCCAAGTCCGGGATGGATCAGTATTTTACCCCATTACCTAGGAAAAAAAATTAGAGGTCTATCATGATGCCTTCGTTTTTCCTCTCGGCATTCTATAAGTTTTACTGCACACACTCATCACTCACTCTCTCCTTTGAAAAAAAAAGCCTTTGTGTGTAATCACAACACAACAATTCCCCCCCTTTTTTCTTTTACAAACGGGCGGCCGGCTACTCTTGAGAGTATTCTGTGATTGTTTCTACTGTCCATATTTTATATGTATTTAGTACACCTTTCGGTTTGATGTCATACAAACGAACGTATTATAAAACAGGTACATAAAACGGTACCAAACTGCTCTCGTCATTCATTGATACGCTGGGCAGACGACAAGTTATATTCTGTCTGTTATTAACACTGCCCTCCATATCTCACTTCTAAAGTAACTCTTTTTCGAACTCCAATTTCAGCCTCATATCTGCGACACGTGAATGTATATATTAGTGCTTGTGAAAGCTGCTGCCGTGTTGGAGTTACTACCTCCCACCATGCTGCATGCTGATATGTAGTCGGTCATTCGTTGCAAGGCATTCTACAGAACAAACCTAGTTTGTAAGCGTGAACTGAGACATGACAACGCACATTGAGTTTTTGTCTTCTCTACTAGGACTAATAGAGCAAAAGAGGCACTTATAAATATATACAGAAATATATATATATAGAACTCTCCTATCACCCCTCGGCAAGACCCAGCACAAGAAATTCTGTCTTGAAATTGTATCAGAAAAAGAACCTGGGTATTGAATCCTCTTTCACCACCGACCGTTTCCCGCTTTCCATCCCGACCGAGCTCATTCTTTTTTTTCCCTCTACCCCCAAGAAGAGACAAAAGACCAAGCAAATCCAGACCAGACCAGACACCAATCAAATGCAAAGTGACAGTCCCCGTTGCTACTCCCATTCTAGAACCTAGGTACGAGCTATGTAGTTAGATAGATACCTTACCTAGTTTATGCATTGTAAATATGAATGTGTCAAAATTTTGCGCCTCCCACCCCCAATTCTATCTTAACTCTTCACTAGGTGTGTGATGCTCGGTTTCGAGGTCCAGTTCCCTTGACTGTCTAAAAAAACAAAACACCTGCATCGTAAATGATAAACAAAAGTCCTTTCACATATCCGTCCCTTTTCTCTCTCCCTTAATGCCTTCACATCCACGACGACGAAGAAGCATATGCGCCATCCCATTCCTCTGCGTTATTAACCACGTCATCTTTGGGTGGTTCGCTGCCGGGCTGAACTCCCAGGGACCGGAGCCGCTGTGACAGGATGCTCTCCGTGGAGCCCGTACGCCCAATCTTAGCCAACGATGCGAACGCGTTGCCACCGTAGCCAACGTCGTTCTTGCTAAGCTTGTCGTACTTGGCGAAGTGAGTGTTGACGGTCGTCGTGAAAGAGGAAGACCCGGTTGGCGAGTCCACCCCGCTCATTTTCGTATCCTGCTGCTGCGATGCCACCCAAGATGAAGTGGTTGAAGAAAATGGTCGCATCTTCACCTTGAACTCGGAGTCTGATAGAGACTGTGATGGATGGTTGTCTCCTGCCGTCGCGATGGTGGTGTCTATGCTCTCGCTACTTCCACCCTCGCCGCCGCTCTGTGCATGGAGGATTTGTTGAGATGATGACAAGAATAGCCCAAACGGCGCCGAATCCACGGGCACATTATTTCCTGTCCCTGAGCCGCCACCGATCGAGGAGACAACGCCCTGCATCGGCGTTCCTGCTGCACCGACTGCCAAAGCTGACCCCGTCCGTCTATTGCTGCTATTCAGCCCATCGAATAACGGAGGCAGGGGGTGATGGTGAGCGAACGAGAACCCGGAGCTTCGCCTCCGGAATGCCTGCTCTGCGGCCAGTGCAGGACCACCGCTACTCTGACTTATGGCACGCACGGGCTTATATGGGGTGAACCGCGGCTCCGGATATGTAATTTCATTGCGAAGCTTCTCCTTTCCGTCCGGAACTCTATTCGCAAAGACAACGCGTATATTCTTGTATAAATAGAAGCGGCCTCTGGAGGTCGAGCATATGTGTAGGTGAACCAGATACCGGAGAGTTGGGCGGTCTGCTGCCGGGTCGGCGTCCTTGGAGTCTGGAATATTGTCAAGAATGGGCCCTGCCGAGTAGCTGCGCTGGCGTACGAAGGTTTTGGTCCCGGGCTCCATGCCTGCTAGGTCGTATGGAACGAGGAACAGCTTGACAGCGGTCTTATTTTGGTTCTTGATAATAATTTGGAGCTGGCCCTTTTCAGGTATGCGATACCTGCCTCCAGGAGGAACCTTTGGTGACCTTGCTCGCCTCCTTTGCTTCATTGATTTGCGAGCGTCGCCCTCTGATAGTTCTGCGGGATTGTCATGCATGTATGACTCCTCTTCTGGCGCTCTCCGCTCTGCATATCTCGTCTGAAGTTTCCGTTTTGCCCGCTGGTTTTCATCCAGGCTCGGCAGTCCGTTCTCCAGGTCAATTTGGCCTACGTATGGGCTAGGACCATCTTCCATCTTGGTTCTTCCATGGGAAGTGCTGCCGTAACTGTAAAAGACAGCCGAGAAAGGGAGAGTGATATGAGACGGGCAACGTAAACTCGGTTTGCATTTTCCAAGACCTAAAACACCGATTTGCGCCATAAAGTCTAGGGGTTTAGAGGGGGTCGTTGACATGCGGCCCCTGAGGATGCTTTCCTCATACGACCCCACCAAAGATGCGTGATGCAAAGGCGAAGCCTCTGCACTAAATGAAGGCCGCCTTGATCGAAAGTTTGCAGACGTTTGCGGCGAGGAGCCAGTGAACGAGAAAGTAGGAGCCGACGTGAGAGAGCGGCGAGGCTGGTGAGCTTGGTATGGATGCGTGCTTTCCCGGCGGTGCGGTACTTGTCTTTCGCTTGCAGCAGTGGCGTAGGGCGAGGATGCAAAGTTAAGGGTGTGGCGTCGAGGGTTATTTCGAGGGCTGCCCGACACAATTTTGATCCCATCCAAAGGTAACGTCAGATCGACATCCTCGTTGCTTTCGGACTGAACGAGAGGGCTCGTTGGAGGCTTGTAGACGAAGCTCGACGAGATAGACGAGGATAGCGAAGATGGACCAGATGTCCTGAACGCCTCCCTCCTATAGTCGGCCGAGCTTCGTCCAAAGTTGAAATGTGTGAAGTCTCTTGGGGGCGAAGTTGCCATCCACGGAGTGCTGGATGAACGGAAGGGTCCATCCTCGTCCCGCAAACCTTGGTCATGGCTGCGCCTAAGGTCGGGAGACGGCTCTTCAGGGGTAAAGTTCCCACTGTGGAGGGCAGATCGCGGTCGCTCGATGTTCAACCCTTCCTGGAGTCGTTGGTCGGTAGCCACACCCTCGCTCTTCCCATCTTGCTTCTCGGGGGTAATATTAGGCGCAGGTAATAAACCTGCAGAGGTCGGGGAATTTGGGGGTTTGGGGGTCCTTGAAGGAGGAGAATAAGCCCTATTTTGGAGGTATAGAGTTTCTAGCTATTCACTTGTTAGTGAAAGATACTGCCAGGCAAGTAGGCGGACGCCTCGCAAGTGTAAAGGGTTTGAACGTACATGCCGGTTTGGCACCCAAGTCGGACTCTCTCCTCTTTTCAAACGCTCGATGAGCTCAGCTCGATCAGAGACTGTGTTGGAGAGCTCCTGCTCCGGCGTCACTGGCTTGGCCGGCGGGCTGTCAGGGACTGGGCCTTCGCATAGGTCTGTTCGAATGCTTTCTTCTGACACTCGTCGGCTTAGGAGCCTTTGCGTGTCGAAGGAAACGTGGATTGGCATCGGGTCCGGTTGTCCACTTGCTACGCCTGGGGCTGGGTCCTGGGAGCCCAGATGTTGTTCTTGAAACATGGGCATTTTTAAACCGTCCCCAGAGTCTGGCAGCAGATGTGTTTGTCCAGTGTGAAAGTCCCAAAAGCGTCCCAATAACGCCTTGGGGGAACTGTAGTGAATGAATGACGAGCAAGGCTGGATTTTTGTTACGTCGGAAGGCCTCCCATGGCGGGTGATTCTTTGTCTTCTGGTCTAGTGGCGGGTTCTGGTCTGGAGCCAAAAGTCCAGTTCGATTGCCAACGAAGCAAAGTCGACGGGTTTTGTTCGAGCGTTGGTACCAGTATTCTAGGACCTCCGCGGGTCCTCAGGGTCTTGTCAAGAGGTCGCAGTCGAATGGCGGCGGCGGCTAAGCTGGGCACAGTCACATCATCCCCCAGCTCGGGGAATCCCAAGCCGATCTTTAATGGGCACTGGCACAGCGTGGAGAAAAGCAAGCGGCTGAAACAAACAAGAACCGAGGGTCGGACCAAAAAGACTGATAATCCTTTCAAAAGCACCGTGGCCAGATTGCAAGAGACAGTTTCTGGACGGGCGAGACAAGCAGTTCTTTCTCCCGCTGTTCAGGAAAATGCTCCGAGATCGACGACGTTGCGGCAATCTCATGGTGACGCACAAGATGCACTACTCGACTCGGGGGCTTGCCAGGTCTTTGTAGTGGCCCGAACTCCGCCCAATGCAGACCCCCCTGGCCCCTGTCGCCTTTTTAAGTGCCAGCAGAAACATGAGCTAAGCGGACCACTGATGCATGGGTGCACAAGACCACCCGACCAGCCCAAAGGTGACTGGCTTGCAGGCGATGTCGGTGCTTGGATGCATACCTTGGATGTTGGATTGCTGGGCAAATAAATCAAATCTCTCGTTGTCATGGTCTGAAGCAGGTGGTAGTGGTTCCATCCATACTGCGGCAATTATTTGAAGTAGGTTCCAGTTATGAATGGGTGTGAGGGCAATATCTGCAGCCAATGTGCGTCATTGCGTGCCTGCAAACATTTCTTCAGCAAGAAAGATCCAAGCCAGCAGCCGTTGTGGTGTGTGCCGCTGCCCATTGCCCGCAGCTCTTGCCGCAAGGAGCAAACCGTGGGACAACAAGTTCTCGGTACTCACGACACCCACACCTCTCACCTTCCTTGATATTCATGGTAGCCTATATATGAGATATTGAGGGGAAATTTAAACTACAATCATTATTGGTGAATATAATTCCACCTACATTTCATCTGGTTTTGGTATTTATTCTATTCATATGTACACCGATCGGATGGAAGCTCGATGCACACTTAATCTGTACGTGCGGTTTGGTGCGTTGGCAAGTCCGTAGCGTGATGGGGTGTGATGGGCTGGACCACCCGTTCCGCATGTTAGCGGGGGTGTCCCCTGCAACCCTCACCCCACCCGACCTGAAACCTCCTCACCGCCTTAGAAAGTGCGATAACAGGGCAGAAACAAGTTCTTATCGTAGTGCAGTGCAAAAAAATAGAGTTGACTTGGCGAACTTGGCTGGGTGCGTCTGGACCACGACATCGTCGACTTGCCTTCATATTCGCGGCAACGCAATATCGCCTCCTCTTTCCAACTAGCTATCAATTGCACAAAGTCCCTTCCTTATAAAACCCTCAACAGGATTACCGGGTTTTAAAAAGAGGACCAATTTCAGCATGTCCGGCAAACGAGCCCGCGACGAGGGCGGCGCGCCGACGGGTGGTGGTGGTGACGATGCATCCAAGAAGAAGCCCAAGCACGGTGGCTTCCGGGTTGGGCCAGACAACCTCCCAGATGGGCCGTGGCGACGCAAGAGTATGTAGTAGTCAAAATCCTTAACCTTGGGGGGAATGAGACAAAATGGCTAACATGAAAATCTGACCCCCCTATGCAGCGGAGAAAATAAAGAAAAACCTCATCGTCAAAGCGAAGGTAAAGAAGCAGTACGCCAAAGTTAAGGCCGAGTTCCAGCAGCATCAGCCCGCACAGCCCGCGATTCCATACGAGGAGGAACCAGCAGCAGCACCTGCACAGACGGAAGGCGCTGCCCCCGCCGCCGAGAATGAAGCCGCCCCAGCCCCGGCCACCGCCCCCGCCCCGGAGCCAGCACCCATGCACCCGTCGCGACTGGCGCTGATCGAGGACCCCAACGCCCCAGCAGATGACGAAACCAACAACCACAACGAGGACACAGCCGCGGATAGGAAGCGGGCCAAGAGAAGGGGAGGCAAGAAGCTGACAGGCGCCAATGCCGACATTGCCGCCGAAGAAGACGACCCAACGGCGGCGGCAGAAAAGAAGGAAAAAGTGATGCAGGACCCCGAGCACGACGCCGCGCGGCGGGAGCGCCAGCGAGAGCGCACGCGCCAGAAGCGGCCGGGCTACTTCGACAAGGACCTCGAGGCGGCAGAGCGCAAGAAGCGGGAGGCGGAGGAGCGCGCCGAGGAGTTTGCGCGGCGGGAGGCCGAGAAGGCGCGCCGCATCGCCGAGCGGGAGCGGTATCGCCGGGCCATGGCCAAGGCGAAGGAGCCCGGCAAGGACGGGAAGCGGAAGCTGGGGAGGGAGAGCCGTATCCTGCTTGACCGGGTCCAAAGGATCGTCGGGTCATAAAACATACTTCTCTTCCTCCTCTTTGTTTTCTTTTGGAGGTGGGTCCTGATGTGGAGGAATAAAAAGTAGTAATAATACCCGAACAACGGCGGGAGAAGAACGGAAAGACTGGAAGTAAAAAGCGTGCTATTAGTCGGTCCATACAACTGGTAATGATCAATACCGATCAATTGAAACATGACATAACGCAACCCACAATCATAAGTCTCATCCCCCCGCCATCTTCTTATTGCCAGTACTTATTCCTCCACTACTTATGTACCCTCCCCCTTTTTACGTCACCTCACTTCACGACGACGAAGATGACGACAACCACAACCATCACCACCATTATCTACGAGAGAGGTTTCTCCTCAGTCAGCCTTCCCAACTATGCCACGTCAATCTTGCGTGCCAACCTGACCTCTCCGTGTCGACAGACTGGTGGTCACCAGCAGGCAAGCCAGAAAAACCAGAAACCAGCAAGCCCCAGTTCATGATGGTCTTTCTCCCACGCATCGTGTATTCCCTCCTGAATCATCTCCCATAGGCCGATCTCAAGGATCCCATGTACCAAACCAGCCCATCACCTCACATCACATTGCATTCATAAGAGCAAATGAGACAGATATCAGATATGAACGCTGTCGTTAGAGAAACGAAAATGTGTGGGATATCATTAAATTTCCTACCAGCGCAAAAAAGAGAGAGAATAGAAAAAACCCCAACGCAACGCACAAAAACCGAACCTTGGAAATGGGTAAATGGGTAATTGGGAACCGGGGACAAAAAAAGCAACGCTCCGTATCCTCGAGAATGTTTGTGTGTGTGTGTGTGTGTGTATGCTTCCATCTGTGGGAAAAAGCAAGGTACGGCTCGGCTATGTCAAAAATGTGCCTCGTAACAGAAGAACAGGCCCAAAAAAAAGACTCCTTCCATCTCTCTCTCGTCTTTTCTTCAGCAAGGAAAAACGACACATCAAGAAAGAGAAAAAAAAGAGACGAAACGGAAAAGAGGGGTGGGTTATCCTGATTTCACACCACCCCCTCCCAGGTCAATACCATGGTATTATACCCAGAGAAAAAGAAAAACGCCGGTATTGGTTCTGATCCCCCTCGCACCTTCATCGCCTTGCTGAAAAACAAAGGTTGGAGATGAGTTATGTACAAATCATGTTGGCGTTGATATTATCAAAGTCGCAACGGACTGGCTGCTGGATGCCGGCAAAAGAAACTGGATCAAAGCCACTACGTCTCGCCGAAGATAGTGTGACTGTTTTCAATGAGAAACTGAACAGCAAGATTCTTCGCATGCATGTCCGTCATTTCTTTCTCGAGGCTGTGGTCCCTCATAATGGTAGGGGCGAAAACCACGGCCAGGTTTTTGGGCGTCATCTGTGAGAAAAATTGTCAGGGGCTGCTGCCATGCAAATCAGTGGCAGGGAAGGTTGTTATTTACTAGGTTTTCTCCCTCTCTGCTAGCCACGCGCGCAAGATGGAACATGAGGAACTCTAGGCAATCCCGGTGTTTGGGAGGGAGCATGTTGATAGTCGTTCTCAAGTGGGCACAACGCTCAGCATCGTTTTGAATAACTTTGTGAAATGTAAGTTCGCTGCGAATGTATCCAAAAATAGCGTGTCCAACTTACCGCTTGATTCCAAGAAGCGCTCATACACCTCAAATGTGAGGAGGGGGTTCGGCAACTTGCGGAAGTATTGCTTCAACACGCTAGTCACAGCCGTGATGTCGAGAGAAGGGTCTGATATATCGTAATCTTCGTTCTTGTCAAATCCCTCCTGAATCACCTTGACCAAGGCATTGCCGCCCGTCTTGCGATAGATGCCCTCAATATCCATCCCGCGCAGCTCGACCTCTTCTATGCATCGAGTGACGACGCTCGGGATTTGGCGCCGTTCATAATCAGCCCGCTCGACCAAGTCGGAACCAAACAGAGTGCTGGGTGCTTCTGCCACGGCGGGAACGGACACGCTTGCCGCAGACATAGACTTTGGCATAGCATTGGGTTTCTTGCTGAAAAAGCCAAAACCTTGGCGTGCGTTCTCGCTGGCAATCCGATTCGGGCCGCCGACTGGGGGAGGAATCGGAGCGGGAGACTCGAGCGGAACAACCGTCATGTTGTAGGGAAGACCAATGCTGTCGCTGTTCAGGCCTTGGTGCGGATGTTGCATTCGGTTCTGATCCTGTTGCTGGAAGGCAACAGCAGCCCGGTTGATGCCCTTCGAAATATTGTGCGCTACCTTGCTGGAACCCTTCTTCCAATTGAATTTCTTAACCTGGCCCTTGCGGATGTTAACCACAGTGGGGCCCTCGACAACCTGGTCCTCTGCGTCTGTGCCGATCATAGTCGAGCCGGTTTGTAAGCTGGATGAGTCCATGTTGACTGACGCGCTCGACATTCCCTTGGAGTGGCTGTAAATGCCGAGTCCATTGGGTGACCTGAGATCGGAGATATTGATTTGGTGTTTGAACCTCTCTTGGATTTGGTGCGTCAGGTCGTTGTTGAGGTCGGCCAGTTGTGCATTTTTGGAGGAGAGCTGCTCGAATTCGATCAAGGCTCGGTCGCGATCAGCCACGGCTTGGTTTCTCTCCTCCATGAGCTCCTCTCGCTCGGCATGAAGCTGCTCAATCGTAGAGGTCATGTGCTCCTTGACCTTCTCAAGTTTCTGAACGAATTCTTTGATTGCCGAATCCTCGAGCTCGCGGGGGTCGAGAGGCTCATTGGTGTTTTTGGCGCGCTCCACATAGCCGGCGAGAACCTCGATCTCGCGAATCATAATCTCAGTCTGTGTATCGAGAACCGAGACTGTCTTCCTCTTTTCGAGGAGCTTCTTATTTAGGTTCTTCATATCTTTCTCGGTATTAAATTGCCGCTCGAGCTCAGCTACCCGCTGTTCAGAATTTCGTAGCTGCCGCTTCAGAAGAATTGTGTCGTCTTGCACAGTGCCAGAAAGTGAAATGGGGCTGCTGATTTCGTGTTCGTGCCCGCCGTTCATCGGATCCTCAGCAATGGGCGTTCGCGGCCAGCGGGGTGAAGCGGTCCCTCTGGTGGTTTCGCTCACGCTCCGGCTGTGGCCGATCCTGCTGTGGTTATGACCCGACTCCATGCTGTTGTTTCGTCCGTGCCTGACAGCGTTCGATACACGACGCAGAAGGGATGAAGAGCCCTCGTCGGTGCCCAAAATCCGGGCCATGTCCTCATCCATGCTAAAGTCCCCACCAGCACTCCAACGCGGCAGCTTGGGGGATACCTTGGGCTCCGGAATCTCCGCCACCGAACTCGCCGAATCTTTGGGGTTCTGGGTTGGGGGTTGGGGTGGTGCCCTCGGTTGCATGTAGGTATCGCTCAATTTCGCCTCAGGTAGGGCTGGGCGCGGCGGGGCCAAACGACTTGGGGTAGGAGCCTCATCAGATGAAGCGCCGGGCCCTGGTGATGGCTTGCCGTTGACTAAAAACATCACCAAGATAGTTAAGTTAGATATCAGATTACTATCAGCATCACGCGGTCGCAATTCACTCACTGTTTCGAGCAGCGCTGTGGGGGAGGTCTTTCCGCGCAAGCGGCCTTGCACTCGACATCTCTGATCGGCCAGAAGCTAGAGAGTCAATCGACGGCCGAACATCCTCCTCGTCTCTCAAGCGAGAATCCTGCGAGGTTCTCGGCGTTGGGGCTTTGTCCGCTTGCCCCAAGAGGGGTGGTGACTCAGTCTTGGGGGCATTCGGAGCCCCTGAGTCTTTGTTACGCTGCGGCCCGCTGGGGGGTTTCCCAGGGACGCCATTGTCGAGAGCGTTGCCGCTCGATAACGAGTTACTCCTTGAACTGACTAGCTTCTTAGGTTTCGGGGCGTCTTGCAACTTGAACTCGTCGACACTGTTTTGCGCCTTAGCAACCGCCGCTTTCTTGTCATCTCCAACACTGGGCGGGGGTCTCGGATTCCCGTTGCGATCGTTTCTCTTGGACAGCTTCCGTGTGGGTCGGTCCTGGGGGCTCTCGTATTCAGACGATGGCTGCCTCCCTTTCTCCTGGAATGCAATATGAGGAGTGGAAGCTTGCGACTCGCTCTTTTTCTCGGTTGAGCCACTAGATCTGGATGATGAGAAATAGTCCCTGTCCCTGTTTTTTCTACTCGCGTCTGTAAAGCTATCTGAGGCCGAATGAGGCGTAATTGTCGGCGCAGGGCTGGGATCAAGTGCTACGGGGATGAAGAAGCCCTCTCCATCTCCAGTGTTGAGATCGCCAGATATAATGGTCGAGTTTCGATTGTTCCTATAGTTTCGAGGGGGTGGCGCAAGAGCCGAATCCATTGAGTGGTCGGGTTGTCTCTCTGGTGACCGATCAGCCCTAGAGCCGCTTCGGGACGATGGCTCATTTACGCCGTACGCGGCACGGGGACGAGGGGACAACTCGGTGGGTGTGTCGGAGTCAGGGGTAGCTCGTTCACTGGCGAAGCCCATGGGGGGGATGGCATTAGGTGGGAGGGCAGGAAGTGATTTGTCCGTCACCATCGGTGAGCCGTCTTTTTCTCGCGCCTTTGCTTGTGCGGTGGCCTTTGATTTCTTGCGTCGTCTTGCCATCAGAGACTCGTGACAGTTCATGCAGAATATGCCATGGGAGGTTCTGGCATAGCGAAGGTTCTCGATCTTCCTTTTGCAGTTCCTACAGCGAAAGCAAGTTGCGCAAAAGGCCTGGTCTCCGGTGAGGATGGCCAGGTCTTCAATCTTATTCCCGCAGGCGCTGCAGCTGTAGGTGCAGTTGTTGCAAATGAGGGACCCGTCGCCGAGAAGAAGGAGGTTCGCGTCTGAGTCGAGAAGGGTATTGCATTGATTGCATCGGAAGCAGTCGAGATGCCATCGGTTTCCAGCTATGGACAAAGTCAGCACAGTACAACACAGCACAGATGCAGCTATTCTGCCAGCGATATGTTTGGGACGCTGCGATCGGTATAGAATAATAAAATGTACCTAGTTCGAAGGCCTTTCCCTCTTCGAGGATCTGTGATAGCAGCATGGTTAGTAAGAGCTGAATAACGGGCAGTGGCTAAGGGGAGGCCAGAACATGCCTCTCCACATCCTTTGCAGGGGAAGACATCCTCAGCGTCCATGGGGGCATCCGGATATTCGTCCATGGCTGTCATGACGATGTGTTGTTAGTCGGGTCAAGCTCGCCAAGCCGTGCAGGGCAGCGGCTACCAATCGAAGTGCGATGAGCAGTGCGGCATGGACGAGGAGTGTATAAAGCGATGACGGCAACGACCCCAGGATACCTATGCCATGAAGATGTGCCCTCCAATTGTAAGACGAACGGCCTGTCTGATCGCGTCCGAGCCTCGTTGAAAGGGGGAAGGTAGGAATGGGTGAACAAGCCCGACAGTCCCCTTTCTGGTTGAAAATGGCTTGTGGTCGATGTTCGTTTGTCTGGGAAGAGGGGGACAAAAGCTGGTGCCTCTTGGGGAAATCGTGGCGTATCCGTATTTCTTTGGGACGCTTAGGTTGTAGGATCGGATTGGGAAATGGAGCAACGGCAGACGCCTCGTGTCTTCGTGTTCAACAAGTGATTCGCAACTCAGATCAAAAACCGACCTATCCGCTGGGCATGGATTTGTAACCGTTGGTTTGGTTGAGGACGCCAGAGAGTCGAGTCGCCCAGAGCGCCAGTCCCGGTCCCAGTCCAAGTCCCAGTCTCGGTCGTCCAAAGTCGTCAGTCGCTATAGGCAGATTGCGGAGAAAGAATGGATGGCTGAAGACACCTAAGGTCTAAACCAAGCAAACAAAAAGCAATAAAATGGAGGAAGGGGTGTACAGTGATGCTTAAGAGCCAAAAATGGACAGAAACAAGGCGCCGCCGCCCGAACGTGGCCAAAAACTGGGAGATGGTCGACGTCGAGAAAACAGAAAAGACAGCTCAAAGCGGGCCTTCCCAGGGTTGGTTTGCGTGGTGGAAGCACTTTGCTGCGCTCACTGGCAAGCCTGCGGACGCTGTTTCCTCTCCTTGCTGCATCCCCCTCTTGGCTGGCCGCTGTGAGAACGGGCCATGCTGGGGACTAGCAAGGGTGTCGACAGGGGTAGAGAAGCCAGCCCCCAGGGGTCGTCCAGGGGTCCAATTACCACCTCCATTGGGTCTGATGAGAGTGTCCACCTCATGCGGTGGTGCCAGCATCTGCCACCAGGCATTGAGTTTACACGCGTACCTACGGATTGTACCTATTCTTCAGATTCATGATCTTTAGCTACATCTGTCGATCAACATGTATAACATGCTGTATTATATTATCTTTACAACACGAAGAGAGATGATGTTGATAGCATGCCAGGAGGTGTCTGCTGTCTGTTGTTTGCTATTGTTGCTCGACTCAAGCACGGCAACCAAACCCACTAACCCATCTTGCAAGGTTGCCGGTCTGGGAGTCTGTGCTCGATTCCTACGTTAAATTCGAACAGACCAAGCCAAGCCTTTTCGCTACCTCTGTTAGTTGCCCTGTCCATAGCTCTTGCCTGACAACTGGCAGCTGAAAGAGAAAGCCAGAATAGCCCCGGGACTGAGATCTTTGGATCGACCAAAATTTACTCCTGACGCTGAGAAAAGCGCCAGCCTTGAGTCTTTGCAGAAGTCACAGCCCGTCCCCCCTTTTCGTCACCAGTCAGACTGCGCTCAAGCCAGTTCGGTACCATGGCGGAAGCGAGGGGCTCCTAAAGACGGCGAGATCCATCATTCAAAACCCAGCAGGGCCTCGACCGCCGTGCCTCGTAGGTGCACACATCTGGCACCTACCCAAGGCCCTGGGATATTCGAAGTCCTCGAATAGTGGTCGGGCAGTTGGCTGCGGGCCGCATGGTGTCCTCCCCAAGGTGCACTAGACTCAGGCTGTGAGATGACAGGCCAGCGCCTCTAAGACAGTGAGGGGGGCCAAATGCCGGCTCTAGATTCGACACTGCAGAAGCGCAGCCGGCACAGTCCTCACCTTTGAAAGCCACAGTAAATCGCACATTCATCGGCGGCCACCACAGCCGACCCTAATTGAGATGCGGCAGGCTGTTCAGATGGTGGTGGCTTTGTTTTGCGTCGAGGGCCAAAATAGCAACCCACAGAGTTAAAAGACCACGGTGAGGGCTGATATCATGTCAAGCCTCATCCCCGGCTCGCCACTTCTCCGGCTCGTTCGTACGCTATGCAACCTTTCCCAAAGTCCATTACAGATGTGGGAGGTGGCGGGTATGCTCACGCCGTTGCCACACAGAGCCGTTGCGATAGGATGAGGCACGGGTGCAGGGCCAGCTCTTCAGAACCCGGAAGTGGGCATTCATCCTTCCATGAATTCGTGTGTTCACATCACACGTGTAACACCAAGGCTTGGCCCCGTCGCCGTTCAGGAGCAAGCGCGCGTTCATGCCGCATATTCTGCGGTTTTTCTGGAGAACGAAGATGGTTTGTTGTGTGCCTATCGTCAGTCAGCCAGCTTATTCGGCTCTGCCTGCCCCTAATCTACCCAAACGGCGAGAGTCTTGAGACACATCTGTTCAGACGAGTGGATCTGGAGCTGGGGGCCGCTGATCCCAAAAAGGGGTTGGATCTACATGTTCAGCTCGATCCAGGAACGCAATCCTAGGAACAGGACACTCAGTGGCGATGAGAACTGGCCATTCTTCATGGTTTCTCCTTGTTTCTGCGCCCTTGCGTCGAAGCAGACCCTCCAAACCAGCAAGTAAGCACATGCTATGTTTCACGTAGAGCAATTCAACAGGAACCCCCCGAACACAGCGCCGGCTAAAAAAGGGCATCCGTCCGCATCGCGCAAACCATGCCGGCGATCCTCTTTAAACTGCTGGGCACGGACCAGAGCCCATCCTCGCTGGATGGTACTTGACTGATGACTGCCGAGAAGGGAGAATCGACCAAGCATCTTCATCATCATCATCGTCAGGTCGAAACAATCTCGCTCGGAAAAAAATATTGCGATATTATTCTTGAAACCCCACCGGTTGTTTTCCTTCTTCCTTGCGCCGCTGTAGTGTGAAACTTCAAGCAAGTCTTGGCATGGTTGCGATTCCCCGCCAACCAGCAAGCTTCTTATTGCTCGTGCTGGCTGTTTCAGACTGTTCCTGGGGACCTTCCATCCAAGGGTTGATCCTGGTCACTCTCCCGCACCCTGCACTAACCCACTCACACCACCACCCGCCCACATCCCTCACACAACCAGGAGCCCCTAAGGAAGCGGCAGTTTTATACCACCCATTTAACGATTGGAATGGGGGCCGTTGAAAAGGTTGCCCTTTCCCACACCAAATACCATCGCGTGCCGTTCGTGCATGTTTCTGTAGCTGTTTACTTTACTTTATGCATGGAGGGAGTGACGGAGGGCAAAAACGAGGCGAAGTTGCATCTGATTTACGGCTTTGCTTTCCCCGGCTTTCACACAAATCCATTCCGGGCGGGCTGGCGGAGACAGGCGCTGGTTCTTTCCCCTCCGCCCCCCAACTTGCTACAAGGCAGTGGAATAAAACCGAGATTGTGTTACCTCGTGGTAGTACAAGATGCGGTCCTTCTTTCCTTGGGACCGGGATGGCACAAATTGTCAAGAATTCATGTGCTATATTTTTGGCGCAACGGTCTTAAACAAGCTGACCAAAATGGACGGGAGGGGTGAAAGGTAAGAGCTGCTGAAAGTTGATGACGATGATCCCTCTCGTTAGTTGAGCCTCCTCCCTCGGACTCGGGAGAAGAGCTATACCTGTTTACATCCACCCCACATCATGCACTTAGAACGAACAAACAAACCATCCAGGTATTTGATATACACCACGACCCGTTTATCTAGCTATTCGTCTCAAGGATTCTCCTTCGAACAAGAGGTTTCTCACGACAATAGGTAGGTGCATAGCCAATATGTATGTTTGTTCAAGCTCAGTAAAGCCAACCGAATGTCACCCTGACCCTTCTAATTACTTCGTTAAACTGTATTCTCAACCCCAAGACTTCCTGCATGGAAGTTCGGGAACTTCCTTCCCTACCTACCTGACCAGTGGAGCTCCCGCCCGCCCGCCCGCCAAAACATCTGTTCGCGTAGAACCAAAAAACCCCTTGATCGACCCGCGATGCAAGGCAGGCAGGTAAAAGTGATTAGAGATCGATCCAATATGGAATGCATCTCGCCTCGAGAAATGATCTCCGTCGTCTGATCGCCTACCTACGTATTATTGCGGGAAGAGTAGCAGGGGGCATGGATACAGACAGCAAGGGTCAATTCGGTTCGTGCCTAAGGGGGGATGCCTCTAGCATCCTCAGGGGCAGTAGCCGACTCGATTTCGGTGGGAAACTTGTATTCTGCCAATTGAGTTACATATCAATCGTAATTTTTCTTAACCCGAAATCTACACAATTTCCTTATAGATTTTTTGTGCGTACGACATGTAGAAGACAGGGTGACTGAGGGAGATTAACGATCAGTGATCGTGCAGACACAGAGACAGAGAGAGAGAGAGAGGGGGTTGCATCGCGGACGGATCCATACCTTGCCTTGCCTTCCCTTGCTCGACTCGCCAAACATCCATGCACGCGCGCTCAGATGGCTCCAAAGGAAAGAAAGCTTTTGGGGATGATGAATGATTTTCAGGGTCCCTGTCAAACCGCCTGCTGTAATCCGTATGTTGCACTGAATGATGGGAGAGGCTTTCCCCCCCTCTTTTCTTATTCAAATTTCTGTATACCGTATCACCACAATTACGGGAATGGGGTTTCGGTCATACATAACATACAATAAAAAAGTCACACCATCGATAGCACGTAGCTGGGGAAATTGTTCCGAACTTAATCTATAACTTGAAACGAGAAACGAGAAACGAGATCATTTACCTAGGCAGGTAGGTACAACTGGGTAGGTAGGTACCTAACCCGTAGGATATGTTCCTTGTTCGGATACCTTCCAGGTTATTAGGTCATTCATATCAACTTCGTAAAGCGTCTAAGTCTGAATATGTCTAAGGGCAGAGAAGGCTATCTGTACTCTTTGTTTATTTTCCCCGCGAGAACAAATCCCTGATTTGACTCCCATTATTGGGTAAAGAAATGTTTTTTTTCCCAAAAAAGAGACTCTACAGACGGTATTCTTGATGATAAATGTCCATTTGCTGGCACGATGTAATCGAGCACTTCCCATTCAAATTACTCTACATTGTGTCCTAATATCTCTCGTCTTAACTTGGACTCGATCAACATCTAAGTTTCTCTTCGTTGATGTCTTTTCTAGAGGCCGTAGTGTTGTTTACTCGGTTTTCATGAGTTTTTCGTGTTCAACTAATCAACTAATCAACTATCAACCGTCATGTTTTATAGACTCCAAAAGAATAGTCAAACATAATTGTCCAGAAGAATGCCTTTTCAAGTGGCTAAAGAACACCCGCTACTGATTGTGTATATATATGCCCCTTTCTAAGGAAAACGTATTTGAAGCACGACACCCATATATACAAACCCCACACACCCCCTCACCTCACAACTTCGCCTTAGCCTTCGCAGTGGTCCCCCCAGCAATCTGTCGTTGGGGCGGGTTAACGAGCGGGTCATACACCTCGTACGACAAATTATCCCTCGGCGTGGCGCCGTGGTTATACAAGCTCCTGACGTCAACCATGGCCGGGTTCAGGTCGGCCACGGTGGTGGCACCGATCAGCCGCATGTTCATCTCCATCTCGTCGCGGAGCAGCTGCATGGCCCTGTCGACGCCGTCGAAGCCGTACGCCGACATGGCGTACAGGAACGGGCGGCCGATGCCCACGCCGGTCGCGCCAAGGCACAGCGCCTTGATGATGTCGGTGGCACGCCGCACGCCGCCGTCGACAAAGATCTCGATGCGGCCCTCGAGCCCTAGCTCGCGCAGCACCGGCATTGTCTCGGCAAGCACCTCGATCGCCGACCGCGCAAAGTCGAGCTGCCGCCCGCCGTGGTTGCTGAGAACGACGCCCTGCACGCCGGCCTCGATGGCCTTGACCACGTCCTCAACGCGCTGCACGCCCTTGAGCACGATGGGCATCTTTGTGATGCTCTTGAACCACGGGATGTCGGACCAGCTGAGACCCGGGTCGATGAAGGAGCTGATGGCGCGGGCGGCGCCCTGCGACGTGTCTGTCGTCTGGCCGCTCTGTATATTGCTGCCCGGGTCCGTGAACTTGGACCGCATGTCCTTCTCGCGGCGGCCCAGCTGCGGCGCGTCGACCGTGATAAACAGCCCCTTGCACCCGCGCGCCTCAGCGTGCCGCACAATTTTCTCTGTGATCGCCCGGTCCTTGTTTACGTAGAGCTGCAACCATTGCACCTGGTCGCCCGATGCCGCGTCAACAATCTCGTCGAACGAGCACGAAGCCAGCGTTGGGATCATCTGGATGACGTTGTGCTTGGCGGCTGCCCGCGTGAGGACAACCTCGCCCTCGATGTGACCCAGCTTGCCGAGCGCTGTGGCAGTGACGTAGAAAGGCATATCGACATTGGTGCCTAGCATGGTCGTGCTGAAGTCGACCTTTTCTACGTCGACGAGGATTCTGGGCCGGAACCAGATCCGGTGGTAAGCAGCGTGATTTTCCCGTAGGGTCTATTTTACGTCAGTCAGTCAAGACCGCTTGACAGGAAAAAGCTGTATAATCAACCCACAATCTCGTCGTCCGCAGCGCTTGAATAGTACGCCCAAGCCGTCTTCTTCATGACCCGGCGTGCGACAGCCTCAAAGTCGAGGAGGTTGTAGCATTGCTCGAGCATGGGCATGTCAGCGATGCGCAGCTGGCGTTCTTTCTCCTCGGGCGACGCTTCGGCCGCCTTCTCCTGCACAACCGTCGTCAAATCTACGGCTCCTAAGTGCTTGGACTTGTCCAGGTACTTTTCCAGCGTGTCGGGTGGGTGAATCGGCTCAAACTCCTCTGTTGCATCTTTGCCCTGGAGCACAGCTTGTCAGCATGGTTTAAAGCCTCGAGGGGGTGGGGAGAAGACGCACAGCATATTTGAGGATAATCTTCTGTCCTCCAGGATGTTCTGCTCAGGTAAGGGTAGGTCAGTTCTTTTCGATTTTATTTGCGCCGGGCGAACGTATGATATGGTGGGTGGTAGCTACAAACCGGGCAGGAATTCAGTGACATCGTAGGCTCTCCCCTCCACAACGCTGTTAGCAAGTCTCACGATCAAAGCGGGAGAAAAACGAAAAATAAACTCACATGGACAATAACCCAGCAGTCCTTGGCATTGTTATGCTTCGCGACCTCGACACCCGTCAGAGCCATCTTGACGGTTCTCGTACAAGAGTCTGTAGGGGCTTCCGGATGTGGTTCAAGAACCTATAAATTAGATTGATTGACTGACGGGTACGGAGTGCAGCCACAAAATGAACGAACAAATTTGTAGAGATTACCGACGCCGCGCTAAGTTATATATCATGACCGGCTTCCCCAATTTGATATGTAGGTTGGCAGGTTGCCCCATCATCGAAAGGTTTCCCTGTGGAGAACCTCGTCGGTCGTCGGGTAAGCAATGCGCGGGGACCCCATAGTGATCTGCCGACGTCATAAAAGTCTGGGGCGTGGAATTTTAGTCTTAGGGTTAGGGGTATCTTGACCCATGAATCACCCTTTCAGCAGTTGACGTCTTGTCTCTTCAAGGGATGATGTACTTTCAACCATCTTTTACCAACGCTTTTGGTAAACCTGACATCGTATATTACTTCCAGTAGTTAGTTTGAATGTAATTCAATCAATAAGTCATTAAGATATGTACTTCAAAAGAAAAAGGGGTATATTGTTACAAATCATCATAAAGCCACGCTTCCAGCCAGCATCGCCTCCCGCCCAGCCACTCCTTCCTCCAGACGCTCAACTACCAATGGGTGCAAGCACAAAAACACCATCTTCGGGAAACCCCGCCTGAAGACCCAACATCAGACACCGCCTTAGTAAAGCGACGGTCTAGCTGACCTCTGCGTCGCTGTCTCAGCGCTGCTATACGACGCGGACGAACTCCCGGGCCTCCCTGCTCCTCCCCCAGACACAACATTATTCCTTCGACTACGCGACGTGATCCGAGAGAAGACACTACCCCCTCCACTACTTCCCTTCTTCTCCTCTCCCCAGTTGCTCGCGCGGTCGCCCGCGCCAGGATCCTTGAGCGAGGTAGGTTCGATGAACGCCTGGGGAAATAAACCCCAGTTGCCTTTTGCGTTGCAACCTGTCCAGCACCAGTGGTCTGGATGAACGTCTGTTTTTGATAATGTGAGCCGTCAGTATCACTATACTTGGTTTATGATTTGCAGCAGTGGAGGACGAGGGGTGAACTGACAACTAATACTCGTGATCCGCTCTCCCTTGGAGAACTTGAGCCACTGCACGGCCGCGGCTGGTTCTCCGCCGCCATCCTTTGGATGGCTATTATCACCACTCCCACTGCTACCATTACTCTCCTTCTCGTTCGGCGGCGAGCGCTTCCAGCGGGCCACGCCATTCAAGTTGCTCGTGGAGCGTATCTTGATCTCGCTGCGGTCGGGGCGGAGCAGCCTCACGCAGTCCATGGGGAACGCGCCGCGCACGTTGTCCGCCCACCCAACGCCCCACTGGCCCTTGTAAGCCACGGGAAACTCGACGCCGACGATCTTGGCCCCCGTGGCGAACTGCAGGACCGGAGCGCGGTCCGGCGACGAGCGCATGGCGCCGTAAAAGGGGCGGAGGGTCTCGGTGGCGACGACGGACGGCATGGCGCGGACCTCCTGCGCGATGCCGGCCATCAGAGACCGTACCGGCGAGGCCATGAAGTGCAGGTCGTAGTCGTTGCGGTGCTGGGGCGGGACTTCTTGAGGGCCGTCGATGACGACGACGCCCGGAACGTCGGGTAAGGGGCGGGCGTGCCGGGCTAGGTGGGCGAAGAGCTGCTTCTGGTTGAAGAAGACGGTTGCGTCGCTTTCCTCCGTGGTGCGCCCTACGTGCACGCAGAAGAGGCACCCGTAGATTTGGTCGTCGACGTTGTTGGCTATCAGGTGGCTCTTGGACAGGAACCGCAGTCGGTAGTTGATTCCCGATACTGTGTGGTTTGCGTTGTCTGAAACATATGCGTATGAAAAGGTCAGTCGGTTTTTGGTCGTGTGAAAAGGTTCATAGACGGCCAGGGGAGCCAGGGGAACAGATGACACAAACCTTTTCGACTCAGATCCGAGTCCACGAGCGACCAGTCCATTTCGTACATGCAGTTTTTGCACTTGGCAACAACGACTGTGCCAGTGATACCGCTCGGCCTCTTGATCTTCCTCACTCCCGCATCCCCTCGAATAACGTCCTTGGCGCCCTCGCAAAACCCTTTGAGCTGATAGAAGGAGCTATTGACGTCGATCGTGCAGTCCGGCTCCCTCTCAGTAACCGGCGCGAGGAGACCACCGTGGCTCAAGAATTCAACCGGCTCGAGCCCGGGCTGCTCGTCATGCAGAACAGAAGGATGGTAGCCGCCTCCTCCCGATGCGCTCAGGGTCGAGTGCGATGTTGCGCCAGGGGACCATGACCCCGTGGCGGTAAGGAGGGGCGGGTTGGGCAGCGTCTGGGTTTGTTCGACCATGTCATAGAACGAATCTCTGCTGTGGGCCGAGGGGCTGTGCTCTGGGTTGTTGTTGGATGATGGCAAGAAGCTCTCTTCTTCGGCCAAGGGGCTGACCATGTTGTCTCGGCCACCGCCACCACCACCGGCCCTGTCGAATATCGACGGGTGGCTGGACACGGTAGTGGCAGTGGAACTGGCCTGTGATATCCTCGCCGTGTTGTTGTTGTTGTTGTTGTTGTTGTTGTTGTTGTTGTTGTTGTTGTGGTGGTGGTGGTGGTGGTGGTGGTGGTTGTTCCCAGGGGAGGATGGCCAAGGGTTATTGTAATAGTCCGAGCCTCTTCCTACTCGAGACGGCGCGTCAGTGTTGTTCCATCCCGGGCTGTCACGGTGGGCCTGGGGAATAATGGGCGAGCTCTGCTTCCACTGCTCCTCCGCTTCCAGGATCATCCGTTCCACCCCTTTGTGGGCGGAGCCATAGAGGAGGGGAGCAGCAGACTCGCCGCCGTCGGGCGTCAGGGGCGAGATTGGATCCGACTCACCATCCCCTGGTGGGGGAAGCCTCGGTCGGCGTTGCTCCAGTCCGCTCTCTGGTCTGGCCTCGGGTAGTGCCTTTGGTCTCAGCGGTAGTGGCTCGCTCGGTTGCCATGGATTTGCAGGGGGCTCTGGTGGGATCTCCTCGGGACGAACAGGTGGCTCGGGGGCGGGTGGTCGTGGCTGTTCAAGTGCTGCCTCGCGATGATGGTCCCAATCGTGTATCGGCCCGGCTTGGCTGGACGACGACAAAACATCGGCAGCTGCTTCCGTGTTAACACCGCCGCCGCCGTGTTGTTCATGGTCCGTAGCGGCGGCCGGAAGGGAAGAGGGTCCCGTTTGTAGTACATCAGATCCGGACAGAGTTCTCGACACCCCAGACACAACCGACATCTCGGGCTCAACATGCGGATGCTCCAGCTTCATCCGCACCAGGATATTCTCCGTCTTGACGGCCGCGGCACGCAGCAGGGCTTGCAGCTTGGCATAGACATCCGCGTCGAAGCTCTCTGCCTCGATGCAGTCGTCCAGATCCCAGAGCATATCGTTGAGTTGCTCTCTAAAGCCGGAGATTTCGTCTTATTGACTCACAATGTTAGGGAACCGAAGTGAGAATAAAAGTGAGTGACTGAGTGAGTGAGTGAAGGGAAATAAATACTTACCATTCTCCTTGAGGGCGCCGACAAAATTGGGCCCATACTCGTCCAGCTGTCTCTTGCACACAGGCTCGATCTTCTTGAGCGCCCTCTCGCCATTGTTGACCAGGGTCTGAGCAGCCTTTTTCATGGGCTGATCGCCTGCCTCGTTGGCATTGTCGAGCGCCGTCTTGGCCCGCGTGACCACCTCGCGGAACGGAGAGAGGACAAGATTCTGAACGTCATCGTCCATCACGGTGGCGGCTTGAACCCTTTTTCCCTTTTTGTTGTCGTCTTTCAAGCTAGCCAAGGAAGCCGGATTGCCTAGCCTTGCGCCGAGGTGTGCTCGCGTGAGTGTAACACACACAGACACACACGGGGATAACCAGGCTGGCTAGGTGGAGGGACGAGATAATTATAATGAGAGTCGTCTTATGAGTGAATTTACTCAACAACTTATCATACACCCCCAAAAAACGACAAGATATATTCTCTACAAAATAACAGTTTTGTTATCAGAGGAGAAAAGAAGAGAGGAGAGACTACTTTGGAGATAGGTAGAAGGACCGGCTCATGGAATCATAGCAAAAAAATTAGGCCGCCTTGCCGAACATGGAGGGCAGACAGACACTGGCAGGCTCGCTGGTTGGAGAATGAATGGCGGCATTGTTCGTGCATTGCCTACCCTGTGCCTTGCCACGACGCCTGTCTGCCCCTCTCTCCTCCTCCTCTTCCGTTCCTCGATATCTCCAAAAGCCCAGGCATGCCAGTCTTGTTTGGCGCCTAGCTGCAGGGCAGAAACGCACCAGAGCTGCAGGAGGCTGAAGCTTAGTTAACCAGGGGTGGTACCCCCGGTGTCCAGAATTGATCAAGGAATAAAAAACTGAGAAACACCTTGTGCTACTATAGTGTACAACTAGCTAGTCAAGGGGCGAGGCGGTGCTGACTTGCTCGCTGAAAGCGGGATAGCAGATAAGAAACCTATGGACGCGCATGTCGGAGGAGGTGGGGGAGAGTTTGCCCAAATGAGTGGCAAGTTCCAGTGTTGGATGCGAAGCGAGCGAGTGGAAGGTTTTCCATGCATGAAGCAAGGAGAGAGAAAACCCCCCAGAACGGCTTTACCTAACGGGCGGTTCCGTCCAGTGAAAGTCGAAGTGGGTGCAACTTGCAAGCTGACTGACTGCGCGAAATGCTTATCTCTAGCAGAGTGGATGCCTCAACCAACCACCCTCTCATCCACATGGAAAGGCCTCCCTCCGTTCTCCTATTAAACAAGCCGTGTGCGACATCGATCTCATCGGAATAATACGGCGATTAATGTGTGAATCATAAGTTAGACGACAGCAGACATTTTCCATAAACAATAAAAGGCGAGGAGGGAACGGAAAGGTGTTGCCACAGCCCAGCCAGCTCCAAATCCAATTGGTGGCTTGGGGTTGTCGGTGACCTAAGACGGACAGCGAACACAGACCGCAGCAGTGGTGTCAGTTTTCAATGGCGGGGGAGGGCACGGCAGGGCGGCCTGCAATCTGCATGTCGCCTGTCCGCCAAGGCAGATTCTAAGGGGGGGAAGCAACCAGGGGCAAGCGAAGAAGCTTGAGTGTTTTCTAGAACAATTCCATGCCTTTCTGATCTGCACCATCTCCTACCCATCACATCCCAAACTTGCCGTCGTTCCTGTCCAAATGTAGCATCATCGCAGTCTGATTGGCTTGTTCATATCGTCATGCTTTCCTCCCTTAAAACACTGGCGCCGAAAGACGGATCATTATTACCACGAGGCTGCGTCGTCTCGTCATGTCCTCATCGCCATAAATAACCACGCTATAACCAAGCTATTGAATCTCCCCCGTGAGCTGCATATCCGACGAGGCTGCACTGGCCGCACTGCCGACACCAGGCTTTGTTGGCTAAACGCACGCTCCGTTTCACTTTTTCTTTGCCTTTGTCTGATTAGCAGCTGCCTGCTCTGAAATCAGCGACCGTCCAATCTGGATCGTCTCTGACGCCCCCCGTTGACGTTGCCAGAACCTGCAGGTATTTGTTAGCCCCATACACATATATACGCATTTCAGTGGCACAACTCACAAATCGTCTGGGCTTCCGTTCCCCTTGATCGAGATCTGGCGGGCCTCCTCCTCCAGCGTGGCCCGAGTGATCTTCTCGCCACCGCTCATGCCAGGGCCGTGGGATTTGTCAGTAACGTCCTGGTCCAACATCTGCTCGAGCAGCTGTTTCCGCATAGTAAACCGTTCCGCCCTCTCCTTCTGGAGCCCGGGGCTATCCATTTTGCGGATTGCGCCGCGGACAAGAAGCTGCACAACCAGATAAACGTGCTCGGCAACCAGAATCGAGAGCAGAAGAGCCCAGCCGGAAATGTCCCATGGCGACCCATCTGGGCCGTGCTTGCTCTTGTTGAACAGAAACACAATAGCCGCGCTGGTGACGCTACCAAGCCAAGAGAGGAACCCAAGGGAGTTAAGCCAGGGTCCGATCGAGTCTGCCCGCCAAGGGATGGGCCGCTGGCTGCTGATAGCAATCTTCATGGCATCAGACCTGGCCTCAACCCAGTTGTTGATCAGGAATGAACACGCCGTGAGGGGCCAAACAACCGAGAACAGTGACAAGTAACCTTACGTCCCGTCAGTATATGAAGTACCACGTTTCAAGCAGATGCCACTCACCAAACTGAATCACCATCTCTCTGTAATCGACGGTGACGTCGTAAACATCGAGCTCCGCCTCATCGCGTACCCGCTTCAGGAACTCATGTTCCTCGGGAACATCCCGGACATGCAATTCGGACTGTTTCTCGGCAGACATTTCAGCCTGGACCTCCTCGACTGCCTTAAATAACTTGCGCTTTGCATAGGGCACGATGACCTCAGTGACGAAATTAACGATCTGAGCTGTGACCGTAAAGTAAATCACCTGTTTCGTGAGCCGGTCCGGATTAATTTCCCAGCTCTTTGTCGGCAGGGGCTTTCCTTCGGTAGTAAACTTTTGAGCAGTGACCTGGAAGACGTTGAGATAGGGCACCAGAATCTTTCCAAACGGAACGTAGATAAAGGCCGTAAGAAAAATGGGCGAGTAGGATGTGATAAAATTCAAGACAAAGATCTTTTCAACTAAAGATGCTTGGTGTCCTATAAAATAATTAGTCATAAAGGAGTCTTCCTATGCAGACTGCCGTCGTTATGACACTTACCATCCACTGTTTCGTAATTCTCAATCTCGGTGAGCCGTTCCGCCAGTTTGGTGAGCAGTGTCTGAAGCGTGGGCATGAAAACGGTCAAGAGAATAGTGGGCAAGAAAGTCTAAAGAGAAAGTTGTTAGCAAAAATACCTGCAATTTGAAAGAACCCCCCCCCCCCCCCCCCCCCGAAAAAAGTAAGCCTACCAAGTACTGCTTGAACGGCCCGTTGTACACCTCGGTAATGAAGATTTCAATGGCGAAGCAGCTAACAATCAGGCCCCCGAGAACCACAAAACAAGCCAGCGCAAATGGAACTGTGAGCAGCTGTCGAGCCAAGCGCTTCATTGGCGAATACACCTTCACGATCTCACCGGTCACCGGGTCCTCGGCTTCTCGCTCAAAATGGAACTGCGGCCGTGGGAGCTGGATCTTGGAGACGCCTCGCACGCCCCATTGCACAGCAAGATCAACCTCCTTCATCTTCCAGTGCTCGAAAAAGATCACGGACCACAAACAGTTCACCAAAGCATAGAACCATGAGAACTGACCCAGCAGCAGCCAGGCGCCGAGGCCAAAGGCGGCGGGGAACAGCAGGAAGGCGAAGTAAGACTGCAGGAAAGCAAAGTAGAATGCAACGCGCTCGCCAAACCGGTCCCGGATCTCTGTGATGTCGTCGTTGTCAAGATAGTACTTTGTGCTCCACTGCTTGATCCACTGGCGGTTGAAGTCATGGTCGTGGAGGGGGAATATGGACGCGACGTATTTCCAATGGCCGACCTTGGGGGTAATGCCAGCGCCGCCCTCATTCTTGGGCTTCGTGATGAGGAGGTAGGCCAACCGTAGCCGCTCTGCCTCGCTGACCGGCTCGTCTTCAAAGTATTTGGTCAGGTCCTGGTTGGGCGCCGACGCGCGCACGCCGTACAGCCAGTCCTGGATGCGGTACTTGTAGACCTGGGTGGTCAGGAGCTTGTCGGAGGCGATCTTGACGAAGACCAGCAGGGACGATTTGCCGCCATTCCGGACCTCGGTTGCGAATCCCACGTCGGCGACGGCCTTGACAAGCTCAATGAAGGCGGCCTCGGCTTCGCCTGCGTCTGTCGTGGGTATTTTGTAGTGGATCACATAGTCGACACTGTGGACAAGAAGGTTCAGCAATCCGTACGAATTCCGCTATTGACAAAAAGTAAATATCTGAGGTGGTCTCACTCAAAATTGGACCTGCGCCCTGGCTTGCTATCTTTCGCCATGGCGATGCTGGGACTAGAGATTAAGAGCCTCGCTCGGCGGGTACGGTGAGGGGTATCGCGATTCTGGCTGGGTTGCCTGTGGAAGTCTGGTGTAGAGCGAGAACCCAAAAAGCATATAAGTCATTCAGCCACGAATTGGTGAGCTCTCATGGAAATATTTCGTCCCAAAGTCGGGCAGTAGCTTCGAGTTGGCAGTCGTCCTTTGTCTACAATCGACGTCACCGACTCCAACAAATGTTACATCACCTCATCAGGCTTACAGGGGTCCAACCAGGATCCTCAGCACTGGAGAGTCTCGGCTCCGCATCCCAGCTGTCTGGTCCGTGCTCGGACAAGTTGCTCCTCCCCTAAGCTGACACGACTGAGGGGAGGATTAAGCGGGGTGAATTTGAATGACACTGAATTTCAATTCTCGATTTTATCAATATCCCACCTTTCCCAAATCATTTTTGATAGGAAGAGCCTCCCATGTATCTAGATCCAACAATGAGAATTCCAGCAACATGAGAAATGGCCAGCTATTCGAGTTTTGGGTTGTTTGACCGGAAGGCGCTGTGGAGTTCAAGTTATGTTGCTACCTGACTTCGATGAACCCCCCCCACGGCAGCATGCTTCCAGCAACGAGGCCGAGCTTCGGCCGTTCAAAAGCGGGCAGCGTTTCTCTCGGTTTCGACTACTGAACTAAGTTGTCATGCAAAAGGCGAGCTGTCACATCAACTGCAATAACATCTTGGCACGGTATTTACTTACACACATATAAACACCGCAACCATTAGCCAGCCAGCGAACCCCATCTGAAAAGCATATCGACTTACAGCACACCTCAAAACATGGACTCGCAGGGTTTTCGAGAGGCGGCCATATCGTCCATCGACGAGAGTCAGTGCCCCCCTTCGGCCAGACTGGCCACTCGAGCATGTGGATAAGTGTTGACATGTGCACAGTCATCAGCTACTATGACAACATCGGAACTCGCGAAGTTGTCTCGACAGTTGAGCCTGGCTATCTTAGAAAGCTGCTGCCCAGCGAAGCCCCTGACCAAGGCGAGCCATGGGCCGACATTCAGAAGGACATTGAGGCCAAGATCATGCCTGGCATCACGCATTGGTGAGGCCAGCCAGAAATCGACAACAGACAGAAAAAAGCATGGCACTCACAACAGTCATGCAACTTCTAGGCAGCATCCTGGCTTCCACGCCTTCTTCCCGTGCGCCACCAGCTACCCGTCCATCCTAGGCGAGCTGTACAGCGCTGCCCTGAGCGGAGCCTGCTTCAACTGGATCTGTAGCCCGGCCGTAACGGAGCTCGAGACGGTCGTGCTGGACTGGCTGGCCAAGCTGCTCGGCCTTCCTGAGTGCTACCTCTCGCCTGGCCCGACGCGCGGCGGAGGCGTGATCCAGGGGTCCGCCAGCGAAGCCGTGCTCACTGCCATGGTGGCTGCGCGCGACAAGTACCTGCGCGAGACCATCCCCGCCGAGCTGGACGGCCACGACCGTGAGGATACCATTGCCCATAAGCGCAGCCGCATGGTTGCCCTGGCCACGTCGGCCACGCACAGCTCCACCAAGAAAGCTGCCATCATCCTGGGCGTGCGCTTCATTACCATCCCCGTGCGCGCGGCAGACGGCTACGCTCTGACGGCACCGGTCCTCGCCGCCGCTCTCGCTGACTGCCGCGCCCGGAAGTTAGAGCCCTTCTTCTTGACCGCCACACTCGGCACCACCGATACGTGCGCCGTCGACGACTTCGCCGGCATCACATCCGCGCTCGCCGACTTCTCCCCCGCCGGCTCTCCCGGCGAGGTATGGGTCCATGTTGACGCAGCCTACGCCGGTGCTGCGCTGGTCTGCCCGGAGGTCCAAACAGCCACAAACATCGCACAGGTCGCCAGCTTCCACAGCTTCGACATGAACATGCACAAGTGGCTGCTCACAAACTTTGACGCCTCGTGCCTGTACGTGCGCGACCGCAGCTGGTTCGTCCAAGCCCTGACCATCAACCAGGCCGTCTACAACAACACGGCCTCGGACGGCGGGCTCGTAACCGACTACCGCGAGTGGCAGATCCCTCTCGGCCGCCGCTTCCGCTCCCTAAAGATCTGGTTCGTGCTCCGGTCTTACGGCGCCGAGGGCCTACGCGCCTACATTCGCCGTACCACGAAGCTGGGCGAGGAGTTTGCCAACTGGATCCGCGACCGCCCGGATCTGTTCGAGATTCTCACGGGCCCGAGTTTCGCCCTGACCGTCTTCCGCATGGTGGGTAAGTCTGGCGAGGGCGAGGCCTCTTCTTCTTCTTCGGACGAGGAGGAGCGCAATGCTCTGACCAGGACGCTGTACGAGACGGTCAACCGCTCCGGCAAAATGTGGGTCACCAGCACTGTGCTGGAAGGCCGCTTTGGCATCCGCATGATGACGGGCGTGAGGACGACGGAGCAGGAGCATGTCGAGGCGGCATTCAAAGCGCTCGTTGACGCGGCCGAGGAAATTCATACGAGTTGATAATGACGACGGCGGACGGCATAGTCCTAGTAACCTAGAGGAAAAGGGGGAGTACATACAGTACCTTAGGTAAATAGGTGTGGACAACCACATAATACACTGCATGCGGTCCAGGGAAACAAGGCCACGCGTGTGTCTCGCGGTCATTGTCATGTCTTGTCATATCTACCTGGTCAAGTTACTATGATATTCCTATGTTTTTTCTTCTTTTCTTGGCACTTATATCCTCAGTGTCAACTTTGCTGGGAAGGGGTCCCTTCCCTTCATTCTCCGTCGGCGGCGTTGCTCTCACCGATAATGGCGACTATACTCGTCTCGAGCTCGGGAGGAGGAGCCGTGTCGTCGGTAGTACTCAGACTCATCACCCCGCCCACCCCGACGCCGCTCTCCGCGATCATAATAACCGTGATAACCATCATCATCACCGTAGTGCTCGTATCGACCATCCTCCTCATCATAATCATTGCCGTCAAGTCTTCTCCCGCCGCACTGCTGCTGGTTATGATTATGATGACTACGAGGATGACGATTATGATCTCGCTCTCGCTCGCGCTCACGTTCCCGTTCCCGTTGTTCCCGCTCTCGCCGCTCCTCGCATTTCTTAACGTCCTTCTCCACGTCGATCAGAATCGTCATCCCCGCCAGCAGCAGCGCCACCGCCGAAACCCACTCGAACGCGCCCGCGCCGTGCTCCTTCTCGACTGCTTTCCGCTGGGACCGGTGTTCTGGGTGGGCTTTGGATGGGCGGGGGTCTGGGGGGATGAGCTTTGATGGTTTCATTTTCCCGCCGGGAGGGTGGTGGTGGTGGTTACTACGGCGAGTATTGTACGATATGAAGGTGCGGTATGGTGGTATTTGTGTTACCACCGACTGCGGTTGAGGATGGGTTGCCACAGTTGGACAAGACGCTGATCGAAGCAGAAAGAGGCTATGGGGGTTGGGGGGGGATGAGTGTGAATTAATTTGAATTTTTTTTCTTTTTCTCCTCCCTGATTATGGTTGGTAGTTCGTGTGTTGCCCCTTTCAGGATGAGCAGCCAAAAGACGTCGTTAGAGTTGCTGGAATTTCTTCGCGGGCGATATGGTAGACTGAAAACGGAGGCAGCATTTGCCCACGGGAAAGACTCGGTGTGGAAACTCGTGTCAGAATGGCCAGGTTGGAAAGTGTTTGTTCAACATGATGAAAATGGAACTAATTTTATTCGCAAACCGACCGAGTCTACGATTCTTTAACGGCAATTTTTAATAAAATCCGATTGGATTCATGAAGTTGAGGCCGAAAGTCATAGGACTGACAATCGTCAGCAATGATGTCATATGCCATCAGGGGTTTCACTTACATGGAGGGATGGCGAAAATGTTACTAGGCGTGAAATACCCCGCACCGACCTGATGAAGGGATGATATGAGCACGTGGATATGAAGATCACTGATACGACAATGTGGCCGATGCTCTGTGCTCATGACTAGGTCCCTACCCTACATACTATTATCCGAGTGAGTCTTTAGTACCTCGCCAAAACAAAGTACAAATTCTCTCGTTTGAAGTTGGAACCGCTTGCTTTTCTTTTCTTTTCAAAGACAAGAAAGCTAATGAATAAACCAGAAAAGCTGTTCAGGCCATCTTTGATCGGTGTAATGTTATGCTAGCCTATAATGAGTGTGATTCTATGAGCTAGGTTATTGAAGATATTCTTCGTCTTTCAATCATGTGAGCCCTTACATCCAGGGTATTCTCTACCCCCTAGACCTCGCTGCATACTTACATCTTTACCAAACATATGGGATATATATGTGCAAACAATAGAAATACACTAAATACTTGCCCGGCGTGGAGCCATCGTCCTTCTCAGCGCCTTCTTCGCCTCCGTCTCTTCCACCAACGGCAGGACACCCTCGTCGTGAAGTTTCTGGAGAAACTCTCTGCCGTAGATAAAGCCGACCTGGTAAATCTCGTCGAACTTGCCAAAGTCGAGTGTACCATAATCGTCAATGGGCGGCCTCATGTAGAAACAACCCGCCATCGTCTTGGCCCGCTCCAGTGCGTCAACGCTTGACACATACGCAAGCCGGGCTTGGATTTCGGCCAGCGTCGGGGGATTTGGAACTGACGAAAATGGATTCCACCGATTGCAGAAGGCCCACAGACCCGACAGTGTGTCGCCAAAGGCTTGCGGCGTGTCATCATCCAGCGAGCCAACGTCAATAGCAAAGATAATATCTGCTCCGAGTGACTTCATGTGCGAGACCGTAAGGTTGTCGACATAGCCACCGTCAAGAAGCATACTCCCCTCGTCGCATAGGGGCGGAAGGAGCCCAGCCAGAGACATGGATGCTCGAACATATCTCCAGGCATACCCGCTTGTATGAAACTCAGCTCGGCTTTTGCTGATATTGGTGGTGTTGCAATAGTACTCCAGCCAAAAGTCCTCGATTTGGGTCTTACCAAACGTCTTGAAGATTCCGCGGTTAAACTCATGACCTGTCGTGTAGGATGCCGACGGATATGTGATGTCAAGCGCAAATCTCCACATGCTTGACATCCGCCCCGCAAACTTCTTAGCCAGTCCGAAGATGGGCACCACGTCGGCATGCCTCGCATACAATCCGCCGATGAAAGCGCCGATGGACGTCCCTCCGATGATGTCTATCGGAATTCCGGCTTCTTCCATGGCCCTAATGATTCCGATCTGTGCCAGCCCTCTGGCCCCGCCACCGCCGAGGACAAGCCCTACCGACCTTCCGCAGAGCCTGCGTGCCAGCCGATGAAAGTCGCCCTTAAAGGGGGCGTCTGGGGAGTAATAGGGGCTGTGGCGCACTTTTCGGGACGTGAACTTTTGGATCTCCGCCTGCAAGATCTGCACTCGTTCTTTAAGAGTTGGCCCACTCCGCTTTGTCGGCATCGGCATGGTATTGGTGCTGTATGGCATTTGGACATGGAAATGTCCGCCGTTGATCCATTGCCGGTTCTGGAGCCATCTTCTCGTCAGTCCAGGGCTTGAATACCTTTCTTGGTGAAGGAGAACCAAAATCTTTCGGGCTGTCGATTTCATTCCCAGCATGAACCGCTCGTATTCGCCAATTGCAGGAGAACCGTCAGCCAAGCCGACTAAAAGAACACAGTCGGCTTGGGCGATACAGGTCTGGGTCCAAGGGGAGTTAACATTTGTATCTAGGTCAGGTAGTTAGCTCACAATAGGTAACTCAAAAACTCAAGTGTAGAATGCTTTAACTCACCAGCCACGTAGACGACAAGGCCATATTTCTCTTCTAGGTCGGCCAAATACTGAGAGAGCTTGAGTTTGCCCATTTTGTTAAATGCGTGTTTGCCAAGATGGTTCAAGATGGCAGCTTGATGAAGTGATGTTGCACCGTTAGGGGACCCAACTTGGGTCAAGGCATTCAGTAGTCTGCTGCCAAACTCTACAACAGGGACTCCAGCTGTGACAGGCAGTACTGCGACCGTCCGTAGATTGAGCGTCGAAGAGCTCTTATTCATAGAGCTCCTCGCAACCCCGCCGTCTTTAAGCCCGGAAATAGTAGTATCATCAACCAGCGCTCTCATACGAGATGCGATGATCTTGGAAATCTTGATGGTAATGTTTGGGTGCTCCTGGGCCAAGCTGTTGAATAATGTGCGAGGGAATTTGACCACTTCTGTTTCCCGTATGGCCTGGAGAGTTCCAGAGCGAGCAGATTCGGTCATGACTTCAAGCTCTCCGATACTCTCTCCTTGACCGAATTCTGCCTTGGCATTGACGCCGCCACCTGTTCGCCCTTCGAACAACCTTAGTCGTCCATTGAGAACGATATAGATGGCTTCGCTCTCGTCACCCTCATTGAAGAGCACCTGGAGAGGGTTGACTTGTAGCCATTCCAATGCAAAGTCGATATGCAAAATCAGACGGGGAAGAAGACTGGTGAGCCTCTTTGCCATAGTAAGTAGAACGATGGGGTACTTGTCCACAATTTTCTCAATAGATGTCAATGGAAGAAACCCGACGTAGACATCTGTCTTCGCCACGACATCAATAAATGACCTATATGAGGAGATAGTCCCAACATAGCCGGCGAGGCCGCCAGGTTTGATCAAAGCAACGCCTCGCCGACGAGGCTTCGTCTTTCTCGAGCCCTCGTTGCCACTCTTAGCGGCAGGGGCTGTAGAAAAGCGAGGGGCCGTAGAGGTTCGATTCGGGGTGCCGAAAGATTCGGTGCTATCCATAGCATTAAATGAGGACTTGCTGGCCGATTGAATGATGTCAGTTGTTGAAGCCTCGGCTTCCTGTATGCAAATGTCAAGAAATCCGTCAATCACGTAGTAGAGACCCGGGTTTCTCTCGCCCTGTTCCACTAAAACAGAGCCTTTGGGGAAGAATACGATCTCAACTTCATCTCTCATATCCTGCGCCAAGAGGTGAGCATTCATTCCCGGCGACGTCAGGTGTCCTCCCGAGGTCATTGACTCGGTGTCACCGTCGACAGATCCCTCAAAAGCGTCCATAAACCCAAAAGCAGTGTTGGTAAACACGGCCTTCTGGCGTCTTTGGTCGAATGAAACCAGTCTTGGGGAGTTCTGGTTTGAGTCCGAGTCCCGGTTTCCAAGACCGCTTCCAGTCAGGCCAATGGACTTGAACATACACTCCAGGATGGATTCACGGAACATATTGTCCTCATCGAGCGACTCTCGCTTGTCAATGGGGATATGCGGATGTCTTTGCGACGCAAATGGGTTGAATGCGCGTTGCGCGAGAGGGGAGACGGCTTCTCTATGCAGATCAGCCTGGGAGGACTGGATACCGTTCAGATTGGCGCTGAGCGGTCGCAAGCCCCCTCTGGACTGCATATCAACCAGTAGATCGCCTGGGCTCTGGAAATCAAGAGACGGACGTTCCAGAGCAGGTAGCATCGCAGGGCTGACCAGAGACTTATGACGTTGTTTCGAGAAGGCCTGTAAGACCGCTTCTTTTCGGAGCGGCGTGGTAGTTGAGGAACGACGGCGACGACCGGCGTGAGCATTATGAAGAGCTATCCCTTTCCCAACTTCTTCCTCGCCGATGCGTTCTCTCTCTCGGCTGAACTTTTCCTTTAGTCTGTCTAGCGCATCGCCTCGTAGGTGATTGGGGAGTTGCCGCATCGTGTATTTTAGCATGTTTCTCTCTATCTGCAACACTTCGCCAGTCAGGCCGAGGTAATTGTATGCAGTGGCCAGTGTGACTCGCTGAAACCTGGAGAGAATGACGTGAACGATGTGTGCTGTCGCCTTTGGGTATATCCTGATCAGACGCCTGAATGCGCTGGCAGGGATGATGGCAATCGTTGTATCTACTGTGGCACGAGCGATGATATCCGGGTGAGCCGAGCTCGTACCACTTCTCTTAGGCACAGGTCTCTTGGGTCTGGCGGGGCCGCCATCGTTTAGAGACATGGGCGGAATCCGAGGCAAGGCCTGGCCGGTGGGAGGAAGAGATAAAGAGTCGACAAGAGTAGATGCGGAGTTTGCACCAGAACCATCCATCTGGGGTGTGTTTGGGAAAGACACTGTCAAGTCGTGCGGCTTTCGAAAGTCTGCGCTCCTTGGGTAGGTTGGAAGAACGGTGCTAGGAGGCGCAGTACTTTGCTCCGAGCTGTCGTCCTCATGCCGCATCGGAATGTCTTCGGTGAAAAGGGACATTATAGAGAACATCGACGACATGGGGGCGCCGTTCCGAACCTCAGTCAGCAGCTGATATCGCTGTTGTCCAGGTGCAGAAAATTCCTCATCATCACTTGAGGTGAAATTAGGTGAGGGCTCGAGGTGAGGATTACCGACGGCCTGTCGAGTGTCCCTGGAAGACTTCACAAAGATCTCAACCATGCCGTCGACCACAAGGCAGAACCCTTTCTCCTCCTCGAGATTCAAGGTCTCTCCAGCGATCAGCTTCCTGGTCTGCATGCTGCGGGTCAGCTCGTGAAACACGGGTCTCTCCAGGTATCCAAATATTTTGATGGCGCTCAAAAACTCGTCAAAGTAGCCTGCCAACCCAGACTTGACGCCTTCCTCTTGGGTATCCGGAAAAAGGTCGATGTCAGGCTCCTTGCGTTGAGGCTCAGGAGGGAGGCGGGAATACATGTTGAGATAGCGATATCTGACTACCCAGCTGAGAGCCGAGAACACTGCCACCACAATGATCATGCTAAGAACTGATTAGAATCTTTACCTCGCACTTTACAGATGCCAAAATGGCGGGGCAGGAACTTACAGAGTTGTTGCGTTCATGGTGACAGTCAGACTTGTCGAGAAGAGGGTGAAGAGGAAAGACGGGAAGGAAAATGTGGCCAGCTTGATGACAAAGTACAATATGGCAGATATGATATGCAGAATCCACAGCACCAGCCTCGCAAAGAGGCCAAGCCATGAAGAGGAGCCATGAGCTTCGGCAACATCGCTGGCCCTCGAGACGGCTGACGAAAGAGCTCCCGCGGGGCCGTCAGCCATGGCGGCGACACTTCGAGAGACGACTGTCTCAAGAGCCGTGGTGGTGTTCTCCAGGTCCACCACAAAGAAGTGCTAGGGTCTGTCGGACGATGTTTGAGCTCATGAGACCGAGGCGCATCGGCAAGATGGCGAGTCGACGAATGACAAACTCGCCAGGTTGTCAAGTTACGGAAGGCGGGGCCTGATGAGCCTCAGTGAAACTGGACAAACTGGCCTGTAGGGTTCGACGCATTGCCTGGAAGAACAACTTTGCAGAAATGAAGAACTGGAAGCGTAATAACCTTAATAGGAGTATATAATCTCAACATTCCTTCCCGAGTAGCTGGGGACTCCTGACTTGGGAGTTGGAGCTGTAGTTGGCCGAAGCTTCCCTGGGAACGTGGCTAGCTGGGCCTATTGACGTAGCTCTTTCAAGGTATGGTGGGGCATTCCGGGCGACTGGCTGGCTTGCTGGGCTTAGAGAACAGGGGTCAAAGGCCGGGGCCGTGCTTTGCCGAGCCTAAACAGAGAATGGACCCCTCACAAACCAGCCCAGAGCTAAAGAACCTGTCGCCGACAAAGGCTGGCTCCCGCACGCACCAGCCACACACAGCCCACTTTCTTCTCACTGCACGTAATTTCTGAAAAACACTCCAGTTGACTGCAGTCTTCCTTTGACGTTGACCGCAACCAGACCGTCCTCGAACCTCACCTCGGCCCTTTTGCGCAACGCCCAGGACCCAAGCCACATCCCACCTGCCGAATCTCTTTTTTTCTTCGTCTTACGCTCCTTCTTGCGCAACGGCCACAACAACCCACCCGTCGTCCATCATCCCACCTTGCCCCGCCCGGGACCGGCACCACTCAGCAAGATGTCGTTCTCCAACAGCCGCTTTTATGAGGAGAAGTACCCCGAAATCGACTCGTTCGTGATGGTGAACGTGAAGCAGGTAAGAGGCTGCTGCTGCTTGGACCTGTCTATCAACGCGACGGATGTGGGTGTGGGACTGACCCCGAGCCCCTCAGATCGCCGATATGGGAGCCTATGTTAAGCTCCTCGAGTACGACAACATCGACGGCATGATCTTGCTCTCCGAGCTGTCCAGACGGCGTATCAGAAGTATCCAAAAGTTGATCCGAGTCGGGCGCAACGAGGTTGTCGTTGTTCTGCGAGTCGACAAGGAGAAGGGTTGGGCGCCTCCTTCCCCGCCGAGACGGGCTGTATGCTAAATACCGACATAGGATATATCGATTTGTCCAAGCGCCGAGTCTCCCCCGAGGATATCGTCCGCTGCGAGGAGCGTTACAACAAGAGCAAGATCGTACACTCTATCATGAGACACGTTGCCGAGAAGACCCAAACCCCGATCGAGTCGCTCTACGAGACAATAGGCTGGCCGCTGAACAAGAAATACGGGCACTCTCTGGATGCCTTTAAGCTCTCGATAACGTAAGGCCACTGTTCATGCTCTTATGCGCCCTGGCTTACATGTACATGGATAGCAACCCCGATGTATGGAACGATATTGCGTTTCCCAACGAGGCTGCCGCCGAGGAGCTTAAGTCGTATATTGGAAAGCGTCTCACTCCCCAGCCGACCAAGGTGCGCGCTGATGTCGAGGTCACCTGCTTTGGTTACGAGGGCATTGATGCCATCAAAACGGCTCTGCGCACCGCTGAGGCCCGGAACACCGCCGAGACACAGGTCAAGTGCAGACTGGTGTCTCCTCCCCTCTATGTGTAAGTGCTTCTTCCTCGTTGTGACATTGCACAGCAACGCGCAGCTGCTGGCCCCCAGAAACCCCACCTACTAACTTATGCGAAGCTTGACGAACACGTGCTTGGACAAGAACGCCGGTATTGCGCGGCTAGAAGAAGCCATTGTCGACATTCGGACGAGCATCACAGCAGCTGGCGGCCAGCTGATCGTAAAGATGGATCCCAAGGCTGTCACCGAGTCTGATGATGCGGAGCTCCAGGCGCTCATGGAGAAGCGCGAGCGCGAGAACGCCGAGGTCAGCGGAGATGAGAGCGTCAGCGAAAGCGACGACAACATCCCCGAGACGGTTTAAAACAGCGAGGAGTGACATTTAGGACTCCGCCCTCGGCTTCTGCACTTCAGTAAGCCTTGGATGGAGAAAACGGGAGCATGCATGTACTTTATCATGACATAGGACTGGCGTCTGGGGGATACAAAAGTCCTTGGGATGATAGAAAAATAGCCCGAGATTGCGCACTCAAAATACGAATGATGAAGCAGAGAAGCCAACACTCAGACAGTTGGTATGCAGTAAGCGGGGTGTGGCGCTTGCATATGTGAACGTGTTATGGATTAATCATTATTGACCCTTATCGGAGCTTGGGTCAGATAAGCTTTCTTGGATCGAGCCATCCCACTGTCGCCTGTCAATAAGTCAGTCTCTCGCCGCCCCTGCCGGCCCATGATCCGAACTTACCCCCGACAAGACCGATGGCGACATGGGGAACCACTGGAAGGAGGCTGAGGTTCTTCGGCCAATTCGCGCACTACCTCATCCGCTACGCGACATGGCTTCCCCCGCTGATCTGTTTTAATACGTACGTGGCCGAGGTCACCTTCATCCAAGGGCCGTCCATGTATCCGTTCCTGAACGCCGAGTACCATGAATCGCGGCGCCAGGACCTGTGTTTAGTCTGGAAGATGTACGCGCGCGAGAACCTTGCGCGCGGCATGCTGGTGATCTTCAGGTTAGTTACACTGGATGCCCCCCTCCTCTCTTCATGCTCTGGCTGTCTTTTCTGTTCTAAACAAACGGCCGGCACCCAAATATAGGAACCCCGATGACCCGCACAAGATGACAGTAAAGAGAGTCGTTGCTCTCGAGGGCGACAAGGTGCGGACACGGCGGCCGTATCCCCACGACTACATTAATATTCCAGAAGGGCATGTCTGGGTCGAGGGAGACGGCGACAAGACCAAGGACAGCAACTACTACGGACCAATCTCGGCCCAGCTGATTACGGGGCGCATCACGCACATCGTGTCGCCCTGGAAAAGGGCTGGAAGGGTGCGGTGGTGGGAGCATCCAGAGCGACCCGGTGTTCAGAAGGCTCAAGTAGGCTGGTTTTCTACCTAGGCCAGGCCTCGAGTACGCACGTGTTTGGCCATATTATTTCTTGTGCAAACTTCAAATTGCTTCGTGGGTGAAAATAGTATTAAAAAATGAACGTCATAAACCCAATTGGTCAGATGAAACCTGGTGATCCATACCAGGAGCTTCAAGGAGGACCCTAAGATCGGAATAAATAATCAAGCGTTGTCCCAGGAAACAAGTCCGCTGTCGGCACTGGAGCTTCCAAGGCGCACCCGCCTGAAATCAATGCATGCGCGCACGGGCCACACCCGTTCGTGGACAAGCCATTCAACGTTGGCCGCGCTCGGAAAAAAAGATTGAGAGTGCCCTGGTTTGCCGGTCGCTGAAATTTGAACTTGATCTTCGGACAGTGACGTGCATGCGCCGAAGATAATCGAAAGCCTGGGTCGCGCACAGCACAACATCGGATTTGGATTTCTGCCCGCTGCCCAGGCGGCGCTTCCATCTCCCTCCTTTCTGTTTCCTCCAGGGCCATGGTCCTTGGCTTTTTCGAGACGGCCAGCAGCACGCTCACTTCTGCATCGCGAGCTCCAACATCACACGGCACCACCACCGACGACGCTGGCCTGGCAGCACCAATAACCTCCAGAGCTTCCTCCCGACTCGACCATGGAATCGCAGAGCCATCGGCCTTCCCATCGCATGTTGTCACCATCCAATCGAGCTCACAGCCGCGCGTCATCGCTCAGAATATGACTCCTGAAGATGGGGTGCTGGAAGGGTCCCCGCCTTATGTGCATGTGCGTCATTCTATTGCCCACGCCGTATCCCTATGTCTTCCAAACCCTTCCTGTGGCTGACGAACCACTGCAATGCAGTGCATGATTGCCGGAGGACTAGGCGGCACCAGTGGTGACATGCTTATGCACTCGCTCGATACCGTCAAGACTCGACAACAGGGCGATCCCCACATCCCGCCCAAGTACACATCGCTCGGGTCCTCCTACTACAAGATCTTCCGTCAAGAAGGCGTACGGCGAGGGCTCTATGGCGGCTGGCTTCCTGCCCTCTTGGGGTCCTTCCCAGGCACCCTGATTTTCTTCGGCACATACGAGTACAGCAAGCGGAATTTGATCGAGTACGGCGTCCAACCGCATCTTGCGTACTTGACTAGTGGTGAGTTGCGCCCAGGCTGCCCCGGAAGATTGGAGTTTAGCAATGGCTGACCCCAAGTTTCTCCCCCTCCCCAGGCTTTCTTGGAGATTTGGCAGCGTCTGTCGTATACGTTCCGTCAGAGGTGCTCAAGACCCGGATGCAGCTGCAAGGGCGATACAACAACCCATTCTTCGTCTCGGGCTATAATTATAGAGGGATGGGCGATGCTGTACGGACGATTGTCCGCCACGAGGGGCTCTCGGCCCTCTTTTACGGCTTCAAGGCGACACTGTACCGCGATCTCCCCTATTCGGCCTTGCAATTCATGTTCTACGAGCAAGCGCAGACCTGGGCTCGGCGTTCGACTGGCGGCCGCGATATTGGCTGGCAGTTAGAGCTCCTAACTGGTGCAGCAGCGGGTGGTCTGGCTGGCACCATCACGTGCCCCCTCGACGTGGTCAAGACGAGACTTCAAACACAGATCCACCCGGACGCACTCCTCGCCGCTTCCTTGTCTCGTGCTGGTGCCGAGTCTGTGTCCCCGACGGCGGCGGCGGTAAAGAAGGCGGGGGCAACAACCTCAACACCCGTTCTGAAGGACAACAGCCATCATGCTGTGACAACCGAAACAACAGCGAGTGCCGCCTCTAAGCTCCAGAAGCGGTTAATTTCGACCTCTTCGCCATCTACGTACACGCCGCGACCAGGCGCTATCAACCTCGACACGTCATCGGTGTTCACAGGACTGAAGCTGATCTATAGGACAGAAGGTTTTGGGGGCTGGTTCCGAGGCGTCGGACCCCGCGCAGTCTGGACCAGCGTCCAGAGTGGCTGCATGTTGTTCCTATATCAAATCATCTTGCGCAAGCTAGAGTTGTACAACCCACCGGCAGAACGCCGCGAGATTGCCTAAGTGCCCCCAATATCCAGTATATAACATATTAGATGGTAAGGGCGCCCCCAAGGCAGTGGTGTTCTTTTTATTTATTTTTTTCATTTTCTGTATATAGACACACACACACACACACACTCAACTTGTATTTCTAGAGGGGCTACACGGCGGGGAAGGCAATCAAGGTCTGTTGGTGGTGTGGTGGTGGTGACTGCCTGGTTGGGTAAACTGATTGCGGCGACTGGCGGCGGCGTTTTTTCTTCAGTGGCTAGCGAGCTGTGGGCTGGATAAATCTCATTCATCAATCATAGAAAGAGAGGCCGAGAGAGAGCTTAGATATCAGACAAAACGCACCTTCATTTTTTTTGGGAAACATATTGTGGTTAATACTACCTGCGTTGTTTATGAGGGAGGCACAGCCTTCTTTTTGGCTTTGTAACACGGACCATTATGTCCGTCGCTGCTTATAGGTCCTTACCCCTAGGTATCATATCACCACCAACTAATATCCAGGAACAAGATCTTGGAAATGACTTTTATATCACGGTGATAAAACGACGATAGGCATTGTCAAGTTCCAATGACACTCGTGATTCCTCTCGTGAGAAAATAAAACCCACTTTTCTTTGAGTAAATATCTAGGGAGGGCAACACTCTCTGTCAACTACAAGCCGTCTCCCGCATAAGTGTTTAGGTATATTGAGGTATTCTTCCCCCCCCCCCCCCCCTTTTTTTTTTCCCTTTCTTAATCTCGTAGTGAGATAAGTGTGTATCAGTGGAACTCATTACCCCGTCGCCATCATCTAAAGTTCCACCGCAAATGATTGATTGGAAGGTAGTTAGTCTAAACTGACAAAGTAGTTCGTCATCACTCCGAGCGAGGTAAAAAAAAGTTATAAGTCGGTACCTAACCTTTCTCACCAAAAAAGCATCGTCGTTCGTTGTCTATCCATCCTAGGTTGGTAGCCAGCACTAAAATGGAAGAAAAAAAAGGGAAAGAAAAAAGAAGTCCTCCGAAACACTTGTTCTGGAAGGATTTGCGTATTCAAAGCCAGTTTGTAAACGTGGATTGGGGAATTGATCTCCAATCCATTCATAGAGATGTTTCAAGCATGGTTTAAAGGTAAGTATAATGGTATAAATGGTATAATCGAACCGAATAAAAGGATTGGGGGGAGGGGGCGGAAGCCGAGGGAGTCAAGTTGAAGGACAGTTGAGGTTGGGCTTGTGAATGACTAGTCATCTTATCTTCCGGGTTACTATGCGCGAGTGACGACGATATATTTACGTAGACATAACACTCCCAGTCTGTCAAACGAATTCGCACAAATGTTTGGATAGGGCCATGGTTTTTCTTTTTCTAGCTCTAAGCACACGTAGCTAGCTCATCCGTCCCTGCTGGATCTCCCTCTGTGATCTTTTTTCTAGCTGGCCTCTGGAAAGTAGAAAGAAAGCAATTGCCTCAAGAAATCCATAGCAAACCGCCTCTTTTATTTCTCTCTCTCCTTTATCTCGAGGTATCATGATATTTCCGTTGCAAACCTCTCCGCATTCCGCCGAGAATGAGCAATGAAAAAGAAGGTATAAAAATGCTGCATCTTCTTGTGGTCCCTGTGTCGTCAACTGCCTCTACCTCGTCGACCTCAAAGGAAAAACGAAAACGCCAATGGATGAAACCGTCCCAAAAGCCACAGAAGAAGAAAGTCAACGCCCTTCGCCGAATGATAGGTATATATGTGTCTGTGTCGTGTGTGTATGTCGTAGTGAGCCAGCCTTTTGCCTTCAGCACGCTCCAGCTGTTTGGCTTGCTGGCTTCTTCCCCCGAGTTAATCATATGCGCCGGCCCCCAATAGAGATGATATTGATACATAGCAAGAAACGATAAAAATAAAGTTGGGATCACCACTCCACGTCGTCGAAATCGCCCTCTGCGTCTTGTTGGGCGTCAATGCTATTCTTCTTGGGCCGGCCACGTCTGCGTGACTGCTGCGATGACGAGCGTGCACGTTTCTTTCTGCCGGCAGGTGTAGCACTACTAACAGCTTTGCGTTTGTGGCCGCGGCCAGCTGTCGAGGGCTCGTCTGGGTCGTCGTCCTCATCATTACCAGGTGTTGTCGGACCCTCGCCGCCATTCGTTTCGTCGTCCTCATCCTGAACTAGGAACTCCTTGTCGACGTTCATGAGTTCCACAAACGCTTTGCACGTCTCGATCATGCGTTCACGCGATGTGAAAGCAGTCATGATGACGGATATCTCTTCCCAGAGCTTGTCGCCTGTGACATTTTGTGCCTTCGTTGGGGCTCTGCTCAGATCTTTTGATGGCGCTTTAGCTTTCTGCTCGCGGCGGCCAGTGCCCATATTGTACAACCGCCGCAAGTAGCTACGCACTTCCCAAACCATGAGAAGGATCATGGATCCAGCCGTTAGCTGGCGAAGTCGTCGATTATCAATCTTCGAGTGACTGGGCTGTGATTGAGCCTGTTGATCAGCCCCTTCGCCAGCTGGATTCGATTCCAAATTGTCGACTCGAACTTGAAAGACCTCTGACTCAATGGCTTGGGCAACCGTTGCACCAGTGGACGTAACTAACTTCTCCATGGCCGACACCATAAACTGCAATTCTCCAACGGTCAGGAATTCAAAGAAAGCCAGGTTCTCCATAATGAAGCGAGAATATTGCACTTGAGGAGGGAGATCCTCGTTTCCGAGCTCGAGTTTTGCCACGTCGAAGTCTACTTGGGCGCAGAACTTGTCGAGGAACTTCTGCCGATTGCGAGACTTGCTGATTTTCAGAACTTCCATCATCAAGTGTAGCTTTGGTGTAAATGGGTTCGTGGTTGCGCCACGAGGATCTTTCGCGATATCTCGTTGATACGCAAACGCGGACTGAATCGCCTTGACGTATTCGCGCTCGATGACCGTCTCATGCTTGGCGTGCAGTGCTTTGTGCTCCAAGAAGGCGAGTTCCGAGATGCGTGGGTTTGAAGATGTTTCCAATGTAATAAAGGTCACGCCAGTCTCCTTTGGATGAACAAGACCTTGCCGGTTGATGCTGGCAAGTACTTCGACGGCGAGGAAGGCATGGTCATCTTGCGTCGAGGTGGCAATGCGGCCAATTTCCTTGAGAAAACGTTGCGTAGTGGCGCTGGCAACATCATCGTAGCTGGTCCCGCCGATTACGGTGAGTTCACGTTTCTTCTCAGATTTAGCCCCATTGGTGGCCGGCGCCTCCGATGCTCGTTCCGATCGCTGCTCCTCAGCGAAGAGAAACTCCTTGAAGGACCGGAGAACCATGGACTCTAGGCTCGGGATCTGCTCGTTGAATACGGTCTGAAACGTATTATATACATTCGTAGATACGTAATTTCGAGGCGACGATTGGCAGACAAGGCCGACTGAGTCAAGAGCATCTTTCCTCACTGCCAGAGGATGATTCTTTCCAGAAAAGGGCACAACGATGTCAACCATGAGTTTTGAAACCGAAGTCCCAGTCCAGTTGGCAGACTTTAGTTCCCTCTTGAAGAGCTCGTACTGCCCATCGAGATTGCAATGCTTACCCGTCATGCCCACAATGAGTGAGCATCTTGCAAACTGCCGTTTCCCGAGAGGATCAAGAGGGATGCGAAGCTTTTGGATCTGCTTTATGACAGAAGTCAACAGTCTGGCAAGTTTCTCCTTCTCCGAATCGCCTCGCAAGGTGCTAATGATCCAAAGACATGCCATGATATCGTCAAGCAAGGTGCGCGTAACCTTTGAAACAGTTGGCATCAGCTCGGCCCGCACTTCGGCAAGGAAAGTGTCGTGCGCACTCGACAGCTGAGGGAGAACCCTGCGATATATCACCACGACAGCCCTTGACACAGCCAGATCATCACTACTAGCAATGCTTGTGATGTAGGGCTTGAGTAGGCGTAGCTGCTCGAAGGTGAAGAGGCTAGCGTCTGCTTTGGCGAATATCATCAGTACCTGCAAAGCATCGCGGCCGGAAGGGACAGATGGATCGTTCGAATCCGGGTTGTCGACGAGGTCAAACATGGTCGCCACGAATTTGGCGCACACTTGGAGCGAGGCTTGCGCGGTCTTGGAGTCTGGGGCCAAGATGGTCTGTAGAACCTTGTCCAGAACATTGGTGATATTGCCTTGCTTCACTGTTTGTACCATCAGAGCAACATGGTCTGCCAAAGAGATCTGAGAAATAGCCGAGTTCTCACTATTGTGGAACGGCATGAACCAAATCTCCTCAATAATCTGGCGTGCGAGATCTCTCACGCTCTCTTCTGGGTCTTGCACACGATGAAGCAAGCCGTTGGCAATGGCGCTCCGAACAGCCTTGTTGTGGTTGCGAAGATATATATCCTTCGCAAGCTTCATGGCTCGCTTTCGCACGCCAGGACCCGCATCAATGAACCTATCAACCACTGTGCCTGTCATCTTCTCCTCGAGTGCAGGGCGCATGCCGATGCATTTGCCGATGAGACCCAGGGCTGAATCTCGGACCTGTGTGGAACTGTCGTTCGAGCACTGGAGAATCAGCTTAACAACAACCGAATCGCCGTCCAGAATGGACGGGTCTGTCTCCAGCACCTGATTGATACTCTTAAGGCTTTTGCTGCGGACTGTCGGCTGATCGCTGGCCATTGAACCCAGGAGAAGGTTCAGTATGCCGTTGAAATTTTCGCACAGCGGCGATCGCAAAAGAGTAATTGTGTAGGAAAGCCTGGCTTGGCTAGGAGTGACGTCCTTGAAGGAGTACTCGTTTGAGAGCCATCGGCGGTCCTGAATCATTTCTCTGAGTCTGAAGGCCAGTCGGCCAAATTCTTGATCTCGCTCAGGGAAATCTTCCTCGTAAGAATCGTAGCCAGCGCAGATCTTGGCTCCCCAGTCTGAAACGATGAAGGAAATAGCACTTCCCAAGTGCCGGTCCTCAGAGAATCGACTCTCGAGATACTCCAAGGTGGCGCGGTAAGGTCCCGTCCATGATACCATATGCTCTGGCCGTGACTTTAGCTCAAGTGCTGCCGCGGCCAGATCAGACAGAAAAATGCCGAGATCGCCTGCGTCCCTGGTGTCTAGAGCGCTTGCCGTCTTTCGTACATGCCCCCTAAGCTTCGAAATGGCTGCCCCCATAATTCCCAGCAATTCTAGTCCCATATTTTTGGCAGGCACTCCTGACTTATCGCCATCCACAAGCTTGCGCATCATTCCCATTAGCAGGCGGAGAAGGAGTTCCGCCGCTGGCCAGTCAGGATTGTCTAGACACGATGTAAAGTCCTCGACGAATAGGTCAAGGAGGTTTCGGTAAGGCGTGTCTCCCGATTTGGTGGATTTCAAAGCTCGATTGACGATGAAGCTGACGACATATGATGCGTTCTGTAAGGCCGTGGTCATGAGAGGAGCTGAGACTGCCTCAAGCTCCCGAATTGCATTAGAATGTTGGGATGCAGCATGGGCCTCATCTCGAATCTTGAACACAATCGAAGCTGTCCCACTAGGAGCATCCCCGGCGTCATCCTCGAGTGCATCAACCGATTGAATCACTTTGGTTGTTTGGTCCGCGGCGCCGTCAACTTTGCCCGCGCTGGTTTGGACCAGACGCATGATCAGCGCTGAAACAGGCTGTATGCTGCTACCATCCACCAGCTTGAAGGTCCGGGCTCGTTTCCCTAAGGGAAGTTTTTCTAATGATGTTAGGATCTCGTCGAAGATTCCCTGGCGCTGCGCCGGGTTGAGGAGGAAAATCTGTGACAACATATCCATCGCAACAAGACGAAGCCCATCGAACTTCTGCGTGTCGAGAATAGAATCCTTCTCAACATGGGCCGTCTCCATGAAGATGAGGCGACATGCCGCAAACTCCAGAGTGTTTGTGACCGTCTCGGATGTGTCAGTTTTGGAGATTAGGTCCGACATGAGCGAGAACAGCTTCTGGCAGTCGGTGAAAAGAGACGCTATCCGCTTCTTGTGAGACGATAGGGCTCTGAAGAGTTCTGACGTGTTTTCGGAGGGCCTGAGTTCTGCGATAGGAATGACGATGCCATCCATAACCCGCTTAAACAAGTTGAGTGATTGATCGATGGTGTCCTCCGAATAAAGTTGTTTCTCCTCACGTCCTCCACACATCATTCTCAACGACGTGCGGGCAGCCTTGATTGCATTGTCCAGATTCGGAAGCTGCTCAATCCAGTGGTCGATATCCGTGGCGCCCATTGACTCCTCAATCTTCATCTCCAAAGATTCTGCTTGCTTCAGGGCTCCCTCGGAAAGCCGGAGAAGATGTAGGAGGTCGCCCAAGGGAACGGTCTTGAAGCAATTGAGGGAAATTGTCTTTCCTAGCAAGGTTTGCGCCTTTGCCTGACCCGCAGACGTCAGAGTAGTCTCGTTCTCGGCTGTCAGAAAGACAAAATCGTTCCCTGCCCGGTGGGTCGAAGCATGATCATCAGCCTCATAAACGTTCTGTAAAAAGACCTTCAGGTCGTGATACGCCGCATCTGCTCTCTGACGAAGATCAAGGCTTTCCCCATATAGGTCCTCTTGGTCAAGATCGTCCCGCTTTCGCTTCCGTGCTGATAAGTTAATCGGCTCATCCAGCTCGTCGGGCACGAGGAGATATTCGCTCTTATTGAATGCAGCTGCGTGGGGTAGCTCAATAGCAATAAAAACGTTTGCAGAGCTTGGCGGAGCTTGTGAGCCAGATTTCTTGGGCGTAGCTACGATGGACTCTTCTACTTTCCTGACAGCCTGGGGCGATGGTAGGGGTGGCTGAACTGGCTGGACTAGTTTTATCTGTTGCATAGGTTGCACACGACTCTTTGCCTCCGCGTGATGAACGGGCGGTGGCGTTGACGGCAGCCCTTGTGACAACTGCGGTGGCTGGACAGGTTTGGGATGTAATGAAGGTCGTGGCGGTTGTGAAGATTGGGCTTGATGGCTGATTTGAGAAGGACGCACAGTGGTGGCGGTAGCCGACGTCATTCCTGTTGGCGTTGTCGTTGCCGTCGCCGTTGCGGTCACTGCTGCATTCCTGCTTACGTTGCCGAGTGGTTTGACAACAGATGAGGCTTGCTCGAGCTGACTCTTGGTCGGCAGAACAATCTTGAATCGGGCCGCGTTTTGAGCGTGAGCCTGCTTATTCTTCTGAGCATTAGAGATCTGTTTCGCTTGGTCGGTACTTGCTGTAGCCTGGGTATTCTGCTTTTGGGCAACAGGCGCAACCTGAATGCTCTGTTTCGCGACAACTGGCGTGCCGGCGGACATAGGTGTCTGGGCATTAGGAGAGGTGGCCGTTGGGGTATCGGGAGTCGGATAGCGAAAAGGCACCACGGTCTGATCGTAGACCATTTTGGATAGCGAGGACAGACCAGAAGCTAGTGAAGAAGAAGGTCGGGAGGCTGGAGAATTACTGCCACCCTTGGGGCCAGTCTTGAACTTGCTGCATGCTGTTAGTTTACTTGGCGCGTTTCCATGACTGCTGAAAATAACATACAACTCGGTGATGTTCCCACGCTCAAGCAAGTGCTGCACCTGGTTGACCGTTTGCTGGAAACGCTTGGAAGGTGGGTCCAAGCCCTGGCCCTCCTGGTTGAGCGCATCGAAGTCCTGGCTGGGAACGATATCGTTGAGGCTCGGGGCGGGCGAAGCAGACCCAATCGTAGGGGCAGGCAAAACCGCTGGGACGTGGACATGGTTAGACAGACGTTGAGCGTCGCCGAAAGCAGCAGGATGGGGCTGGAATGAACATACCGGAGTCGAATGAGACTATCGTCGTGAAGGGGGTGTACGGGAGCGCCTCGAAAAGCGTGAAAGGCCTCGTAAACGGGTTTGCGCCGTTTTCTCCTCCTGATTTGTTGGCTGCAGGCTGGGGACCTTGGTTGTGGTTGCCGCTGCCGGGCGGGCCATTATGGGCGGGAGGGCGAGGATGGGCCATGGTGTCGCTCATTCACATGAATCACGGCGCATGGTTCGGTTGGTAGTACCTTTCCTGCGCCTGGAGCTCATCCGCGGGCGCCCAGTATAATAGCAAGCTTTTCGGTCGGGGTTCGTGCCATGCGATGTGTCTTGAGGGCTATGGGGGGTTCTTGTCGGTTTTGTCGTCAGGTATAGGCCGCTCCAGAGAGCTTTTATAGGTTGGTGATAGAATCCGGGTCGAAGTTCGAATCGCCGGGACTGCTCACAGCAGCAGCAGCAGTGCCAGCAGCCTTGCCTTGCGCGCTGAGACCCCTGTCGACAAGTGGATTTGGCTAGCCTAGCGCCGCCTTGCAGACCGGGGGTGGCACACGGTCTGTGCGCTCTTCACCAGAAATTGGCTAGAATGCCTGCTGGAAGAAAAGTTCCCCACTAAAAAACTGTCGAAACAAAAAGGCAGAAAGCCGAAAGAACAAGGCCAATTCACCTCAAAGCGCCTCGCCAACGACTCAAAGACGCGAAAATGGCAGCCATCGGCTCCCTGGTTTTCTGCACAGATTGCGGCGATCTTTTGCCATCGTCGAAGGGAACGGAGAAGAATACTCTTGTTTGCACATGCTGTGGGAAAGAGAACGAAGGTAGGAAGGAAACCACGCCCTCGCAGGGTGATGATGGGCTCGCGCCCTGAGGCAGGTGCTGATAAATTGATCACTCTAGACCACCCGTGGAAGACGGTCACAACAAGGACAAAGCCATCCGATTTCCCTTCACTTCTCCGACAAAAACTCTCGATCGTCCAAGCCGTGGATCGGCACAACATAAAGACAGAAAGAGTTGACGCGAACACGGATTGTGCAAAGTGTGGGCGGCGCGGCATCCGCTATTCCGAAGTCCAGCAGAGAGGTGCAGACGAAGGCTCGACCATCATATACAATTGTGACTGCGGAGAAAAGTATGGATGCCCAAGGTTCTCTTGTTGGCCTAGGGTGCGCGCAGTTTTGCTAACACTTGAGTCCCAGATGGTCGATCAACAACTAAAATTGTTGTCGCAAAAATGGCAAAACAAACCTTTGGCCCCTCCCTTTTGAAGTGCTGCCTCTGGAGTTCTTTTTGCCAACAGCAGGCCTAATGCCTAATGATATTCTAAAATCAACGCTAATCCAAGGGTGACCCAATGTCTTTTAAGAGACCAAAACGCCCTGCAACCGACAGCTACAATGATTTACGCAGTCCCAGTGACCTCTGGGATCAAGGCATACTCAGCCTCGTTGCTTTTCTCGTACTCCGCCATATCTAGAGCCACAACAACACTCTCTCGAACGACGGCTTCCTTGTCATTTAGGAAACGCTTCAAGGTCTCCTCGACGCCCTCCTCGTCGCCTAAGCTGCCCAAGGCTTCGGCTGCCTCGTGTCGCACCATACTAACTTCTTCGAGGTTGCTGAGGGAGGCAGTGAGAGCCGGGATAGATGCGGGGTGTGATAGCTGTCCAAAGACAAAGGCGATTTCATGGCGGAAGAGGGCCGACGAGTCGGCGAGACCCTTGGCAAGCGCGAGGACGGCTGGAACAGCAGTGGGGAGATCGGGAGGTGATGCCAAGTCGCGGAGGGCGAACATGGCTCGGTATCTTAGGAAGAGCGGAAGTTTCGTATCCATTAGGGACTTCTCCAACTCCTCGACTGTGCCCTGACCGTCTTTGTCCATCGGGGGAGCAGGATCAACAGAGGCGAAATCACTATGTGTACCCGCCCAAATGGTTAGCAACTGAGGAGATATACACAAGCATTTTTTGAGTGCCTAGAGTGTTGTGCAGTTTGGTTTTTACGTACCTCTGTCGCAGCTTCTCCTGCTTCCTCTGCTCCGAATTCTCCCACTCTATCCTGTCAATGGCAATCTCGCACGTCTCTGTGACGACCACCTCTTCCCCGGCGCGATCACGGAACCTCCGTAGGACTCCTAGAGACTCGGCGTCGCCCAGCGCACCCAGCGCCTCTGCCGCCTCGTGTCGGCACATGGGGTCCTCCTGCAGATCTTCCAAGACGGCAGTCAGGTGAGGGATCGCGGCGTGGTTGCCCGTCTGGCCGAGGCAGTAAGCCAGCTCATGCTTGAGCAGCGCGGAGGGCGAGACAAAGGCGGCGGCGATGGCGTCGATGGCGGCGAGCGACTGGGCGGGGTCGGTGGACTGGCGCGCAAGGTGCTTGAGCGAGAACAGGGCACGGAACCGGACCGCGAGAGGCGTCGCCTCCGAGCACAGGCTCTCGCGGAGGGCAAGGATCGTGCCGGAGATGTTGTCGGTTGTCGGATCCATGTTTGCTTGTTGTTTATTTTTATTTTTTTGGCTGAAAGAAAGAACACTGGAGGGAAAGAACTGATTTCGGGGATGATGGCAGGGTCTCTTCCAGGACTCGTCAACTAACCCAAAACCCAATCTGTCGCGGGGTCCGTCGCATAATTTTTTTTGGAGGGGTCGACTGGTACTGTGGTCGATAACGATAAAGCCCTGAGGCGCCGAGCTCCTAACCCCAACCCTAACTCTTATTGAAACTTCGAAAAGGGGGTGTGCCAATAGTTAAGTTGAGAGGTAGGTACAATTTCTAGGTAGTTACAAAGTTACAGTCTGGTTGGTGGCAAGTTGTTTGCAGCTGTCATCGACAACGGCTTCGTTTATTTCTGTTACGCCCCAAACTCTCTGTTTGTTAGGTCTCAACAAGCCCGTAATTGACGACGAACTAAACGGAAGAGCACACAATCAGGTTGAGCGTTGTGGTTTGATCAATCTTCTCTTTTGATCTGTTGGTGATACTTTCGAGGTATTATAAGCAAAGGGGATGATTATTTTTATTTTCCTATTTTCTGGATGTCTACCCAAAACAGCCCAATGAGCTCCTTAGATACCTATTCATCGTCGCGGCTCAGGAGATCGAATCGGTTTGTTGACCGAGGCCTCACTGGATAACTATCTTCCGAGGCAGCCTTCCGCTTCTTGGTCGTCTTTGACTTTGACTTTTGCAGCCCCTGAATGGACTGGTGAAGATGCGGAACAATGTCCTCGTAGTCGCCGCAAATGGTAGCGAGGCATAACAAACAGCCTGTTTCTCTTGCCTGCTTCAGCGTATCTGCAAAGTTCCTGACAGTCGGGAAATCCGGCAATGAAGGAAGAGACGACAAGCAGTTGGCGAGCTTCAAGGCTGCGCCGGTGATAGTACCCACATGGTGCTTTGTGAATTCGATGATCTGCTGGAGCATTCTCAGCGAATAGTATGTTGCCTGCACTTGCGCGAGAACGTGCAGGAAGTCCCATGAGCCCTGGTCGAGCTTCCCGATGGCTTCTTCTCGAATAATGCGTAGACTCAAGGGAATGCTGCGCTTTCCTTGGCTCCCGTTCAGGACAATATCCTGATATATTGACAACAATACCCACGCCATCTCAGGGGGACGGGTGTCGCTGTCAACTTGGAGTTTGGAAAGCACTCCCAGCAAGTCAGCCCCTTCAATCTCAATGGCGTCGGGGCCAGGGACCTCTACACCGCGCACTCCTGCAGACGGAGACTGAAGCCTCCTGAACTCTGAGACCGAGGGTATAGGCATGCCCTTGACAGACTGTAGGATACCATATGCCAGCTGTCTGACTCTTTTGCTTGGTTCCCAGGAACTTGTCCGGGACGGCGAATCTAGTAGAACAGGAAGGTACATCTGAAACTCATTCTCATCATCCACTGAGTCTGGACATTTGGCTCGTCTTCGCTGGTCGGGTTCTACACGGCCAATGCACCGAAGGGCAATCTCAGATATCCGCGGGTCTAGGTCTGGGCTGTTCTTAGCCTTTAGACTTGACCCTAACTCAGGGGATAAATACTGGTTAGTAAAGCGAGAGTATTCGTCGTGAAAGGCTGACACAGCGACGCCGTTCCTGGACCTCTCAGCTGCCTGTGGCAAGGTAAGATAGGGATCCTGGAGAAGCTCAAACGCCAGGTGAGAGAGGCCGTGTTCAGGTTTCATGGATAGCCGTTTGCATATGTCCGAAACTCGGTACTGGGGCGCAATGAGGACATTTGGTTCCTCCTCTATTGCCTCAATGTCGGCGATAAAAACAACGCTCCCATCTGCGCCTAGATCATGTATGAGCAGATCGGAATCAGACGAGAGCACTGTGCCTCCATGTAAACGAATATGCTCGGCACAGAAACCGTCTGCCTCCCCTGGAGCCACTTTGGTCACGGAACCATATCGAGGAGAAGTTCTGAGAAAGTCGATGATAGCCGGTACAAAGAAAGGCGGAGGGGGTGGTTTTGCCCTTTTATCGGTGCCCCAAGACCGAGGAAACAAGTCCACGGGGGTCGCACTCGCATTATGAGACCGCTCTTTCTCTTTTGGCACGCTGGTTGAGAATGCCTGGTGATATTTGACAAGTTCTTGCGAAGTCCTCACAAGCCGCAGTGTGCGCTCATTGTGCTTTGACTCGGGCAGAAACCCGTCAAAGTATATAGCAGATCTTTGCAGGCGGAGTGTAAGTTTCAGCTCAAACAAATTAAAGATGAAGACTCAGCTGTACACAGTAAGGCCGCAAGACTGTATTTTGTCGAGCCATGCCACCGCAGTTTGGCCTAGCAGGTCATAAGACGGCTGCTCAAAGGGGCAGACTTTTTGAACTCTCCTCGAACAAAGGGCGAGAAGGTGGTAAGCGAGCGCAGGCCCATCGATTGCCACATTGCATGGCTCAATGAGGCCTGTCTGCGCATATGTCTCCAGGTTCCTTTTTAGATGAGGGATGCCCATTGTGAGGTTTGGGGCTGGGTATGCGCAGTATTTTGGTTTTTGGTTTACAGATTACGATTGCGGTTCCTTCCGGCTCCCTGTCTAGAATAGACAGATGAATTATCGCTCAGTTGTATAGTGGCTCAAGGGTGTCCATATCTCGGTTGTGCCATGCTGCTCCGATCAACGGCGTCGTGTTTGAGCTAGGCGATGGATCCGACTGGTTTACGGAGAGTTACACCCCTATCGGAATCAGAGGGGGGAGTTCAAGTTCCACAGTGCAAGTTTTGTGTAGTGAAAAACTATGGCGGCCTGTGCGCAGAGACCCTGGCAGCCCCGCAATCGTTCCTACCAGGGTTTGGTTCGATTGAAAACGAGGCAGTGGAAGCTGGAGAAGGCCGTTGCAACTTTTCCCACAGCCAATCTTCCTCACAGCACAGCAGCAGACGACGAGGCGAAAGCCCATTGGGGGCAGCTTTGTCGATCGGTGCAGGTACCGGTATATTTAAGCAAATCCCTTTGCCTGAGCTTTCCCTTGCTGGCTTGGCTCAAGTTGCGGAACATCGATCGGTTGATTTCAGCCTGGCCCACACTTTGTGACAATAGCAAACAGGGAAGCTGCTGGTCTCAGCCCTCGGTGGTCCCCTTGCCCCTGGCTTCGTCCATTTTACCTTTCCTCGTCCCCAGTTCTCCCCAACCCCAAAAAAACCTCCAACGGATCGTCTCCCGCCTTCAAAAGCTGGTCGTTGACCTAATACCTGGCAACATGCGCGGCACGCTGATCTTCGCGGGCAGCTCCTGTCCTGCCCTCACCGGCAAGATATGTGAGAACTTGGGCATGGCGCCGGCCGATGCCGAGCTGTCACAGTTTTCCAATGGCGAGACGAGCGTCCGGATCCTCACGAGCGTGCGAGAAAAGGATGTCTTCGTCGTGCAATCGGGCAGTCCCAAGATCAACGATACAATCATGGAACTTCTTATCATGATCTCGGCATGCAAAGGAGGATCTGCCAACAAGATTACCGGTACGTTGCCGTGCTTGGAGCGAGCCATCTTCCCTTGTGCCCACGCCCAGGCCGTTTTCATGCTGACCAAGATCATATAGCTGTGCTACCCTACTTCCCCTACAGCCGGCAGTCGAAAAAGAAGTCGCATCGTGGAGCCATAACAGCCAGGATGCTTGCAAACCTCCTCGGCGTCGCTGGTGTTAAGCATGTTATCACGGTCGATCTTCACGCGTCACAGATGCAAGGCTTCTTCAAATGTCCTGTCGACAACCTCCATGCCGAGCCTCTAATCGCTCGCTGGATCCGACACAACGTGCCCAATTGGAAGGAAGCCGTGGTGGTGTCCAAGAACGCCGGTGGTACCAAACGTGTCACCTCCTTGGCCGACGCCCTGAAGTTGAATTTCGGCATGGTCACTACCGACAAGAAGAGAGGCACAAACATGACAGCGAGCATGATCATGAACCATCTCGACGGGATTGATTCCCATCCCTACCTCGATTCCATCAGTAACCAGGTGCGTAACAACTCATCGGGGCCTGAGAATGGAACTGCCGTTGCAGAGAACGGACAAGTACGACCGTCCCGCACCGTGACGGATGCCCAAGGATCGCCGCGGCGTGCTAATGGACCGCCCGCACGCCCCTCGAACCCTCCCCGATCCCACGCGCGAGCGCAAGCTGCGCTGTCCCAGTCCTCGACCCTGAGTGAGTTGGACGAGGAGGCCGAACTGGATGGCCCCGAGTATAATGACCAACGGGCCCACGAGGTGACACACGGAAGACTGGTCCAAGGTCATATCGTTCCAGACGATTTCCCCTCGCCGGCTACGTCGGCAGCAGATGCAAGCGTCGCTGAAGAGGACCCCATGACCATGTCGCACGCGTCGTCGTTCTTTGCCCAACCCCATGCTCTCGGTGGTTCCGGGGACGCAGCAAGTTCTGACGAAGAGGATGAAATCCTCAAAAACCCTAAGATCGAGCACATGATCACTCTAGTCGGAGATGTGAAGAACCGGACGGTTCTCATAGTCGATGATATGATTGACAAGCCTGGTTCGTGGATTGCCGCTGCTGAAACGGTCGTTAAGCGAGGCTTTGCCAGGAAGGTCTACTGCATCGCAACACACGCCGTCTTTGGAGCCGACTGTCTCGAGCAGATGCAAGCCTGCGACTGTATTGATGCTATTGTTGTGACCAACAGCTATCCGATACAGGAAGACAAAGCGCGAAACGCCAGTAAACTGGTGGTACTCGATCTCTCTTTTCTCCTCGCCGAGGCCATTCGCCGGAATCACTATGGCGAGTCGATGTCGCCATTGTTCCTTCATATGGGGGATTGATTCATCAGATTGCCATTTTTTATCTCCATTTCTTTTAAACAGCGAAATTTATGAGGCAATTGGCCACCGTGGCTACGCAGCACATTGTTTATCCGCTATATCAGGTATGTGGAGGCGACTCGGACTACAAGCGTTGGCGTTCTGTGATAGGACACTTGACTTTATACATTGGCTCTACACAGGGAAATCGGATAGACTTGCACCAGCGAGCAGTCAGATACCAAATTTGAAGTTACACACTCAGTGGCTGATTGAATATCAGTGATGCCACAGTCCTTTTTTCTTTTTCTGTCTCTCCCCCCTAGGTCCACCCTTGCCAAAGAGATGCTCGGTGCTCTTGGCTGGAAACGGCCCACTCTCCCCTGCCCCTACACCCCCCCAACGATGCTGTCATATGGATGGCAGGAGCAATATCCAACCCAGGATCTGTTCTTAACGGAGCGTTGGTAGAATAAATCCGGAGAAAGAAGGCCCGTTGTCAGGATTCCTCTATGAGGGTCACTTCCGCAAAGTTGGTGGGCAACGGGCAAGAGAACGACTCAGGGACATTTCACTATCTATATCTTTGCGTAGCTGCCCTAGGCGCCCACTGTGGCTGAATGGCACTAGGAAATGACTCGGTGTACTATTGCTGGTATGGCTATCCCGGAGGGCTCGATAAGGGGTGCTTTGGGAGTCTCAAGGGATCTCGATCTTCGTTAGGCTCTAATATCTATCCCCATTTAGCACTACAAATGTTAATCCCCGAGTTTTTCGGGAGCAGCTTTCTTTAATGGTGCAACATCAACATAACTTTGACCTTTCCAAGTTGTCCAAATCAAGACCGTGTTTAGAATATTGTAGGTAAAGTAAACGGGTGGGGAAAATGGCATGAAGCGTAGCTGTGATCACAGTCGAGTAGTCCTTTCGGTCTATCGCTAGGTTTTTTGTTGTGGTGTGGTGATCGGACGGTGAGCAAGAATTGACATCGTATTTTGTTTGTTTTGGCTTCATTATTCGTTAGGTTTACGTTATTCATCCTATCCATGAATGTCCCTCCTCCTCCTCCTCGAGAACCCAAACCCCAACCAGTAAACCCGCCCACCGAAGCGGAAGCAACAAACAAGCCCTTCAATTTCGTCAGGAAACAAATCAAAAGTAGAAAGTGAAACAACCACCAACGCACGCGCAAACCACCTGATGTATACAGCGGACATGAGATTTGAATCGCACATGCCGCCCGCAGATTTTCACCTGTTTGCAACCGCCGGCGGAGGGCTGCACACTGCACACACGAATCTGAAAAATGTCCACCAACCTGGCTGGACGTCTTACATCCGTACCAACCCCCCTCCCCGCACCTCAAGTCAGCCAGCCATCCGTCTCCGCCCGTTCATCCGTTAAGCCCAATACCAAGGAGTAGAAAAAAAGAAGACTGCCAAACTCGCTAGGTAGGCTGAGAAATAGACATTTTGTTTAAGAGGAACAGGGGTATTGAGTAGTGCCACAATAAAATTCGTAATGATGATAAGGAAACAATGCCGTTGACCCCCTCCCTAAACATTCCCTTACCGGGCTTCCTGGTGCCATGACCAACATCTTTCATCAGCTCTCTTCCTGTTCCTGTCCCCGATCCTCGCCCAATAGGACAATCTTTTCACATGGCATCCACTGCAGGTTGTTCCTCCTTTTCTCCCTCCTTTCCGTGTTTGACCGTCACCTTGATCTCTTTTTTTCTTGCACAGATGGAAAAAATCCGTCGTGCGTTGCTCCTCTCCATCACGTTCTCGGGAATTAATTGGTCCCCTCGAGAGGGCCTCGCCCATGCAATTCCCGTAGCAATTGGGCAAATGTCTCCCTCTCTCTCCACTGATCAGCCTGTGCGACATCCTGCAATAACTCTTCCGACTGGACTTTGCTTATGTTTTTTATGATGCGCCAAGCACGGCGGAACTCGTCGCGAATTGCCACGATGCCGTTGTGGGTGACAGTGCGCGCAACATTATGGTCCAGCTCGAACGGGTCTTCAATAGCAAAGAGATAGCGATAGCGAACCTCCTTCACCTCGCGGGTTAGATGAGTACCTTCATTCTGCGTAGTCGGAACGCCGCCCACAGCAGCAGGAGAGCCTGGCTGAAGCTGGTCGGAGGCGAACTTTCCGGAGCCTGGTGGTGGAGTTTGTTGGCTAGAATTGACCGTCACAGCCGTTGCACTAGGGGGAGCAGCCATTGTCTTTATCTCAACAACAGTCTTTGCGCCAGTCCAGCCCTTTTCCGCCTTTGAGAGCAGACCTCCGTAGCTGCGGAGACTTAGGACATCGCGACCCCAGTCAAAACCACGGCCAGGGACCGTGCTCATGTAAGTGTTCTGAGCGTAGTACTCGAAGAAGCCTCGGAGGAGGTGGCCGATAGAATCAGTGTTTTGATTAATGACCTTTTCCCCAGCCAGTCGCTGGATCTCGGCCTCGTCACGCCAGAACTGGATATTTCTCCCTTTGCAGATGACCGTCTCCTCAAGCTGGGCTGGCGTAAGATTTGGATCAGGTTGCCGAGCTAGCGACTGAAGGTTTGGGCAAACAAATGGTTGGGCCACGTTGACGAGGTAGTGTAACATCATGAGCACATAGCCATAGCTACTTAGGGTGCCGCGGTAAGGGGAGTTGATGCATCGGACCTTTGCCCAGTGCTTCACAAACAAGACTAATGGCCGAACCCGAGGGTCGCAGTGAGAGTAACACCGCAACAGAAGCGTATTCTGCAAGGCAAGATGTGCGGAGAAATTGATATCGCACTGAACCCCAACTCCCGACTTTGGGAACTCCAAACGGTCTCGATAGGGATCCCGTGGCTGGTTGGGCGCAAGCTTGGCGGGATCAGTAAGCAGCCGGATGCTAGACAAGACTGCGGCTGATTCTGGAGCAACAGGGACGACAAAATCGAAATGAGGATCTGCTCCTGAGGTCGGAAGCATCGGTGCTCGCAGAAGATCGACATAAGCCTTGATGCTGGCTGTAGATTCCTCGGGGTAGAGCCCCTTGCCAAGAGACTTCTCGAAGTCGTGGGCGAGTTGCAAGCTCTTATGTTTCCTCGCGACAGCTCGCAGGGTCAAGGCCTGCTGAGATTTTGCGAAGTCTCCCACCTGCCATCGGATATCGTCGAGCAGGATGCCTCGAATATAGTGCTCAATCACCAAAGACAGGGCCCAGTTCTCCTTCGATGGCGTATCATGACCACCTAGTTCCAGTAGTATCTTGATGGCCCTCGAGTGATACGTCGCAGCTGACTCGTATTGGTTTTGTGAGAGGCCCAAGGCTTGAATAGAGGATATTTTCTTCAGCTGCTCTGCAGCCAATATCAGCTCTTTGTTGTAAAAGAGCGGGTCAAGACCATAGCCTGGCTTGTTTTGGAGATCCTTCCATATCTTGACTGCCCTCTGAGCTTGCTGCTCCTGAATATCTTTTCCGCGAATGTGGCGAGATTCCCACAACATGACCAGTTTCTCACCCTCGACCTGTGTATAGACGCCATGAAGTGTGCGGTAGTTCGGCTGGACAGTCAAGTCATATCTGTTAAGAGACTTGTAGCTCAAAAGTCGATCGCGCAGTTCATGGTCTGCAAGACCATCGACAAAGGCCAAAGAGAATTCATTTAGTAACTGGAAGTCATCTTTCTTGAAGTCTGATAAGTTGGAATTGCTCAAGTCGCGGCCACCAAGTTTCTGAAGTTGTCTTTTTGCAGCGTTGTAGTAGTTCGCTAGGCTCCTTCGTTCACCTTGTTTGAGCGACCGGAACTTCTGTTCGGGGAGTTGGCTCTGCCCATGTGCTGGGACTTTGTGATCGTGTCCCTGTTGTTTGCCGTCTTGGGTTTGGACGTCTTCAGTCGTGTTGGAATCTGGCTCCTCAGAGTGATCATCCTCGTCGACTCCGTGGTCCTCGTGGGACTCTTCTGGCGTACCCCTCTCCCACTTCGCTCGCTCATCTAAAAGGTCCTCCAAGAGTCTCTGGGGAGGCTTCTCACACACTTTGATGATGGGAACTCTTGTGCGTGTGAGAAGCCGAGCACCTAGACCGATATCTAAAAAAGCTTTCTCAACGATCCGGGGGATGGGTGAGCCGGGAGCGTCAGGCTGTACAGGTGAACAAGGGGAGAGAAGGCCCAGATCCATATCGGCAGCCTTAGTGGCAAACCCAGAGGAGAGACTGCCAAAGCACCTCAGCTGTACGCTAGCAGGAGGAAAGTCGTGCAGTCCATTCTGGGTTCTCTCATGATGTGTAATCGCGTTCCTGGCTACCTCTTCAATTCTTGAGCGAAAATTCTCTTTTTCGATAATGTCGGCGGGTTCGATCTCGGCATCCTTGATGATTGTGTGGCAGAGACTCTCCAGCATTTCAGTCTGTGCTTTTAAGTCATCGGGTCGGACATGGTACTGATTGGCCGGATTATAGAGGGGACCTGCATGTCTACGCGGCGATGGAGCATCGGCTTGCAAAACCTGTGCCTGGTTTTGGTGGGCAAGTGTCAAGTCCCCTCCATGTTGTGGAGGCTGTTGCCAACCATGGTGGCCACTGGGGGCGGACATAGGTCCATGGTAAGAAAAAGAAGACTGATGCCTGGGATTTGATGGGAAGGGCTGGGCAGTCAGAGGACCATTCGCAAAGGCGTTCCCTCGACTCGGGGGGCGGAAAGTAGCCGACTGGGGCCGTTGGGCTCTGTACTGACCGCCGCCGCTGGCATATTGTTGGTGGGGGTAGCCTGGAGGACTGTTGTATGATCTGGCAGATTGGGGCATCTGAGTCCGAGGCTCAATGGGGATGGATAACTGAGCAGACATTTGGCGGCGCTGGGCCTGGTTTAGGCGCTTCCTAGGCGCTTTTGACTTGTCGTCCAGCGCGGAGAGGTTCTCGTGCTGAACATGGCCTATCGCAGCTGCGGGTTCTTGTGCTTGTGCTTGTGGAATATGACTACTCTGATGCTGTCGAGTCGACTCTCTCTCGAGGTTGTTGATAATCAAGCTGCTCAGGCGATCCTCAAGGCGCCCTCCTCCTCCTCCGCTAGGGTTGGCTTCCATGCCGACAGACTTGCTTTGCACCGGGTGGCTCAGTGTCAGCGAGCCAGACCATGAATTTTTTTTTCAGTGAGATGGCTGATGGCGCGATACGAGGCTATAGCATGAGCCCGCTCTCTTCTAAATCGTGTGTGGTTTCCCAAACGGGAAATGCGCTTGTTTGCGCGGGAGAATGGCCGCTCAGTCAAGCATTAAATGTTGTAGAGAGAAGATTGAGTAGAGTGGGAAGGGGCAAGCATCGACGACAAGAAATGCTTCTTCCTTTCAGACATTAGTGTCTCTCTCGACTGTAAGAAAAAAACTCGGCGCCGATTGGACAAGTGAGAGGTCTGGTTGAATAGTAAGGCAAGGGCGATCAACGATCAATCTCCGTTTTGCGGTTTGCTTGTTTGGGGTCGGTGGATCCCCCGCCTGACATCCGCCTGTTGGTGCTGGACGACTTGACGGACTTCCCAACGTCCGGTCGGCGGTCAGGTAGCAGTCTGTCGGTTTTGGACGAAAGATGGCATCGAAAAGCGTGCCATGGAGCTCGATATCTTAATCTCTATCCATTTTTCTCTCTGGATGAAGAAGAGAGAACTGGGTTGGTTTGTCAAAATCGTGGTGCCATTTCATGAAAACTCCGCTTCTTGATTGGCGCCACTTTTAGCTCAACCTGGAAAGCTCAAACGCAACGCGCCGCCCCGCTAAGCATACAGTAAAGCTTACAGGCGAATGTGGCGGGGTGAATGCGCTGTAGTTAAAACGCAAGTGAGAGTAAATCCACTGCGTCGCGTGAACTGTAATGTAGAATATGTACGAATGTATAATATGGGGTATCAGATTCAAAACTCAGTATGCTTAGCACACAGCAACCCTGCAACGGTCAATGGGCATAGAAGGCGACTTGACCAATATTCCAAAAAGTACCGAATAAAGTACACGCAATACCAATAGTGTAATCCGTAAGCTCGTTCCTGTATTCGGCTTCTGTATAACACACTTTCGATCCATCCCGCCGTGCCTCGTGGTTTATCCGTCTGATACACAGGCCGCTATTCTTGTATGAGCCTCCAGTACTCAGACAATGCTGCCCATCCCCGTTTGCCCCGAATATGGCTTGCCCGCTTTGTTCGGTAGTTAGTTTGCGCATCTATAGGTAGCTAGAGGGAACTGCTTATTTTGACGACACAGCATCCCCCAACCCAGGTACCCAAAGACCTTCTGAACTCTCGCAGGTCGCAGCAGTCGAGGAGAGTACTGGCAGCCAAGTTAGTTAGGTAAAGAGTCACATTTGACTCATACTATTATTCTGACGAGGCGATAAAAGCAGTCTGTATTTTCCCCTTCTCGAGCTAACTGACTGGACGATGAACAGTCACTGCGGGCTGTATATTGACAACCCAGAACTCCGCCTTGGAACAGAGATTACACATGGTCCATTCACAGCCCCACAGCCCCACCGCCAACCTTGGAAGTCTTGGCTTGGTGCGCGGCGCGGCTCCTTGCTTTCTTTGTCTTCCGTCCTTCGACATTTGTCAATCCAACATATCACCTTGAACCCGAACAGGCCCGCGCAACATCCTCGACCACAGTCCACCGTTCCTCTGCTCGGACCTGAACGCCAACCTCTATTTCTTCAGCCGTGGATGGTCTTACATTCTGAGCTCTCAATGACGTCCACTACTTAAGGATCGACAAAACTGTCTCCGCAGACTTTCCTCAACGCGATCGCGATCGTGACCGCGCCCACGTCCTCGCTCACCACCAAAAATCACACCGAGGCACCCAAAGATGAGCGCGCCACCTTCTGGGTCGGGAAGCGGCCCTCCCAAACGCCTTCCTGCTGGACTCAGTTTGACACGGCGCAAACCCAACGAAAATCCCCTCGTAGCAAGGAAGAAAATTGTCCCAAGACCAATCGCCCGAGTCCCTCCCCCACAGACCAAAAAGGTCGAAGATGCCACGTACCGCCCGACCGATCAGCAGCTTAAGGAACTGGAGAAGCTGAGGTTCAAGCGCAAGGAGAATGCGGGGTGGAGCGATCCGCCGCCGCCCGGCGCTCAGGTCCAAGAATATGACTTGATCACGACCAAAAAGGCTCTTCTCGAAGGAATGCGATACCACATCATGCGCCTTAGCAAGGCAAAGGGAGAGAGGGCATCTAAGGGAGAGGCTCCCGTCGACGTGACAGACCAAGACCAGTTCCCCCGCCCTGTAACATTGCATCGCCGAGATCCCCGCCTGCCTCCCGCCAATCGTATGGCGACCCTCAAGGAAGAGGATTTCAGTTCTGCGAATCCCGAAGATGATGCTGAGGCCGAGCGTATGCGACAACAAAAGGCCGAGAGAGAAGCCCAGCGCGCCCTAGACCAGGCCCAGATCGCTCCCGTCACCAAGACCAACGAGCCCAAGAAGGCGGCGCAACAGAAGAAAGAGAAGGCATCTGCGTTCTATGGCAGGCATAGCGAAGAGCACAAGAAACAATCTGGCGTTCGCTACGAGGAGACTCTGCCCTGGCATCTGGAGGACGCCGAAGGCAAGTCCGGTGTATGGGTCGGATCATACATTGCAGGCTTATCGGAGCTCAACTGCGCACTTGTCATAGATAACAACGCATTCCGGATGGTTCCGCTAGAGCGATACTATAGATTCGACGAGAAGCCGCCATTCAACACCATGTCTCTAGAAACCGCGGAGAATATGATGTTGCAGGGCAAGGTCGTGAAGCGGTGGGTCATGATGGACAAGGAAAAGCAGGAGGCCGAAAAAGAAAAGGAAGAGACGCGGCAGTTCTTGCGCGGACGTGTCCGTGTCAAGACTGAGAGCGCAACGTCCAGAAGCGCACCCAGGACGGAGAGACAAGATGACCAGGAGTTGGACTTTTCCGGCGACGAATTCCAGGACGACGATGAGGCCCCTGGCTTTGAAGCTGATGATGAGGACACCAAAGACTCCAAAGAACGGCAGCGCCGGCAACATCTTGCTGCCAACCTCTTTGGCGAAGGTGAGGAACGCAAGGTCGACGAAGAAGAGAGACAAGAAGAGATGGATAAGATGAAGCGCAAGACGATGGGCAAACAGACTATCAAAGGCCTGAGGAAGCTGGAACATGCAATGGACTATCTTGACTCAGACTCTGAAGAGGGTGAAAACAACCCTTTCACTGAATCTTCGGCATGTTTAAACAAGTCCCATGCTTGCCTGGTTCTCCTGCTAACCCGTGAGACAGGAATCGGAGTCGGAGTCGGAGGAAAAGAAGGACGACGAAGTCAAGAAGGAAGATGCAAAGAAAGATGAGGATGCGAAAAAACTGACCGATCAGGTCGGCGCGGGTGGTTCTTCTAAGAAACAACCAGGTGATAAGAAAGGCAAGCTCAAGCGCCTCGGCTCGCCGAATCTCTCCGACTCTAGCGAGGCCGAGTCAAATCGCAAGAAGGTCAAGACGGGTTTGGGAACCTCGTCCAAGGCTCCTAGCCGCTCAGCTACTCCGCTACCTGGCCGACCTAAGGGGCTCGGCGGTGCTACTAGTGACGGCGAGGGCACGGCTGGCGAGGGCTCTGACGGCGGCTTGAAGATGAAGAATAAGATCAAGCTGAAGACTGGCGGAACGGGCACCCCATCCGCTTCCAGGGCCGGGAGCCCTGCCCCGGCCAATGACTTCCTCGGTGAGTTTACATCTGTCATCATTTTAGGCTTATTTGCGGTGTATTAACAACCATGTGCTGGTTTAGCGGCTCAAGTCAACTCTCCGAACAGGGCGGGTGAGGCCTCCGGTACTCCTCGCGGATCTCCGCCACCCGGACAGTCTGGCAAGCGGATTGAAGCCTCAGAAATTGTCCAAGCCCTTGCTGCTCATGCCCATGAGGGTATCAGCCTCGGCAACCTCTTGCGCAAGTTTGTTAGTCGCATCGACAAGCCAACCACCAAGGTTGAATGGATCGCGCTTGTCAAGCAGAACGCTGAGTTTGGCCCGGATAAGCTTCTCCGACCGAAAAAGTAGTCGGATGTGCGAAAGAACCACCAGCTGGCCCCTGTTTGGGCTCTCTTTCGCTACTTTGGGCTGAATGACAAACAAATCGAGTGCTGAAGAAACAAGCAACACTCCAGGGGGTTATCCGAGAGGGGCCCTTGGTCCGTAAGGTAAGATGTACATGTGTATCGTAGAGCCCCGCTCAACTGTGGGGATTCAAGCTGCCGGGAGGATCGTGGTTATGATCATCGGTGCGGAACATGGTGGGAGGTTCGTATTTATGAACCCTAGCCAGGACTCGATGGGAGGGTCTCTTACGAGGACCTGGAAGTATCATTGCCGTGTATAGTTCATCTCTGCTGGGAGAAGGCCTTCCGATTTCGTTAGCGGTTCTACAATGGTCCTACTACCTAGGTAGCAAATACGAATCCTCGCTGACTGATATAACTGGTATATCTGATGTCTCGAGATTCGAAATTCGGTGATGGCTTTTGAAAAACTACTCGTTAGTCCCGTTTTACTCCATCACCTTCCCCCAGTGATATGTTTGGCTTCTCTAATGTACCTAAAGCGCTTCAGTACTGGGATAGAATCCTAGCAACTAAACGCCCCTACCCCTATACCAGCTAGCCAGCCAGCTAACTAACCAACTCTTTTTTGTCACTTCTTTTTTTTCACTTCTATTTTGTCACTTTTTTACTACTACATTAGTACTCTGACTGGTCCTGGTATGATTGTGGTTGTTCGTTTATAGCAAACTACCATGTAGATGGATGGGACCCAGAAACCCAGGAAGAGAAGAAAAAAAGGAAGAAAAGATATGCTCCCTTCCTCTTTCCTTTCCCTTTCATTTCATTCATCCATCTGCCACGCATAATCCAGCCCTTTATTCCTCTCCTTGCGATTCAGGGCCTTGAACCGCTCCGCCTCGAACCCGTTCCCTCGGTCGACGCCGTCCCAGCGGTAGCCCGGCTTGATGCCGTACCGATTTGGCGGCGCGGCGCCTTTATATAGTGGCCTTCTTCCTGCCCCACCTCCTGTTTTGGATTTCCTCCCCCCGGGCGCGACTGAGGGTCCGTCGTCGGCGAGGAACTGCGCCATGGGATCGTTCCATCGCTGCTGCGCCTTCAGCTCGGCGTTCATCTCCTGGTCGTCCTTGCCGCGCGCCACGGGCATCAGGGCTGCGTCCGAGAGCGCCTCGCGCCGGAGGGCCGCCTGCTCGAGCTGTACTTCACCCTTTAAGGCTCGCTTGCGCGCCTCTTCGGCCTGTTCGGCTGCGCGCCGCGCGGCCGCGCGCTGCATGGCTATGTCGACGCGCCGGCCGGTCGCGTCGCGGAGAATGATTTCGGGTTGTTCTGTTATGATTGTTGCGACGGCGTTAGCGGAAGAGGCGGCGGCGGCGGCGCGCTCGGCGTTTATGCGGGCTAGCTCTTCGCGGTCTGCGTCCTGCCGCCGCCGGAGTTGTGCTGTGATGGCTTTGGCGCTCTGCAGGCCTGCGAATGTGCCGTCGGACATCATGGGTACTTCCACCTTAGCGGGGGCTTCCTCCTCAGCTGTGGTGCCGGCTTCAGCGCGCCGCTCGGCGTCCGCAGCGGCGAGGACAGCGTCTGCCTCTGCTGCTTCTGAGGCGGAGGCGGCGGCAGCGGCATCGCGCGCGTCTTTGGTGTCGGTCGGGATCGGGGCGCCGATAGTCTTCCACCCGGATTTGGTGGTTCGGCGGAACTCGGCGCTCGTGCCGGCTACCGTGGCGGGGCCGTCCGCGATGGTGGCTTCATCTTCGTCGTTCTGGGCGGCGTTCGAGGTGCCTCCCCATTCATCGTCGGCGACGATTAGGAGGCCGTCGTTGGCAGCGCCGGCGGGTTTGCGCTTGCGCTTCTTGGGCTTGGAGGAGGTCGGGTTGGGTTCTGCTGTGAGGTAGTGCGCTGCGAGGTAGGATGCTTTGTCGGAGGGCTTTATTGCGGGCATTATGGCGTTGGTGTGCCTTGGTGGTGGTGCTGGTGATAATGTGTTCAATAGGTTGAATACCTAGTATTTTTGATGGTCCATGCCGTGGCGTCGTCAAGGTGCCTGCCAATTGTCGCCGCCTTACACGCTCAGCGCGAAGTGTATTGTTACCATACGCGTTTTATGAATTTTTTGGCAACCCGGTGCATTGAAAACGGGTAATTCCGCTACGGTTGAATGTATGGAAAAGGTGACATCACTGATAAGATATGGAGTAGCCGATAAGAACAAACACTCAGTGTCGCCTGGTATACTCACCCCAGTTGAGAGTTCTTTCACGTACCACTTAGTGTTACAAATGGTATTTCCATTGGCCTAAGGGGGTTTTTTGGAGCCCCTGTTTTATGAATGCATCACTTAACCCTTTGTCGCCAGAAAGGCGGCAAGGCTGTTGGTTTGGGACAAGGCCAGGTTCGACCGTTCGAGACCCTGACCACAGAGGTCGAGAAAGGAACAAGCGGACCGACCTATCTATCATTGCGGGAGATGTGCCAGTACAAAGATGGATCGTATCCTAATCTGATCTAGAAGGTCGAATGATCTACATGGGAAGCTTTACGCCGAATGCGAGCTTTGATGATCCCTACTCTTTGGTAACAGTGTTATGGGGCTCAGTTGGTGGTAGATACAGGCTGAACTTTGATAGATAAGTGGGTATTGAAGATTTGGAGGTATCGATCTCTCCAGTATATCCCTGCGTTCTTCTTGACGCTCGTTAAGGTGCATAGCCGACATGAAAAGCGGACAAATATTCGTGGAATTGCACTCTATACGGCGAAGCAAGACAGGCGTTGGAACATTGGTAGTGAGAAGTGTAGTGTGTTGGGATCACTGTTAGGGGTGTAAAGTGCTGTTGCATGTAGTAGGTATGTCCTGTCCTGTACCTGCCCCTCACCTAGCAACCGGCACACCACCCCATCACCAGATTGGGCAATCCGAGATATCGCTTGATTCGGGGTTTCCAGACTCCAGAATACAGACAGACTGCCGGCAAGTCGCGGCAACTAACCGAAATCCTTTCGGAGTCGGCTCTTCAAGACTCAACTCTCCGGCTAACAGTACCAGCCAAGGGCCCAGTCGGCACTCTCTGTCTGCTGCATTGTGTGAACGCTGGGTTTCGTATAATCTCAACGTCGCTGACCAAGGTTTTTGTTCATGTCAGTCATCATAGAAGCTGAAAGGAGAAAAATGAAGGCCATCACTAAAGCCGGGCTGAGAAGCGCCTGAAGCAGGCGTCTCCAATCCCGACGGTTCACGGGATCAAGATGGGGGCTGTTGAGATGACGCAGAAACGGTCAGGAGACCAATCCAGCTGCAGTTCGTCTTGTTTCCTCAATTGCGCGCTCGCGTTTCATTGTTTCCCATCTCTAGGCCAGAAACTTGATTTGAATCAGCAACCAGCGATGGGGAATATGAACCAACACTTTGCCCTTATCAGAAGCTTGTTGGATCCCGTCTTGCCCCAAATACAACCTTGAGAGGAATGACGTTCCGATCGCCCACCATCCACCCGCCTGATCCTATCGGCTTATCTGCTTGCAGCAGTGCCGCTGTAAGTACCCCTGTTGGTCAACCTCGGCATGTCAGGCACAGTGAACTGGATATGAATCGCGTCCGCCGGGCTTTCTCGGAACGAGCTGACGACAACCTCTAAAATAGGGGGCTATGGTGCCCACGGGGGACAGGCGTATTCCGTCATTGGATTGCCTAACCGTTCGTCCGTCTTCAGTCTTCTGAGGTAATTGTCCCAACGGGCAAACACTGTTTCGAGCGCGCCTCTGACGAAACCGTCTCTCGGCACGCAAGAATGGCATTGGATGAGAGGATTTGGAGAATGTGGAGAGTGTTGCAGGCGCCCCTCCCCTTCCTTGTGGTAGGGAAGGTGGTGGTGTAATTATAGCACTACTGTATGGGGAAGCGCTAGCCGTTTGCTGCTCCCCATGTCAAGCTGGTCCACTGGCTTTCTCTGGGTGCACCTGTGAATGGATGGAGAGCAGGTATTGAATACAGTACCTAGGAGTCACCTCCTCAACCCCCCAACACATCCAAAACAAAACACGGGTAGCATTCTGAAGCCGGAGTCGTCGACCTTGAGGCATTTGTTATACGAATGAATGTCTTGCCGATATTGGCAGCATGCAGCTTCGGTGACGAGTGTCTTGGTCGTGGGTGACTGACTGCGGCGGGGTCATTTCTGTGGAAGTGCATGATCCAGCATCCACATGAATCGGACGGCACTCCACGACTTCCACTCGACGGGCTGTCTCGCTGTCGTTACCTACCCCAAGACGGCGCTAGAGCGAATGGCAATGCTGGAATGGCAGTATGCGTCCGTTGGGAGGCCGCGACAGACCTGGGCTTCTGGACTGTCTCGTTTCAGCCGGACGAAACCAACCTTGCGTAATGGCCCACGGCGCAGGCGTCTGATTCCATTGCCCAGAAAAGGAAGTATGAGGCAGAGCCATGTTAGAGCCAAGAATATGAGAAAGAAAACCTGGTCACCAGGCCTGCCATGCCACCAAAGTCCGAGCCCAGGGAACCAAACATGGAAACTACGGATGATGATGAATTTCTTTGACTTTCTGCCAACTGCCAACTGCCTGGGCTGGCTGGCGGCACTAACACTGCACTCGACGCCGGGCCAGCCAGGCGGGTGGCTGCCCCCTGACGAAGGTGTCATGCCGTCACTTCGTACCCTCTTGTCACGCTCACCCCCCACGAGCACGCCCTTGGCGCCACCCCTCAAGCTTTATCATCGGACAGTCTTGATAAGCCCTCGTTCAGATATTAACGTTCCGCGTCCCTGCTTCTTCTTTCTGTCCCTTAAACAAACCAAATACCTGGCCCCAACAAACCTTTTGATTGCCTTCATCCACTGCAGGGTGAACTGGTATTCTTGTGGCCTTTTTTGTGCATAGTCCAAATCTCGTCATCCGGCTGTTGCATTGCCCGATTCCGTCATCCGCGTGTCTCTTATCGCTATCGCTATCGCAGCACTGTATTAATACCCCTACGACCGACCAGTCGGCCTCCTATCTGACTCACCGGCCAGCGCCCTCTTGACCTTTCTTTGTTCTTTTCACTCCTTAAACTGCAGCCGAATCTGCCAGGTCCAATCCAGCCGCTCTTTCCCCGAGTGACTCTTCCAGCCGCATACCACTACCACCAACTGCCAACTACCACTTACACCTCGCATCGCACTACAAATTGATTCGCCTCGCCGACCTAGAAGAAACACACATACACACACCCCTTAGGTGAATAAAATCGACCAACCATCTTCTTGCAGCCCAGTCTTATCCTCGAACTTCCTCTTGCACATTATTCCAACTATCTGCTCTGCTGCGGACAACCTCGTATCAGTACCTCGACCGTATCACTTTCCCAACCTAGGCGAACGGGAATATATCCATCTCCACTCCTGCCAGTCGTCACAGACAGAGGCCCATCCACCCCTTGCCTTCCATTCCAGACCCGGCGCTAGCAATGGCTACCTCATTCGAGACCCGAGATCTTCGCAGCGCCAACAAGGAATGGAAGCGCAACAAGGACTCGACAACGAAGTGGTCATATGGACAACGCGCCCTTCCCGGCGTCGGCGTTGACTCCGTCAGCGGCGAGTTCCTAACCGGCACTCCCGCCCAGCATGCCAAGTTCCGGCCGATGGGCAAGCAGAGCTGGTAAGGCATCACCCAGCCAAGCCAGCTTCTTTTTACCCCTTCTTCATAGCTGACCTCGCATTGCTTTTCTCCAGGAGCCTGTCGACGACCCAGAAGAGAGAGCACAACATCGTCAAGGCGCGGTCCAACTGGGACATGCCGAATGGGCGTGTGCGAAGCAAGATCTACGCGCAAAAGGAGATCAGTGACGTCAACAGCCGGTCCACCGGGGAGCTCTCGCCCCTGACACCGGGTCTGAGCCGCCGCCAGAGCCTCTCGGACAACGTGCTCTACAGCTTCGACCGGGCTGAGACGCCCGGCCGACCTCTAACGCTCGACATCTTTGTTAAGACGACGGGCCGAGAGACGGAGAAGCTGATCGAGCGCGAGTACGAGGTCTTAGACGTCAACGGCGAGCCGCTCAAGGGCCGAAAGGCCCGCCGCCACTTGCGCCAGATAGGCGGGGCTGAGGGCGTTGCCGGCGGCTCTAAGACGGTCCTCGAAGACGACGGGTTCGAGTTGGTGTGATTGGACGATGCTCCAAACACGGCTCGTCTTCCGAATGCGGCTCGCAAAATGCCGTCGCAATTATCTCAACAATCGGGTTTCTCCACCACGGGCCTCTCTCTCTCTCTCTCTCTCTCTCTCTCTCTCTCTCTCTCCCTCTCTCTTTCTCTCTCTTCTGTGTTTAATTACTGGGGGCCATTCATCGGCATCATTTGACTTTCGGAGCGTTGCATTTCCCCGCGGATAATGGGATCACTGGCCGGTCTTATCACTACTACTAAACCATAGCAACACCCGTAAACACGTCGAGTGAAAACTCGATGTGAATTGGCGATGCATCATTTTAGAGAAGGATGTGTGAAACCCTGTGTTTGTTTTGGCTACGGGGATGGGGCGACATGCATTCGATTTTGCTTTGCTTGTATGTTAGCACTGGGAATGATCGTCATCAAGGGGGAGGAGCAAACGTCATATTGCAATATGGAGTTGAGGGTTGGGTAGGGTGTACATAAATATACAACATTCATATCACACGGGCTACATCTTTTTTCTCTTCTCTCTCCTCGTTTCTCGTGTGCTCGGGATTGGGCTTTTTTTAGTGCCGGGTGCTTGGCTTGTAACATTGGTAGGAAGGGATCGCAGACACACCCACACGGAGCATCGGATGGTCGGTTTGGCCTTTTGAATTTTGTCGGGGCGGCTGGCTCTTCTGTATAGGTGGTCCTTTTTTCATCCTCTTTATTGATGAGGGGATGGGGCATCTGGGTATCTGGGAAGGTGTCTCTCACATCCAAACCGCGAGGTTATTCTCCTGGTCACTGGCATAAGTGTATCATTAAGGCAGATACAAACAACTACCTATCTTTCCTCGTCCCTATCTATAATGCATACCTAAGGTTGTACTTCAAGTTGGTCATACAAGCTACTTTCGTCTTGTAGCTTATGAGTCATTAATGAATGAATGAATGAATGGTTGATTGGTAGAGATTTGTCTCGGGTTGGAATATAGGTAAGGCAGGTATTTCTCGTTGGTCGCGGACAGTGTCAGTCAGCCAGTTCTAAATCGTGGTTTGGGAACCGACAAGCCGTGTAATAATGATCATTGATCATTGGATATTGAAAGAAAACGGAAAGAAAAGATTGGTTTCAACCAGATTTAAAATAATGAGCCTATGACGCCTTAACAGCCACAATCTTTTGTGTTATGAGAGTTTGCCAGTAAACTGGCGGGTATCAAAATCGTACAGTATACACAGCGTATCTATTTCTCATTTCCTGCGTGTGTGCGCACCCGAGTCAGCATACATACAGACAAGAAATCAAGCAAATCCAGAATAACTTACCTCAAACTTTCCATTCCATTCCTCCCGCCTGGCAGTCATGTTCTCTCCGGAACTTGCCGCCAAAAATATGATATGTAGGGTATACACACCATCATCACTCATGTAAACAAATATGAATTCAAGTTTTATAAAAGGGCAAAACACATATTTGCCGACGTCTTGTCACCCCGGAAATGAGCGCCCCATGAGGAGCTCATAGAACGCCCTCTGCTCTGATTCGGAACCGAGAGCAGGATCGAATTCTTGGTCGTTAGGGTTGGATATAGGTTCCGGGTTGGAACCCATGCTGTAGAAGTCTGCAATGGTCTCGTCTGGCGCGAAACCAAGGGATGCAAGGGTCTGTGATGCCCTCGAAGACCTGGGTTTGTCTGTCAGAAATATCGTGGTTTTTATTTTTCGTCTGGTGAGAGAAAAAAGTTGCAAAGCTTACCCTTGTGCTGCGTCTCTGGCCACAATGTCTGACAGAGATACACGAGCCTGATGATGCCGAGAAACCGACGGAGCGGAGAGGCTCAAACTCTTTGGGTCCATTATTGCCGTTGCCGTTGCCGTTGTCGTTGCCGTTGCTGCTGCTGCTGCACCACCATAGCTTGGGGAAAGAGATCTCTTGATCGCGTATGGATTCGGCCCCAAGAGTGGCCTCTTAGCAGGCGGTGGGCGACTTGGAGGGCTGATGGTCTCATCCCCTGGGAGGTCATCTTCGTCGGCGTCTTGTTGGTGAGCGTTAGCCCCATCTCCTTCTCCAACTTGGCTATTCGCAGCAGCTGCTGAGCCATTGTGGCCAAAGAAAGCCCGGAACACGAGGCTTTCTTGCCAGCGGTTGATAAAGGCTTCTTGCTGGTTGGGATCCTTAAGAGATGCTACGACTCCCTTCCCAGTGGCGGTGCGGAGGTGGCCCTCAATGAGAGCCTCGAGACCGGGAATGGCACCAAGAACGGCACCCCAGGCGGCGGCGCTGTCTTTGTATGTGTTGAGAGCAGTCCGGTATCCCTTTTGAGGACCTCGACGCTTGGTGGGCCGCAGGTAAAGGCATGGTTTATTATGTTTTGAACACATACTACACTTGGGCTTGCCATTGTCACACGGCTGGTGGTTGACATGGCAGAAATCACAACTAGAAAGAGTAAGAAACGGGTGCTAAGCTAAGCGAAAATGACGAATTTGAAAATGAGGGACAAAAAGGGGAATGAGAAAGAAAGCAAGGCCACATACGCCCGGGACGCCTTTCTCCGCTTGCGGGGGTTTACGGGAGCTTCGCTGCCCGCATCGGCGCCAGTGTCGCTGGCCGGCGGCGGGGGAGGGTCGGTAGCGGAGGCGGTTGAATCGGGCGGAAGCGGCGGCGACTGGAGGGCCAAGTCGGCGGCGCCGTTCAGCTGCTCGTCTTCGGTGCTGAGCTCCATCGGGGACTGACTGCTCCCACGAGGGAGGAGGATAAATAATTAAGTGTCGGTCCAGGAAACCTGATTCCGGGGCCCCATCCGTAGGTGTGCGGCAATGGGCACCGAGGGGAGGGTGCTTTGTCGACGGGCAAACCAGTGTACAACACAGAGGTTCAAGAGCGCTTGTGATGGAACTTGAAATCCAGCCAACCAAACAAAGTTGGAGAAAATGCGTGTGGACTGGGGCCGCCGAACGCGGGGGAAGCGAGCCTAACGCCAAATTTCACGACCGCCAATTTGCGGGGGGCGGGCTTCTGGGGATATAGGGGGCCCCGGGCTGGCTGTCGCTCAATCGACTTCGGCATCCACCCGAAAAAGCATTTGGCGCCGTCATCCCGAATCTTCAGACATAGGCCAGAGAGATAAGAGAAACAGTTGGGAAAAGAAAAGATAGACGGGTGAGAGTCTTGTGGTCAGTTTGCACCCCCTTTCCTGGTTATTGGAACTTTCCATGGAATTTATGAACGAAAAAAGAATCTGGAACCCAATACCTCCGGACCCAAGCGACTCTCTGCGGCAGGGGCTGTCCAGAGCTCTCCCAAAATCCATCTATCTTCCATGTCTTGGCCCGCCGCCGGCATTGCTCCTTCTTATGTCAACTCAGCTCCAACAGAAGTCAGGAAGGACAATTCAGGAAATAATAATGGAAACATACTTTGTTTTCCGACAGCTACATCTTGGATTAGTCCACCACATCTTCAAATATACTCAGTGTCAAATAAAGCAAAACACAACCCCGTTCACGCTCTCCATGAAATATCCGGCATTTCGGTCCCCCAGATGCTCGATTTGCTTACAGGTGGGGGGTGGCAATTGGGCCGCTCTCGCCGTCGTAAAGCAAAAAAAATAGGATTGTGGGGTAACAACCGAGTGCGGAATCACATCTCGAACTTGAACCCAAAAAATCCAGGGTATTTGTTTTCCCGCCGTCCAGTCCCGGTCGATCTGCCGATGGATAGACAGGAACGAATACATCGGGCATTGATTTGATCCCTGAATAATCAATAGGGACCATGCCCATATCGAGTTGACGTCGAGTTTCAGAAAAAGAGACAAGACTTCATGTTCATGTCATTTCGCAAAGTTTCAACAACAGCACTATAACACCTCGAACCCACCACGCCTCACTCACCCCGCTAATGACACGACAGGGTGATTACTAAGATCTTCTCCTGGGGGTATCGTCAAAGTTCACCCAGCCAGTATAAAGTCCGGCGGCCGATCGGCTGGCTCCCACGCCGTTGAACTCGAGCCGCATACCCGCGTCTTGAGCTGTGTTTGGCTGCATGACTGACGACTGACTGCAGACATCAATGCTGCCTACGCCGCCTTCTAGGGAATCCAGGGTTGCCATGCCTGGTATCAAAAATGAGCGCGCCTTCGAGCCCAACGCCTCCATTGTGCTCGTCGGCTGCCGAGGCGCTGGAAAACGCACGCTTGGCTTTATGGGTGCCCTCCATCTTCGCTGGCGCCTTGTCACAGAGGATCACTACTTTGAGAAGGTGACTAGCTTGTCGCGGGGCCAGTACCTCCTGCACCATGGCAAGGAGAACTTCGCCCGTCAGAACATCGACGTCTTTAAGCGCATGCTGGATAGCAACAGGACCGGCTGTATCATCGAATGTGGCATGAGCAGCTTTGCCGATGAGGCCCAGGATGCCCTTCGTGCCTACTCAAAATCAAACCCTGTGGTATACGTCCACCGAGAAAAGGAGCACATACTCCAACTCCTCGATGCTGCCGATGCCGAGCAGCTGCTGAAAGCAGATGAGGGACACAGAAGCTGCTCCAACTTGGAGTACTATAATCTCTACGATTCTTCCAATAGCACACCAGTACCTGCTTCTGGAACAAGCACCCCGATGGATCGTCGCCAGCTAGGCCCCTCGAAACTCCTGGGCGCCCGAGAAGACTTCACCAAATTCCTCGATTTTATTACCGGCCGAGGGGCGACCCGTGCCTGGCTCGAAAGCCCCTTCTCCGTGGCCGCTATCCCCCCAGAACTAAGGTCGTATTCTTACGCCCTACGTCTTCGTCTGTCTTATCTGGTAGACATGGACCTGGAATGGGACGACTTTGAGGCAAGAGGGGACTGCGTCGAACTTATTATCGATCACTGGCCAGACGATCTCTTGAATGTGATCGCTACACAAGTTGCCTTGATCAGGAGGAAGCTTGGCGTTCCGATCATCTACCATGTCGAAGAAAATCCCCGCGGAGAGCGGCAAAGGACACCTGCCGAAAAAGATGAGATGGACTCGGAACTCCTTGAACTGGGCCTCCGTCTCGGTGTGGACTATGTCAGCATAGACTTGCAGCGCAACGAAGCTTTCGTCAACCGCATATTCCAGCACAGAGGCAGGTCCAAAGTCATCGGGAACTACTGGTACCTGGGGTTTGGAGCTCTCCCATGGCATGATGATAAGCAGATCGAGAATTATGGGAGGGCCCGCGCGCTTGGTTGCGATGTTGTCCGCATTGTTCGGTTCTGTGCTGGCGATAGCGATGTGGAAATACTACAAGACTTCAAGAAAAGGATACAAAACGCTTTCCCCGACCCGAGACCACCGCTTGTGGCCTACGATTTCTCCGTCCTTGGCGCAAGAACACCCCTTCAGAGCAGAATTCTGGGCCCGGTGAAGCATCCGGACATGGAGAATGAAAGGGATCATCTGGCCACCATATGCACGTACAATCACACTTATGAGCTCCTGTTCCGGCAGTTCTTACTCGATCCACTCCAGTTCTACGTACTCGGCTCCAATGTCTCGTACTCACTTTCTCCCGCGATGCACAGCGCTGCATACGAATTCTCGGGAATGCCGCACACCTTCCAAGCTGTTACCTGCTCGACGCTGGACAGCCTAAACCAAATCTGCTCCAGTGACTCCTTCGGGGGTGCATGTCTGACGGCGCCTTTCAAAGTTGCCATCATGCCCCACCTGAAAGTCAAGAGTCACCATGCTACGGCCATCGGGGCAGTCAACGTTCTCTTGCCACTCAGGGGCCAGACCAATGTCATCCTCGACCATGCCAACTCACGGAACAAAGCTGGGCCGGCCCGTGACTTTTTCGGCGACAACACGGACTGGAGCGCCATCCTTACCTGCCTCCGCCGAGCAATAAGTCCACGGAACTATGTGCAACCATCCAAGACAACCGGCCTCGTGATTGGAGCGGGAGGGATGGCCAGGTCTGCCATCTACGCCCTTATCCAGCTCGGTTGCCGCAACATCTTTATCTACAACAGGTCGATCCACCGCGCAGCTGAGGTTGCCACCCATTTCAACAAGTGGGCAGCAACCCCCCAGGGTGTCACCGCGGCGGCGAGTGGCACCCTAGCGGCGAACGGGGTAATATCTGTCGTGCCTGAAATATGCAGAGTCCTGCCCTCGCTCTCTGAGCCGTGGCCGCGCAACTTCCAACTGCCTACAATGGTGGTATCATGTGTCCCAGCGACGAGCGTCGATGGGAACCCCCCGGCCGATTTCGAGATGCCGCTTGACTGGTTGAGAAGCCCGACTGGGGGTGTTGTGGTTGAGGTGAGTCTCTTTTCCTTGGTCTTCCTCTCCAACATTATTTTTAGCATCCATTTCCCCTCCCCCACCCTCAATTTCTTTCTTCTGTCTTTTTTTTCTTTGCAAGGCGACCAAGTCGAGACCAGAATTGCTGATTTCTCCCCCTCGCGTTAAATAGCTGGCATATGAGCCTCTTGTGACGCCTTTAGTCGCCCAAATGCAAGCCTTCCGGGACAACGTCTCCCCATCGTGGGTTGTCGTAGACGGACTGGAAGTTGTCGGAGAGATGGCAATCGAAGCATTTGAGCTCATGACGGGACGCATGGCGCCAAAGAGGTTGATGAAGGAGGTGGGCAGGAGGACTTGGGAGCAGCAGCAGCAGCGAGGGGGTGCATCATCTTTCTCTTAGGTACTGACTGAACTGGATTTTATGCAGCAATAAGTGAGTGAATAGGGGCAGAACGGCGGTTGGTACAAGTGCTTTCCTTAAATACCCGCGGAGTTTATATCCATGATTTTTGGGATTTTGTTTTTAGATAAACACCCCAACCCGAGATGAATGATGATGATGACAGAAGAGGAAATTCTACTTCCCATTACTATCGCATTGCCATTTCAAGTGTAAGTCTTACCCTACACAAATACACACACATACACAAAGAGGGAAAGACGCGAGGAAGAAGTCGAATGTCTGGGTAGCCCTAGGTAACCAACCGCATGCATTGTCGCAGAGAGGAGGAAAAGGAAACATAGATTTGGTATGAGTTCCTTCGTGACTGGAACGGTCGACAAGCGCCACTGGCTTGGCTATAAAGTACTACATAAAAGAAGACGGCTTCAGGCTTCAGGATATATAAGATGCGAGCGAGGGGGCGCGGCAGAAGACGGTGGCTGGGCTGAGACTCACGTGGGAGAGCCTTTTTCTTCTTCCCCCTTTTTTCCTTTGACGCAGACTGGTATCGCTGAATTGCGTTTGATTGCTTGCTTGCTTACCTACTTGCCTACTTGCCTGCTTGCTTTGCTTCGGGAGCTCTACTTTGACTTGTCATTAAGTGAGTGCTCTGATGACGAGGTATCGCGAGATGCAAGTGAGTGATATCAGCAAACAGGACATGAAGCAAGGTCAAATTACCTACTAACCGGGGAGAGAGCGAAAGGAGTATAAACCCCTCCCCCCGATCCCGATCCCGCTGTTTTTTCCTTTTTCTTTTTCTTTTTCTTTTTCTTTTTCTTTTTCTTTTTCTTTTTCTTTTTCTTCTTCTTTGGAATCTCTGTTAACGGTCAACAGTAGTGCGAGACTTACGAGCGTTGCCTAGTGCTTGGAGGAATGGGACTTTAGTAACTTAGTATACGTAAATAAAATAAAATATCATCATAAATCATCCTAAGTTATATCTTCCTTCGTCCCCTCAACCCGCTTTGTTTTTTTTCCTTACTCTTTTTCTCTCCTCTCTCTCTCTCCCCTCTCTCTCTTTTTCTTTTTTTCACTTTTTCTTTTACCCTTTTTTCTTTTTCTTTCCTCCCCCCCCCTTTTTTTCTCTCTTTCCCCCCCGCTTTTTTTCTCTTTCCTCCTTTTTTCTCTTTCTACCCCCCCCCACCTCCCCTTTTTATTTTATTTTTCTTTCTTTCCCCTTCTTCAATCCCGATCATTAATTGACCATGGTACCTGTTAACACGCATTATTCATAGACGTGCCGATGTGAGGATAGCTAATAATGTACGAAAATTAACTGCTACAGAAGAGTTCATGTCGTCGCAGCGCTGCCAGAGTTACGCTGCGAATTTGTCGGGCAGCTGTCTCGAATTAGTATGGAATAAATAGTACGCGAATTGGGCGGACCCCTTTCCCAGAGAGAGACTGCACCAAACTCCAAGTACGACAATTCCTCTTGTGTGTTTTGATAAATCGGTACCAAAGTGAACGATCAGACCCAAATACCGTAGTCCCTCGAACACCCCCTCGGTCACCACGTTCAAGCTTCAGGGGGGTAGAACTGCGCAAGATGGCGTGATATTCTTGGAGGTTAAATTAATTTTGGCACCGTATCACGATGTATGCAACGAATTTCTGAACCTAGATGACGTGAAAGAAATTTTTAGGAAAAAAAAAAAAAGGGGGCAGCCCAAATTAAGATCCTACAACACAAAACAGTCCTCAATGTGTTTTTAATGCTTACCGCATAGGGACCCAAAAAAAGAAAAAAGAAAAAAGGATCTTCCATGAGTAATAATGTCACGTCAGAATGTTGGTGATCACCACCACCACCTATCGCTTGGTGTCTCCTAGCACATCATCAAGGCCAGGCCTGGCCGTTGGAGTGCTGCTGGGCGTGTACTCGGTAGACCCAGGTGTATACAAGAGCCCATCAGCCACGATATTTACATTCACCTCGCTTTCGGCATACTCGACATATGCCGGTGGGCTCTCGATATCCCCATCATGATGGACAGAAGCCGGCATGTAGTGAGCGTACGTGGCATTCGGGCTCATGGGTGGCGGGGCTGAGATGACAGTCGTGGTCTGCCGGGACCAAGAGCGGCCCTCCTCGGCAGCTACCATGCTATCAACCAGCTCAGCAGCCGCACGGAAAGACGAGAGTTCTTTTGCCACCATATCGTCGTCGCCATCATCATGCTCTTCGCGTTCGGTGTGCGTCATGGAAGAAGCCTTCTCATCTTCGTCGTCGGGCTGGCGGTGTCGTCGAAAGAACGAGCGGCGGCCAAAGAAACCAGGGCACCGAGGGTGGGGGGATTGTTGGAAGGGCTCATAAAGCCGCGCGGCACGGGCTGCTGCCCGGCATCTTGCGGCGCGTCGCTTGATAAGAAAGACGAAAGAAAACAAAACTGTCAGGAAGACACCGAATTTGAACCAAAGGGGAGGACCGTGTGGATGAGGATGCGAAGGGCGCTGCAGCTCAGTTAGTCATCGAGATATCTTTATTTGTGAAAGAGATTAGACGAACCTCTGCGTAATGGTAGTTCTTGTCACTATCCATGAATGGGAAATACTCCTCCGTTTGTGATCCGTGAATGGGTCTTTGGACGAGCCGATCTCCACGATGGGGGTGGTCGTCTCTATCAGGTACACCATGATGAGGCCCCTTTTCGGGCTTGCGATGAGGGTGGTCATCTCTATCAGGCTCGCCATGGTGAGGCGACTTTCCAGGTCGGTGGCGCGGGGGCTGATGAGGCCCGTCGTCTGGACGGCGAGGGCCCTGGTCAGGGCGACGGTGAGGCATCTTGCCGGGTCGGTGATGCGGAGGACCATCAGGCTCATCGCCGGGATGATGGGGCTTCTTTCCGGGACCGTGGTGAGGAGGCCCCCAGTGCTCATCAGGCCCGTGACCCGGATGGTGAGGTTTCTTGCCGGGGCCATGATGGGGCGGAGGCGGGGGGCATCTGCAGAAAGGGGGATGAGGAGGACGGTGGTGGAACGGCGGATGGTGAGGACGGCGCCAGGGCGGAGGCGGGAATGTGTGATTTCCGTGCGTATGGTTTCCATGCGTGTGGTTTCGGGGATGATGCCACCAAGGAGGAGGGTGTGGGAAGGTGTGGTTACCGTGGGTGTGATTGCCGTGGGTGTGGTTGCCGTGATGCGGCCACCAAGGAGGCGGATGCGGGAAGGTGTGGTTACCGTGGGTGTGATTGCCGTGGTGCGGCGGTCCGCAATGAGGACGCTTTGGGTGCCGGAAGTGCGGGTGTCTATGCCATGGTCCCCGGCCTCCGCCAAAGAAACCCTCATCCTCGTCCTCGTCATCTCCACCGCCGAAAAATCCGGTGACGGCAGTCTTGACCTTCTTCACGAAACACTTGAGGCCGCTGCACTTCTCGATGGTGTCCTCCTCCCCCCTCTCGCCCGACCAAGGATATACATCACGCAGATACTCAGTCCTGCGCGAGATCTCTTCCTCAAGCTCCATAATTTGAGCCCTCATGAGCTCCAACTCAAGGAACTCATAGTTGAGATCCTCAATGTCATAGGAAACAACATCCTCCACCGGCTCCTTAGCGTGCTCTTCCAACAAATCAGCCCATATATCGTCGACTTCGGAGGAAGATGGGACCACTTCCGGCGAGTCATCAACGAGGGCCGCCGATGACTTATCCAAGCTAAACAAGTTGTTTGGCTCGCTCACTTTTCATCCACCCCAATGTTAGCTGTTTTATCCCCCAAAAATCCACCAAAGACAGGAGCAGGAGTGTTCCAAAACTCATTCATTCATACCTTCAGGCGCCTTCAGCACCGACGCAAGTGCCGACCCCAAGAAAAGGGCCGTGATCGAAACGCCGCGCATACTGGACCACCACCACCTGCAAACAGGCAACAACAAAAACTAGGTAGGTAAAAAAAGTATAACACAAGGTAGGTAGGTGGCAAGATGGAACCTCCCTCCCGTAATGTAAGTATACGAACTTATCCCCACAACCAAAAGAAGTAGGAAATAAATCCCTCCCACAACAAAGAAGAGGAAGGATACAGTTGGTAGTAATATCCCAAAAGACTTCTTAAAAGGTGGATGAGAGCAGTGACAGAGCCTCTGTTACTGCTGCTGCTCTCTCTCTCTGAAAGCACTCCGACAATTGAATGTCGAAAATGCCAAGAGGATGGAGGGGAAAGGGAATCCCGCGCTTTTGTAGCAACAAGTAACCCGAGTCCTAGACCCCAGAACCCATGGCAGTGTGGTAGGGTAGGGCGCTGAAAGTGTCGGAGTGAGATGATGAGGGGTCGCAGCGGCACAGCACAGGAAAACCTCCTTCGGACTGCGGAACAAAAGGGCAACGTGTTCAGCAATAAGAAATGAAGAAAACGAATGTGACTGAAGGGCAACGGCTGCCTTATCGAGTTGCAGCAGGCGGCCTGTGGTGGTGTGAGAGGGAACGGCTGGGTGTAAGGGAAGGTGGGCGGATAAGGATCTGATAGGGACAGTGGAGGTGGGTTGCGCAATGGCTACCCACCACCCCCTGTCCGCCAATGAGCGTCGATGAGCTGACGAGTCCTCCTAGCCCTTTCAAGAGAAGAGCTGGAAGGCATCAGCGAAAAATGCTGTAAAACAAAGCCACCTCGGCAAGTATTGAAGACTTTTGCATTAAATGCGTAAACAGCTCCCTGGTATCCGTGTTGCTTGCTAATAACGCTAAACAACTCAATGGTATAAAAAACAAGACATGGAAGTCTACAATGATATCGTTAACAATCATCAAAGGACAGAGAGCCTTGGCAAAAGTGCACCAGCCCCATTCCCCGTAGTATGTGCCTGCTGTTACCCGTTTCCTCAACTCTTTTCGATACCCACAAACCCTTTTCCCGCTGTTCCAAACGGAAACGTTCGCATGGAAAACGAAAACGACCTTTGGGGTGTTAAGAAAGTAAACCGGTGCCCAGAAAGTTGAGTGGTTGAATTCTCGGCGCCATTTCGTCTCATTGCTTCACTCCTCTATTACAGTTGAGGTCTCATCCTCAACCAGATATGGACAAACAGTGCCGGGCTGAGCCCGGTAAATAGAAAGTCAATGACTTATGTGGGGCCTGTTCGCATCGAGACATTTTACGTCCAATGCCAACAGAAGGCCCTCTGCTCTTGTCGTGCGTATCTTCATATCCTATCGCCGGCGGTCTCGCTCTGAGTTGTGACCCGAGCCGCGACCAAGATTCCTAAGCCAGCTGAGAGGCCCATGGCCACTGCTCTGACCGTCGCGGCTGTCTCGGCTGTCTCGGCTCTCACGGCTGTCACGGTCCTGACTACCCTGACGTCGACGGCTACTACTACTGCCGAATCGGCCACTGACCCACGAGTCACGGTTGTCCGAGGATGTTTCCGCCACGGGGCTTCTAACCCGCGTCAGAGAGGCATGCTCCGATATTGAATACGTTCGGGGGGTGGACGGTGAAAGGGAGTTCCGACGGGAAAGAGATTGAGGCCTAGGCCCAGGTGGTGGGCCAGACGAAGGACCGCGTTGTCGAACATCTGCCAAGTTGCGAAGGGTGTTGAGACGATCCTCGAGAATTTGGGTCTGGCGGACAGCTCGAGGCGGGGCTGATGAGAACGACGAAGCTGCACCAAATGGTCCAGCTGGGTCGAATGGAGAATTGAGGGAGGCGGCGGCAGAGGTCTCAGCATTTTGTGGCTGTTGCTGTTGGTGGGGCTGTTGTCGCGCGTTGCTCCTCTGCCGCTCATCGTTGTCCCCGATTGGTGCGCGGCAAATAGGGCATGTGTTGTGTTGCTTAAGCCACAGCTTGACACATTCTCCATGGAACCAATGCTTGCAGGGCAAAGACAGAACCGCCTCGCCTATGTTAAGTTCGTCCATGCAGATTGTGCACTCGGCTTTTCCCTCAGGACCAAGCATCTCAATGTCGACATGCTTGGTTTCCAGCTTGTCAATGGCGGACTGGGAGGCTGGGGGTGCAGCATTGGACAAGGGATTGGCTTCCATGAGACCAGTGATGATACGATCAAGTGCCTCCTGGGAGTACACCGCATCGCCATGGACCCGGGACTCGGGGTTGATCAGTGAGAAGAGAAGTTCATGAAGGATATTCATCGGCCCAAGCGGCCCTGCAGCTGGACCTCCACCGGCACCTGCTGCACCAGCATCTGCCGCACCGGCACCCGCTGCACCGGCCTGTCGGTTTGCGTCACCTCCATTTGGACCCAGAAGGGGGTTCATGAGGTTATTGAAGAGTCTAACATGGCCTCCAGTGTTAGTCCTGTCGCCGAGTTCGAGGGGAGGAGGGTGGCGCCTGGTGATGACATACCCGCCAAAGTTAAGAGGGTCGTCTTGGCTAGCTGGCCCAGTCGCAGTCGTTATTGTGAAGCTCGCAGAGCCGACATGAATGGGCCCTGATGATCTGAACACGGTACGCTGCTGGACTCTGGGGAGTGCGGAAAAGTGAAAATCGTCGTGATCATGATCGTGGTCGTAATGGTGATCATGACCCCCAGGGCTAGGTGGGAACTGGGACTGGAGATCCGGACGTCTCCCCAACCGCGCAGCACCAAGGTCCGACATAAGCATCTCGGTAAAGCGGAGGAAGGTATCGTTGTTGTCACTCAAGCCCGCGCCAGGGCGAACTGGCCGGCGGGGCATGGATCCACGCTGGCCGGGCTGTAAGTGGTCCTCGATATCGCCCTCACCGGGGTCCGAGTCCGATGCCGGTCCGCGAGGGCGAGGGCTAAAGGCAAAGCTGCTGAAATCTAGAGGGGGCGGCGTAGAAACTTGACGAGGGTCGTGACTGGGATCAATCTTTGGGTTGTTAGAATGTGCCGAGTGTGAAAAGTGAATAGATAGGGGGAACTTACGATTTCGGTGAAGTCGCCGCCGCACTCAGGGCATTGGAGCGAGGAATGCTCGTCGCGGTACCATTCGTGCTGGCAGTCGGGATTGTGGCAGAAGACGACCTCTCTGCTGGCAGTAGCGTCGAGATGACCGCGGCCGAGGTTGGGGCGGGGGCGGGAACCGAAGGACGCCATGCTCTCCCGTGCGCTGCTGAGCTGCTGGATTTGATGGTAAGCAGCGAGGGCGCTGAGTCCTAAGCCGGCGACGAGGCCGGCAGCTCGGAAAGCTTGGGGAGCCAGTGTGCCCAGCCGATTTTCAAGGTGGCGCGCCGCGGGGATTGAGGTCAACGTTCAACGTCTCGGCAGCGGGTCGTTCGGGAAGCGTGGGTGCGAGACGCGGGTGCGAAATCTACAGTGGCGCGACGGTCTAAAGTCCAGATTTATAGGTTGAGAAGGTAAGGCGATGAGGTATCGACGTCGTGATATCGCTTTTGGGTTCCTTCGGCCGATTGAAGTTGGTGGAATGGAAATTCGGAGCTCAGCTTGGAATCGTTGAAGCTGAGGTAAGGTAGGTCTGGCACACTTATAAGGCTAGCTGATGAGGTAATGAGGGCCTAGGGGTTGTCAGGTGGGACGGGATGCTGCTAATGGGGACACCCTGTAACCCTTGAACCTTGCGAAGGCGCGTCACCAGATTTGCCTCTGGTTCGTGACTGCCAGGCTGGAATTTGTGTGTAACTTAGGGTTTTAGGTTCCGTGAAGTAAATATCAGATGGGGCGGTCTCCACGTCGCCACACCTTGAGTATGAAGAATAAGACAAAATATATTAGATGATATGATGTTCATTCGATAGAGAAGTGAGGGGTCGTAAGCAAGGGAATGGTTGAGGAAATCAGCCTACGTTAGTGCCTTATCACATCAGGTACAGTTTACTGCGACCCAGCGAGAAGTGTCACCATGCCCTCCTGCCATTCGCCCCGCGCTACGTGAAGTACATTACCGGGCAGCAGGTCTTGTGTAGGGAAAACGGGGGCTGTGCAATCCACTCCCTTCCACGAGGTTGAGAGTGTCTACGCCTCCACTGGGAAAATACGGATAGTGAGTGAATTGAACCACAAGCACAGCTATGCTAATTATTGAATCACGAAAACATATTAGACCTCTTTAATCACTGGTAATGCCTTCTGATATCACAAATATACCTTGAAGTTTTCATTTAGGAGTAATGAACTATCAAGAAAGCCTTTTTTACACCCTTTTGACCCATCTAAATGTACTTCACTAACCCCCTGTGTCTCTGGTGGAGATGTATCCGTAACATTTAGGAGCCACCCGCTCAGCCGCTCACTGATCCGAATTTCGAAGTGAAACAGGCTTGCGGATATGCGGTCACCCCTATGTGTTCTATCACTTGTGCAGGACAAAGGAAGTTAATCAAATGAAATCAAGAGGTACCTCTAAGCCACAAAACAGTTTAAAAAGCCGCCTAAAATTTAACTCGCACTGAGTTTCAAAAAGTCAAAGAAGAGCAAGGAGTAGAAGGAAGAAAAGATGGTAAAACAGACAGAACAATAAAGTTTCACCAACCGCCAAAGCCGCCAAAACAATCTTGCAAAACCTAGTCACTCTATCTCCCGTGGAACCTTCACGATAGCTCGAGTGTCAGTTTCACCCAAAGGCTCGACGTGGGGTAAATCGATTACACGTTGCATATATTCCCGGCAGATAATATCTCCAGCTGCCCACGTAGGTTGAGAGCCTACAAGTCGTACAGATTACCTTAGCGTGGTAGCCATTGGCGCTACAAACAAAAACACACACACATGACCACCCTTTAAAAGTACCAAGTCCCCCCCGTTTGCTTGCTCGCCGGCCATTGTCTCACCCCCTCTTCAACACCGCATTACTTGGCCATTCATCTTGGGGAAGAGGTCGCCTTGCGTGATGGAACTGGGGCGACGGAGAAAAAGAACAGATCATCTCTTGCGGACGTTCCGCAGAAGGAACCCCCCGATAAGTCCTGCAGCAACCGCCACTCCGCTCACAATGGCCACGCCCACCAGTCCTTCCCTTGCCACCTTATCGTCAATCAGTGTACGCAGGTTCGAGGCCTGGAGGTTCGTGGGCTCCTTGTCGAGGAGCAAGTCGTTGTATCGCCGCGCCTCGCCATAGTTTCCAAGCTTGTAGTTTCCGAGTGCCAAGTAGTAAAGGCATTCGCGACGTCGTTCGGGCGACGTCCGGAAGATTTCCGACAGTAGCATGACGCCAAGGTGTTGGTCGGGGCGTGTGTTTGATTTCACCAATCCCTGTAAAATGCCCACGCACATGGCCGTTAGTATGGGTCTTCTTTCCTACTAACAAAGAGTTGGAAATGAGAAAAAAGACGATAGAAACGCACCCATGCGTAGTTGAACTTGGTCTGCACGCCCACCATGTCGCCCTCCTTCTCGTACTGCGCCCGCAATACATTAAGCTCTGCCGGGTCCAAAGACCTGTATATTCCAAATCCATCGCATTAGAAACCCGCAAACTTCGCACCCCTAGTGAAAGAGGGACGAGGGAGTACTCACGTCTCGGCGTCGATTGCATCTGTAAGCCGGTTGTTAGCAACAGGGCCTGCTTGTGAGGATGGGAAGAGTCACGGCCGCCTACATGGAAGTTGCGTCATTGTGGGCAGGGTTTGTTTGTTTAGGTGATCCGCCTCCTATTGGCTATGAGCGAGCCAAAATTTGTAAGAAATGCTGTTTGTCTTGAGCTGGAAAGTCGGTGACGAGCAGGTAAACCGTTATTATGTCAAACACAGGAACGTACGTTGGAGGTGGGTTGACTTTGTGGAGTTGAATGGAGCTTAGACCTTTTTCCCAAGAGCAAGCATGTGCCACCGATGACGACGCTCCCCCCTGCTCTTTAGCGTCTTAGCCAGCCGCCACGATAAGATAAGCCAATTCGCCCCGCGCCTATGGGTCCCGTCACCGGGGTGATTTGCGCATTTGTTTTGTCGGGATGATTTTGTCATTCGGGATGCGACATTGCGATTGATTCGGGATCACCATCGCCAAAAAAAGACCTTCAAAAAAGGAGAACCTATCTGACAACTGCCACATCCTGAAACTCAAGTTGCGATAGCATATCTGCAAAAACAATACCCATCAAACACACAGTTTGGCGACACATCATTCCAAAATCCCGAGCGCATCAGTTGTCGCAAAACACGATCAGCAGATCCAACGACTAAACCGCCAACATGCTGCTCGAAGAAGACCCCTCGACGGTAAGTCAACACACCTCCATATACTCTCCCATTTCCCCAATTTAAACCCCCTTATCTAACTCGCTCTTCCTCTCCAAAGCTCATCCGCCACACAATCGCCAACTTCAACATCTCGCCCGACCGCCTGGCCGTGGCGCGGTTATCCGAGTCGCTCTCGACCCTCCAGCAAGCGCGCGACCTGCGCATAGGTCACGCAGAGGAATCCCTCAAGAACCTCGCGCGCACGCTCAACACGCTGCAGTCGCGCCACGGCGAGCTGACGGCCAACCACTCGTCGGCGGCGCACGCGTCTGAGATCGCGCGGCTCGACACGCAGAAGTTCCGCATCGCCAAGGGCGCGTCCGACCTCGAGATGGAGACGGAGCGCCTGCAGGCGCAGGCGGCGGACCTGTCGGCGCGGCTACAGGAGCTCGAGCTGCAGGGCGTGGACGGCGGCGACTCGTCCTCAACAGGAGGTATGGGCAGCGTGGACGACGAGGTGCTGCTGCGCCTTAAAGTGTACCGGAGCTTGGGGATAGAGATTGAGCGAGACAGCAAAGAAGGGGGCGGCGGCGGCGAGTTCACGCGCGCCGTAGTCCGGAATGACCGCAAGGGCGACGTGCATGTCGTCAACATTGATAGGAAGCTCTCGCGGTTCTTTTATGCTAGTTACTTCTGGGAGACGCTCTGAGTTGTGGAGGGGCGAGAATAATTAGGGGAGAATGGGAGAAGTAAGGTGTGTGTGGTGAAGGATTATTTGTGGGTGGTTGTTCTGATACCCAAGGCTGGATGGACTGGCAGAACGGTGCTCTTGGAGTTTTTCCTTGTTTCTTTCTCTTTTTCCACATACACCAATTCTTTGTCTTTGACGCGGAGAAACGAATGAAACGAATTACTGAATGTGTTGGTCGGCTGCGGTGAGGCCTCTTCTTGAGTTCTGTCTATTTTATTTTATATAATCGTAATAACTAAATTATTGTCTCGTTAATAAGTGATTCGGTGACCAAAAGTGCATTGAAATTCATATTTCCTAGCAAAGCGCTTCCGTCTGATGATGTCCAAAGCATCGATGCTCAAGCCTGACGAATACCTATACAATGCAATTGTAAAGCGCCAAGAAAATGCCCCGTGTCGTTCAAATGAAAGCAATAACAGCCGTAACGATGCTCGTAGATGAGTATCTACTGCGTTTTGTCGCCGCTTTTTTATTCTTCTCCAACACCTGGTTGGGAGGATGACCGGCGGGCCCCATCGGGCCAGTGATCATGCCGAAAGCTTCTTGGGCGCTCTTGGGGCAAGGATGTCGCCAAAGTATTCGTGCTCCGGGTCCAGCGCCGTCATGGAAGACGGCATACCCCCCATACTCGAGTTCATGCGCATGCGGCCGCTGTTGGGTCTCTCGAACCCCTTTCCCGGGCTGTTGTTGAAGTTCTTCTCCCATTCCCTGTCCTCTTGCGATGACGGTGCCGTCGCGCCGCCCTCTTTAGGTGTGGATGATTTCATCATGAGCCATGTTGTACCCTCAGTCGGTGTTACCGGACCGACACTCTGTGACCTCTGATGATGGCGTATGGAAAGAGACCCCCGCTCCGAGACGGGCAGCTCGAGCCGTGAGTTGATATTCGCCCAGTCGCCATCGTCACCGCGGTCATCCAGCCTCCAGCCGCCAATCCCCTCGAAGTCACGGTCCATGCCTACCGACGGCGTTAGGCCAGCCTCGGTGAGAGGTGCTACGCCGCGGGCAACGTCGTCTTCGTGGATCGGCGTGATGGTTCCCATGGAGGCCAAGCTCACTTGGCTGGACCGGCGGGAGCGCGATCCTCGCGTACCCATAGCGGCCCCGAAGCCATAGCTGCTCTTACGCCGGTGACCGGGACTGCGATATCCGAGGGTAGTCATGTGCTGTTGCTGGTAACCGAGTCCGCCAGACGGAAACGGTGATACAGGGGACGGCGTGGTGGGTCCGCTGCTGCCGGCACTCCCTGGTGGAGATATGGATGATGTCCGGCGGCTGTCGTATGAGCCCCTATGGCGCTGGCGTCCGTGGCCCTGGCTAGTAGTAGTAGGATCGGGAAGAGCATGGGGTTTGTTTCGACCGGTGAAGTACTGCGGAACAAAGGCCAATGCGATATCGAGATAGACGACGGCGACGCGAAACATGAGGACGGAAAAGGCCAGCGTCGTCGTGATGCCGGCGAAGATAGCGAGCGGAATGGTGAACACACAGAGAAACGGCACCACCAGACCGTGGACTGGGTTGATGAGAGCCATGGCAGGCTGGGTATCTTGTCCGTCCGTCCAGATAGATCCTGTCACTGGCAGAGTACGTGAAATGTAGAGAAAAAATCAATCCAAAGGATCGGAGGGTTGGATCAAGAAAAAAGTCACATGGTTTAATTGAGTCAAGCTGTTGCAGTGCTTGGGTCGTGCTTTGGAGAAGCAGCAGTTGGATTACAATAATCGCAAGGAGAGAGATAGCAAGCTTCTGGCGGCTCTGGGAAAGAGGTCCATGATCGGTAGTAATATCTTCGGCACTTGCTCTGCTCAAAGGCTACTGAGGGGCAGACCAAGCTACAAAATCCGAAGGCGAACAAAGGCTGGGGCAAAGCGAGGGTTTTGCTGGACCCTGCTGCTGCTTCGGAAACGGGCATGTGAAAGCGCATGTCTGTGCTGTGTGTGGCGCGAGGAATGGGCAGGGATTGGAGCCCAAAAGCCGGGGAAGCGCCACTTAAATGTTGCCCTGTGCCCTGGCCTTCTTCAACCCCCCTGGAATTCGGTCTGGATTCGGTCCTGAACGCCTCGGCAGCCAAATTGCTCGTTGAAGAGGCTTCTGTTGCTGTATTTGGCCTTTTTTATTCTCAGCGCCGAGAGAGCAGATTAATCGTAACGACTGTTCCTGACGCAAGGAGCAACGCATCTAGTTTCTAGCCTGGAATTTGTCTTCAGCTATACCAACTAGCCAGGTCCCCTGAAGTCTGCCTGCCAGGAGATCCAGGTGGGAAAATGTAGCACTCGAACCATTCATGTCTCGCATGTGCCTGATCTGCACTGTGGAATGGAAAGAACGAACGATAGGAACCGATGCGGCCATCGAGGTGCACCGAGTCAAGTAAATCAACATACCAGTTGGCTTTAAGAATGATAATTTCAGTAGGGCAGTAAAAGCACCGGGCAGTATCCGTGAATGAGAGAGGTATTTATCTTGCTACTCCGGCTTGAGAGGCCCGGATGTTAGAAATTCCGATAGATGGGAGGCGAAGCGGTCTTTGGGGGGTCATCATTGCTTCGTTCAATATAATTACATGACGCTTCATAGGCGTTCGCACAGTGCACAAATATCTGTGCATCGCTAATCGCAGTATAACCCGTTATAATGCTCTAATTGACAGAAGCATCGCGGTTTCCTCACTGTAAAGTAGGGCATTAACTCTCAAGCGTCAGAGATTCAGCGCCCTTCAAGCAGTACACATCTGCTATAGGGTTAGGGTCGGGTTGTACATACTGCCCTTCCAGCGATTCCATTTCGTTCTCTAAAAGAGGGTGACTCATTTGTGTGGGGTTCCTGTGTATGTGTGTGACTTCAGCGTTGACTTCAGCCGTCGGAACAACCTTTTTGTGGTCATTCATTGTCCTTGCGAAGAGTGCTTTGCGATTGGCTTCACTTCATTAATTAACATAAAGCATCTTTCCTGCCTTAAACTCCAATTTCTCATCGGCGAACAGCTGTTTAGCGATATAATAACGGCTTTCGCATCAGCCAGTACATCTCCGTAGTGCCGAGGACCCGCCCAAAGCGAATACCAACCCGCTTCACACTAGGGGCGACCTACGCTGAGCCTTACGCTTCTACTGTACTGACCTACCTCGGCTGTTTGATTCAAAAGATCGGCCCGGTTGAGTTCAACATGTGTCCGCCGACGGACGGTCAAGCACCATCGCAGAGGGCCGGCGAGCTTGGGTTCTCGGATGACTTTCCGTGGCATGTTGGCGTCTGCGACGCGCATTGCCATCCCACCGATACCATGGCTTCGATCGCTAGCGTTGGCGGCATGCGGGCTCGTGTCTTGACCATCATGGCGACTCGCTCGCAGGACCAAGAGCTCGTGGCCGCTGTCGCAGCGGACCATGGTGTCACGGACCAAGGCTGGCTTTCAAGCCCACCTTCCCCTTCGGCTGGTCAGGCCGTGGAAAAGGTCGTGCCCGCCTTTGGATGGCACCCTTGGTTCTCCTACCAGTTCTATGATGATGACGCAGCTGAGAGCACATCCGACCTGTCAGAGGCAGCCGGTGCTCGAAAAGCCAAGCACTACACGGCAGTGCTGTCACCGGTTCCCGATGCCGATTTCATTAGCTCCTTGCCGGAGCCGCAACCGCTAAGCGGCTTCATTGCAGAAACCCGCCAGCGACTTCTTGCCCACCCTGCCGCTATTGTTGGCGAGATCGGACTAGACAAAGCATTCCGCCTCCCTTGGGGCACGGCAAAGCCATCCGAACGCGAGGAGGGTCTCACACCCGGTGGCAGAGAGGGGCGTATGCTCAGCCCGTATCATGTCAAGATGCCCCACCAGGTCCAGGTGCTCAAAACTCAGCTGCGGCTTGCCGGCGAGCTTGGGAGGCCGGTCAGTGTTCATGGCGTTCAAGCACATGGCGTTTTATATGACGCCATCTCGTCGCTTTGGAAGGGGCATGAAAAGGAAGTGGTATCACGGCGGAAGCAGAAAATGGTCGCGGCCGGGGCCGAGGACTTCTCATCAAGTGAAGATGAGGATGAAGACTTTGACTGGGGGGCAGAAGGCGATACTGAGCCTCAGAGGACTACCAAAAGTAAGGCACTCCCAAAACCTTACGAGCCGAAGCCATTCCCGCCTAGGATATGCCTGCACTCGTTCAGCGGTCCGGTGCAGATGCTGAAGCAGTACCTCAACCCCGCCATCCCGGCCCGGATATTTTTTTCGTGTTCTATGGTCGTGAACCTCGCGACAGCTGGAGGAGAGAGTAAGTTTGCTGATGTTATCCGAGCTTGCCCGGATGACCAACTCCTTGTCGAGAGTGACTTGCATACCGCTGGTGACGAGATGGATCTTGTTCTTGAGCAGATGTACACGAAGGTGTGTCAGGTCAAGGGTTGGACGCTTCTCGAAGGAGTGGAGAGGATTCGGAACAATTACAGAGACTTTATCTTTGGCTGAAGAAAAAAGGGCTAGGCATTTATGTCACAGTCAAGCAGCGGGGATTCTTCAGCGGCATTCCTGGTATGGGGAGGGATACCGACCCGAAACTTATCTCTATCTCGGCTCGGGCCGCCGGGGGACACAAGACGGCCTTGGCTCCGTCCTTGGTATCTCTTGGCGAGCCGTTGCCCCAGCTCATATATCTCGATATGAATTTCGGAGTATTCAACAAGCTAAATGCTTATATGGAACCCCCGTTTCGTCCTCTCAAAGACCAGTAGCTGTGTGGACTACCGAACCCTGAAAGCTCATGACGGATACGCATCCTCCCGTGCCCAAAACATGCTATACTTCTCTTGGACAACAAGCCGAAGCGTATCAAAATATCCGCGCGCCGCCACCAACAAACTTGGGACTTTTTCCAATGACGGTAACTCGGCTTTATTAATTGATACCGTACCAGATATCCCTCGTCTAAGTCTTGCGCGGCGTCATCTTTATGTCAGGATCTTTGAGCGTCACTTTCGCCATGCCCTCCCCTTCGTGGATGGCAGCCCGCCTGTGGACAAGGGGGCAACCAGGTTCTTGGCGAGATTTGTAGCGGACTGCGCTGCATCATGACGGCTTACATCATGCGATTCTGAGGTTCGGTGGTGGCTACCCGGCATCGCTCAATTAGTAACGCCCTGGCCCCCGCACTTCCCCTTTCCTTCCTTCAGCAACATTCTAATAATAATGGCTGAGAGTCGGCGCTTGCGTAGAACTGGATGATTGCGTGAAAATGTTCTCGAGTTGATGTCCTTTTTTCTTAGTCCAGCCAGCAATGGTAGTATCGGATTGAATTCGTTTACGTGTCGAGCTGAAAGAAAAGGTGCTCGGAGCCGTCAATCCGGACAGAAGTACTCCCCGCCAACACGGCAGCTTTGAGCCGGTTGGCTTCCCCCAGCTCCTGGTCCGTCTCTCTGCTTGCTTGCTTGGTTATCCAACTTCCCCTCGAATGTGGCGGGGGCTTGGATGCCTAGAATCCCGGACGTCTTTGGTCTCTCGTTTTTTTTTTTTTTTCTTATTTCCACGACCGACCTGGAAACAACCTCATCCCATCGCTCCTCCTCCCTCCATCTTATTTCCAGTGGTCCAAGCCCGCACCCGCTTTTGCCCTACAACGAAAGCTGTCGCTGCCTGCTCCCCGTTCGTTGCCCCGAGTCGCCCTACCCACGACCTAGAGGCCCGCCGCAGCGAGACGTGCATCTGGCCGTTATTCCCGAGAAACGAACATCTCTCGCTCCCCGTTTCCCACGCCTCGTCCTAGGGTACCACAGCCGTCATTTGGCTTGGCAGCAGGAGCTTGTATCGCTTGTAACTTTTTTGCGTCCCAGTGTTTGCGCTTCGCGTCGCTGTTAGCTTGGGCGTATGCCTGTGCTATCGAGATGGAGAGGGCGACATCCACCATCTTCGCAGCGTCCGACCCCGCTCCGATTCATCATCACCACAGCCGCCCGCAGCAGCAGCACCCGCACCACCATTTGCTGTCGGATGCGAGCACAATTACCACAGCAACAGCACCCGGCCGCCGGTTCAGGAGGGGGTTTAACGACAGCGATGGTCATCAAGGCATTGATGGCAAACCATTGAGTCTTGTCACGGCTTACAACGGCCACCGGCACAGCCAAAGCAACGGCCACAGCAACGGAAGTGCCAGTGCCAGCGATGGCCAGGGCGGACTCGGTCTTGGCACGCCTGTCATCGGCGAAAGCATCGACGACCCGGACAGCAGCACTGCGTCGCCATCAGCAGAGCCCTCGAGAAAAAGGCAAAAGCGTAACAAGCCGACATTGTCGTGCTTTGAATGTGTTGAGAGGAAAACCAAGGCAGGTGCATTTCTCGTGCCGATTACTGCTCATTCCCGTTATGCCTACCCCTTATCTCGCGAACTAGAATTGTCACTGCAAATCCCCAAAATAATTACACCTTTCAAACTTGATGTCAGTCTTGAAGTATTCAGGGGCTCCCTGAAGGGGATTCCTGAAGTCTCCGGTTGCACAGTGTTGACTTTGTGTGTCGATCTTCTGTCTTGCCTGCTCCGAATGCACCCTTCCGCCCCCCATTTGCACCCGTCCTGTAATATCTGCACTATGAGACATCAAGCCCCCCTTTTACCACGATCTGCATCGGCACGGACTGCCTGCGTGATGTTGATCCCTTCCAATGGTGCTCTCATATTGCTACTTTAAACCGAGAATGGTAATAACTGTTGCCTTCCCAGTGCGATCGAGGACGACCACACTGTCTTGCTTGTAAGTCATGGATTCGAACGCAAGCTGCTCTCCCCAGTCTAACTGTCAGTAGGTATCAAACGGCAGACTGAATGCAAATACGCTCATGTTGCCAATCTTCTCGAGTGAGTAATGGCCCCGAATATCAGGCAGCTCGCCATACTCATGCCAACATAGGGAGACAACACGTAGCGCAGCAAATGGCCGCCGAATGACGAAAGCGCCCAAGAAGCGGCCGGGCAGTCCCAAATCTGCCATCCCGAACGCAGCAGATCGAGGATTCGACACAGGCCGCATCAGCTCACTGGGCTCGATAGCCAAATCCACCGGTCTGTTGTCAAATGTGCCTTTCTCCTCCCCGGGGTCGTCCAATGTCTTTGGTATTGGATCCGAGCATCCATTCGCCAACTACTGGACCTGCGAAGGAGGTCTCCCAGAAGTAATATCTGTGCTCCCCGACAAGCTACAAGCCGACATCCTGCTGAACCGCTACTTCGAATGCGTGGATCCAGTATATCCCATGTTGCACCGGCAAACGTTCTATGCCGACTATGAGCACTTCTGGTCTTTACCGAAGATAGAAAAGGACCGTGCCGATGCATCCTTTGTGGCCCTCATCTTCGTGATGCTAGCGCTTGGTACTCAGTTCGTAACATCCACATCTCCCCCAGAAAGAAAGCAAACAGCCGAATTCTATGCGTCCGCCAGCAATCAAGCCTTGCGAATGAGTTCTTATCTTAGTACTGCCACCATCAGGTCCATCCAAGCGATGGTCCTTATTACGTACTTCCTCATCAATGACAACCACGCTTCAGACGGGTGGGCTTTCGCCGGAATCCTCATTCGACAGGCATATGCGATGGGTTTACATCGTGACCCCAATATCGGTACGGCCTTTCCCCCCCGAATGTTATACGGTCGGTATGCTTACTGACTATGCAATCCAGTAACCCCGGATGCGCCATTTTTCGAGAAACAGCAGCGGCGCAAGGTCTGGCAGGCCGTCTTGCTCCAGGACACGTTCCTAACTGTTCTACTGTCCCTGCCTCCCAGTGCCACCCATACTGACGTCAATGTCGATGATTTAATTGCCGACAACTCTTCGATAGCGAATGATGACCCGACCGACACCGCCTATGTACGCGGGTCTTGGACACTTGCAAACCTCGTTCAGGAGACAATATGTAGCCCACGGTCCCTCGACGTTCCCATTTGCTCAACTGCACGGCACAAATCCAAGCTTATCGCTGACTTCCGCGCCGTGTACCGTTCCTTCCCAGACGTATTTCGGTCATGGGATACAGAAGCCTTAAGTCAGTTGGCCCAAACAAACAAACGCATTGTGCGGCAGACCTTGTTTCTGAGCAGCAACTATTTTCATAATCTGATGCTTGTGCACGCGTCTGAGAGTCCCGATGTGCCTGTCAACATACGCGGAACTCTCGAGGCAGCGCATGACGCAATAACAGCGTTCTTTGTGCTCTTCGCGCTGTTCGAGGCAGAGGCGCGTGTCTGGTGGGTCTTCAATCATCGTGCCTTTCTCGAGGCGCTGTGTATTGGCAACGTGCTGCGGGAGGCTTGTAAAGAGCCGGGCGGCGCTGAGAACCTGGAGAAAGACCCATTGTTCGTTAGGGCAAAGTCTGATATCCGTAAGTCGCGCTTTGCAACGATCCCCCCCCGGAATTTTTGGAGGGTTCGTATAGAAATTTCAACGCTAATCTGACAACAGTGCGCATGATACAGATCATGCGGGCCATGAGCGAAGGAGAACAGGGCTCCCAGACGGCGCGGACTAGGGTACAAGTGTTGAGCGAGTTTCTTCTCGAACGTGGTCAGATTCTGTCGTGATCCGATTTCGGGAGGCTTATCCTAGGTTGAGGGCAGCAGCATATAGGTAGTTATGGGAAGATTTAAACGAAGTCCCTGATCATGGCAGATTTTCTGGGCGCTGTTGGGATGAGTTGGTTGCGATATACTATTTCTGACGGATTTCTTCTTTCTGTTCGTTATTAGGCAAGGATGTATTTATTATTGGGTATATAATGCAGTAAACATGATCTAACGATTTGTATATGAAAATGCTTGGAGGACGAATTGTGAAAGCAGACAAAGTCGCCGGTATCAAAAGGGTACAAGCAACCCAGAGATCGCGAGGGTCTCAAAATTTCAAATTAATAAGAAATAAATACACAAACGTGTTTCGAATACGGGTTTATTATAACATTCTTTTTTTCCATTTATTTTTTCTTTTCATACAAATCTTCACAATTGGTTGTGGCGGTGGTGGTGGTCCCATTTTCTCGGCGCAATTGAATGCAAAACGAAGGCATGGGTGCTGAAGCCCCGCACTTCAGCATATGATGAAGAATCACCTCATTCATTGATAGAGGGGCTCCGTTTCCCTTCCTGCGAAAGTGCACCACCTTCCTCATTCGAATCACAACCCTCCTCGCATGCAAGCAAGCAAGCGTTAACCGTCCACGCTTCCTTCTTCGTATCTCCCCGCCGTTGAATGACATACAGCAGCGGGGTTCGATTCCTGTCAAAACGACTCAATTCAGCGCAAGTATCCAGAACACCAACAGCACTACCGCTACCACTACCACTACAACAGTCACTCCCGCAGCAGGAGCAGCAGCGTTTCTTGTTGCCATTATTTGGAAGAGGAGGAGCAGTCACGCATAGCGGAAAATGAATGATGGCGACGACCATGATTCACCACCAAGCAAATAGAGGAGAGGAGCCCTGCACGCCAGCGCCCTGGCGCGATCTTTTTCTTACTCACATCGCATCCATGCAGCCAGCCGCGACATTGACTCTGGCAACGACGCATCCCGATGCCACGCCGCGGGCGCGGACCTGTGTGTATCGCGGGCTGTGGGGGTCATTACCTCCGAACGAGCGGAACCCGGCGCCGCGGAATCCGGAGGGTGTGTTCGAGTCCGATCTGCCCGTCATCACCACGGACGCGCGCATGGAGAAGGCGGAGGAAATTGGCGTCCTGGGGGGTCCCGTCGAGGCGGTGTTCTGGGCCGAGGACCATAGCACGCAATGGCGGCTCCGAGGCGACGCGTATTTGCTCGGCCGGGACGGGGGAGGTAAGGAGGTAAGGGGGGCGCTAGCGCAGCGGACGCGGCGTCTTCCCGGGGGGGAGGAGAAAGAGTGGAGCTGGAGCGCCGAAGTCACGAGGCATTTTGGGAACTTAAGCCCGGTCATGCGGGGCTCGTTCCGGAACCCGCCGCCCGGAACGCCATTGGCGACGACAACGCCTGCGGAAGGGGAGGGGTTGGGCCAGACGGTGGAGGATTTGCATGATGAGATTGCGAGGAGGAATTTCAGGGTCGTGGTGATCGTGCCGAACGAGGTGGACCAGGTGGATTTGACGGACCCCAAGAGGGCCAGGCGCTGGCTTTATACGTACCGCGGCATGTCGTATAAGGCGACGCACCCCGGCGGGGAGGTCATTGGCGAGTGGGAGAAGGTCGAGGTTTGGCCTTAGAGTACCTCGCGGACGGGTACTGGGGCATGGACATACATAATAATTACCTACCCCGGAAATGTCTTGTTCTATGGATGTCTGTCGACCGGTCATATGGCTGGCGACCATGGTACCTTTCTGATCTTACGTGCTGACTTCGGGGCTGGGGAGATGACAGATTGGACTGAACTGACTATATGTGCTCAATGCTCTCATTTTTACGTCACCGGACGAAACCGCTGAGAGGGATCTGAGTTTGTCTGATATACAAGATATAGTGGCAAGCAACCATCTTGAAGGTCTGTAACATCGAGCGTGCTTTTGGATGCTAATTCGGGTAGCACTTTATGTCCACAGTGTTGGGGTGTAAGAATCAAAAGCCAGTAGCAAGCGCTTACGGAATAATGATGTGCATGAGTAGACGCTAAGGGGGAAGGGGGCGGGGTGTGCGGGACATTCACCACTTACAGGGCGATGCCGGTGCGTGCGTGCGTCTGTCTTATTTGCATTTTCTGCCCTATGGCCCGCAGTTCATTTATACTCTCTTTCATTCTCTGCATTCAAGATATAACATGCACGTCAGAGCGGTGTATTTGTGGCACTGTCCGTCTGAAAGAAGGATGGAGGAAATGAAAAGGGTTCCTCCCTTTTGCTTTTTTGAACGAGCGAGTGAGTGGGTGGCGATGATGTCCTCAGTCTCTGGAAGATGAAGCGCGAACAATTATCGACATACCCAGTCAGTCAATCATCGTAGTGTAAACCCGAAGGCGGGGTCAAGTGCTACTCTCGGGAAGGAACGGCTGGCGGGATGATTGAAACGAAAGATTGCATCAGGCGGTGTGCAAACAATGTTGTCCGTATGGCCTGTCTGTTCCGCGTTGCTGCCGATCGGTCAACAATTTCGGGAAGTTGAAAGCAAGTCATATGTCCTATCAATCGGGGAGCGGCGGGCGGTAAGTCGAGTTTGGGCCAGCCAGCCTCTGCACTTCTTTCTCGCACACACTCACCCACACAGCCCTTCAATACTCAATGCTTCCCGTTCAATGGCGGGGTTGGGCGAAACGCCTCCCTCATGGGTGTGCAAAATAAGCGAGAAGACTAACCAAGAAGAAGCGAATCGCACGTGCAGCCCAGCGTGCATTGTGCACAATTGCCATCGACTCGGCGCCCAGAGAGATAACGAGCAGTCCTGGTAATGGAGAAGGTGGGGGGACAAGGGCGTGGGGTAAAGTCTTGCTGTTACTTTACTAGGTAAGGTGGGAGGGAAGGGCTTCGGTGACTGAGAGAGGCCTTCGCCGCTACGCTGAGACAACACATGACACAGAAGTATGGACACAGATAGCTATGAGCAGATGCGAAAATCGGTTCTTCTCTTTCTCGTGGCGGTATCGACTTGTCAGGTTGAAACATGCGTTTTGCGCGCAGCAAAGCTTGGTGCTCTTTTTTAGTTGTTGGCGGCCGTTGTGAGGCCGAATTTTGCGCCGGACAGGAAGCGAAAGCGGGACCTAATGAAGCGGCCAGGCTGGCGTTAAAAGAGGTTTGAACCATTGTGCTCAAGGCGGGTGGTGGTGTGCTCTTGAGAGCGGGGTGCCAGTGGTGCACGCCACAAGCTTCGGTGGCAGTTGTCTGTCTCAGTTAAGGGAAGGCATGGAACAGGTCTCAACGGCAGGAGCATGGAAGGCACGAGCCTCAGAACCCCGCCCGTCCGTTTATTTGCTCCAAAGTTTTCTTTGTTCAAACAATTGATAGATGCCTCGAGGCTTTTGGCGCTAATGCAGATGGCAACTCTTATCACGCTACTCTGAAATGTCTCGGAAATCAATGCGACCTCGGCCTGCAAGAGCGGATAATCGACCCGAGGCAGCGAGACTTCGAGGTGTGACCAACGCTGGTCACTTCGGACGGCTCACAGCAGGCAGCGTGCCATTTTACAGCTGCGAGGTGTGTGGTCGCGACAAGCACCTACCATCCTCGGGATGGCTCAGTTTTTGGGGCTTAACCTTAACGAATGATGGGCACAGGGGTCCAAGAGGGTGTCAATTGAGGTCTGATTGAAGCAGCTTTGTTCCCCCCACGCCCCATGTGAAGGAGCTTCCTAAAACTGGACTGCTGGAGAGCCACGTCTTGTCACGACTTGACTTGGCCGTTGCGACACGCGACAGACATGCGAACGGGATGTGGGCTGGCCGGGATCGATCCCGTCGATGGCAACTGGAGACCAGCAGCAGCCAGCACTCAATCAATTTCGGACGGAGTCTGGGGATTGGGGCCTCGGCCATAGGACTAGGGCACCCACAGCAGCACTGTCCAGCAGCGAGCACGCAAGAACCGTCCGTCTCACCCGCCCGTCCGCCGCGCCGTTTGATTTTTGCCCACAGCAATTCAGCAAGCGACGATCCCTGTGGCCACGACTTCCCGGAAATGAGATCGAGGCAGGGTTTCTTGTCCGTCTCCACCATCGAGGCAATGGTCAACGGATTTTCTTATCGCTCTCTTCTGGACGGAGATTCAAGTCTGTAGTCGAGTTTCAACTGGACATGGCAGCCCGCTTATGAGGAACGTGCGTACCACAATGGCCGAGTGTGCATACTACATCTGTTGTCCCTGCTGTCGGCTCACCGCATTGCCCGTGTCACAAGCGCTTCTTTTTGGAGCTGCCTTGTTGCGTAACGAGTCGAGAGCTCCGACCCCGCTATCTTGGAACCTGGGCCGAGAAGAGTTGTCGGAAAAAAGTGGATGGGGGAGTCCAGTCCCACTATGAGCTGGGAGAGGATGGATGCCAACCCGCATGTCGCTACCAGTCCCAAGCGACTGTTGTCGTTGAGCAATCAGGAAGCTGGTCTAGGCTATCCAGCCACTCAGCACAAAGCCCCCTCCCCAGCCCTGGGGATGGACGTGCCAGCTCAGCCGGGCTGACGGACGCCCATGATCGATAGTTGGGTCTGTAGCCCGACTGGGATGTTGATGCACACTCGCACACACACGCGGGATGGGATGGGATGGATGGGATGTAGCGGGCGGCGGGCCACTCATTCTCACTCGAGCGAGCGACTCCTAATCGTTGCTGGCGCTGCACCTGCACCCTGAACCTTCCCGCCACTCGCCTGCTTCTCGCAAAATGGCAAGCGACCCGCCCTCCAGGTTGGTGACTCGGCCCCCTCCAGTTCTGGCCTTGGGTTCCTGGCCATCCTGGAGTTGCCAGAGATAGCCAGAGCATCCATCCTCTCTCCTCTCCTGATCAGGCCTGCAGGGCCACCCACAACCCGCGGCAAGGGCAGTCTCTCGCCCGCATATTATTAGTCTGGCCTGTCCCGGTCGCTCCATGAGCGCTTTCTCCTGCCAGCTGTTGCTGCTTCACGTGTGCCTCGCCAACTGCTCCCTCGTCTGCCTCCCAACGCACGCAGTTTGTAGAACCAAACACGCAAAAGATCGAGATTCGAGGCCAACCGTCCACATGCCGCATGACTGGAATGACCTTCAAAAACCGGTGCAACCTGCTCCTATTCCCGACAGCCGAACTCTAGACACAGACCACCCAGACGTCATAGCACCCGCCCCGAGATAGTCACAGACCGAAACTCAACACCGGCCCACTGCATCAACTGCTGTTGTCCTCACCAGGCTGGACGGGCCACCGGCCAGAACAAGCTTGATAGCACTTGTCTCCCGCTCGTCCCTCTGCGGAGGATGACGAGCGCGGCATGCCACAAGCGCCGCTATCATGCCCCTCTATTCCGATCCCCCTCCGCTACACGGGTTCAGTACCGATAAGCCGACGCTCTTGGTATGTTGGTGGATCACCATCTTCTGTGCTGTCATCATCTTGCTCCGGGTAGGCGGCCGCTTTGTGCGGACTGAGAGGTTGTTTACCGAAGACAAAACAGCCGCCTTGGCCCTGGTCCCGCTGTTCCTGCGCATGGGTTGTGTTCATGTCATTCTGCTCTGGGGCACCAACAATGCCCAGCTGGACGGCGCCGGCCTTTCAGACGAGGAGCTCCGCAAAAAGTCAATTGCAAGCGGCCTGGTCCTCCTGAGCCGCGTCTTATATGCTGCGACGTAAGTGGTGGCAGCTCCTTTCGCTCCTCTTAATAGACTTCATATAGTCCCATGTCTATTCTTACCCTACCCCTCATCCTGGAACCCGCGTGGCAGAGGGGGAAAAGTCAAAATAACAAGTATGCGGACACTAACATGAGAGTTCAACAGATTGTGGGTTCTGAAGAACGCCATCCTCGAGTTCTTCAAGCGCCTCAACGTGGCTTGGGAACGGTCGTTCGATGTCGCCCTGCTGTTTATACGCTGCACTCTGGTGCTGACCTTTGTCGCTGTGGTCATCAGCGACTTGGCCGAATGCCAGCCCTTTTCTCACTACTACCAGGTGCTCCCGGTCCCAGCGGGCCAATGTCGTCAGGGCTATGCGCAGCTCCTGACGATGGCTGTGTGCAACGTCATGACGGACCTGCTCCTCGTCTTCTTCCCCATACCCATCATCATCGGCAGCCAAATGACCGTCAAGCGCAAGGTGCAGCTGGTGCTGCTCTTCTCCCTCAGCCTCGTCGTGGTCGTCATCACCATATACCGTGTTCCGCACATCATCCAGGACGGTGGAAGCCAGCAGAGCCGCTCCCTCTATGCCTCGATAGAGCTGCTTTTTGCGACCGCGGCAGCCAACTCTTTGGTGCTGGGCTCGTTTGTGCGGGATAGGGGCGTGAAAAAGAAGAAGTTCAAATACGAATCAGTCGCGGCCGGGTCGCTTGATAATCCCACAACCAACAATTCTAGGCGTCCGACAATGACCAAACAATGGGGAAGCGACGAGGACCTGGTTCGAGATGTGGGCTACGGAGTGACGCCCGACCTACGCGAGTTGCCACCCTCGCCTTCCGATATGCGATTTTACACACCTGCACCCATGGCCAGCGCGTCAGACGACATGCACTTCTGGCAATTTCCCAGCCCAAAACGGACCAGTGCTACGCGGAGCGATGACCCCTTGATGGCTACAGGGGATCTGATGCCCTCGACAAGGAGTAACTCGACCATTGCGGCTCGGAAAGTTTCCTTTATTGACGCCGGCAATCTTCTTTCGGATGTGCAAGGCGAGCCGAGCCGACGAGAAAGCTCCATCTCGGCGACCGACCCTTCGTCGGCCGGCGGCAGCATGCCCTCTCCAACAGTGCCAGCTAGCGCCAGCGGTTTGAGGAGGGGCTCAACCACGCTGCTTCAGGAAATCGGCGGCCTGCTTAGCCCGCTGACTTCGAGATCACCAAAGCCGAAACCCCGGAGCGGATCCGAGTCGGGACTAGCAGCCCAAAAACCGAAACAACCACCGCCGCCGCAGACACCGCCCGCTCATCCCAGCCCGTCCGAAAATACCGATCTTGTCTTAATGGACGCTGGCGGCTTGCTCAGCGGCGGCAAGAATATCAACTAAACCATTCCTTAATGATCGACTTATTGTTTTCTTTTTTCTTTCACCTTATGCGAGTCGTTTCCACGGAGTTTAATCGGCAAACGGCGCAAGTAAAAATAAATGGAGGGGTCAACCACCTGACCGGTAACCTGGGATTTGGAAAGACGGCGTTCCAGAGTATACTAGAAAAGAGGAGGGACGACAGGAGGCGTTACGGCTTTTTTTTATGCGGTGTTGGCGTCGGTCGAGGGAACGACGTGTCAGCCGGCTTGTCTGGCGGCGATGAACTAACTACAGACCTCATCTCATCACCTTCTATAAAGACGGCTGGAAGGATAAACCTCAAGCATGGTGGTGATTTCTTCGACCTATGCCAAGAAGATACGACTGGAATGAATAATGATTGGGGTGTTCCTTTACATAATGTCTTTTTTTACTCTTTCTCGATTTCTTTTCTGGAAGGGGTGGCGGACGGGCGCTGGGACCCTCTCTTGCTGCTGCTACTGCTGCTGCTGCTTGCACTAGAAGAAGGAAAGTCAAACTCGCATGTTCGCAAATCTTTGACTTTTCGGTTTTTATTGGAGATTCTGGGTTGGGTTTCTGAAATTTGTTCAGAGAGATACATGCACATATACCCCCGGCGAAATCGTAAAAGCCCAGTCTTGTTTTCTTTTCCATCCAACGTCATTTGAACAAATACTATTTTATGTTCATGTTCAATTGCCCAAGGTTCCTGTGAATGTGCCTATGTCGTCGTTTGCAGATTTGAGGCTCTCCTGTTCCACTTTAAGAGATGGACGGGCGTGAGACACATGGAACCAACCCCTGAACCCAGATATTTGAAATCATAACGTGACTTGGTGCCTTTAATGGATCCGTGACTCCATAGCCCGCGTTTGCTCTATGTGAGTAACTGTCAAATTTGAAATATCATCCAGACCAAATCTTGGATCGGCCAGGGCATGCTTCGGCGAAATAGAACACAACGAAGAGCGGTCTCAACCGTTTCCCTCCGCATCGCAAATATCAAAGCGCGACGAGTTTTATGATCATCAAGACAAAGCGAAGGGGAGAGAGAAACAAGAGAGACGACCAGGGAGATAGATATCATCGAATAAAACCCCTCCTCCAATAAAACGCCTTGATAAAAACATGACCCAACCCCTTATAAATATGGCAAGAGAACAAAAACGCCGGTTTGTTTTAATGAACACTGGTGGACATTGTAACCACCACCACCAGACCCCCTACGCACGAACGTACGGAGATACCGATAACCCAAGCAAGCGGGAATCCAAGTCTCATTTTTTCTTTGTGTAATTGTTCTCTCATACGCAAAGTCTGTAACTGGCATACCGACCGGCCGTCTCGCTGTTCCGGATGATCTTGACGACCTGGCCGCGCTTGAGGCCGAGGTAGCGGGCGATAGGGTCCTTCTGGAGGATACGGGGCAGCTGGGTCTCCTTGAGGCGGTAGCGCTTGAGGAGGGCCGTCTTCTCCTCGCGGCTGAGCAACACGTGCTTGGGAACAAGGTCGTGGTGGGTGATGTTGACCAGCAGGTCCTCCTCGAGGAAGCACTCGATCTGCGTGTACTGCTGTGTGACCGTCATAACCTTGCGGGCCTGCGACGACAGAGTCGCAAACGTGACCAGGATGCCGGCCTTGAAGTTGTTGGCCGCGCAGTGCTGCACAAACTTCTTCATGACGCCGATGCCGATCGAGCTCTTCTCCGGGCAGAACTCGACCCAGATGGTGCCGCACTCGGGCGCCGGGTCCGGGTTGCTGGGCGTTGGGGGAGGGGTGAACTTCTTGATCATGGCCTCGCTCGGTCGCGCCGAGAACTGCATGGCCAGGCGGCTGTGAAACAAGGAAAAAAGGCGGTTAGTATATCTACCCCATCCAGACTGGCAAACGGCATGTTCTGCAATGGCAGGAGGAAGGGTCTTTTCTTCGCTTACTTGGGGCTTCCGTCCGCTTGGCAATACTGCTTTCGAAATCGCTCGAGCGAGATCTTGACTTCATCCTCTGCAAGCTCGTATCCCTGCAGGTCGAAAATGTGTTAGACGACCCGGAGCGAAAACTAATCTCGCCGGGCAGAAGCGCATACCCGATCTTGCACCATCTCGTGAATCGTCCTCCACGCCCGCCAGAGTCGTGCCGTCTCCTTGCCAAAGACGCCCACGACTGGGGAATCGCCGTCTTCCGACATTTTTTAGAACAGTTTCGTTGTTGCGATTATCGTGTTGTCTCGGGTTTTGATCGTGTGTTTATGACGCGCGCGCGTTGTGAGGGTTCGGTGTTCGAGTTTGGCCCGAGCAGGCGGCAGTGAAGGCAAGGCCGATAAAGAAAATCAGAAAACTGCTTCTTTCCTTAGAAGGGTGGGTTTAGAGAAAAGTGGCGTGAATGCATTGATCGCTCTCCACTCTAAGAACGCCAAAGGCTGAAGTGCACGTACCACCTGCACCAGGCGGGTGAGGGAAAAGGCCAGAAATTTAGAAATTTGAGAATCTACTTGGTGGAGCACTTTTTTTTCTTCTGGGGAAGTGAATGTTGCTACTGAGGCAGCAGTCGATTGAGAATCCACTGCTGTCCCTTAACACCTCCCCTTTCACTTCCACTCTCTTCCACAACCCAAACGCTACCTGAGTACACTCTTTTCCGCCCTCGCTTCCCCCCAACCACCACCGTCTGAACGAGCATCTCTCTCCCGGTAACTCTTTCACCATGTCCGACTCTGAAACCGCTCCCGCTGTTGCGGCCAATACCAAGCCCGTCAAGCCCGATGCCGACCTCTTCAATGAGCAGCTCGGCAAGGCTGAGAAGGAATTTCAGGATGCTATGACTAGATATGTACGTGCCCGCCCGATCTGCAGCCAATCGCCTGCTGCCCTGCACCCTACCGTGCGCCTCATCGGGTCGTTTGCTCGCTCCTCGTCTCGCCCGCCTCCCCTCTCTCTTCTGCCCTGCCTGCTCGTGTAACTGTGCATTGTACCTGCATATACATAGATACATACATACATCGCACGGGTACTGACAGCCACAGAACGCTATCAAAGCCAAGATTGATCTTGCCGCCCCAAGCAAGAACAAGGAAACCCAGACTCCCACCCAGAAGCGTCGCCAGGAACTCATCGCCCAAGCCAACGAGATTCGCCAGCAACAGGCCGGTGGAAAGAATGCCCGCACCGCCAAGCTTGATCAGATCAAGCGCATCGACGAGCAGGTCCGCAGCCGGATCGCCGAGCAGAAGGCCGCCCGCGGCAAGCTGCCCTACAACAGCGCCGACGACGTCGAGCGCAGGATCCAAGAGCTGGAGAAGGAGGTCAACGGCGGCATGATGAAGCTCGTCGACGAGAAGAAGGCACTGGCCGAGATCTCCAACCTGCGCAAGCAGAAGAAGACCTTCGCCCAGTTCGACGACTCCCAGAAGTCCATTGACGAGCTCAAGGCCAAGATCAAGGAGATCAAGGACAGCATGGAGGACCCCGAGGCCAAGGCGCTCAGCGAGAAGTACAACAAGATCCAGGCTGAGCTTGACACCATCAAGGCTGAGCAGGACGAGGTTTTCAAGAACTTGTCCAGCCTCCGCGATGAGCGCACCAAGCTGCAGGCCGAGCAGAGCGAGAAGTACCAGGCCATCAAGAAGCTCAAGGATGAGTACTACCAGGCCAAGAAGGCCCACGCTTTCTGGGAGCGTGAGCAACGCGACAAGATCCGTGAGCGCCAGGCAGCCGAGCGTGAGCGTATCGCCAAGGAGCGCAAGATGGAGCGGGCTCAGAAGCTTCTCGAGGCCGCCAGCGACCCTGCGTACCTCGAGGAGATCCGCCGTGCTTCCAGCTTGTTGCACTTCTTCGACCCGTCCGCTGCACCCGCCGAGAAGGCCCCTCTCCTTGCCGACAAGGGTCTGGGTGCCCAGGCTCAGCGCAAGGTTGACGATGCCGGCATCAAGGGCGTTGTTCTCAAGCGCAAGGAGGATCGCGACGATGAGTATTTGCCCGCCACCAAGGGCAAGAAGAAGGGAGGAAAGAAGGCCGCCCCCTCAGCGGCCGCTGCCAAGGGCTATAGCTGCCCCCCTGTTGTCATGGAGGACTGCGCTTTCATGGGAATTGAACCGCCCATGAGCGCGGCTGATGTGCCGACCGTCATCGAGAAGGTCAAGGCCAAGCTTGAGACCTGGAAGGCCGATCAGGCGGAGCAGACCCACAAAGTGAGAACTGCTACTTTACCAGTCCCCTTTATTCCAACACTAATATATTCCCCCAGAACATCGAGAAGGCCAAGAAGGAAATCGAGCGCCTGGAGGCCGAAGAGGCCGGCGAGGCTCCTTCCAGCCCAATTAGCGTCAACGGTAAGAAGGCCGACGAGGACAAGGCTGTTGCCGAGGTCACAGAGGGCGTCAAGGACGTCTCTGTGGAGGAGACGAAGACCGAGGAGGGGCCGGTTGCTGCTTAAAGCACCGTCTTGCTCAGTAATACACCATTTAACCCACCACCTACCTACCTACCCCCCTATATGTAAACCATCTCTCCGTTTGTCACCTGCTTTCCGGGACACACGCACCAAAAATTCAAGCCTTGCATCTCCCTGATGACACTTCTACACTTATTTTTCCTTGTTTGCATATCATGAGATTTTCATTCACGGGTATATCATGGGGACCTAAAAATGAGATTCGGAGGCAAACTTGGCATGTGACATCGCGATATCTCATGTTTTTTTTCTGGGTGGTTAACCATCCTCTTTCATGTGCTCTCTCGAGCGAATAGGAAGATAGCACAAATGATATATTTCTAAACTTGATTCTATTTCTTTACACACAATCGGGATGTATCCTTTCCATTTTGGTTCGGGATGATTTGTCGTCAGCCATCCAACGGATATTGGATTAAAACAGGTCAGGCTTGAACTTGGATAAGGGCTATTGCGTGGTTACAAGCAACTGTTGATTGACTGCATCCTCTGCCTCCCAACCAGCGAAACTGCAAGCGTGCATGCATGATGCTGCAGACGAGTCTTGCCTCTTGAGTGATTTTGTCCCACCTGTTGCAGGCGCTGCTGGTGCTGCTGATGCTGCTGCTGTTACACAGCATAACGGGACGCAATACAGATATCAGGCATCATCATCATCACCATCATCGTCCTTAATGACCATCGGCATTACCGGCATGCAATAGCAGACTTCCAACAATATATATGTGTGAATATGTATGTACGCCTTGCATGCACACGCACATGCAAGTCGTCGCCTTGCGGATGGATGGGTAGGTAGGTAGAATGTAGTTCGCGACCCATTTTCTTGTCGTCGTCTTTGTCTCCCTCGCCCTTCCACTCTCTCTCTCCTTTGTTGGGTGAATCTTGCTGCTCATTCTTGGACGCGGTGTGGTATGTATGTAAGCTATGTTTCGCTTTCTAATAAGGATGCCGTCCATGCATGCATGGCTTTTTCGGACCATGGTCGTCGCCGACTTAGTTTTACTTACTTGCGTCAACTCCCCCACCACACACAGCACATGCAATCATATATTTTTTCTTAGGATACCTATCAATGATACCAACTAATACAATATTAATTACCTAACCTATGTTTCTAGAGAGAAAATGTTGGGATATATTTTGAGACCCTCAGCTACCGTACGTATATGCCTTGCAGATAGCTATGCCAAGACATGGTGCATTGCATTGCCCTTTGGGCATCCATCTATCTATCTCGTTGTTATCTGCAAGCAGGGTTGTTAGGCTCGCACGCTTTACCTAGGCAAGTAGTGTTGCGGACTAGTGTACTGGTATACATAAGTACCGAACGAAATTCGCCGATGGTGGTCCCCTCTCTTTTCCTCTCTCCCCATGGGGAAAGGGCGGGATAATATCTTTGGAGCACTGAGTCAAGTAAAATAAAGTAGGTGATTACTTGCCGTGCAGCCTCTGTTGCATTTACTTTGCGTGTGTTGAGTTGTAGCTAAAGTTGTTTACAGCAAGTGCCCCTACTGTAGAAAATGCCAGCAGAACGCCTTCCGCGAGGGTTTTTATGTGCTATGCCACCGAAAATATGAAATGGGGTACGGGACAATAACAAAATTATATTGAACCACAATTTCAATGTGGGCTACAATTCCTTGTATATACAAAATTAACCATTGATGTGATCTGACAATGAGCTGGCAAGAGAAAAGGAGGCATGAAAGGCCGTTACTGCAAGGGGGCAAAGTGAAAACCACCAGAGCCGCTCCATCCATATCCGATCCATCCGCTCCTCCCCTCTTCACCAAGCTCTCTGTGTCATCATCCAGGAACTTTTTTCGTCGCCGCGAATCAAGTAGTGATGTTCATGTCCTGAAGTCATCGGCCGGCCCGGAGGCATTTGATTACTCCTTTTTCAGTTTTCCCAATCTGGCGTTGTCGTCGGTGACATGATTTCACCGGGTCTCTCGCTCACACCTGAAAGCCAAAACGAGCATAAACAGCCAGCCTAGCCACCAAAAACGCCGTCTTCGAGTAACATCCAAAATCGCGCAGTGAATAAAAACCGTCCCATCCGTTCCGTGCGTTTCCCGTCATTCTGATCCTAAAACTGTGATAAAAAAGGCTTCTTTCGTGAAAAACAGCCGACCAAAATTGCCAAGGGGGCAGTAAAAGAAAAAAGGAAGTTCAAACGCAAGCTATGCAAAACAAGTGCGCCGAGGCAAAGTGGCCTCAAAAACCCAAATGTCATACTCTCGTCGTATCGTTGGCGTCATAAAAGACCAAGGAAACGTGTGGAGAGCCACCAGGTATCAAACGTGTGGCACAAAGGAGACGATAGGACTCGACTTCGATACCGTCCCAGAAAGGGATTGTACACAGGAGATTGCACGATTACATGCCGTACGAGTGCGGGAAGTATGATGTTGGAGGAGGTGGAGGTGGAGGCCTGTACTGCTGCGACTGCCTCCGGTCTCGAGGCGCCGGGGTCCTTCTTTCTCGAAGAGGCTCAAGCACAGGTGGAGTCCGTCCTCGAGGGAGCATACCCGGCATGTCCCGATCATGAGTCATGATGCTTGGGCCGCTCACCACAGTAGGAGGACCACCAACACGCCGTCCTGCTTTGCGAGAGCCGTTGAGGGCACTGAGGGGCGGATCCTTGACGGCCTGCTCGTTATCATCCGGCAGTGTCAGTTCGACCAGGCTGTAGAAGTACTCGAGAACTTCAGGATACCGCTGAACAGAGGCCTGCCAGTCCTCGTCGATGCCGCGCTTCAGCTGTGCCTGGGCAGCGGCGATCTCGTTCGGGTGAGGTGGGGCATGGTAGAAGTGGTAAGCGTGGGCCGTTATCCGTTCCAGATGAGCCGAGTGGGCGGCCTTTCGCCGCTCTGTAAGCAGTCGAAAATACTCGAGGATGTAGTCCTGTGCGTGAGCTCGCACCCACGAACTGTGAAAATGTCAGTAGACGGCTCGAAGTGGGGCGTGGAAGGTTGGATGAAGTTATCTTACCGTATATCGTTGTATATCGACTGCATCATCCGAGATTCGGCTTGGCGGACAGCCACCTCCAGGCCCTTGGCTTCACAGTCGCAAGCGAGCGTGGCCGGAGCATGGCATATGGCACAGTCCGGGTCCATCCTGATGACGGACTTCCGCGGCTTGTAATTATATTCTCTGTTGGTATACATCGTTTAGCGTTTGAGAGGTGTAAACGTCGAGGAAATGTTTCGGGACCATGTGGTCAAATAACAAAAGGGTTCAAGTGAATAAAACACAGAAGTGTAATGATGCGTCGTCTCCAACGGTCATCCTCTCAGGCATGACCGGTAAACACTAGCTTGGGTCCTGCCCAGAAGTATGGCAAAAATAACATATGGGGGAAAGATGGGGAGAGAGGACAAGATACTGGGGGGGGGAGCAAGACGAGAAGATAAGCCCAAGTAGCAGCAACAGGAACAAGGCCGTGAGAGGTTAGAGGATGTGTGTATGGACTGACCTGATAATCAAGCACGCAAGTAGTAGGAGCGGTAGTGGTAGTGGCAGCAGCAGAGCAGCAACAACAGATGTAAGGCGGCAAGCGGGCAGCGATGAGAATGGACGGGAGAGAACCACAAGATTGCAACACGCCGGTGCGGTGCGGTGTTGGTGCTGCGCTGGACGGGACCCGACGTCGCTCGCTGGCTCACTCACGAGATGTGAGGGGGGAGGAAGAAGATGGACTTCGCAGACAACAGGCGAGTAGGGGGCGAGGAGCGGACGGCGAACAGCTCTCTTTGGTGGAAGGGAGCGTGGTTGCAGCAAGCGGTGCTCACAAGCCGACAAGTTCGAGGTTGGGGGAAGCCCTCGTGAGGGCTGGAAGTTCCCACTTCCCACAACCCAATACGGACTTAACCACGTTTAGTCTGGAATCTGTGTCGTGGCTCGAATGCGGGCCTTTGGCAGCATTGGGCCGCTGCACGCTGCAGACCAATGCCTGCTCAACCAGTCCCACGACGACCCTTCCCTGCCGGGGCCCAATTAACCTCAATTGTCTCTGTTGCCGTTCGCTCCACGCACCACTCAGGCCCGGCGATCGAATGCAGTCCAAGAGAGTAGGTGGAGGCGAATGATTTGTTATGTAAGACGACTGCTGAAGCACGTAGTAGACGAGAAACGCGGCGGCGAGAAGGAGGGCAGGAGGGTGACAGTCAAAACAGATCAGTGCCTCGGCCTTTTTTCAACTGTGGATTCGAGCGAGGTCGATCTCAAGTGATCTGCGACAGGTATGGTATGGCATGGAATGGACAACGCGAGAGAAGGGAGAGATGAGAGTTGGTTAAGAGTTGGAAAGGGAGGAATGGAAGAAAGCCCAACAGGAGAAGAAGAAAAAGAAAATGAATTGGGATCACCCTCACCCACTTGGATCAGGGAGGCGGCAGACCATACGGTGACAATACCCGCATGATTGCATAGAGGCTGCTACACTGCAAAGGGAGAGGACGCGCGCGAGCGAGGAAGTGACAGAGAGGGGGGGTTGGAGACTTTCGGATGCTGCTGCATGTCGCTCTTGCTTGTCTTGGACTTGTCCCTTTCACCGCATATCTGCGACCAGCGTCACAGGGCGCCACCCTAGACCTAGTTAAACGATCAATAACCACAAACTGCGCGCCAGCACCACATCAAATCAAAGGACTGATGCAGCTAAGCCGGGCGCGACGCCTCGCTCAGACAATAAAAGGGCAGTGTGCAGGACGCACATCCATGATCCGACACGACACTGCGGCTGCGTTTTATCTCGCTGGCGCGATGGGAGAGCGGTTGTCGGACAGAATATTCGTTCCACTGGGCAGGGATGGGGGGAGAATGGAGAGAGAGAATTGGAGATCGATGTCCTTTCTTTGATCTCTCCGTCCTTCCTTCCCCGCCCAGCTGGAAGAGCCGCCAGCTCAAAAGAACTGCAGGGATCAGAAGTTTTCCGTCTGATTTTCGTGGCATCCCACCCCTGCCGTGTTCATATTCTTATCTTATCACCGCTCAAAATTAATTGGTAGTGTAGTTCCTGAATCTGACTCCGGAGTCGAGACTTCTATTTGAGATCGCCGTCCATGTGTGGCCGTTGCGTGTCCACCAGCCTCTCATCCTCGAAATGGTCAGCCGTTGCGCCCCAAGCCGGCGAGCATACCTACCGTTTCTCTACCCGTCCCTCTTTCGCGCCAATGGCGGCGCCAGCCTTGCGCGGACGGGCCTGCGACACAGCAGTTCCGACATCGCTGCAACCGACGCCACGACGCGGCTCAACCCGGCCCCCGACGACTATGCCATGCCACACTTTGCCGACAAGGCCAAGCTGACCGTCTACGCCGGCGGTGGAGGGCATGGCTGCATCTCCTTCTTGCGCGAGATGTTTCTGGCCGAAGGGCCTGCCAACGGCGGCGATGGAGGACACGGCGGGAACGTTTACATCCAGGCCGTCCACGGCGAGACCTCGCTCCACAAACTCACCCGGAGGAGGTTTGTGCGTGCTGGCAAGGGCAAGCACGGCCAGGGCAGCTCCCGTGGAGGAACGCGTGGCGATGATGTGGTCATCACCGTCCCGGTTGGCACGATTGTCCGGGAGCTGAGCCGCAACGACCCAGAAGCCGAGAACGTCTTCCTCGGCAGCTCGAAGAAAAATAGGAAACGCCAGTCCCGGGCACCCGTGCCTGTCCCCAAAGAAGCCGGCCCAGGCGAGGAACAGCTCGAGGACCCGGAGAGACACAAGTGGTTGCTCTACCCGGGGATTTCATCAACTGATGCAAGAAATATGGAGCTTCCACCGTTGCCGAGTCGGGATCGATTGTTTGCCCAACCCAAGCCGCCTCTAAACCTCGACTTGTTCCGTCCTACGCCGCGACCAATTCTGCTTGCCGCAGGGGGGCTGGGCGGTCTGGGTAACCCCCATTTTGTATCGAGGGAACGGATGAGGCCGCTGTTCGCCACCAAAGGAGAGGAAGCCATGTCCATCGAGATAGAGCTCGAACTCAAGCTCCTTGCCGACCTTGGCTTGGTTGGGCTGCCAAATGCCGGAAAGAGCACTCTCCTTCGCGCCATGAGCAACAGCCGTGCCCGAGTAGGCTCTTGGGCATTCACGACACTCCAGCCCAATATTGGCACCGTTGTTCTCGATAACAACAAAGGCCGACCATTGATTACGAGCTTTCATAAGCAGACTGAGGTTCCTAATACTGATACCTTTGCCGGTGCCGGACTCGGAACCGAGGCCGGAGGGACTGAGACGGTCCGGAGGGCTAGATTCACTGTTGCTGACATCCCCGGCCTCATCGAGGGCGCCCACCTCGACAAGGGTCTCGGAATTGCGTTTTTACGCCATGTGGAACGCGCAGGTGTCCTTGCATTCGTCATTGATCTTGGCGCCGGAAACGCAGTGGCAGCCCTCAAGGCATTGTGGACCGAAGTTGGCCTGTATGCGCAAATGCGCGAGGAAGAGGAGCGCAACCGGGAGCGCGAGGCAAGGATCGACTGGGGCGCCACTGCGGGTACATCAGAAACGGACGACATGTGGCCGGCTATGCCAGGAATGGCAGATTATCAACCTCCTGACCCAACAGCCACAGGTGGGCTTCACATTGCAGCAAAACCTTGGTTTGTTGTCGCGACGAAAGGAGACCTGCCTAACACGCAAGAAAACTTCAGGGAACTCAGAGAGTACCTAGCCAGCATCAGCCGAGGCGAAGAGCCGCACCCAAGTGGTGTAGAAGGGGCATGGACGGAGAACTGCACCGTTATTCCTGTTAGCGCCATCAACGGTCATGGTGTTGACAGGGTTCTGCATTGGACAGTGGGCTTGCTGGACGGCTGAGTTCACTTGACTACTCTTTAAGCCTTTCATTCGGCGGCTTCTCCTCCTGGGTTTGGGTGAGCTTTGCTAATGAGCAGCCTTGTCGTCCTGATATATTTTCCGTCAAAAGTGCAGGACACGGCTTCTTCCAATGATGAGGGAAGAAACTAATGAAACGGCATCCAGACTGTCTCACTGAGGGCCATCGGAAGTCCTGACCTTAAAATTGGGTGAATGGGATGGCAAGATGGCATGCGCCATCCCCATTCCAATCGGTCAATTGAGTCCCAGGAACTCGTTGGCACCAATGCATTGGCGCTTCAGAGACAAGAGTTCAACGACAGAACGAAAATTGAGCTATTCGACAACAAACCAAAGTCACAAGTTCATCGTCATACTGCCGAAGAACAATATATTCAATGTAATAATAGACACTCCATTGTGTATAGTGTTGGTAGATATGTAAAATACTGTGTGCATTCATCAATGATACCATCAGCAATCGCTACGGATAATTCTCGGCTCCACGCCGTTTGCCTTCCAGGTCCCCTGAGGGATGGGTGGGTGGAGTGTTTCGAGCTCCCCTCACCCTACCCACTTGGGGCCCGCCATGCAGGATTGGATCCTTGTCAGGCAGTGGGTTGGTTCAGATTTTCCCCTCCACCAGCTCGGTCGTCGCTCTAAAAAGTTTTGGCCCCAGAAGTTGATTGCGATTGGAGGCGCATCCCAACTAAACAAACATCCAGGAGCCTCATTTGTCAAAATCGCAATCATGGCTCGCGGGAAATTCAAGGTAAGCCATTGCAGTTGCAATTGCGAAGGCCAATCCTCTGCGTCGCGTCCTGGGACAGGCCAAAACTAACACAAGCGCAGGGAAATCGAGGCGGCGGCCGCGGTCGAGGTGGTGGAGGTGGGCGCGGTGGCCGTGGAGGGAGCCGCGAGCCTGGTGCGCATCGTCCCTACCAGACATACCCCGAGATTGTAAAGGAGCACAAGAGGTTTGAGGACTACTACAACAACCTCTTGAAGCTGCCCGAGGACGAGAAAGTCGAGTTCTGGGCCGCGCTCAAGAGGGAACTGCCCAACAGCTTCAGATTCTGCGGATCCAAAGGGTAGGATAATGGTCCCCATCGCCGTCCCTTCGTACCAATGCGCTGACAATATCGCCTCCCTTAAGTCACGCTCTAGCCGTCAAGAGGCTTCTTCAGACTAGATATATCCCCGAGATCACCAGCATCGCCCACGATGGCGGCTTCGTTCAACCACCCACGCCTGTCGCGTGGTACCCCGACTCTTTGGCCTGGTCCATGACCACCCCCAAGAACGTCATCCGAAAGTTTCCCCCCTTCGCTGCCTTCCAGAAGTTCCTCGTGTCCGAGACGAGCGTTGGCAACATCAGCAGACAGGAAGTGGTCAGCATGATTCCGCCTCTTCTCATGGATCTCCGCCCTAGTATGACTGTGCTAGATATGTGCGCGGCTCCCGGCAGCAAGGCAGCGCAGTTGCTAGAGATGGTCCATCGCGGGGAGGAGGCACGGATCCGTCACGTCATTAAGTCGTTTTCCGATTTTTCGGTTGGCACCCTTAAGACGGAAGACCAGTTGGAAGAGGAAGCTGCGCAGCTTGATGCCGACCCCAGCGATGATGGCCGAGCCACCGGCATGCTTATTGCGAACGATGCCGACTACAAGCGCAGCCACATGCTTATCCATCAGCTTAAGCGCCTTTCATCGCCCAACATGATTGTCACCAACCACGACGCAACCATGTATCCCTCCCTCCGAATCCCGAACCCGCAAGACCCCTCCAAGCCCAACTACCTCAAGTTCGACCGCATCTTGGCCGATGTGCCCTGCTCAGGAGACGGAACCCTCCGCAAGAATGTCAACCTGTGGAAGGACTGGAACCCCGGCAGCGCCTTGGGCCTGCATGTGACACAAGTTAGGATTCTTGTCCGCGCCCTGCAGATGCTCAAGCCCGGCGGCCGAGTTGTCTACTCGACCTGCAGCATGAACCCGGTCGAGAATGAGTCTGTCGTGGCTGCGGCTATGGAGAGGTGCGGCGGGTTAGAAAACATCGAGATTGTCGATTGCCAAGACCAACTTCCGCTTCTCAAGCGGAAGCCAGGCCTAAAGAGCTGGCAGATTATTGACAAGACCGGTAAAACATGGAACACTTGGGAAGAGGTCGAAGAATACGCAAAGACCACAGAGGATGGCCTTCCCCCGGCCCGCCTAGCGAGTACCATGTTCCCGAGACCCGGCCAAGAAGATATCCCTCTAGAGAGGTGTATGAGGGTATACGCCCATCAGCAAGATACTGGTGGCTTCTTCATTACCGTCCTGCACAAGAAGAAGGAGTTCAAGGCGAAGCCGGAAAAGGAAGGAGTTCAGCCCACCAGCACCAAAACGAATGTAGTCAAGCGGCCGCTGGAGGAGGAGGACGACAAGAAGACTGTGGCCAAAAAGCAAAAGACCGCCGAAGAGGGCAGCACGAATAGCACGACGCCGATGGATGCCGATATCGCGGCGCCCGAGCCTGTGTCCGAAGTCAAAGAGGAGTCTCCTGAGGCTGTTCCTGAGGCTTCTGAAGAGTCTGCGGCTGTTGCGGAGTTGGAGCCTGTGGTTGAGGAGGCAGAGACTGCCGCTGAGCCTGCTGTTGAAGAGAAGCTGGTCGCTGATGACGCGTCGATACCAGACGCCGCGGTGACAGAATCATCAGCAGCTACGCTCAAGGTCGAAACGCCGAGCGCAGACAAGCCTCCTCAAGAAAAGAAGAGAAAACAAGAAGGCCCATATGAGGAACCTTTCAAGTATCTCTCTCCGGACAACGATGTCATCAAGAACGTCGAGTCCTTCTACAAGATCTCGCCCCGTTTCCCCACGGACCGCTACATGGTCCGCAACTCGACCGGCGAGCCGGCGAAGGCTGTATATTACACCAGCGCTCTTGTTCGTGACATTCTTGTACTCAACGAGGGACGGGGCGTCAAGTTCATCCACGGCGGAGTCAAGATGTTTGTGAAGCAAGACGCGCCCTCCGCCGATGTGTGCCGCTGGCGCATTCAGTCCGAGGGCATCCCAATCCTCCAGGGCTACGTGGGAGAGGAGCGCGTTATTGTTCTGAACAATAAGGAAACGCTGAGGAAGCTTCTCGTAGAGATGTTTCCCAAGTTTGCCAATAACGAGTGGGAATCCCTTGGAGAGATTGGCGAGCGCGTCCGCAACATCGGCCTCGGCTGCTGCGTCCTTCGTGTCGAGCCCGACGGCACTGATGAAGATTTCGTCGAGCATACGGCCCTCCCTCTCTGGAAGAGCTTCCAGTCGCTTAACCTTATGCTGCCGAAAGAGGATAGGAGTGCTATGCTGCTCCGCATCTTTAACGATACAACCCCGCTGGTCAACATTGTTCTCAAAAATCAGCTGGCAGCGAAGGCAGAGCAGGCCAATGGGGACGTCAAGACTGAGGAAGCTAACGGAGAGGAAGTCAACAGCGAGGAATTCAAGGCGGAAGAGACTACAATGGAGGTTGACGAGCCAGTAGTGAAGTCTGAGGAGGCCGCACCTGCCAGCGAGACTTCCGAAGTCCCGGCTGCGTCTGAATAGATCAAGAGCAAAAGACAAACTCAAGGCGCACCCCCTCAGCCATGGCAGCGCAGCCGAGGCAGCTCGGCTGATCGAGGGAAGGTATCCCCTTAAGGCCTTCTATATAGATGATTAGAGACAAGCTCATCATTCCATGTATAACAGTCACATCTTCCGATCGAGGGAAGGTATCCCCTTAAGGCCTTCTATATAGATGATTAGAGACAAGCTCATCATTCCATGTATAACAGTCACATCTTCCGCCATAGTTAAAGACCAAAATAAAAAAAACACATCGACTGTTCTCGTTAACTGGGTTATTGGAAAGTGGTACTTGAATAGTGACTGCCAATGGGAAAGATTCTACTCAGTCCAAGGTAATGGACTTCCGGCCTGATCATTAAGTGCTGTCGTGATTTAATGCTTTTCACATTCGCGATGGTAAAAACTTCGTCTTGTTTCATCATCATCATTCATTTTAAAAAAGAAAACAAGATCATCCAATCTCCCCCTTCCCCTCAAATAATTCAAACTTGAACAAAATCTTAATTAACCGATCGTTTCATCACTTACTAGCTGGTCTCTTCATACATACCTAGGTACCTACCTAGGTATCACTCATTTATGCTTCTTTCCCTCTTTTTCGCATTCCGAGGTTTATCATCACAGGCAACGAGATGAGACGAGACTAGCGGTGGGGGGAGGGGAGAGGGGAGGGAAGGTGGGTGAGCGAGCAGTCTTGCTTCCGCCTGCCTGCCCTTTATGACTTACGACTTGCGAGATGAGAAATACTAGTCTGATCCTACATACCTAAGGTACCTAGGTGGCAAAAGGAGAAGGGGAGCATGGGGGTGGGTTCTCGCGATTCTACGGACCATAGATTGGTAAGATTAGGTACGCTTTCCCTTACCAATGTCAGTAGGTAAACTGGCTGTCAATGTCATATATCATTTCCAAACATCCATTCATTCCCAATTATCATTCTCGCCATTTCGCAGGTAGGCTTTTGGTGCGTGGCGGCTAGAATGGGACCAACTACCTACCTACGGCGAACGCTATTATGAGGTAGGTGTCCGTGAACCTTGGCTTAGTTCTAAGTAGAACTGTTTGCCTGGCGCTACAGCAGTCAAGTAAATTCCCTAGACAGACAGGCTCTATTTTCCTCTTTGAATCTAGCGTTGCTCCCTCCAACGCTCTCATTCTCATTCACTTGAAACAACCTGGACAACTAGGTGCTAGCCTGCAGGCGGCGACCCATGGATGGAAAGCGTCGGAGTGTGAGATTCTAGTCACTTCCTATGAAGAGAATGCGACAGGTTGGTCCATGTTGCTGTTAAAAAATGAATGGGGTGGTTTTTTGGACCCCCTTTTTTCATCACGTTTCATATTCAAAGTTTTGATTGACTGCCCGTATTCCATGACCTTGTTCATTTCTTCCTTTTTTCCTCCCTCTTTTTTTTCCCCACTCACAACAACTTATCCTAATAGACGCCACGGCGAGCAAAAAAAAGCTGTACGCTCGAATAACTGCTGTTCTTCCAGCAAATTTTTCCAGCTCAAATTGCTCAATGATCCTACGACCGTGTAATACTCTCAACATGCCCCACAGCACTGGCATATAATAATCGGCCCCTTTGTACTGTTCGGGTATAGATGAGATCCAGCTTGACCATGCCGAGATTCCGGGGCTCATTTTTGAGTGGTAGGATGGGGTGATGTCCGTCTAGCCTTTGCATCATCGTTGGCGTATCATCATCATCATCATCATCTGCCCCCGAAGTAGGAGGAGTGCCATCACCACCATCACCATCACTTGGTGGCACCACCTCCAGCTATTGTCAAGCATTCTGCCAAGCCGCCAGCACTCGCCTCCTCGCACGATAAACACCCATCCGCAGATTGAATTTTCGACGCCCTCCTCCTCAAAACAAAATCATCGTACCTGACACAAGCGTTCGAACGCCTCTACGATCTCGCGCGTTCACCTACATAGATAGGTTTCCATTCGATCGCATCATCATCATCATTGACATTGACGTGGTGTGAGGATACTAGGACTAGCGTGAGCTGCTCTCGGCCCGGCTGTAGAAACGAACTTCCATGAAACCGCCGCCCCCGGCAAAAGAACTGGACAGGACAGGACACACATAGGCGAGCTCGTCCTGTCCTTCTCGATGGTGGAACCAGTGGCATATTTGAAATGCCCCACCAGAGTTCTCAGATCTGGTCCAGTCCAGTACTGCTCGCGGAGACGAAGCGTCTTCTTTGGCCGGGATTCGTTAACGGCGGCGGCTTCGTCGTGCTAGGAGGTCCAGCCGTTGAGCAACCCTTTATAGAAGTTTTGTCGCATGATAATCGGTAGGTGTCGGCGGTCTCGCCGCACCGCCCTCGTCGTCGTTACTTCGATATCGTAAGATATCGTATTCTAATGCTTTCGTGATGACATCGAGGCCGAGGTGGTATAAGTATGCCTTTATGATATCATCGAAGGCGGAGTGGTTCGGCGGCTCACTCAAACTTTGAGAATCCGAACTGTCGGCCGGCATTTTGTATATCAGGTGCTCAGAACAGTCAAATCATAGATGTACCTGAGTGTGTGTTCGGCTAATGAAAGAGAGAGTATGAGGCGTCCAGCAAGTACTATGAAACCTGGGTCTTGCGCGTGAGGCAGCGTTGAAGAGAAGTATCTCAAGAACCTTGTTCGTGGATCGGAAGAAGAGCATCCTGAATAGTTAGAGGGCGGACATGTGGGTGTGTCAGCTAGGTAGGTACCTAGCCGGGGAAGGAAGGTTTCTTGCCATTCTATACCAGTCTCGCAATTCGCAGAAATGATGTTGACACGATGTTCTAGTTTGGTGACATGGAAGCAGCGAATTTCGGGACTGGTATAGAATGGTAGGAAGTCTCCTGCTAGGTATGCAATTACTACTCCGTCGCTTATTCTCAGCATCACGCCCCAAAGTGAACATACGGAACCCAATGCGCTATGCCGAGGCCAGCGTCGCCATCATCATCATCATCGTCGTCGTCGTCGTCGTCGTCGTCGTCACATTCCAGAACGTCTCTCGGCAATCGTACGCCATCCGAGTCTCCCTTCATCGCAAGTATACTCTTGTCGCCATCACTCTGCACGGAAGTAGTCTCTTTTGCGCCCTTACCCGTTTGTACTGAGGAGGTAATATTTTTATCAGCTTCCTCCTCCCTCTTCTCGTCCTCCGCGTCACCCCTACTCTTACCACCAGCGCCGCCACGAAGCCAACGGTCCCTCAGCTCTCGACTGGCCCTATGAAGTGCCCGACTGACAGAAGCATCCGTCATGCCTCCATCTCTGATCCCCTCGTACGTAATCCTCGCCACGTCAACGCAGATACCATCATTAACCTCCCACAGCGTTCCAATGACGTGTCGGAAGCCCGCAAGCTGGCACGCGCTGATCAGGTGGATGCTTTGGTCGAGGTGCCTTCCGTCATCGATTTTGCCGGTACCGCAGGCTGACAGGTATGCTAGGAACGGGGGCTTCTCGCTCTCGCGGAGGTTGACCCCCAGCAAATCAGCCACCCTCAGTGGGTTGTCCCTCCAGTTCTCCAGGCGGAGGTGGCTATTCAGGGGGTTGCTAGGATCCGTGTAGCCGTGGCCGGCGAAGTGAAAAATGTCCACGCATCCTCCTTGTAGGTGAGACAAGACCTCCTCGGTGCGGCGTCGTGCCGGCTCGATTGGCGTGACGGACATGGAGTCGCAAAGTTTACAGAGCATGGCGACCTCCCTGGTTGCAAAGGGGAGTCTTTTGCTGTCCGGTGTGTGCTCCATGGCGACAAGCAGCGCCTTGGAGACATTAGGCTCCTCGAGGCGGAGTGATTTCCCTTGGATGATGGCTCCGACGGATGTGCTATACGAGGATATCACCCTGTCGAGCACGGTCTCGTTGGAACGCTTTTCGTGCCGCCCTGCTGCGTGGAGCGGGAATCTGCTCAAGGCCCCGATGGGAACCCACCGCACCCATGGCCAGTGGTGACCGTCAACTGGCGGTTGGGTGAACCCGAGCGCATCAAGGATCGGGCCCGTGACGGTATCCCAAAGCCATTCGAGAACTTTGCGGCTACCGAGATTACCTTGTCTTACTTTCTCTTCAATGTCTACTCCAGACAGCTTGGGCAACGGCAGGGCCCTGATGAATCCCCCCCTCTCGATGAGAAAAGCATCGCAGCGATAGCTGACGTTGATCACAACAATAGGTCCACCCTTGGAAGCGTAGTCCAAGTCGGTATCGTCTGGCACACTGCGGAACAGCAGTGATAGACGTCGGTTTGACAGGTGAAAGTCGGAGATAAACTCGTCGATCCCGTTGCTCGCAGTAATATGACAAGTTAGGCCACGAAGAGCGGGCCGGTCTTCCCCTTTTTTGTCATCTCCTACTTTAACTTTAGGTCTGGATGGCAGTAGCTGACGAGGAGTTTGCAGTTGATCTCGGAGGTTTAGGAATTTCTTCCCGAGCTCGGGTTCATATCTCGCGAGCAGTGATATATTGGTGCGTAACTCGTTTAGAAACTGGGCAGACATGCCGCGGCCGGCCTCGAGAAACCCGAAAGCGTCGAAGGGCGGGCGCCCGTAGCTCAGTGCCACGGCCGCAGCATCTGAAGCAAGGCCGCTGACTCGGGGCAGCAAGGTTTGTGTTTCCAGGTTCTCAAGGAACCGCGGTGTGTATGACCGAATCAACGGCACAGCCCTGTTGACAACAACCCAAGCCTGTTTCCAGTTTTTGCATTGTATCAATGTCGAGACAAGGTCTTGGGCGATTGCCAGGATATCTCCGATTGGGACCCCGCTGGAAATAAAGGCTTCATTATAAGCAACGCTCGCCGCCTCGATATCCGAATCTTGTCTTGCTACCTTGTATCTCGCAGATAAACAGTCTCCGAGCGAGCGGAATACTAGGAGCCGGTCTGGATACTCCAGTGGTATTGTTTTTGCCGTTGCTTCCTGGGATAATTGAACTGCATTCTCCAAGTATGTCATTGTCCTTGTTTTTTTATAGCCGGCTAGGTAGCATTCTGAGAGACCAGTGAGTAGACGCAGTCTATCCGATGAGTCTTGCGGCGTATTTTTGAGAGCGTTTTGCAATGCTTGTACTGCTCCTTCAAAATCCGACTCTGTTCCTGCCTTCATCTTGTACTTGTCAAGATGTACCCGCCCTAGGCAGCCAAGGATCTCTGTCCGGTGCTTATGATCTGGCAAAGCCTTGAATGAGTCCTGGTAGAATCCGAGGGCAGCGCCAAGATCCGCCGCTTTCTTTGTAGCCTCGAATTTGACGTGATGGATGGCTCCCACTTCTTTGAGAAGACTGGCATGGGATGAAGCGTCCAATGATGGCATGTCTGCGGCTTCCTGGAGTAGATGTAAGGCTGCCTGGAGGTCCTCCGGCTTACGGAAAACCTGGTAACTCTGTTTCCTTGCCAATCCAAGATATCGAAGCCGTTCGCCACGGGATGGATCGATTGAGGCCGTGATATCCACAGACTCTTGATATAGTTGAAGTGTCATTTTGAGGTCTGCCAAGTCTCCTGCGAGTTGGAACCTGTGGTCATACAAACTGCCAAGATGGTGAAGCGCAGAGACCCAGCTCGACTCACCCGGGGTCGCTGTATCAATGACCTCCTGGAATGATTCGATTGCACTGTCGAGATGATAGTTACCTCCATCCGGTCTTAACGCAGTGGCGAAGCCTTTTTCTTCTTCTCCTCCACACTCCATCTCATAATGGGAGGCTTCATGGCATTCCCCAAGGCTCAAAAGTCGAGCTGGCCTTTTCAAATGTCCTCGTGATGTAGCAGCGAGGGACTTATCGCAAAGGCTAAGGGCGACCGAGAGATCTGACGTTTCTCCTGTTCTGCTGAAATGCTCAAAGAACCCCATCCCGAGTCTATGAAGCCTGGTGGCACAGTCCGGAGAGATGTCTTGTAGCGTAACATAAATGTCGCCTTGACTTCGTATCTTCGGCAAAACCACTTCTCTCTTCGTTCCCAGGTGCATGCTGTAGTAACCAGCACTTATATCGTCCGGAGAGAAGGCCCAGTTTGCGTTTTCCAGCACATCATAAATCTGTTCAGCGTCACGCCGGAACTGTACGGCCTGCTCAAGGTCTGCTTCGGCCCCTTCCCTCAGATACTTGTCGGCAAGCCACAAAGACATATTGCCGAGAAGCCACAAGTGGTTGTAATGATCCTCCGGAAAACTGCCCGGTGAACTCTCTAAAGCCTCTTGGCCAAGCCGAATAGCTTCATAAAGATCAGGCAATCTTCCGGTCACTGAGTACCGACCATGCAATCCCATTGCCAGGGCGACAACGTACAGCATTCGCCCCCGGTGGTCCCTTGGCGATAATTCCACGGCTTGGCGGCCGGACTGAATGGCTTCCTCAAGGTCGCTTGGCTGCTTTGTTTCGTTGAAGCGAATAATGAGCACAAGTGCAAGACAACACAAATTCCACGGCAGGTCTGGTTGGCTGATTCCGTTCTGCCACGTGTTGACAGCCTCCCGGGCGAGTCTGAGTGCTTCCTCGGCGTCGGCCACTGACGATGTTCTTCTAAAGCGGTTGCTCAGCGTCAGTGCGAGGTTACTTAGGGAGCGTGCCTTATACGGGGACTCCTCTGGCGTTGTCTGTAGAGAAACTCGGCCATGTTGGATAATCTCGTCATCGCCGTCATGGCTTATAACGCCCACATGTAAGAAGCATCCTATTCTCCCAAGCCCGAAGTAGCATGAAACTTTTGCTGAGAGAGGGTGGCCGGGTGTCAGTTCGATGGTAGCAGCTCTACCTGCCAACTCGACGGCCTCCCCCATATCAGCTGTTGCTCCTACCGCTATGTGTTGCTCGCACAGCAAGGATGCGAGGGTCATCCAAACTCGGCAAGAAGTAGGCGAAGATTCCTGTGGTGCCAACTCTAGCGCTCGTCTCCCCAAACGTATGGCTTCCTCGAGATCTGCAAACAAAGCCATTCTTGTATAGCGTTCGTACAACCCGGTTCCAAGACTGTCCAAGACAATTTGAATCTCACGTTCTAGGTATCCACCTGCCAAGACTGCGTCGACAGCCTGCCGGCCAAGTAAAATGGCTTCCTCGAGATCTGCAACAGAGCCCGTACACCGATACCGCTGCAGGTATCCTTGTGATAGATTGGTACGGTACTTGGCCTGGGCGGGATCCGCTTCTGACAACATATCGACCGCTTTCCGGCCATATTCAATGGCTTCATCGAGATCCGGTGCTATCTTTGTGATGCCATGATTCCAATAGTACGAGGCGCCAAGACTTTGCCAACAACTTGCTTGGAGTTGACTACCATCCGGTGCCAGTTCGGCTGCTTGTAGTCCGATTATGATGGCCTCCTCAAGCTCGTCCAGGTCTCCTGTAACCTGGTGATGGCCAGAAAGAAGGACCGCCAGGCTATGCAAATACATGGCTCTATTGGGGCCATCCTGGGTTCCAGTATTGACCAGTTGTCTCGCAATGCCAGTGGCTTCGTCGAGGGCGGCCACATCGTGTGTTTCCTGATATAAGTTTTGCAGTCGTTTGCTCAAATCGTATCGGCACAAATCATCAGGTGCTACATCGACTACATGCCTCGTGACTCGGATACACCGGCGGAGGTCTGCTTTGCCCCCTAGCTTCGAATATCGGTCGTAAAGCCGAGCTCTTAAGGCTGTTAGACAGCCGACTTGGGTGAGGCCGGCGACGGGAATCCGGGCAGGTGAGCTCAGCGCTATCTTGGAAACTTTGGCATAGTCGGCCATCAGGTCCACTTTCTCAGCCCAGTCATCCATCAAGAGTCGACGGAATGAATTGCCAGAAATTTCTCTGTGGCCGTCGAAGAATATGATACCGGCTGCTTTCTCAGCCATTTGAATAGATTCGTCGAGGTCGGCCATAGCTCCAGTCTCCTTATAGCGGTCGAAAAGCAGGTGTCCCAAGAAATCTGAGGCCTTGAGGCTATGGAAACGGCTCTTTGATGCTTCCTCAACTGCTTCTCTGGCGACTTCAACGACTTGATCCAGGTCTTCTATCTTTCCAGTCGTCTGATAGCGGTCGAGGAGCAGGCCAGCAAGAGCAGTTAGATATCGACCTGGTTTTTTATAAGCGATATTGAGTGCTCGCTTCGTCAGCAAAATAGCCTCCTCGAAGTCGGATGTCGCCTTTGTCTGCAGATATCGATCGCCGAGTAGGCGTCCATACGTTTCCAGAATAATTGGATCTGAATTGTCAAAATCAAGTGTCTGCTTGGCCACTAGAATGGCGTCTTCGAGGTCGGACAGGTTCCTAGTGTTTGAGGCATAGTTGAACTGCCAAATACAGAGGTTTCTTAACCACTCTGGCCGATCCGGATGATCTTGTGGAATTGCATCAACCGCTCGCTTAGACATGCACACTGCTTCTTTGAGATCAGTCATTGCTAGGTCTCGGAGGTAACTCCTGTGTGTTTCTTGATCCGGGCGGTTTTGAGCCGGGTTGTTTCCCTCGTTGCTAGGTAAAGCAGGTTCTTCAATGTCTGCGCTCGCATTTCTCGCTCTAGAGCGAGCATGAAGCAGATCTCCTAATCTGTTCCAACACATGGCCTGATCTGCACCGCCGGAGCTGCCTTCAAGAACGTCTCTTTCCAGTCGAATAGCTTCGTCAAGGTCTGGAAGTTTTGAAGTCCGTTCATATCGGTGAGAAAGAAGCTCTCCGAGGTGGCTTGAGTGCATCACCTGGCATCGATGCTTAGGAGTCAAGTTGACAGATCGTCTCAGGACTTGAATGGCTTCATCGAGGTCGTTCATAGAGTCTGTCTCCCAGTACTGATCGGCGAGAAGCATCCCTAGATTTCCAAGGAGCTGTGTCCGATTCTCGTGGTCTTGTGGCGTTGCGTATACCAGCAGTCTTGCCGCTTGGATGGCCGCTTCAAGGTTCTCCATCGTAAGAGAACACTCAGCGCAAGAGGCGCAAAGGGCAAGACAAATGGGAAAATCCGCAAACCTCAAATTACCTTGCACTATCGTGCATTGCTAAGCAAGGCAAGGATATAGTACCTAGACCAGGTAATAGATGAATGTCGATTTCCAGATGATTGGGCTTGAAAGTCAAGCTTACGGGCAGGAAGATTAGAGGGGGCGGGCACCACGCCGCGGGGCTAGGCCCTAGTCAATGGCTCGCCAGGCAGCGCCTCCCTCAGCGTCCTTGCCCATGTTTCATGAGCGCTTTCCAAAGTTGGGGGGAAATTCATCTTCAAACACAAACATTCCGGATGTGAAAATTTATTTTATTGTTGAAAAGACCGAAATCGAGTAAAGCAGTGAGAATGCATGAACGCCTAATAATTGAAAAAAAAAAATAAACACCGAGCCAGCCCGCCAGTCTTCCAGAAGACAGCACCTTCCTCGCCATGACGGGCGGGCCAACTAGGTACAACACATCACCAGAACGGATGACGGCTAAAAAAGTATATTCTCAATGGATACCAACACCCAAAAGGGGCATCTTATTCTTACCCCTGAAAAGCAAACCCCCCCCCCCCCCCCCCCCAAAAAAAAAACCAGGTAAATACACTCCAGGACCCCTGAAATGCTCCGCACGGTGCAATGCTGCAGGCTAACTCCCGTTCATCCAGCATATTCCGTGTCAACTCTGGGCCTGAATACCACTTGTTCCCGAGACAAACACGATGAGAACCGTAGCATACCTAAATATCCGTTGTCAGAGTGTTAGTATGACGGAGGAAAACAGAATGAAGGTAACAACTCCGTCATCTCAAAAGAAAGAAGGAACTCACGTCGCCCCAGCGAGAACCAAATCCATCGTCTTTGACCTGGTGAGCGCAAACAGGATGAGAAGGTACGAGATGGTGCACGCCATGACGACGATGATGCGGACCGAAGTCGCGTCGATAAGGTTGCAGATCACGACGGGCATCAAAAGGAGGAGCGTGATGAGGAAGAGCAACAGCCCCTTGGCCGTCCTTTTGATCCAGGGCCCGCAATAGATGATGACGTTGGGGTCAGTTGAGACGTTGTGGAAACGGCTCTAAGAGAAGTATCGGGTAAGTATTTTTGTCAGCTCAACTCTCCCTTATCCACCTTATCCAGGGCAATGCGCAAGTAACATGGTGAAGAAACTAACTTTTCGAAATCCTGGGTAGAACCGGACGAGCTTGTCCTCCACCCACGTCTCGAGCTGCAACAGCGCCTGGTCACTCTCCGGCGCCAAACATGCCAGCTCATCCTGGCCTTGCGAGAGATATGCGGTCTCCTGTCTAGCGATGCATCCCATCCCGTCCACCCAGTTTTGCAGGCTCTCGATGTCTCTTTTATGGGCAGGCCCAAAGCCCAGCATGCGAGCTGTCCTTTCGGCGAATTTATCTACCACACCCCAATACACGTTATTGATGCAATCCATAAGTTTGGGCTTTGGTGCAATGTATGTAGGCGCTCACCATAGTCCTCGAGACAAGTTTCAATCTCTGAAAGGATGGATGCTCGATCTTGGTTACCATCAGAGCGAGCCTTTCCGAGAAAGAGCGGGCAGCTTTCGTCTCGGTCAACCCGCTCCAGGCTCTGCTCGAGTGCAACCAGCTTGTCTTGCTTCAGCAGGAGGAGTCGAGCTCGAAGTTTCTTGAATCGCCGACACAGGAAGAACGGGTCGTGAGCCGAGACCAGGGCTGTAAAACGCGGGTACCCTTGCCTGTACTCCTCAACTGATAATAACGGAGTTTATTTGTGGTCAGCATTACTGGCAGAAATTGAGTTGAGAATAAGTGGTGTCAAGGATAGGTAGGTACTTTTAGTCGTCTCGGTTTCACCTTCTGGAACTGGCTTCGAGGGTCTCCAGAGCGGAAGATACGATCTGATAGGCTTCATATTTGGGTGGCTGATAACTCAAAAGGGGGTGCATGGGTCAAAACTGACACTTTGCTTCGGAGGAACTGAAGACAAGGGGAAGAAGGCATTGGCAATTTTGAGGGTGTGGAGATACCCCATGCCGAGCACATTCCGAGAGTGGTGTGTATAACTGAACTGCTGCCTCAAGACTTCAACGAGGCTGTCTGGAACGATCATTCGCGGCAATGTTACAGCGGGGTGGCGGAGTCGTGATTTGTGCACATTTGTGAAAGCATTGGGCAGCAGAGACTGGATACAAAAGGACGAATCCCGCGTTCGTTAGTCAATGGACACTTTTCCCCTCATCTCAACACCATGCGATAGGCTCAACAAGCAGCTGAATACAGCCTTTGGTTCTAGACTCTGCAACATGTCGTCGACCACTCAAGGTTCCAGGTTCGTGCGCGCTGTGTCGAGTTCCTTTGTCCCCCTTAGTGACATTTCGCTAACCCGTCGAATCAGTGGTGGAAACATTCCGCGCCCCTGTGTGGTGTCATACATACAGGCTCGTAACTTCAAGTTGGCCGAAACTGTGTCGCCGAACTAACTTAAACTAACTTATCTTAACTTTGTTATAGAAACCCGAGCTTTGTGTCGGAGACGAAGTGTATCTACTAAAGACCAATGGCTCTCGTGAGGGACCATATGTGATTGCGTCTCTCCCATCGACCGGACAGTGCACGCTCAGTACCAGCCGCGGGGTGGCGGTCAACGGCGGCCAGGAGGTCAGCGTGGATTCTGTGGAGGCGACTTGAGGGTGATTATCGGATTTCTCCCCCATGTTGCCTTCCTGTAAGGTAGCCGAGGAAAGAATACGACTCATTCAGTCAACCTATTCCTTTTCTAGCCCACTCCCCCTTTGTACGTAGCTAGACGCTACTATTTGTGATATCACATTACTTGCTTTTATGTCTACCCTTATTTTACTGACTTTACCCTCCCACCTTGTTGCCTCATGCGGCTCGTATGCACTTCGCCTCCATTGCAGCCTCACTCTTCCTATTGCCTGACATTCTCACCCCACCCTATGGTTGCTATGTGCCAAGATTACGGGTAGTAGTACAGCACACTTTGCTGTCGCCGGTCACCGCTTCTCACTTTTTACCTTCTCATTCGCCCTCCCGTACAGTTGATGTACCGATACTCCCCATTCGCACAATCTATGGTTGGGCCAGTTTCAGTATCTCGCTGGGTACTTTGAGACATTTGAAACGAAAACTATACATGCCTTGCTCCGCACCACAAGACTCAATCAATCTAGCAGTACAATGAGCAGTACCAATACCGTCTCGCGGTACGCGATTCTAATCGGCATCAACGCCTATCCAGACAGACCCCTAGCAGGATGCGTCAGAGACGTTAAGGCAGTAAAGGAATATCTGAAAAGAGTATCCAATAACAACAACGACACACATATCGAGCTCTTCATAGCGGCCAATCAGAACAGCCCCAGCATAGGAACCACTGACACGTCCAGCGACGACCCTTCGCGCAGGCCAACCTACCGAAACATAACCAATGCCCTCGAGAACGTCACCACCGCGGCGAAACCGGGCGATCTCGTCTATATCCACTTCTCTGGCCACGGAACGCGCTGCGAGCCCTATGCCGAGTTCTCCAGCCAGTCCACAGGCGACCTGGCACTGGTCTTGCTCGCCGACGAGAAGAGAAATGGCAGCAACATATTTCTTCGAGGCCCGCGGCTGGCACTCGCGTTAAACGCCATGGTTGAAAAGGGGCTGATCGTGACTGTCGTTCTGGACTGCTGTTTCTCCGGGAGTGTCTACCGGCGAGAAGACAATCCCAAAGTTCGTTTTTACCCTGGCAGCGAGGATCTTCTCTCCCCAGACGTCTTGCCTGACGTAGAGGAGGCCAAGGAAGACATTATTGAAGACACGGAAATGGCGGAAACAACAACAACACCCGATCCTTCTTCGGAGGGCGAGAGTCGCGACGCGTCCATGCGGCTTAACTGGCTCATCAACCCGGATGGATACTCCATTCTCGCAGCCTGCGGCCCGCACGAGGAAGGTCTCGAGCGCGAGTTCGACGGGGAGACGCGCGGAATACTATCCTACCTTCTTTTGCAAGCCCTCCAACACCACGGCGGGCTAGGCAAGAGGCTCCAGGATATCTACGCCTTTCTTCAGGCCAAGTTCAGGGACGGCATCTGGCAGCAAAACCCCATTCTCTACGGGAACAAGCGCCAGGGCTTCTTTGGGACTGTGGCAGCGAGAAGCTTGGACGCTCACGACACAGCGGTTGTCCCGATCGTCAGGGCGCAAGACGGTAGCGTTGAGCTTCATGCTGGCCAAGCACAGGGTGTTTGCGTCGGTGATATCTTCGCGCTTTGTTCGGCAGCAAATGCGGTGGGAAGTGGTAATTCTGGGTTAGAGCGAGATCAGGTTCTTGGCAAGGTTACCAAGGTCGGGGCTCTCGTATCCCAGCTTAACGTGGACGAAGGAGGAGAACAGATTGCACCACAGATCCCCATCTCTGTCCATCACGTCGAAACGGGATGGATTGCCAGGCCCCTCACCCGGCTCTCTCTCCAAAAATTCCGTATTCAGCCTTCCCCTAATATCACCTCTCGGGCCGAATGGCTGACGGCACTGAACGAGAGGTCTCTCGACCTCTATGAGGACGGCGAGATAGGCGCGCCATCATTCCGTGTCGATTTGAACATCGCCACTGAGGAGTACGAAATCCGAGACGTGGAATCCGGCCAGAAAATCACCAACCTTCCTCCCATGCCCGCAAATAGCAGCCAGACAGAAAAACAAACCAGCTACAGCCTCTGCGCGAAGATCCTGGAACACTTGGCCAGGTACTCCCTCGCCAAACAGCTCACCACGATGGAACCAGCCGATCTAGCACAGTCGTTCGCCAAGTCCTTCATCGTCCAGATCACCACTCGCTCCTCCGGGACCGTCTCCCATGTAGGATCACCAGTGGTAGAAGTCTACCACAGCAGCGACAAGAAATGGACCTTTGAGCTGCAGGTCGAAAACAAGAACCCCTCCCACGCCATCTACGTCTACGTGCACAACATGGGGCCCCTCTGGCAGGTAGAAGGCATCGACATGGGCAGCTACCAAGTGATCCCCCCGCGAGACGACGACCAGAACTTTTCGGGCGTCGTCAAGAAGAAGCTGCGGACTATGGTCCCCGCCGAGATGGTAAGCCAGGGATACCGCCGGTGCGAGGACATCATCAAGGTATTTGTTACGTCTCGGCCGACGTCGTTCGATATCCTGGAGCTGCCTAAGATCGGTAGGGTGGCTTCTCCTCCGAAAGATTCGTCGTCGAGGATTAGCTGGAGTAGTGGTGGGCATGATGATGCTTCGGGGTGCTTGTGGGCTGCGGTCAATTTTACTGTTTATACGACTCTGAAGGAGTAATTGACATCATATGGGGACAAAGTTGAAAGGTGTCAGCCCGTGGTTCGAAAGTGCCTTGGGGGTTATTTTAGCTGTTCCCCTCCCCCTTTTCTAACAACATCTTCCCATGACACGGTCCCTCTATCCTGTAATCGAAGAGTGACTACTAGAAAAAGAATAAAAACAAACAAACTTTCGAACACCTGACGACTGACCGCACAACGGGTGCCGGGATTCGATAGGTACTTTTTATATGCGGTTTGATCATGGAGTGAACCCTAGACGTCTTACCGTACAACGGGCGCCGAGATCCAACAGATGCTAACCATAGTACCCTTTTTGTTTGTTGGGTATTACAGTTGCAAAAGTTGCATTTATACTCCTCCACCCTCCCCTCCGCTCTTCTCCCCAGTCCCCTTCCTTCTCCCCATTCCCCTTTCTTTCCCCTCCTTCTCCCCATTCCCCTTTCTTTCCCCTCCTTCTCCCGCCATGGACATGCCAGTCCACGACCCTGGCCATCGATATAGCTCAGCTACCTTCGGCAGCGCCCAGATGCCCGTTGTGACTGCCACACATGTCTTTGCTGCCGCACAGCAACCTTGCACCTTTCCCAGCCCGCTCATATCATCCGGCCCCTATTCCATTTTCTTGGGAAATCATCCAAGTTTTTCTTTCATAGGGGGACAGCTGAGTTGGGGGACGTGACAGATCACTTTCATAAGATTCTCTTGATGACTCTCCCTACTAAGCAGAGCAGGGAGTGGCGTATGATCGGCCGCTGAATTAATACGTTGCCATTTCGCGTCAAGGTTGAGGCGAAGCAGAGCCCGGAGAAGAAGATGGTGATTTAACGCAGACCCAGAAAATCCATGCGGCCTTCAGTCATCAGGATGCGAATCCCGCCAGGACCCAATAAACAAATGCTCGACCAGGATCGCCGGATCGCCCCTGGGGAGGGTATGCTCCTGCGGCAGCCAGCCAAAGCTATCCTTGGGCAGAACAAGCACGTCGCCAATCAACCGGGGCTCGTCGAGCCCGTCCAGCTCGTCGCCGGTGTGTTCCACGCCCGTCACAGCCGTGAAGTACTCCATGAGAACCTTGGTGAAGGCGAAGGGTCCCGTGGTGGCCATGACGTCCTCGAACGTCGTGGTAGCGCCAGGCTGCTCGGAAGAAGAAGCGTTCTTCTTGTCAAGCAGCTCCTCGAGGTTTCTGACCACCTGATCGACGATTCCCTGGATGGCTGGATGTCCCGGCTTCGCGAGAACAGTGTACTGGCACAGCTGGACCGAGTAAGGCGAGCCCGGCCAGATGGGCTGCTGGTGGTGGTCGTTCTCGATGCCGATGACCAGGTTGACTTTGTTGTTGCGGTACCGCTCGGGGATCCATTTCGTCACGGGCTGGTGGGGGAGGACGTCGATGTCGGCCCATAGCCCGCCTTCTTTGAGCAGGATGAGGTAGCGCAGGAAGTCGGCCTTGAGGATCGGGTCCTTCAGGGTCGTGAAGAGCTCTGAGATGGCGCCGTCAAAGCTATTTAGCACATAAGCGTCGATGTTATCATCGGTGATGCGCTCGTAGCGCCAATCCGGGTTGGCAGCTCGCCATCGATGGGGGAAGCCGGCTGTTCGCCCCGTCGGTATTTCTGAGTCGTCTTTCCAGCTCTGCCAAATCTTGGGCGGGAAGGGCTGAGACAACAATGCGGCTGGCGCTTGTTGTGTTGCTAGTCGAAGTTGCCTGTAGATTCCATTTCCTGTTTGTGAATCTACGGTCAGCTCTCTTCTTCATACACTGATCAGATAAGAAAGGAAGAGGGCTGGTATTATTGAGAAACGAACCTCCTGAAAGAAGCGTGTATGAATAGTGACCGACCAGGAGTAGGAACAGGGTAATGCCAGCCACCGCCGCGGCCGCGTATCTTTTGGACTGTATTAACATGGATACAAACGAGAAGAGTGCGACCTCATTTGAAGATGAAAGAGGAGGGAGAATGCAGTTTGGACGTGGGAGGTAGGTAGGTAGGTATTCATGGAACAGGAATATCACACAAAGACCATCCAGCTCGTGACACACAGTGACAGAATTAGGAGTATGAAGGAACAGTCCACGCCAGCATCCTACCCAACAACGCCGCCTCCAGCTACCGACGACCTACCTTAAATATATCAGATGAAATGCCTGGGCCCGTCATTTCGGAACCGCCAGGTCCAACGGGGCCACCGTCCTACCTAGTAACAAACCGTGAGTGCGTGCGTCTGATAGGCACAGCGGCCTTCTTCGTTGGTGATAATCGACAATTTTTATATAGTGTCAAGAAGGGAACCGACAACTGTGTTTCGGGCTTAGAGACAGCAGCGCAGCCCCAACGTGTGGGGGCCCAAATAAGCACTGTGGATGATCGACTCTTAGGTACCGCTGAACTTCAACGGCTAGCTTGGCCATCGCTAACTTGGCACTTTGACATCGCATCACCCGCAACCGCCGGCATGAGTCTGTGCCACAACGCTAGTTGGAGCTGGACATTAAGCCTTATGGGGCGGATCGGGGGGCTCAGTTTTACATTTATGGAAGGAATATCCAGATCCCATACGTTCCCATGTTCCCATGTGGCGGCGGTGGCACAATATCTTTTTCGGTAATGCCGTCCAAAAAATGGCCATGCTAATGCGATACAGACGCTGGTAGACAGATTCATAGATGAGCAGACAGACACTGACGGACAGATAGACCATACATGTGTACATAGGCATCTCCGTAACCCATCCTCGATATCTATGATCCAACCTTGTCTTGGTTTATTCATTCACGAGGCACAACAGCTAATGGAGATGGTAAGACAAAAAAGGCTCAACTCATGGAAACATGAAGGTAAAGGACTGCATTTGCAAACCAAATGTTGGAAAATCCGCCGACTTACAGACCTGTCACCTCACTACCCCACATCCACACCACATCCCATCATGTGAATTGCCCCCATCCCTTGGGGGGAGGGGGTTTATCAACAACCTTTCCGCGCAATATTTCCAACAAAAAAGGAAAACTACGAGTTGGCCGAGTGAGACTTTTCTGTGAAGTGTCGCATGGAGGCTTAGTTCCATACTGATGAGTCGATAGCACAAGATACTGATTCGAACCTTTTTTTTTCCTTTTTCTTTCTTTCTGCCTTTACACCTTCTCAACTTCTCTTTTTTTTGCAAAAAAGGAGAAAGTGAATAGAGTTACAGGATTCAACGTCCATGAACAAAATCCCCTTGCAGTCAGTCAGTCAGTCTTTGAGTACGGAAGATAGGTACTTCCTTGCCATTAGCCCTTGACCTGTCTCAATAAACCAGTCCATATTCCACTTAACACCGCCGAATGCCATTAATCGAAAGAAGACCGGAGTTTTCTTCCGAGTGGACAAGGAAGCATGACAACATGCACGCACCAAACATACCTCACGCAAAAGTCACACTTGGCGAGGATCGCCGGCAAAAGAAATGCAACATATCTGATGGTATATCACGTCTTTCCACCCACCCACTTTGGCATTCGAGAAATTACTCTACAACTCGCCGGCCTGTATGATTCCTTGTCCTCGATATAACAACTCCGCGCCAAATGAGCAAAGTTTGTCTCTTTAATCGCTTTATGAACAAAAGAAAACCACCCGAATACAATTCAAAACATCACAAACCCTTGAATCCGTCGCTAATAAAGCACCCAAGCGTGCACGCAAAACGCTGATTTAGTAGCTCATCAAATCTGCAGGGCAAAAAAGTTAGCTATCGTCCCCCATCCAAATGTGAACCTGGGGTTCGAACTCACCTCTTCCAAACAAGCCCCTCTTGGCCCAGTCCATGGCCAGTAGCAGGCGTGTTCTCAAGCTCACGCTCTGGGCAAAGTAGATGCTCCTCCAGGCATAGACGGCCCACAGCCCACCGGCCATGTTCCACCCCGGCTGGCCGAGGTCAAAGACGGCCGAGTTGCCAATGTAGGCGAGACTGCCGAGATGCCTGTACTCGAAGGCCTTGTAGACAGCAGCATCGAGATCGCCGTCGGTGATCTCGTTGGCCCTGAGACCGGGGGCAGCGCGCGCGAGCTTATTAAACTTGTGCGCTAGATACTGGCCCTGCTGGTGGGCGCGTTGGGCAGTCGCCGGAAGACTGGTCAGCTTGCTGTCGATCTGCTTGAGCAGCTCGCGCAGCTCGCCAAAGTCTAGAGTGCCCGATTGGTCCTTGTCATATTCAGCGAACAGCTTGTCGAGACGCTTCAGGTGCCCGACGGCCTGTGGGAATCGCTTCCTGACCTGGCTCGCCACGGCGCGCCAGTCCTCAAACCGCAGCTCCAGGTTCTCTGGATCCTTGCCGTGCTTCCATGCGAGGTTTCGGACAAAGCTGACGATGTGATCCGCCACGTTGTTCTGAACCGTCGAGCAGTCGCCGATGGCGTACACATCACCGAGCGGTGTCCCGTTCAGTCGGAGGTATGTGTCCGTCTCTAGCGCGTGCCGGTTTGTCTGCGAGTCACCAAGCTTCTTGGCAATGCGCTGGCAGAATTCAGGTTGCGAGACACCCGTCGACCAAAGGCAGAAGCCCATGGGTAGCTCCTTCGTGATAGTCTCGCCGTTCTCCCCCTTCTGGGTAAAGATGATGCAGTCTGGCCGCACTTCGGCCACGCGGGAGTTGGTCAGAACATCTACCTGGTCTCGTGCAAATCTCTCTTCCGCATACTTGGACAGAGTCTCGTCATATGTGTTCAGGATATGATCGCGGCTTTGAATCAGGTGTACCGAGATCTCATTTCGGAGGAGCCGGGGAAAGTGAAGGGTCAGATCCTCGTTGAGCAGGTCGAAAAGCTCTGCTGCGAATTCAACACCCGTGGGCCCGCCTCCGCTGATGACAAATGACAGGAGCTGTTTCCGCTTCTCATCGCTTGTCGTTGGCAGACATGCGAGTTCCAGGTTTTGTATCACCTTGTTCCGAATCTCGCGTGCGTCGTTGATGTCCTTAAGGAAGTGGCAGTTTTCTAGACCCTTGACTCCATGGGGGTTCGTGACGGAGCCGACGCCGATGACCAGCTTATCATAGGGGACGTAGAATCGGTCCTCCTTTCCGTCCACTCCGACCTGAGAGACTTCGACCAACCGGGAAGAGAAATCAACGTCTTCGGCCCGGGCGCGAATGAAATGTCCCTTTACTCTGTGTATTATCCTCCTGATAGGCTCCACCAGCGACTTTAACTCCAGGGTTCCTACAGTTGCAGACGGCAGCATGGGCGTAAATAGGAAGTAGTTGGTGGGAGATATTACGGTGACATGGTAGTCGTCGGGATTTAGCTCCTTGAGGAGAGCAACACTGCCCCAGCCGCCACCAAGTATGACCAGCCTTGGCTTGTCCTTCTGCTTCTGCTTCTCCTCGCTGTCTTCGTCGTCGATGAAGACCTCCAATATGGGTAGGTTTTTGGGCCCACCGCGCCGGGGGTGGAGTGCCAGCTGAGAAACGTGACACTCGGCGTTTTCTGCGTGGGATTTGTATGTTGAGGCATCGTAGAGGAAGAATGCGACGACGCCGGTTCCAAGCACCGCAATTGTAGTGCCAAATAACGCGGCGGCACGATATGTGAAGTTCAAGAGCCTCGATTTTGTCTGGGGCAATGGCTTGCCAGACAAACGCGCCACCTGTCCGCCTCCGAGACCGAATAGCTTCCCAGGGCGCTGGGACGAGTCTTTAACTCCCCGTTGTCGTGATTGCGGCGCAATTGGGGACGGTCTGGGCGTTTTCGTGAACAGCGGTCGGGTTTGTGTCGCGCTCCATTGCCTCGTCTCCCCCAAAGAAAGTCTTCGCCAGCTGAGACGCCCGGCCTGGTGCGCAATTCGACGGCCGAGCATTATCGTCGAGGTTGTCGCGACAGTGTGTTTGTCGTACGATGACGTCAATCAGGGGTTCCACTCGATATGGAGTTTTGAGAGTGATGGCGGGCAAAGCAATGCCGCCTGTTAGCTACACTATAACAGTGTTGGTATGTATATGTCGGTTGGCGTGTTGGCAACGAGGGTAACGGGAGGAAGATACGGCAAACAAAAAAGTAAATAGAGGAAGAATTGACGTCGTTTGTTCGTCCCTGGCGAGCTTGACTAATCGTCCAAGCTTCTGGAACTTATATTTAGGAGCTCTCCTGCCAAGCTCGCCCCTGCACCCACCAAAGCAGCGTTGTACAACGCGCTGCAACGTCATCAGAGCCCCATATCATAGTGCTGATTGGGAAGAAGAGACAATCATCCCACTAAAAACCTCCGCCGAAAATGGGTCAACAAGACTCGTCAACTTCGTGTCGCGCGGTGGACGAGGCAGCCAAGCGATGGGAGGTGGCAAGCTGACTCAATTTCTCTATCGTGCTTCGAGCAATTTCCGTTTGCTTACAATATATACGATTTGCCTTGAAGATGTCAGCTCCGAGGAGTTACAGCTTTTTATTTAATTAAACGGCATCTACAACCACCAAAAGGCGCAGACCTGGTCTGTGACATTGTGAGAACAGCGGCGGCGGGTTTTAGACATTCCAACCGTTCTGGCTATGAAATTCAGGGCATTCACATAGTGAAATACTTGCAGCACATCCGAGAGTCCCAGGCTTTGCAGTGGAGGGAAGTGGATATTATACTCAGCTCACGGTGCAGTATCTTCTCTCTGCAACGACTGAAAATAATATAGAGAGCAAGTCCCTCAGAAAAATGACGACCCAAGGGCTATCAATCTCATATAAAGGCGTGCTGTTCTGGAATTCCCCCAAACACCACGCCAGGTAACAAAAACACCTTGGCCATGCAACACAAGTCAAGGGGCTTCTTCGCTCTCCAAGATTCAGTTGCACTCTTTCTCAGCACCGGAAGTACCTCTTCTCCACCCACCTTTCCTCTACATCTTTGACGAGATTCCCCACCACGACGGCAATATCCGGAAACACCGTTGTCAGTCGGTGTAGACCAATGCGGCCCGCGCTGTAAGTGGCCAGTACTATCCGGTCCATCTTGACGCCGTGGTCCACCAACACCTGGACTGCCATCAGCGCAGAGCCGCCGCTGCTCATCTGCGCGTCAAGAAGCAGAACCGCCTCATGCTCGTGAATATCGCTGGGCAGTACGAGGTAATGTAGCTCCGGCTCTCCGGTACGGACGTTACTCTGGATGAGGATTCGGCCCGTCTTGCAGTCGTCAATCACTCGCCGTAGTCCGGTCTCAAGTGCAGCGCCGCCACGGAGGAGGATGACAGCCGAAACCTCGCCACGGGCACACAGACCTGAATACTTGTGCCCCGGCGGGGTATTGATAGTTATGGACTCGAAAGACACGTTATTGAGTGCTCTGTGACGGGTTAGTTGCGTGGACAACAACTCAAGAACGTTGTACGGAGGACCATCACAGTGGCTTACTGTTCTACTAGAAGGGCCGCAAAGCGGTCAAAGTAAAAGATGAAGTCTTCGCCCGAGCTATCAATATCCCGAATGATGGTGCTCATGCCGCGAAGTTGGCTCGTCTGTTCCATGACAGTCACCCTCTTGGAAAGTGGCTGAGATTGTGCTTCAATCTCTAGCCGGGTGAGCGCAGCCCTGTGATGTTTGGACTTTTCAAGCAACTTCTGCTCGATGAACTGTGTCATCATGGCTGTCCTGGGTTAGAAACAGTCTTCATCTGGATTGTCTCACTATGCTTACTGATGGCAACATGGTTTTCAACGCCCCGTGGGACAATGATGTCGGCGACTTTCCGCTGAGGATCAACAAACTGTGCATGCAGAATCAGGTCTCCGTACTGTAAAAGACACCGGTCTAACTTACCTTCTCAAAGTTTGGCTTCACGAAGCCAAACCATTGCTTGATGATTCCTTCAATATCGCGACCTCGGTCTCTGACATCCCGTAATACTTGAAACTGTTAGGACCTGGATACGCAGACAGGTATAGTCATAACTTAAACCTACTTCTTCGTGAAAGGCAGGTGTCTGCGTCCGCCTCACAGAAGATCTTTGAGAATACCACAGGTCAGTCTCACGGGTGGTATGAAAACACCAGCGGGGGAGAATCACCTTCATGTCCATTAGCTCAAGAACCCTTGGGTCATAAAGGGCAAAGATGCCCTCGAGGATGAGAACGTGCGGTGAGTAAATCGCGGTAGTCTTGTCAAGGCGAGCATGCTTCTCGAACGAGTACACAGGAATCTCAGCACGCTTTCTGCAAGTCATAATTCATGTTAAAGAGCCGACTAAAGACTGGACTCTGAGAACTGAATACGGAGAAACTTACCCCGCCTTGAGGTCTCTGAGACGCTCGACCAGCACGTCAAAGTCTATGGCCTAAATCCGAATGAGCCTCACACGTTGTGTTGACTGTTATTGCTACATGGCATCATCTTACGTCGGGGGCGTCAAAGTCGTACTCGTTCCGAAACGCCTTCCTGGAAGACTCTGGGTCCAAACTCTTGTAGAAAGAATCCTAATCAAGCGCCGGGAATAAGCTAACGGGCGCTCAATAACAGCAACTGCTTCGATATCGCACCGCTAAACTTACGATGGACAAGATAACGACCCATGGCAAGTTCAGCTTGCTCACAATGGCCTGGGACAGAGTTGACTTGCCCGACCCTGAGCTGCCAGCAATGCCAATGATGCTGACGTCTGCCCACGGCGGTGCGTAATGTGCCCTCTTGGAAATAGTGCCATCTGCTCTGTCGCCAGCTGCACCGAGTATCACTGCATCGGCATCGGGATTGCCCCGGACGGGAAGAGCGTGATCAGAGTTGTGCATGATTGGTTTGGTTTTCGACTGGGTGTTGAAGACAGGTGAGACAGTTGAGTCACTCAAGATACTGGGCGGCGCAACCAAAGACAACTCCTGCAGAAGTCGAGTGGATTGACGGTTAGGTATAGGAAAGCACGAGTTATTGCAAGAAGACAGGCCGCTGCATTTTCGGTGACTGTTTTGATCGAAGCTGGGTGGGCCAATAAATCGGCACCTGGCTCAATGAAGAAGGTTCTCAACCAAGATGCTGAGACAGGGTAACTGTGTGGACTGGCCGCCTTGCGAGGCAAAGAACGCCCTACCAAAAGGTGCCGCGCTTTGATTGGCCGAGAGCCGCTTGACCTTGCTCCTCTCACCGCAACCGAGGCCAGCCTTCCTTTCGTTTTGGGGCTCCGCTGGCTCTGCCCCACACTTTCCATTTCTTCAACCTCCAACCAACTTCTTTAAATTCGAGCTCCTGCCATCTTCTCTCCAGCTCTCCTGTCTTTTCCATCACCAAACAAACCCTCAACAGTGGGAGCGATTTGGTCCGTCCACGAGCACACACCAATACCAATGTGACAGCGCTACACCCCCCAACACCAGGCACATGTCCAGCTTGAACGCTGCCCTCGCCCTCGACCTGAGCAGTCTTCTTGACATTGGCAACTCAGCTGAATTCCGGGAAACCATCTTTGCTCACTTGCGCGCGACTGCTGCTAGCCGGATGGTATGTCTGCTGGACACCTAACAGTTTGCGACCAAGGGCCATGGGCCATGGACGCTGACCGTTCTCGCTGGTCATAGACTTCCTCTGCGTCGACGGCCACTCCCCTGAAGCATGCATTCGAGGCGCGCGTGGCCGACGTAAAGTCGCCTAAGAGGTAAGCCATCGCATACCTTCTCCCTTCTGCGCACCTTCTCAGCCCTGGCAACATGATGATTTGCACATCAATGGGAATCTCTCCGAAAATTCCGTGTGGAGAACAACATATCTTTGATAAATCCTGACCCGCCTTGCACCCCGCTCTTCTGCTACCACTTCTCCGAAACGAGTGGGAACTGCGCTAACAAGGCATCAGCGACATCAATGCTCTCATCCTCGACTACCTGACGATGGAAGGGTACCCCAAAGCGGCGGCCAAGTTCTCGAAAGAAGCCAACCTGACGCCCCAGCAGGAGGACCCTTCCATCAGGGCTCGACAGAAGATTCAGCAGGCTATCCATACAGGCAATATCGATACAGCAGTATCTGAGCTCAATGAGCTTGATCCAGAGGTACGGACTATCTTCTTTCCTTCCTATACCCTGCTATGATTAGCATATGAGTATCATGCACCACTCATAGGCCTTCGGGCCCTTGATGATGAACACCAACCTTTTATATGAGCACCATCAACATTACCCAATTTTGTTTCAGCGATTACTCCAACCAGTTGTCTAACTTGGTAACAGATCCTAGACAAGGACCCTCAACTGCACTTTTCACTGTTGCGACTGCAGCTAGTTGAACTCATCCGGAACTCGTCCGGAGGAGATATCCAACCCGCGCTGGATTTTGCGACTAACAAACTTGCTCCCCGGGCGGCTACGAACAGTGAATTTTTGCGAGACTTGGAGAAGACGATGGCGCTGCTCATTTTCCCACATGACAACCTGCAGCCCGAGCTTGCGCAACTCCTCCACTCGGACCTCCGTAGAAATACGGCCATAAAAGTAAACGAGGCGGTATTAGTGCGGCAAACCCAACGGCGTGAAGCCGCCATAAGACACCTCGTGAGGATGCGGGCTTGGGCCGAGTCTTCGGCCAGGTCGAAGAAAAAGGACTTGCCCGAGAGAATTGAGCTGGGTCTGAATGGTGACGACAATGACTTTCACGATGTCATTCACGCTAATGGCCACGAGCCAATGATTACGACTTGAGCTGGTATCAACAATGAGGTGCTGGGCCAGGGGTCGTGCTTCTTTATTCGGGGCGTTTAGGGTAGGTTTATGGAAATGTATCGCGCCAGACATACATTAGGGGATGTGCTATGTGCTCTTGGTCTTTGTCATGTTTGTGAAGATATGATGGAGCCCCTTGCAAAAGGACGCATTTGACCAAAGGTCTTCAGCGGAATAGAATTCTCTGTTTGGGCGACTGAATCTGAGACCCCATTCGTACTAGGCATACGGAGTACTAACATGTAGTTGCTTTTGTTGCAATATTGTAAGCCATCCTGTCATTGCCTGGAAACATATTCGTGTCACCAAGTTTTGTTTCCATTTCGTCATGCAAAAACTGTCTTGTCTCAAGTTCTACAGACCTGTAACTCCGCTCCATATATACAAGGATAGCAAATTCACAACCGTGCCAATGCCAGCCACCTTGGTCTCCCGTGCACCGAGCCACCTTACTTCGTCCGGATGTGCTTGAGCTTGTTGGCGGTGTACAGGAAGTTGTTCGCATACGCCTTGGGGGTAAAATGGCGCGTGTTCGGTTCTTGAACAAAGTACTCGTAGCCCTGCTTCTCGGCAAAGGCAATGGCGTCCTCCTTGGTGTTGAAGTTGATATGCGTGCCCTGGACGGCATCTCCGGATGACTGCCAGCCCATCAGCGGGTTCTCCCACCGATGGCCCTTGCCCAGCACGTCCCAGTCCAACCTCCACCTACGGCCAATCTTGTCTCCGGACTGTGTCGCGGGCTTGGATGGCTTATAGATTCTATTTGCGCGCAATGTCAGCGATATATGCCCAAATCTAGAGTAGTGCATGTTCCTGAAAATTGAGTCGTACCGGACTGATCGCGCCTGGATCTCCAAGGGGGCGCCAGACAGCATGCCTGCGGGGAGGACATCCTCGCTGCCATCCTGGATGTGTTTCGGGACGGGCGTCCATGTGCTATGAACACGGAAGGTCAATATCAACGCGACTGCACCAATGCCGCGGGAAGCTCGTACGAAGTAGCCTTGTCCACGGGAATTCCGTAGACGGGCGCATTATGGCTAGGCACCGCCAGCGGCGAGTCCTCCTTCTTCGCGGGAACCGAGGACGAGCTCTCGAAGCGTCGGGTGGCGGGGAGGACTGCTGCCGGTCGGGCAACCTGCGAGGACGCTCCGCGCAGCAATCGCGCCGCCGAGGTCGATGTTGTTCGTAGTGAAGCCATGGCGGCCCGAATTGGCTTTGAATTCGGGGGTAGTTCGATTTGGCTGGCGATGTGAAGCCCTTTCCCAAGAGAGCTCTCTCAAGTGCTTGCTTGCCCTTAGAGCTTGCGGATGCTCGTCGTGGAACAAGCCTCTCAATTGGAACCGCACCCCGCTCTGCAGCGTCTGATTGGCTGAGCCAGGTTACACTGACGAACGCAATAACGTCTTGCCGAAGAGCTGCTCCCATTTTTGGGGCACCTGTGCTGACTGGTTGGCCTGTGCGGGCGTCCTCGTGTGGGTGCTTCTCCGGAAGAGATGGATAGTGGGTCTCAGCGTTTTCCCGGCGAAGTTGCAGGTCTCTGCTTGGCCTTAACAGCTCAAAACCCGAACGACAACATCACAATCGCGAAAGGAGCAATTGGATCTTTTCCACCCCTCCCGAATCCACCACCGAACCGTTGCTCGCGCCGTGCGACCCCAATTTCGAAAATGAGCTTCGTCACCCGCCGGGCGCTTTCGACGCTCATCCCGCCCAAGGTAGGCGCCATTTCGGGCTTCCACCGACGGGAATTGAAGAGACATTTGCTGACCGCACTACGAATTGCAGGTGGCTTCTCCTAAGGTACGATGAATATGCAAACCGAGACAAGATTCGAGCAGCGGCAGTCATGGGGGAAAGGGATTGGAGACGGATGGTTGAGCTGTCGCGACACAGACGCAGAACCGGCCGGGAGGATGGAACGACGACTGGGCACGACCGATCCCATGGAATGGGCATCTGGCTAACACTACGACTCTAGGCGATTGGCGCCGCCCCCGATGCTGTCCGCATGCAGCGCGTCGTCAACTTCTACGAGAAGCTTCCCCGTGGCTCCGCCCCTGAGGTCAAGCCCACCGGTCTTTTCGGCAAATACCAGGCCAAGCACTTCGGCAAGAACCCGACTGGAAAGCGTATGTCTATCGACCCATTCGCCATTTCTGTTTTCTCCGCTGGATTTGGCAGAATACCAGCAGCGAGACTTGCTGACATTTTTATATCTCGGGGGATGTAGCTATCATCCACGCCATCGTCGGACTCCTCATCATCGGATATGCGCAGAACTACTACTTCCACCTGCGTATGTCCCTCCTTGTTTATTGGTTTATAATGCAAAGGTATGTGTACTAATACAGCGCCGCAGGCTTCCACAAGAACAACGCTCACTGAGTTAAGAGCGCGATCGGAGACGGGGTTGGCTTCCTAGCTTGCAGATGATCCAGGCGTGTACATACCATGTTATCAAATAGAGTGAAATGCGGACCAAGCAGTAAACAGACTGCCCCCGGTTTACCTTGTTCGCCTTGCGTATTGCGGTCCTGAGTTTATGGAGACACTGGCAGAACTAATATAGAAAGAATTGGATACAGAGCAGCACTATGTGGTTGTCTACGAGAGAATGAATCACATAAGAGGTTGGTGGGTATTTATCGACTTCTTGCCAATTCACAGTCAATGGCAGTCGGGCTGTTGTTGAAGCCTATTTGATCTTCGTCCTTCTCACACCTGGGCGGCATTGGCAATGCCTACTTACCTACTAGATATGTATGGCGACTGAATTAAGAGTCCTTCGCAACCTCCATTATGCCAAGCGAGAAGACGGAACTGCCGAATATCTAGGTGCCTAAGTTCAAACGTCGAGTCTTCGGCAGGCAGGGCTGGCAGCAGGCTGTGAAGCCCGCGTGACGAGCTGTTTGAATTCATCTGTTATTCGTGAGTGCGATCGGTGGGTTAGCATTGGATTAAAACTACAATAGTGAAGCTTGGGCACAATAGGAGGCCTTTTTAAAATTATTATTGGGCACAATAGGAAGCTCTTCTTCGGATTTTTTGTTGTTGCTCCAGCTTTGGTTCCCGGCCAGTTCATTTCCCGAAATCGTCGACCAAAATCGTCGGCCAAAATAGTCTGCATCTCTCTCTTCCCGAATCTAAAATATTTTCCGATCACCACTCTCCTTTCTTCTTTGATTTTCGACTGCACGATCAAGCATTGCGCGCGCGCATCTTTGAAGAATTACCTCCAACCACGACGTCAAGCAGAGTTACTGTATTTAAGTCGAGTATCAAAAGTCACGACAAGGGTAAGTCGAGTCATGATTTTCTCTACACATTGAAACACGCGCATGACAACAGGATCGGGCGCGCTGGGATATTTTTATTTCAGCAGTGGCTCGCTGGCTCGCTGGCAGCGGAAACCCCTTGTGCATGATAGGGATCTTCCCCTCTGGGGTTGGACCATGCCTTGGCGCTAAGCCTAAAACGGCTGGGCTGGCAGCAGCTCTGACCTTGCCAACCGTGCCGAGTCGTCAGTGGGCGAAAAGACACCACTGCAGTCTGCACCAGCCGCATCGCCTCTCGCAGAACATCACCTCTCCCTCAACATTGCCCGACCTCCGACCTCTCCTCTTTCCTCCACCTCATTAATAACTAACCCACGAGCCAGGAGGCATCGCAACCCCGGTTTTACTTCTTCTCCGCACGCGAGAACGAGGGTACGTATCCGTCACGGTCGCACTTGCACAGCCTTCCTTCCTCCGATCGCCCTCTTTTGGGGCCGGGTCGGTTTTTTGCACCTCGTTTTGCGCACCCTGGCTCAAATGCATGCCGCTGACTGAATTTTCGCCAGTAGCTCTTAAGATACCCCCCCCCCTCCCCGATACCACACGACACCAACTTTTTCCACTCTCGATACCCGGCGACCTGGTGGACGTGCGACTCGTCAATCATCGTCACCCGCGTACCAGCTATTCCGACAATCGTATGATGGCAACTGAGTCACCAAAGGAGCGATCCGATGAAGCTACTGTAACTTCTGACAACGAGCCCGTAAGTCTCACCTCCGCCCGCCACGTCGGCAGCCCCTCGATTCCTCCCTCGCTTCCATGCGCGACTCTGTGCATGTCTGTGTGCTTGTCCGCCCGAGCTGACCATTGCCCGCTTTGCGCCCGCTTCCAGGCCATCCAGATCGATACCGATTCGCACAATGTCAACTCCGACCACCCGCATGTAAATGGCGACGGCCCCGCTAGCGCAGGGACGGACGAAGTCGCGAACAAGCATATCTTAGACATTGTCGACGATCTGGTGCACTCGTCAGAAGTGAGCATTAGTGGAGGATCAGACAACGAGGCCTCGAGAGGCGATGCGAAGCACAAGGATGACGCGAAGGGCCATGTCCGGACGTCTTCGACTGTGAAGAAGCCCGCCTCCTTCAAGGCTATCAGCGTCAACAAGACGTTTCTGACCACCAAGGGAGCTGCACCGAGCGCCCCACCTAAACCCACCGACAAAGCGACCACAGCTGCGAGCTCAGCACCCAGCGCACAGAGCGGCAGCTTGGCCGTCCCGCGGCCCAGATTAGTCGCGAAGACGGGCAGCGGTCTTGTCACGAAGTCCTCTACCGGTGTAAATGGAGGCAAGACGGCGCCTGATCCCAGCGCGGTTTGGAACAAGAATAGACGTAAGCAAACATGGCATATCTTCTTCCGTTAGTGATTGTTTGCTGATAAGCCCTTACAGCTGTGCCTCCGCCCGAGCCCAAGAAGTACACAGACGAGGAGCTAAAGAAGTACGGAATTCACATGGCGACCCGTCTCGCTCCTGACGACCCCAAGGGTCAAGGCCATGCTAATTGGGCAGATATCGATGACGACGACGAGGACTGGGCCCCAGAGACCATTACTTGGCAGGATGGAACAAAGGTCACCATTCCGCATACCGAAGAGCCGGCGCCACCACCGGAGCCTGCCCCAAGACCTGTCGCGGTGGCTCCCCCGCTAGCGCCTGTAGCCGTGAAAGAGAACGGCATCGTTGAGAAACCCAAGTCGCCAGCTCCTCCCAGTACCATATCCCCGGCGCCCCCAGTTAAGACCGCCGTGCTTGGATCCGGCAAGGGATTGATTCTCAAGGGCGTCCAAGAAAAGCCCACCCTCGTCGCAAAGCCCCCAGCTCCTCCAACCCCAGTCAAGTCACCATGGGCACCTATTCCCAAGGTTGACAAGGTACCTCCGGTTGTCATCGACATTCTTAGCCAGCAGACAGCCAGACAGTCCCCGAGGGATGTCCCTATCGCGAAAAGCAGTACTCCTCCACCCCCTAAGGAGATTGCTGCCGATGATTTCAGCCGAGCGGCGTGGCGAGATGGTAACGCGGGCGGAAATAGAGAGCTGTTCAACTCCCAGTCCGGCCGCTATGAACCCGCTCCTGACCGCCGTGGATCACGCCCTGATGCGCAGCACAACCGCCAACCTGCGGTCTTGCAGCGCACCTCACTCCACGATCAGCAAGCTCCGGCCGAGCCGTCTGCCGCATTCCAAACTAACCGCACCAGCGACCAGCTTAGCTATGGGCGCAGGCGAGGTTCGTCCAACGTCAGCGGAGGGAGTGGCTCTTTGATGCGCCGCCTTGGAGCTCACGACTTGCCTATGCCGCCTCCTGAACTCGTCAATGCCAGACGAGGATCTACAACGGGAGAAACCGATAGTCCCGCTTCGCCCAGGAACTTCTCTCCTTCTGGCCTGCAAGGAGGTCCCCGCCACGGCCAAAACTGGCCCACCCGACAATCACCCGCGATGTCTCATTCGACGCCCTACCACCAAAGTGCCCAGGGCCAAGTTGCTCCTCCAGTTCAACAGCCAGCCCTTGTTCCTCTTGTAACGGAGGACGACTTTGAGCTCCAGAAACGTTTGATGCGGGAACGGCGGGAACTTGCGATGAAGCGCCGCTTGGAACAAGAAGCCCGTGAAGAGGCTGAGAAACAGGAGCGAATCCGGCTGAAGTTGGAGGCACTCGGGCCACCTCCGGAGTCAAGCAAGGCCAAGAAGGCTTTGAAAGACCAAGCAACTACACCAACGCAAATCCAGCCTCGTGAAAATCTCCCGGCAGAAGAGACGACATCGACCAAAGAGCAAAAGGCGGCAGAGAAACCTGCCGTGGAATCGGCAGTCTCCGAGCAGTCCAACAAGACAGACTCACTCCCCAACGGGCCCTCTGCGCAAGCTCTACCATCTGCCGAGCCTATCGATGCTCGCCCCCAGCATGGTAGCACACATGCTCATCCTTGGCCCACAACTAAGCAGCCCGAGCTCTATACGACACCCACTTGGGGCGCCCAGCCTACCCCGGTAACAGCGAAGAACGTATGGGGCTCACCCAACAACAACCGCTCCCTTGGCAATGGTACCTTTATCACGGATTTGGGGACTGGGCAACTTGGGCAACTTCCTGCCAAAGCCGGACCTGGTCCGATTGCTCCTCCCAGTGCTGCAGCTGCACGGCAGCCGCCTATCGCACCTCCCAAAATTGCGCCACGACACGAGAGGGGAGCTATGGGAGAGCTCAGCGCGAGCGAGCGGGAGGCCAAGCAGAGCGCTTGGGCAAACACTGTACGTCTTGGTGACAACGCTTTTCAGTCGATGCTCGATGTGCAGTACAAGGAGAGGGAACGCCGCCTTCAGAAAGAAGGCCGAACACTGACCGAGATCCAGCCCGCCATCAAAGATACGTGGCGCCCGACGAAGCTGGATGATAGCGGTGTTCGAGCCGAGTCTGCCACCAAGCAGACCGTCAAAGTTGGTCAGGAGAACCCCTGGGCGGGTCCATCTGAGACGAAGCCATCGTCTTCCCAACCAGCAATGTCGGTGTCTAGCACAACCCCTTCGGAGCATGGACAGCGCGCACAGAGCGCGGCCGCTGGACGTGATGGAGCTTCTGCCTCGATCCTGCCAACCACGGCGCCGCAACAGGTTAGGGGTTCTCGCTTCTTCCCCTCTCGCGACGTTCGTGTCGAGTCAAATACTGAGACGGCACGGCCAAAGTCACCATCACCACCGCCTCCTGACATGGCTGGTCACCCAGCGTTCGATGGCGATGTCACCCATCCACTGGTGTCACTGCCACCACCGCAACCCAGAGTTCGATTGCCGCCAGCACCAACAACTGCGGCACGAGCAGATGCACCAGAGACCACAAGCGCTCATTCTGCCCCCTCCACCAAGTCCCAGGGACCGCTTGCCTGGGCTTCCACAGCTGCGTATAAGGATCACGACACAGCTACGACTGCCAATATGTCACGGGCGTCTGTTCATGACCCGGGCAACTCCTGGCAGGCTAAGATCGACAGTCTCCTTGGTGGGCGAAAGACACACACGCCCCCCAAAACAAGCAACGATTATGCCAGCCGAAACCCGTATGAGCATCCAGGACGCTCGCTGTCGTCTCGATCTATTAGGCCAGCACTTGCTGCCAAGGACGCATTGGTGACAACCAAGGACATGGCCGAGGAATGCTTCGAAGAGCAAGAGATGGGCTCGCTGCCTCCTGTTCGCCTACCCAACGTGGTCCCGGAGATGCTATGGCAGCCGAGCCCGGCGCCGAAGCGTCTTCCAAAGAGCTTATATATCGAGCCCTCGACGGCGAACATGGTCGATTTCAAGGCCAACATGTCTGGTGGTGGAATTATCTGGCGCGTTTTTCTCCCTTATATGGATGGGAGCAAGGACATTACTGTTCCTTTTGGCCGAACTCGAAGCAACCCCCGCCGTGCTACACCGCGTGGCGCCCGTCATCCTTCTGGTCCCCACCGACCGACGAAGGGCAGGGAGAGTTCTTCTTCGTATTCCCACGATCAAGGCGCTGGTCCTAGCGCGTCGGGATCAACCTCTTCGCAGCAGACCAGGAACAGCCGCGGCGGTTACCGAGGCCGCGATAACTGGACTAGAAACTCGGCAGCACCGATCCAGACCTAGGAGTCTCTGGCAGCATCATTGTGATGGAGTGGCTTGAAATGGGGTTCTGTCTACCTCACATTGGAACAGATTCTCGACTCAAACCAACTCGTGTTTTGCCGATATAGGCTTGTGATCTAGCAACGACTCGGCCTGTACACACCCTCTAATTATTAGCATGAATGGCCTACACGGCCTGCTCTATTTTCTTTTTCCAACACTACTTCTCGAATAGTGGTTGTGTACTTTGTACTAGTGCGGAATCTTTTCTAGCGACTTGTTCGCATTCGCGGGTTCAGACCGCTTTTCTCGATCGATGGTGTTTGCAGTCTGGGAATATTCCCAAGCTACGACATTGCTCAGCATATTGGAATGGAGGGGCACGGGACAGGAGCTCCTCGCTTTTTGACATTCTTTGTCTCACCGGCATGGTCTCGAGTGTGTTGTGCACTGGCCCACGCCCAATTGAGGGAAGGAAAACTGCCCTGGGTGGCACGGGGATATGGAAGGAATGCGGAAGAGCAGGGGAGGCGTACCCAGGCGACGCGCGTACTTTTTGCGTTTTTCTTCAAAACTACCACGAACGGACTATGATGGAGGTGACGGGACACACTACAGATGTAAATGTGTCTTGTTGCCGGGTCCTACCCCCTTTTTGCCCATTTGGGGAAGCAAGTGTGGCCTGCTCTCACATAACATATTGGCGGTTTTTGTCTTGGGCAACTACCAAGCCCGACAGAGGAGAGGAATGGTTGTCAGACAGAATGGTCTGGAAAGGGCGATGTAGCTGCGTGATAACATTTTAGTAGCTCTACACTCTGCAGACAAAAAACAAGAAACCCATGATCAGTAAAATAAGTTTTCATTTCAGCTTTGCAACAGTGCAATACTTTGTGTGGTATCATGGCTCTTCCCCTCTCTGACTTTGAAAGATGACGTCGGTGGACGGTGACAAGCTCTAGCGAACACTTTGTTTGACGTTTGACAGGCAGGGATCTCCTGAGCGGGTTCCTACGGGTTCCTACTCGAACAATTAATATCGAACTGCGCGGAAGCTGTTCTCGGACCCGAAAAGGCGTCATTCCCGTCGAGGATCACCCCGCGCAGATGGGAGCCTAGCAACGACGGAAACGGGAAGCCCAGTTGACGCAATTCTCCGCATTTCCCGCCTAGGTCCTGCTGCTGCTCTGCCTGCCACGCCTGCATGGGAGTGGGAACCTTAGCTCCTTTCCCCTCCAAGAAAAGAGGGCCAGCAGCAAATGATACCTCGATATTTCGGACAAGCCTGCAGTTTCAAGAGAAGTGTATTGTCGTCGTTGGCCAAAGGTTCTAATAAGACCTCAGTCTCGTCATCGTTCTTAGTACCTGTTCCGTTATCTCCACTTTTACCACGAGCGTCATTCTCAACAGCAACGACGACGACGACGATAAACATGGTCGCTGAGGCTGGTATGGGTGCCAGCGGCAATGACACCACCACCAAGATGACGCAGACGACGACAACGACAACGACGGATAAGAACAACAAAATGACTAAGCCAAACATGACAGGACAGCACCAGCAGCAAGAGCAGCAGAAAAAGAAAAAGAAACTGATCAACCTCATCCGCGGCTGGCCATCCCCGCACCTGCTGCCCGCAGATTTACTCGCGAAGGCATCCGCCCGCGTGCTCTCCGACCCCGGGATCTTTGTGCCAGCACTACAATATGCTCCCGACCCCGGGTATCAGCCCCTTCGTGAGGAACTTGCGAGGTGGCTGCGTAGGGCTTATTTTCCTTCTCCTGATTCTCCTCTTAGCGGAGGAGGGAGTGGAGGAGGAAAGGAAGCAGAAAACATTTGCATCACGGGCGGGGCAAGCCAGAGCATTGCGTGCCTCTTGCAAAGCTTTACGGACCCGGGGTATACGAGGGCCGTGTGGGCGGTGGCGCCGTGTTATTTTCTTGCGTGTCCGATCTTTGAGGATGCTGGGTTTAAGGGTAGGTTGAGGGGTGTTCCGGAGGATGAGGAAGGGGTGGATTTGGGGTTTTTGAGGAGGGGGTTGGAGGGGATGAGGAGGGATGAGGATGAGGGTGGGGGTGGTGGTGGTGGTGCGGTGAGTTCTTTCTTTTCTTTTTCCGTTCGTGCTTGCTGTCTTGTCAGTTTTGGTTGTTTAATTATGGGCTTTGACTTTTTGTTGTTGTTCATGTCGCTTTCCATGGCTGTGTCAGGGGCTTGGTTTTCTCCATTCAGGTTGTTTGCCTGGATGATGTTTTGTTGTGATGAAGCGTCCCATGATGAGAGATCGCATTCGTCCCATTTTCTCAGGGGGCTGTGACCAAACAACCAGAAGAAAGACGAAAAACTAACTGCCTGCCCATCACAGAAGTACAAAGCTCCCGGCTTAGACCGCAAAATCTATCGGCATGTCATCTATGTAGTTCCCACCTCAGCCAACCCCTCAGGCAAGACAATGTCCCTACGTCGGCGCGAAGGCCTCGTCAAGCTGGCGCGGGAGTTCGACGCGCTCGTCATCTGCGACGACGTCTACGACTTCCTCCAGTGGCCCGTCCTGCAGCCCTCGTCACTGTCCCCATCCACCCTCCCCCTCCCCCAGCCCCTCCTCCCGCGGCTATCCGACATCGACCTCGCGCTGGGCCGCTCTCCGTTTGACCCTCCCGGCAAGGTCTTTGGTCATGCGGTCAGCAACGGGTCCTTCAGCAAGCTGATCGGCCCCGGGATGCGCACGGGCTGGACGCATTCGACCCCCGATTTCGCGCTGGGCGTCTCCAAGACAGGCTCGACCCGCTCGGGCGGCGCGCCGAGCCAGCTTGCCGCGGCGATGATTCACCAAATGCTGGCCAGTGGGGATCTGGATAGGCATCTGGATAATAAAGTCAGGCCGGCGCTGCAGGCGCGCCATGCTGCGGTCGTGCAGGCTGTGAAGCAGGAACTGGGCGGCGGCGATCTGGGGGTCCAGGTGCTGGAGGAGGGCGATCTGGGGAAGGGGATGTTTGGCGGGTATTTCCTGTGGCTGACGCTGCCTGAGGGCGGACCGGATGCGGCCACCGTGGCGGAATGGGCGAAACAGGAGGAGAATCTGATTGTTGCCGAGGGGGCGGTGTTTGAAGTCATTGGCCAGGAAGGGGGGGAGGCGATCCGGTTCCCCAGGAATATCAGGATTTGCTACTCGTGGGAGGAGGAAGAAGATGTGGTCGAGGGGGTAAAGAGGTTGGAGAGGGTGTTGAGGCGGGTACGGGACAAGCCGGCAGATGGAAGGAAAGGGGGTGAGAGTAAGGGCTGGCTGAATTTCGCATAACTGATTGGCAGGACATGTTTGCACGCACCTTGCTAGGTGTATTGGGTATTTCTTTCTGGGTACAAAAGGGAGAGTCTACAATACTCGCTCTGTCATGAATAGAGGGATCATGTTGCCTTCTTCTCTTCCTTGTCTCGCCATATTCCGTTTTTCAGAGGGGGGGGGGGGGGGGGGGACAGAACCATGTCCATACCACCGTCAAATAAAGTACGTTCGAAGAAACAGGCGGTTGATAACCGCTTTTAGGATCTCCCAAATAAAATTTTCTACCTCCCTTCTTGGTGACCAGGCATCAATCTCCCAGTGCCGGCTTGATACCAACAACTCAACTCCTGCTACATTATCCGTAGAAGGATAGGAAGATATTGTCAACTCCAAGGCATATCCCACCTCCCGAGACTAGAGAAATTAAAAAAATCTCTGCCAGGAATAAGAGACACATCACTCAGCGAGAGAACTTGTTTAGATATGCTCACAACCACTACTCGTAACGACGTACAGACTCATGTTCTAAGCTATATGGAGTAGTCAGTTGTAATCTAGAACCTGAACGTATTTATTTATGATTCCAACTTTGAATAACGAGCGAGAACTCGATATTAGCAAACCTATAGTTAGAAATGCCGTGGAAGAATAAAGCAACTTGACACATTAGGTCCAATAATGAAGACATACTTAAATGTGTATGTCTAAACATAAAATCATCTTTGAAATTTCAAATCTCATTGCATTATTTATCCTTTCATGATACAAGCCAGAGACAGAGGCCTAGCTAGGTATTGATCAATACCTTCCTTGCAAAACACAAAGCCTAAAAACTCCTTTCGCCGGCCCGGCTTAGCCGCTTACTAACTGTGCAAATGAACCGACCTGACCAAATACACACACAAGGACATGGGTATATATGTCCATCCGATGCCAATCCATCCCACAGGCATCACATCGCTCCGCTCCAAAATGCTCCTTGTCTATACTCCTAGGTAACCCACATCTAACAACCACATATTTAAATATCCTCAACAGCGCAGTTGGGGTGGAGCACGTAAACGATATTCTGTGCCTGTGCGCTGGTGCCCTCGCCAGCACTCGCTTCGTCATCAGCGGACATGCCTTGGCCCCTAATAGCCATAAGGATGTTGTCCTGCAGAACAAACATTGTCAGCCAATTATTCAGAAACGACAAACCTGAAGAGAAGCTTACCTTGACCATCTTCTTCAACACCTTCTTCGCCAACGCCATCTCATTATGATAATCCTCCTCACCCTCGAGGTCGTTCTCCTTCTGCTCCAGGTACCACTCGATGAGTGATTCGCCATCAATGCCCTCTCCAGCACCGCTCGTTTCGTCCTCGGCCACACGCGTTACAAACATGTTGACAATGGAAATATACTTGTCGTACGAGACAGTCTGCTTCTCGCGCTGGTGAGATGGGGCCGCCGAAGCAGCACGCTGCGAAGCATCAGCCTCCGCCATCGGCGAATCGCCATCCTCATCAGCCGGCGCGATGGCAGCAGCCTCGGCAGCCTGGCGCAGCGCCGCGCCATCTTCAAGCGGTGCCTCGTCGTCGTCCTCTTCGACTTCAACGTCATCATGCTCGACCGAGATGATACTCTGGCGCAGAAGGTTATACGCCTCATTGACAAAGTCGGGGGTAATCTCCTCTACACAGTTGGCTTTGGCAATTGCCTCGGACAGTCGGATCATACTCTCCAGCTGGCGGACAGTGATGCGGTAACTGTTCTTACCGACGCCGCCCTGGGCGTCATCGGCGCGGAGGTCCTTGTACCGCTGCACAAGCACTTCCTTCGCCTCGTCCGTCAGCTCCGGACGGAAGGTACGCGCAAAGCGAATGTAGCGCTGCAACTGCTCGGTGGAAAACTCGGGCGTGACGGCCTCATCGCGGTTCTGGTGGATGCCGACGATATGCTCTGCGAGATGTCGATCCACCGCCTCGTTGCACTCGTCGAGAATGACGAAGAAGAGATCGAAACGCGACATGATAGGAGCGCTCATGTTGATGTTGGCCCGCAGCGTCGTCTTGCGGTTGTACCGCCCACCGACCGGGTTGGCAGCGGCGAGAATGGACGTCCGCGCGTTGAGTGTTGCTTGGATACCAGCCTTGGCGATCGAGATGGTCTGCTGTTCCATGGCTTCGTGGATGGCGACCTGGTCGGCAATATCCATCTTGTCGAACTCGTCAATGGCGCAAACACCGTTATCCGCAAGCATGAGCGCACCAGCTTCGATGGTAAACTCTCCAGTCTCTTCATCCTTTACCACAGCGGCCGTGAGACCAGCGGCAGACGAAGCTTTGCCCGATGTGTAGACAGCCCGAGGCGCAAAGTTGCACACGTACTTGAGAAACTGGGACTTCGACGTCGACGGGTCGCCGACAATGCAGATGTTGATGTCACCACGGAGCTGCATCCCTTCAGCCGTTGCTTTACTGACACCAGACAGCAGCTGCAGCAGGATTCCCTTCTTAACAATGTCGTGGCCGTACACCATGGGCGCCAGAGACTGAACCAGGCGTCCGTAGATGTGGTCGCTGTGTACCATGGCACGGAGATCTTGGATCTCAGCCTGTGTGTACGAGGCCAAAACCGCCTCTTGTGCCTCCTTGATGCTCTCGGCCGTCTCGATCGCGGCACTCCCGGTGAGCGCGCCAACCATATCGATCAAGTGTGCCTCGCCAGATGCGCCAATGGACGACATATCGGGTGTTACCATGCAGGCAAGGAAGGCGAGGCGGTAGGTAAGGTCGCGAACACCAAGCGCCTTTAGCCCACCTACGCCGCTGCCTCCTGTATCGGCACCACGATCGTCGCGGACGGACACGTTGCGGACACCGGGCAACCCCAGCTGGCTGACATCGGGAACCACTATCAACGCGCCGGTGAAAATGCACTTCTCGCCGGCCTTGGCTCGGTCCACGATCTCACCACGCAAGATAACGTCCATGGTGCGCGGCATGCTTCCTGTGGGGATCTCGCTGCTGTTCTCCTGCACACGCAACTTTTGCCAATCGACAAAGGTGCTCTGGCGGATGTCAAGACGCCATGCCAGGCGATTTTGGCATGTTGCGTTGGGGCACTGCGTCGGCTCGGTGTACCGGAAGGTCTGCTCGACGTCAGGAACAATGGCGCGGCAAGCTTCGCAGATAAATGTGGCCAGAGCCAGCTCGGGCCGCACTTCAGACGTGCGCGTGACAGTACCGCTGATGGAGAGCAGCTGCCCAATATTCCTGGCACGCATGGAGCGCACGCGCGACACCAGAGGTAAGTTATAAAAGGCGATGGAGAACAGCTTATCTGTCTGCTGGTTGGCCGTCTTGCTGCCGAGATCAGACTGGCTCGCCGAGCCGCCGTGGCTGGAGTTGGAGGCAGTGTGCTGGCTGGAGGAGGTGGGCTGGCGATGTTCCCGGAAGTATTGCGGCTCATACTTGGCAATCATGTTGTGTAGCGCCGAGGTCAGGAACGGAAGGAAGCGGTAGTATGAGTTCAGGATGGCACCCGCCAGGTTTCCGTTGTTCCATGCCTCGAGGTGCTTGTAGTCCACATAGAAGGTCGACAGGGCATATGTGCGCATGCCATGGATCTGTGCAACATAGTACTTGTCCGTGGTGACAGCGCTTGACGTTGGCTGTCCCGAGGCAGTGGGTACCTCAATGTATCTGTTCAAGCTCATCGTGGTCAGCAAGATGCGCACGCTACTACTGCCTGAGTCGGAGACTGTACCCTTCAATGAAGTTCTCAAAGTGATCCTGGATAATCAGGCCGATCCTGTCCTCCACCCTCGGGATGTTGATGGCATCTGTGGGCCGGGCGCGAACGGGGACCTGGTCGTCCGCAAATCCCTCGCCTTCATCATCGCTCGGGGCGCCGAGACTCTCTGAAGGGGGCGCTCGAGGTCGCCCTGTGGAGGAGTTGGGCTGTCGTTGGCGGGGAGTTCTTGCGGCGTCTGACATCAAGTACCCAACATCGCTGGAGGCGGCCATTGGGGTGGCCATTGTGGAAAAGTAAAAATGAGAGAACGCGTCTAGTACAGCCTGCTTGGACAAGAGCGCGATCAGTTGAGAATAGGTGGTGGAAGTGGCTATCACTTGTTGCGCTCGTCGTCGAGATGGTCAGTGGAGGGCAAGGAAGGCAAAGTGCGGGACGCCTAGTCAATAAAACACGAGAAAACGCGGTACGAAAGTGCGACGCGTTCGGAGGGGAAAAAGGGGATGCGAGAGTGGGGCGGGACTTTAATTACTTCGATAGCTGCATAAGTGGCACTTGATTCCCGCCACAAGCCCCCAGTATCAGAAATCAAAACCGTTATTAATGCATATACTCATAAAAATCATAAATCCGCTGCCCCTGAAAACCACCCCTTCTACCGTGTAGAGTACGGCCTCCTAGCGTACATGAGCGGTGACATTCCAACCCAGTCGCTCTACCATCCCCATGTTCTGCTGGATGCTGTGAACACAGGCGGCTTCCACTGAATACGCTCCGGGTCTATCAAACGCTTTTGCTTGAGTTTGGACTTTTCCCTTTGCTGTATCAGCTTTTCAGGGACTACAATCTTGTGCTCACCCTTGTGGTAGACCTGCATCTTAAGCGCCTGTAGGGTGTGCTCAACATCTTGCGTCGTCATGGCAAGCGCAGAGGCGATTCCCTCGATGGTGCATTTCTCCTCTCGCTCGCTGAACCCAAGAAGCAGCTCGACAATGTTCTCACACCAGTACTGGCGATAACTCAGCAGACCAAGATCTGACAACGGTTTCTCCGGCGAACCCAGCTTTCCCTCAATCTTGGAAAGCTCATAGGAGAACTGGATCAAGAGTCGTCCGTAGCCCTTTCGCTGATACTGGGGGAGTGTCAGAATACAGGCAACGTTGTACCCGTCTGTGCTCTCTTTCTCCTTGGAGAAGTAGCCGATAAGATGACACCCTTTCTCGTCTCTTGTTGTCATGACATAAAACAGAAATGGGTCAACGTCATAGTAGAGCGTCTTGTGGTCGAGGAACATCTTGGACAGAAGGCACAGGTTCCGGCACCAGGTCCGCTGCCGCCGTCCGTCAATCTCAAAGAAGGACACAAAGTCGTCCCGGTATATCTCGTTGCCAGGCGGGTGATGCAAAGTGCATTTTTGCCGATGTCTCGAGAACGATTTGAGATCCCCATAATAACTCAAGCAGAACTCGCAGATAAATATGCAGTCTTCCTGGCTGAACACTTCCGGATATGGCGAGAAATACCACGGGAACAGCACGTATCGGCCAAACTCAACCTTGGAGATGTTTCGGATTCGCGAGATCTCGGCCGGATTCTGCGTCATAGAGCCCGAAGTCCGGAGCTTCTCGATCTCCTCCTCTCTGCTGAAGGACGAAGCACGCTCGCGCTCCTTCTTGGCTAGACCTGCTGGCGTTTCGTCCTCGTCAATTTCCATCTCGTCTGGCCCGATGCCAGGTGTCCCTCCCACCTCTAAGCTGGCGGTGACCTTGTCTTCGGCATCGTCGGTTATAGCTGAGGTTGTCTTATTGAGCTGTGGCTGTGATTCGACAAACTCGGTCCAGGGATGGGGCGTCTGTCCCTCAGAGGCGACCGACTGTTCTCTCTTGCCGACCTTCTTCTGTGATTTCTTGGACGGCTGGGCCTTCTTGGGCACAACTGGGGCCTTTTTCTTATTTCCCTCCTTCTGCTTGTCCTTCTCGGGGTTTGGCCATTCGACCTCCTGGTCAAAGTCTATCCTGTTGACGGGTACCCATTCGTCTAGTCGCTTGTTGAAGTTATCGAAGTTGCAGTAATATTGCCGGCCACTCTTGGTCTCTTTGATGCTCAGAATCTCCGCACGACGAGGCTGGCCGTCCTTGACCACCAAGGCAATGCACCCGACCCTATAAGTTTGGATTAGTCAGCGATTTGAAGACGGATGCATTCCGGATTGGCGACGCGAGGCCACCGCGATGCCATCAACTTACTTGAGCGTGTCCGGGGTTGCCTTGCCCTTTAGTCGTGGCCCATCCGAGCCGACCGCGGCATCTCCATTCGTGGGGCTCATGATGAAAATACGATGGCGACGGCCTGAAACTGATGAAAATCGTGCTGTACAACTGATTTCGGCAAAACGTCGTCAATCGCGACGAGGCAAACAGTTTTAGTGGATGGTGATGGTTACGGTTAAGGGTCAGAGGTTAGGGGTTAGAGGTTAGAGGTTAGGGGTTAGGGGTTAGGGGTTGGGGGTTAGGGGATAAAGGTTAAGGTTAGGGGTTAGGAGCTGGGGTTTGGTATCAGAAGGTGGCGCTGGGCACGGACTATGACATCTGTTTATCGAGATTTAGGTCCCAGTTTAGAGTTTCTGATGCTAATGGGATATTTTTGGAGGGGCAGAGGGGCAAACACGTAGCGCTAGACCTCTGCGCCGCCACGTGCTTTTGACTTTTAGGTGGTTTGCCCAAGAACCTTGCGGGCTCTTTTGACCGCAATTGCGGGGCCTTTTCCAGTTGACAGGCGGAGCCTCCCTTGCATGCAAGCTACCTTTTTTTATTTTTTCCAACCAACGTCTGGTGAAGACAAGAGTCGAGTCTCATCTGAGCACTCAAAAGACCAAAACTTGATAGGACTCTCCGAATCCCTATGTTTTCGGAGAGACTCATTCATAAGTAGTACACAAAATAAGTTTGCACTTGGGCTCCCAATTATTGCCCCATCACCAACTCACAACAACATCCAATTGTCCGGGACAAAAAACTACCATCCATATCCATATATGAGAAGCAGCCACTCAATCTATATATCCCATCATCATGGCCCCGGAGCTCTCATCCAACTGGAAAAAGCTGCAAGCGCGGATCAAGGCCGAGGCGCTGCCGCCACACAAGCGCAAGGCCGCCCTCGAGGACGACGACACACCGGCGGAGCCTCCCCGACCTCCCAAGAAGCTCAAGGAGTTCCTGTCGGGAACCAACAAGGTCCGCGTGGCGCCCAAGAAAGGCCGTCCGGCTCCTCCGCGTCATTCTCCTCCTCCGCCTTCCACTACCCCCGCAGCAGCAGATACCACAGTCCCGGCCACTACCACCACCACAACAACTCCAGTGCCCTCTTCGTCCGCAAAGAAGCAGTCCACCGCCAAGAAGCCCGCCGCTCTCCCCGAACAATCAGCAGTAGCAGCAGCAGCAAAGAAACAGCCCCTCCCCAAGAAAAAAGCCCCAACCCTCGCCCAGGCCGCCCAGAAGAAGATGGGCACCACGCAGTCCTCCATAATCGACGCAACCGGTCCCGGCGGCGTCTCGCCGTCCCTGGCCCTCTGGGCAGCAAACAATGACATCTCGCCGGAAGACGTAGCGGAGGCCTACGGGCTGGGTCTCAAGAAAGGCAGCTCGATGCTATACTCATCTACTGGGTCTACATCCGCGGTGAGGCCGAACGAAGGACTAGCGCCGGACGTCGAGGTGGGCAAGTACGTGGCCATCGACTGCGAGATGGTAGGCACGGGGGACGGCGGGCACGGCAACATGCTCGCGCGGGTCAGCATTGTCGACTTCCACGGGCGGCAAGTGTACGACTCGTTCGTCAAGCCGCAGGAGAAAGTGACGGACTGGCGGACGCACGTGAGCGGCGTGAGCCCCAAGCACATGGCTACGGCACGGGACTACGAGGAGGTGCAGGCTACGGTGGCAGAGCTGCTCAAGGACCGGATTCTCGTTGGCCACGACGTGAAGCACGATCTCGAGGTGCTCCGGCTGGATCACCCGCACAAGATGATTCGGGACACGGTCAAGTTCCCTGCTTTCAGGAAGTACGGGAGTGGGCCGAAGCCTGCGTTGAAAGTGCTGGCGCAGGAGCTGTTGGGTCTCGAGATCCAGACGGGACAACACTCGAGCATTGAAGACGCACGGGTTGCTATGTTGCTTTTCCGGAAGCATAAGCAGGCATTCGACATGGAGCACGCGAACCGCTATCCGGACACTGCCGCTCAGAAATCCAAAAAGAGCAAACCAAAGAAATCAAAGAAGAGCAAAAAATAAACATCACACTAGCAAATATATACCCGGCTTTTTTTCAGTCTCCATTGGGAAGATCGTGTGTCAATGGTGGTGTATTTACATACTGCGAGCCTGTCTGTCTAAGAGATGCCTTTTTATGCTGTGCGCACGGCAGCAACAGAGGTTTCATCACAACTCCTGGGCTGATCCCCGTCATAAGTCCACGAATTATTCCCCAGTAGAGATGAAGCCGCCCAACGCTTGCCATAACTGCACCTTAATCACGTCGACAAGCAGTAATCGGAGGCATATTACAGAGGAATGCCCTCCATCAGCTCCAAAGCGCCCTCTCTGCCCACGGTTATGATGACGTCTCCCAGCGTCTTGGTCATGAAACCAGCCTCGCAGTACGTGAAGTAGTACTGGTCGTCGCATTAGTGACTTCCTCGGCTGCGAATATAGGATAGTCAATGGGTTCCATCTTACCTCCCACTTGTTTCGGAAGACGTTCATCTCCTCATCGGACAGATTCGGGTGCTCAATCCGAAGGGCTGGGCGGATTTTGCTCTCGAAGTTGGCCAGGAAGTCCTCCTTCCAAAGTCGAAGAGCCTTGGCGTAGTGTCCGCCAATGTTCTCCACATTCTCAACAATCAGGGTGCCATGCGACTCGGCAGAGATGTGGTTGATCAGTTGCGAGATAGACGGGAGGTATCCGCCAGGGAAGATGTAGTGATTGATGAAGCTGGACGACGGTCAGCGTGATCACGTGCACTAGAGACCAAATTATCTTACTCCTCGCTCTTGGAGTACTGCTTGTGGCGTCCCTCGGGCATGGTGATGCACTGGAAGACGGCGATACCTCCCTCCTTCTTAAGCAAGCAGTTGATGCACGCAAAGTACGTGCTGAGGAAGTCCTCTCCCACGGCCTCCAGCATCTCGATGGATACAATCTTGTCATACGGCGTCTCCGGAACGGGCAGATCCCGGTAGTCCTGCAACTTGATCTGGATCCGGTCAGAGTATCCAGCTGCTGCAATACGCTGCTCAGCCAACACCTTCTGCTCCTTGGACAAGGTCAGGCTAGTGACGCGGCATCCAGTTGTACGCACAGCCTCGATGGCAAACGAGCCCCAACCAGTGCCAATCTCCAGCACATGATCTGTCGACTTGATCTTGCCACCGTCAATGAATCGATGGAGCTTGGTCATTTGCGCCTCGTACAACGACTCCTCTCGATGGTCCTGGGAGGACGGGACCTTCCAGATAGGGCATGAATAGGTCATGTCAGGAGATAAGAAGGCCGCAAACATGTCATTGCTGATATCGTAGTGGGCTGAGATGTTCAAGAGAGCGTTCGAGAGGGTATTTGTCGAGCGAGCCAAGTACGTGGCCGCGTTAGAAATGGTAGATGACAGAGTCGTTGCGTTGTTCAGCTTGTCCCGATTGACAATGAACAGCTGGAAGAAGGAGGTCAAGTCGGCACACTCAACCTCGCCAAGCATGTAAGACTCCGCAAATCCCATGTCGGCGAAGAGAAACAGTCGAATCCAGAAGGCATCGCTCTTCACAACAAGTTCAACGCGAGGAATTGCGGTAGCCTTGCGGGATCCCTTGACTCCGTTGGTGAGAGTCTCTAAGCTATGATTGATGGTCAGATTGTCGAGTTTGCTCGGCGTCAACTTCTGTCCGTAGACAAAGCGCTGACCTGCCGGCTCGTCCACAAGCAGAAGAGTGCCGATCTCAATGGCTGCGAAGAGGGACTGAATGGCGGGCCGCGCAACGGAGAGTCCGGGGCCCCAAGTAAGGCTGCCGAGCTTGCTCCGAAGATAGGCTGTGCCGCGGTAGAGAGGGCGTGAGACGATTTCAGGCAAGGCCGGAACGGACATCGAAGGTGCCATGTTTGGTGGCACGCGGGGTGTGAAGTACGTCGATCGACAACGTCTTATATATAGTAAGAAAGAGAGGGTGGAAGCGATGGGTGCCGCTTGCCAGAGACAGGGCAGAACAAGAGAGGGCGGAAGAAACGAAAGAGACCCGAAGACTGGGTAAAGTAGAGCAGGAAGCACAGAAAACGCTGGCCTGAAACCCGTTGAGGGGTGTTTTGGAGAAGTGAGGCTGGCAAGGATGTTGCTCGACGATCAGTGTGAAGACCAAGATCAGACGAATCTCCCGATATCGGGATGGTATCCGCCTAACCAGTGCTTGTCAGATAAAGGAGCGTGGTAGTCGAGTTTGAGTCTGCTGTGGGAATCTCCCTGCCGAGAGGTCGAAGCGTTGGAGGAGCTGGGGGTGCTCAGAATATGGCAGGGAACTGTTCGCCGTGTTGTAAGGGCAAACCGTTCAGGCAGGGGATGTGGGGCTGGTTGCGGGAGGGAGGGAGGGGCCCGTTCCTGTGCCCGAGTGAAAGGTCGAGACTGGTTGGTGGACTGGGCGAAGTCTAAATCCAAGAACGAGTGATCAGCAACAGAAGAAGCCGGGAGCTGGGAGACGGGAAGCCGGAAGGCCAATGTTGAATGGAAGAGGAGGACCGAAGAGAACTTGTGCTGCGGGGACGAAAGATATTTATTATAAGTACCTAGGGAGACTGGCGGTCAAATGAAGGTGGCGACCCTTTGATCAGAGAGTAAGGAGGAGAGTGCATATGTGGGGGACGACTGGTGACAGGATGCAGCTGGCGGAATATGGGAATAGGATGAGGTGGGGGCAGGCGCACTCGAAGTCTAAAGACCAATGATGGGATGAAAGTTTGCCGTTCTGGGAAGGAACGCCATGGCGTTCTTGCATACCTGTGAGCAACAGTAGCTGGTGGCCGGAGCTTGAACGGCGCCGTCAGATTTTGGAGAGGGTTTGATATCTCAGTTCAGCTTCACATCAACTTGGGACGGTCTGGCGAGGCAGGCGCCGTGGCCGACTGGGGGGTCATCTGCAGCCAGACCGCCAAAAGAAATCATCACGATCTCGAGACCCCTGCTCGCTTTCACGATCTCCTACAGATCGGGCGCGGAAGCGCAGGGACCCAGCTCTGATATCTCGAGAATGGAAGGTGCAGCGCGGCATCCCGCTCCACATTCGGTCTGCTGTTACGGATATCAAACGCGTTTCGAGAGAACGATGACCAAGCAACCAGCAGCTCCCGTTCCTTCCACGATTGGGATACCAGATAACCATTGTGATGATCGGGGCCCGTATTCGGGGGCTCAAAGAAGGGGTCAATTGAAGTGCCCCTACCTACCCTTTGGCTTTGCAAAGTCGGCGGTCGTCAATCATCCAAACCTGATGTCATCTCGACCTGGCCCGAGGGCCTGTCAGAAAGGTACGTATTTCTCTGGGAGCAGAGAGTCTGGTCAGGTACATAACCCAAGCATCTCCATTTCCAGGTCGAACACCTTGGCATCCGACGAATTGCCGGCAACGATCAAACAACTCGACGTTCGGACTCTCCGTTTCGAACCAAAGCGAGCAGTCGACGGTCTAGAAACAACGTGGACACTAATGAAACATTGATAGCTACTGTAGGTCAAGGTCACCGTCCATGAGGCGGAATGCTAACAAGCCTGCGTGACATGACTTCTCCACACCCCCGACCCTGAGGCTGTGGAAACTGGGGTACCCCGCGACGAGCCCGCGACGGAGGTAGGAGGCTTGAAGTCAAGCACCGCCAACGGGCAAAGTTGACTTCTCAGAACTAAGGAACGCTTGAAGCTTGCCCGTGTCATGACGACTGCCCATGTGAATTTGCCATCCTGACGCTCTCGACAATCTGCAAACACAAGATAAGGAAACGGGCACCGCTCTCCAAAGTATGATGGCAAGAATGGGAAATCAGGTTCCCAACAGAGGGGAAGATAAAGTTTCGGTCGGTAATCTGATAAAATCCAGGGTCCTTCCCCAATTGGAACTCAAGTCTGCAATGAGAGGCGACACTAGAACTGGAGGTGTGGGAGATCCTTGATTGATACCAAGCCGTCTTGCAGGATGGCATCTTCGGATCCGCTGTCAAATGTCACGTGCGGACGAGATAAGGGTTGAAACAGGGGGATGCGTTAAGTGGTACCAGGGGATGTGGGTGTGGGCCAGCCAGATCCCGCCGCAGGATCGCGTCGCGTCGTCCCGAAACTGGAACCTTGGCGACGGGAGAGGCACCAAACTTCCGTAATCACCAGAAACCTTTTCTGATATTTTCCTGCAAAACTGTTGTACATACAAAACACTTGGTGTGCCTCTCCAAAGCAAAGGAAATAAAACCATGAAAACAATGTCGTCGCAGCAGCCGGTCCTCCGTCTAAATTCAGACTCATCGGCCGAGAAAATGCCAAAAGCGACACCACACCTTCTCCCCTGTCGCGTCCACCACACAGGCTCCATTGAGCCCGTTCAGTCCTTCTGGGACCCCAAAAAGGGTGAAGATGGCAGCAACACAACCTACTTCCGCGGCCGCCGACTCGTCGGCCAGACGGTGGCATTGCCAGAGGGGTATCGCGGCGTCATTGCTGTGGCTACCGAGAAGAAGGAGGAGACCGCCACCGAGCAGACGGAAGTCGTGGACCTCGAGGCCGACAAGAACGCCACAGAGCATGAGAGCTTGCAAGTTCAGGCCGAATTCGACGAGATGGTGATCTGGAACCACGAAGCAACAGTGGACAGCTCGGCTGATCCGTATGCCAGGGGCATGGAGGAGTGGGTGGCGCTTGCCGACCAGGTATGTTTTGTTTTACCTTGCCCTGATGGAAGCATATTTCTGGTTTCATGATGGCTAATCCGTAATCCAATAGATACATTCTCATTCTACGCCAAATAAAAAGTGAAGCAAGACATGATCATTATTGTCTATTGAGATAATGAGGTTACAATTGTCTAATTGTCAGCAAATGCCGAGCCGCGTAGCCCCGGACTCGGCTTGGACTCTAGGGATTTACAATGTGGTCTGTAAGTCTTGAGATGAATGAAGGTCTGGAACGCCTTGGGGAAATAAGATCGCAGATCAAAAGCGCAGGCAGGCATGCTGTCATAAACTCATGGAGGGACGAAAGTGGTGTCACGCTCTCAAAATCACCCCAAAGAATGGAAACGGAGGATAAACAGATTAGCGGCTAAAGGTGATGAATAGGGGAGACTAGGCCACTAAGTGTTATAGTCACGAGAAGTCGTTGGATATCATATCTGTCCGAAGTGAAGGTAACCATAACGTATCATAGGTACCTAGTGTGATTGTTCAGATCAATTGCATGACGGGAAGTTCCTCATCGGACGCATAATATTACCTAATCATATTCTTCACCTTGAGCTCAAGACCATTGAGAGAAAGGGCGATGGGCATTAAGTCCATTGACACTCCTGAACCTCGAGCGCTGGAACGAAATAGATGTTAAGCTTTTTTTTTTTTTCATCATTTATTTGCTTGGTCTCTTTTTTCCTCAAAATTAAGCAGTGTTTTAGAGACATGATCCGTACATACCGACCAGATTCTGTTGTGTTTTCTCGTGTAGTAGGAATTGGGTTTTGTCTAAAATGACTTTTTCACCCATCTGTCAAGTTCTACAACATGCCTACACATTTAGTTATCCAACAGCACAGTCATAGAAAAAAGGGCTCGATAGATTTTAGTAAGCAGGTTTTGTATTCTCAGTTCAAACTGTTCATACTGACAACGGAATAACTAGAAACGAAAACTCCCAATCCGTCCTCCTGGGAAAAGAAAAGAAAAGAAAAGAAAAGAAAAGAAAAGAAAAGAGAAGAAAAGGGGTGGAGTCATGCAAAGTCATCAAACACGATAGAGACATAATTAAGCATCGTCATCATCACCATCATTAACAACCCAAAAAATCAAGCAGCCCTCCGCTCCCGCCCACTGATCAAATAAATCCCCGCCCGCGCCTGCAGCAGCGGATCATCCGACGGCTCGACCCCTTCGACGCGCGGGATCGGGTCAAAGATGACGCTCTTCTGCTGCGCTTCGTTATCCCCGGGCGCAATCTGCGTGAGGCTGATCGTCCCCAGCTCGACGATCTGGCGGGTCTCGGGCCAGTGCGACGTGTTGTCGTCTGTCACGTCGCCGTCCTCGGCGACCTGCGCGGTCAGTTTGTACTCGATGGGTCCGGCCGCCAGGAGTTGTGGGAGAGCGTCGAAGAGGTAGGTCCCTGGCCTGGCGGCGGCGGCTTCGTCGGTCAGGTGGGATACGCCCGCCGAGGGGATGATGCGGTAGCGCTGGATAAGCGGTTTAGATAATTTTCTCGGCCTATGGGGTAGGGGGTAGGGGGTTGGTGGGAGGAAAGGGGAATGGGGGTAGAGAAACATGAGATTCGGGTAAGGCATTGGATTGTGTGTGATAGTACTATTAAGGACTAACACATAAAAGAGGAGAGACGAGTTGTGGGTTGGGGGAGATAACGAAAGGAATGAGTTATTATGTAGACGAGAAATGTCATTAAAAACCGGTGAAAAGGTGTAGGATATCGAGGATTAGAGAAGCAGGAATTGGGTTAAGTAGGCGAGGTTTGAGGCCGAAGAGAGAAAAGACAAGTTGCAAAGCACGTAAAGAAGTATACACACATAAGCACAACTTAAAGTTCCTAAAAAAAGGAAAATGAAGAGAGAAAAAAAAAGGAAGAAAGATGGTTTACCACAAACGTCCCCTTCCCATCCTTATCCACCAACTTAAACGCATTCACAGCAAAGAACTTCTCCGTCGCAAAGCTCTCGGGGAACGGCTTGGGCAGCTGCACGAACGCCAGCGCTTCCGGGTGGCCGCCCAGATACTCGCCGATGGTGCCCTCCTTAAGCGCCGTGAAGAAGGCCAGCGCGTCCTCGCCCGTGCGGCCGGGAAAACCATCGGCCGCGTGGGCGATGATGTCGGTGTGCACGCGGCGCGGGGCCTCAGCAAGCCGAAAACGCACGGCCAGGCCGCGCGGGTTGCCATTGGGGTCGTTGTCGGGCAGCTGCGGGATTCCCGTGGAGCTGGAGAGGCGGGCCAGGACCGGGGTGGACGGAGCGTTGAAGTGCTGCGCTTTGGAGAGGCTGGCCGCCGCCGCGGTAGGCGTGAAGGTTCCGTCTAGGAGGATGCCTTTGGCGTGGGCTGGGAGGGAATTAGTATTGTGTGATTATAAGAGGAAATCCAAGTTGCATCATGATATGTGATACGAACAATGCACTGTTGGAAAGGGGGTGGCGGGTAACGAACCGGGACGGCAGCCTGGGTGAGGACCAAAGATGCCCTTGAGTGTCCCGACAATGGCCTTGCTGGTCTCGACGACCTTCTCGTCAGTTGGAAGAGGCATTGTGACCTCAGTGTCGAGTGTCTTGAATATGTCGATTGAAACAGGAAAAGAATATCTATTTAACAAGAGGGGTATGTCAAATTGAGACAGATGTGAGAGTGATAAACTGTTGGTCGAATGTAAACAAACAAGTGGAAAGCTCACTGGGCTCCGAGATGGATACCTATATATAAGTCAAGCAGTTTCAACTCTTACCACCAAACCCCCAAAGAGACATATCACACCACCAAACTCCTCTCTTTTCATAATTACAAAACCCCCCGAAAGAAACAAAGACCCATCTCTTCAATGTATCTCCCAACGTGCCTCGTGGTTCATCCAACACTGATAGGATCCCACCAACCGGAGCATCACCCCATGGCTCCCACCAAGGTTGCCGCGGGGGGGTTGGGTTGCTGACTGAGACTGAGAGTAACGGGCTGAGCCGCAGAGCAACCTTCTCCTTCTCTAACCTATTGGATGATAATAGAGTCAACAACCAGTGACCCCTAGCTGCATGGCGGGGCGGGGTAGGTGGTAAGCAAGCAAGGGAGGAGAAGATAGGCAGGAAGCGCTTGTGCAAGCCGTGCTTCTCAAGGACAAGGGACGCGCAACACAAGCGATGTTGTGTTGAAAAAGTTGTATGCAGGTACCTAACCCATGTCCTTGTTGTCTGGTGTGTATGATAAAAGTCTACATATTGCTGGGGATTACTCACGTCACCGCCTCGGTTAGAAAAGCCACAATCAAAGCCGCCGATAAAGGAGAAAATACTTGATTATGTCATATACCATAGCGTTTATTCGGACCGCAGGACGCTGACTCCTGCTATTTGGCCCACATAGGTCTTTTTTCATGAGCCTACCCAAAGAGAGACAGTCTTACAAGGAACCGATGCAGAATGCTTTTTTGACCGCGCCGAAAGAAATAAAAACCCCCCAATCATTCACTTCCTACTGCTTGGCCGTTATGTGAGCGCGGGCGCCTTGGGGTCCTCCATGCATTGATCAACTCGCATGAGCCTCTTGCCGCTCGCCTTGGCCAGCTTGATGAATTCCGGCAGGTAAGAAATGGTTGAGTTGTGGAGATAGTGCATGACCATCAGGTTTCCGCCCTTGGCCAGGTCACGCTTGAACGCCTCCAGTTGCTTTTCCGGGGTTGCTGACTCGGCCCACAGCCAGTCCTCGACATCGATGCTCCATCCCACGATGTATGTGTTTGGATCCTTGAGGTTGGCAGCCAGTCGTTGCCGCATGCGCGCGCCTTCGGTGCCAAAGGGTGGCCGGAAGTAGTTGGAGTGCCCTGAGCTGCCAAAGACCTGCTTAACGGCACCAATGTCGTTGTTGATCTCCCAGTCAATGCTGGCCTCGTCAGGCAGGCCTTCCATCTTTGGGTGTGTGTATGAATGCAGCGCAATCTGATGACCGCGCGCTGCCATGTCCTTGTAGATATCCCCCAGCCCCGTCGTCTTGTCTAAAAGCGGCAAGCCAACGGTGAAAAATGTCACGGGAATGTTTGCTGCCTTGACCATGTCCATGACTTGCTTCGCGAGTGCCGGGTCACCATCGTCAATGGCGAAGGCAAAAGAGTTGGGCCGTGTGCATGAAAAGACAAATTTGCCTGACGGTAGTTTACTCGGCATGATCCAGCCGGTGGGGACCTTGTCCACAATTTCCATTTTGGTAATGACAGTTGGCTCCTTGGTGTAGAAGCCTCGAAGGTTGAAGCCCAGGGAGCGGGTGAGGTTGATGTTGAAGTGGTTGATGGGCATATAAATATCACTCGTCGACGCGTACCGAGCCGCCTCCAAAGAGTCCCATGTTTCCGGGAACGGTGAAATCGTCTCATCACAGAGAGAATTGTGCTGCTGCATGGCCACACTGAACTTATTGCTTCCAGAGTAGGCAATGTGCAGGTAGGCCCCGGAATAGGCTCTCATGTCGGCACATTTATTCGCGAGCTGTGTGTTCCAGCTTGCGTCAGAATCGTTGGTGAGAATGGTCATTTTGTTCGTTCCAAAGGTTGCAGTCATACCGTCGTCGCCACCATGCCACTCTCCAAGGGCGTTTGTATTCGCGTTCGTGAACGAGTCAATGACAAAGTTCTTTGCCGCAGAGACTGGCACCGTTGCTGTCTGCAGCCCACCCTGGGCCGGTACGACGCCAGTCGGGGCGACATACTCGGTGGCCGTAGTGCCGCAGTAGAACGACATCGGTCCGAGAATGACAGCCGCATTGAAGTTGGACAAGTAGATCATGTTGAGCTTGGTGGTGTCGACGCCAGTGAAAACTGAGAAGGGGAACCAGTATAGTCTCTCTGTGCCGTCAAATGTCCACTTCAACTGGGCTGTCGTCTGTGTAGCCGTCTTGAGGTTGCTAGAGCCGCACTTATCAACAGAGGCGAGCGTCACAGCAAAGGTAGTGCCACGCGCAGCTCGGATGCGCAGCGAGATGCCTCCATACTGAGTCTTGGCATCCAAGCATCCAAACTGGCTGTAGAAATACGAGTCGGTGCTCGACGGGGTGAGCATGACCCTGTGGCTGTTGACGACAATAGAAGCCATGGAGCCGTCATCGCTGGAAGCTTGCCCCATGGAATTGTAGCCGAGGAAGGTCAGTCTCGATTGCGACTCCCAGTCATCGATAAGCAGGTTTGAGCAGGCTGATGGCTTCGGAGTAGCAGTTGTCGAGGGAGGTAGTGTCGATCTCGTAGACACAGTCGTTGGCAACGCTACAGAGATATACGTCAGTTATCAGACGCATTATGGCATGGTGGGGGAATGCCGCCATACTCGTTGTGACGGGAGGAGGAACATCTACGGTCCCGCAGACCAATGTAATGTTTCCAATACTCCATTGCGACCCATACGACGAAAATACCGACCACGCCAGCCCAGTTATGGAATCGTAGTTGGGCGTGCCATCAAAGCCGAGGAGCGGCAGTGTGACAGTCTGGCGCTGGCCAGTCAGGTTCTCAACGACAGTCCATGAGCTGTTGTGGCCGTCGGTGACATTGCAGTTTGCGGTGCTTTGTAACTCGAACCCAAATGATGCGCCAGCGGGAGCCTGGACGGTGAACTGAATCCCGCCATAGCCATTGGTCACAGCCTGTTGGCATTCGAACGACTCGTAGAAGTACGAGAACTTGTCCTTGGGAATGAAGACAACCTGGCCGGCTGAGGCGGCAATCGAAGTCATGGATCCATCATCTGGCACCCAAAGACGAAGGTTAGCGAGTCGATTCGAGAAGAGGAGGCTTAAAGACAGACTGACCTCCGTTGCCCCAGTCCAGGTTGTTTGTGCCAGCAGTCCACTTGATGAAGTTGTCGATCACCAGGTTCGATGTGCAGGTGGCAGCACTGGCCACAGAGGCGGCCCAGAGGCCACCAGCCAGCCCGGCTACGAGTTGACGATCAAACAACATGGCAAACAGCAATCGTGAAGAGATGGATGGTGGGAAGTTTCTCTTGGCATTAAACGGGCGTGCCCGAGGATAGATATATCTCGTCAGCCACTGGCCAAGTCAACACAACGGCATGGGAAAGACGGCCCCAGATCCTGGGGACGCGTCAATACCAAGGAGACCCGTATATTGAGCGAATATCCAGAAGCCTTGGAAGTATTCTATCATGTTTGGGACACGCACCCCAGACCCGCCCTCACTTTGGACATTTTCAGCGCAGATGTCGGGCAGAAGCGAGCCGGACATGGATTCGGTCCCAAGATTGTTGTTTGTGCCGCCAAGTAAAATATCCAGGTGGGCTCAAGTATAGGGCTTACGCCATGGGCGGCGGAGGGTAATTAAGAGGGGCGGCGTGGAAGAAGGGATAAATCGAAGATGCAACGAGCCGCTGGGCTCGCGAGCATCCAGATACAATTTCCCCGCAAACTCGTCTTCGGCTGCATCTCAGCAATCCGTATGCGGACTATGCTGATGAAGAGATTGTGAGCAAGAAGACAAAAAATCTGTTTAATCGATATCAGATACGGAATGTATCAGCTTCCTCTGAATCTGCAAGTCGTCACTTGACTTCGTGAGGAGGATAAAATGGTATCTGATATCATCGTTTTTCCAAAGCCCAACGTGAATGGTTCCTTCGGACGAATAATGAAAATATCGATGGTTCCTTTGACAACTGTCAGTCACTAGGCGAGAAGTTGATGATTGCCAGTATCGGGCATCACGAAGGAATGCAACAATCCAAGGTGATTGATAGGGAGGGGCCGTGCCAATAAATTGTTTAGCCCTGATGGGATATCCAAGCGACGAATCGTACCAGACTCTGAGCACTGGGCAGGATCTGCGCGGCCAACAAGATCCGAAGGGAAAGAACGAAAGATGCAAACTTTCAAAGACAGAAAGAGCTGTGGCGTTTAATCTCGCTGGTGAGGAGGTAATGGCTCGGCAGTCACTCTTCGCTGCGGGAAGCGAAGTCTTGGCGTGCAGATCTGGGGTCCGGGGTGACAGGAGCGAGGAGCCCTCTGCTCCTTCCGCTCCCGTACCTGCAGAGGCAGAGAGATCCAGACCCGACAGCCCATTGGGTGGTTCCATGATTGATGGACAGCTGCTGCGCAAATTTCTGCGGCGGGTGCAGAGTAAAGGTTCGGCTGCGACTTTGACTTGGGCGAGAGGCCTAACCTGGCAGCGGCACTCCCAACATACCTTATGCGCCCGAAGGCCTCGCCAGGCTGCACTGTCGGAAGAGAATGTACCACTGCAAATTTCTCCGTCACTCGACATCTTCCACCTTAACGTTACCTCTCTCGCAAGATCCTTCGTCCCACATCAGCTTGGTGTTGATCATTCAGCCGAGCTGGCTAATGTTCGGCCAAGCCTCCCGCGAAAGAGCGATTGAAACACATGTAGAAGGGCGACATCAGCACATCCAACAAATCAGCTCTTTTACCGCCTTGGGTTTGCCTTGGATAGGTCGCTTCCCCACACGGCTCATCTCGAGATACGATAATGCCATTCCGCCAATCCCCTTGTACAACGTGAACGAACATCGTGACCGAGAAAAATGCAGACAGCCAAGATGTTCGAGAAACCAGCTCGGTCTCGGGACAACTTGGCAATGCCGAAGACCAGCTTGCGCGTCCTTGCGTGACTTGGCGATATTATCTGAGAATATGTTTCTCGACGACAACTACCCGGGTCGTCCGCCATGGCTGCCCGGCACTTGATCCGAGTGGCCGGTCGTGAAGTGTAAACCAGGAATTAGAAACTGGTGGCAATTCGAAGATTGCTGTGTCCCATTGAAGCCGTAAATCCGTTCTTCGAACACTGTCCTGCTGAGGCAGAAATGGAAATAGTGCTTGTGCTGGTGTGTTGCAAAATTCTGCTGGGAGGCTTCAAGAATGCCGTGCTCCCTCCCGAGCATGTAACCTCACCGAGATGGCTGCCTAATGTAGGGAAGGTAGGTAGATATCTGGCAACAAAAAATTACGTAGGTGCTTATCTTCTGGCAAGACAGTGACCTTAGTCTCTCCCGAGCCCTTCATAAGGCAAAGGGCGAGATGAAAAAAGTACACGGAAGGAAGGGAAGTAAGGAAAAGGAGATATCAAAAGGGAAACAGTGGACATAATGGACCTGCTTCTATCAGTCGAGAAAATGGTTTGCACGTGTAACAAGAAAGGCGCGTCACGAGTCAGGAAGAAAGAAAATATACGACAAAAAGGGAGGGGCGGATCATTCAAGAGCCCCCAATGGCGACCAAGTCGATAACTAAGTGCGGCCCAAGACTCTTGGTCAAATTCACAAGAAATGAAGACAGAACCTCGGCGATTGCTCTCGCCGAAGTCGTGTATGTGTCGGCAGCAATAGCCGTGACGAGAACCTCTCGTTTGTATAGTCGCACGAGAGAGCCTATACGGGGTTACTTGCTGATGCAGATATCGGGAGCCAGATGAGCAGAGAGAATAATCGCAAAAAAACGAACCGGCGAAAACTTAGAGACAGGGCTTAATTAAAGTTGTTGTCAGATTGAGTGAGTATATCTGACAAGCCTTTTCTTTTGATATGTAACCGAAATTGGCGACAATGATTGTTTTATGGAGATCGGTTGCTCATTCACATTCTTTGTTGGCTGTGAGAAGTGCGGCATTAGCTGAATGACTGACGATTGATTGGACTGGTGGTATGTTAGAACCACCCCACGGGGCAAACCCCACAATCGATAACCAGGGTCTCTCTTCAGCGGCCCGGACAGGAATGGATGCTGGATCCACTGAGGCGGACCACGCCGGAGCTGACCTGGAACATCTACCCAATTACTTTGCGCTGTCGACGACAAGCTACAAAGTGGGAACACACGGAACACGGTGCACTATCAACACCTTTAATATACCCGACAAGTATATGCTGCGACCGCCATAATCTGGTTACAGCGGTTGAAGCCGAGTACCGTATCGAGGGCTACGACTCTTCGTCTCTTCCTTGTGCTTTGTACTGGCCAGACACTCCCATCTTCATGCAGCCTTTCGAAGATGCACCCCTCTCGGAACCCGTACAGCCGCTGCCCATGGCCGCCTCCGCCTCCGCCATGAGGCCCCTTCCTAAACAGCGCCCGTCACTCACGGCTGGCACCGGCATCGACTCGCACCCCCTCGCCCAGTCTGAGGCTTCGCTTCCCCTCCGCGACCGACGATCCAACCCCTCGGCCGCCTCGCTCTTCCGATCTACCCTCACGCCCCCGGGCTCCCGCTCCGCTTCTCCCGCCCCATCGTCCATTGGCACCCGATCGCCCTCGCGCACGCTCTCCGGCTCGGTCTTTGGCGGCGGCGGGTTCAAGCAGTCGCTCCTCGACACAGGCGCGGGAGACAACCCCGGCGACCCTCTTAACCTAATACTCAAGAGCTTCGTACCCCACATTGCCATCCATGGGTCAAAGGACGTGGACGATCTGGTCAGTGAAAAGGGGTTCACCGGTGGTCTTTGGGAGCTCTTGCGGCCCTTTGGCGAGCGCATACAGGGCAAGGTTACTATTAGGGATAGCAACGGCGGCTCTCGCTCGTGGGAGGACTTTTCTGTGCGCTTTACACGATTTGGCGATGGGGTAGAAGCCCCAGACCCGATGGCGGGGGCGATGAAGAGCCCCCCAACAACAGTATCAGCGGCAGTCAATGGACAACCCACGGGAGCAAAATTTCCGTTGTCAATGACGAGGGCGAGCTTGATCGCCCAGGTCGAGACGGTAGTGGATCGTCACCTGGGTTACGCTGAGGACGCGTGCATGGGGGTCTCATCACCAACCACGCCTACGAGACAAGGTCTGGACACGGACGCTACGTCGCCTTACTACGCGTTGTATCTGCGCCGTTTACTCTCCGGGATCCCATTAGCCTGCCATGAATCATTCGCACATCCAGTCGCCAGTGTCATGGCTATCAGCTCACGAAATCCGTCACCCATCGAGGCACTGCGCAAACTGTACGATGAAACTAGCCAGGGCGACCGCCAGCTGCCTGTCTGGGTCGACGGTGGGTATTTGCGCTACTATGTACTCGTCCACGACGAGGAGCGGAGCGATATCACCAAGTCCATGGCGCTGTTTGACCAGATGAAGCGGCACTTTGGGCTACATTGCCATATGCTGCGCATCCGCAGCTCGCAGAGCGCCGAGACTGACGACGACAGCATTCCGCTTCCCCGGAGCGACTGGCTATCTCCTGCCGAGGAGCTTGCCGACATCGAGCGCAGCGACCACCAGGACGAGGAGGACTTTGAAGATCCGACACGGCGGCACATCTTTGAATCTGACGCAACAGCCATCCGCACATTTATACGAGAAATGGTGACCCAATCGGTCATTCCCACCATGGAGCGCAATATCTCGCTGTGGAACGACCAAGTGGCGTCGCGACGACGGGGCATCAGCGGGCGGTTTATGAGCCTGTCAAAGCGTTGGGCCTTTGGCAGTTCAAGCCGCACTTCAGGCGCAGGAGGCGCTTCCAGTGACTCGTCGAATAACTATGGCGCCCTCGGCTATTACAAGCCCGACACGGCCGAGGCCATCATGCGTAGACTGGCAGACTTCGCCTTCATGCTGCGTGACTGGAAGCTCGCAATGTCGACGTACGACCTGCTGCGCACCGACTTTCAGAATGACAAAGCATGGAAATACCACGCGGCCGCCAATGAGATGGCCGCCCTCGCTCTGCTCATCATGCCTCAGAATATGTCATCCAAGACGCGGATCGAGACCATCAACCAGATGCTCGAGCAGGCTTACTATTCTTACCACACACGTTGCAACTCGCAGTATGGGGCGGTCCGGTGCATCGTCCTGGCGCTTGAGCTTCTACGGCTACGCGGTGGGTCAGGCGTCGACGAGGCTGTTCGGTGGGGCATCCGTCTCCTCGAAACCCGGCTCATGGGCCCGGTCGGAGATGCCCTCCTCAAAGAGCGCATGGCTATCTGCTACGCCTCTAAGCAGGGTGCGGGCTCGCAGGCGTGGGGTAGCCGGAGACGGAAGTCAGCTCTGTGGAGCGTGTTGGGTGCCGAGGCCTGGATTAGTCAATCCAAGTTCATCCAGGCACAGCGTTGTCTCAACGAAGCGAGGAAAATGTATTCGCTCCTCCCAGGGGAATGCGGTGTACAGAACTTTGCGGTCGCAAGCGACTTCTTGGCGCACTTGAATGAGCAGCTGAAGGAGGGACTTAGGATTGATACACAAAGAGGAGAAGGCGATGACAACTATGACAATAATGCCGATGGCTTACAGCCAGTTGAGCCCGAGTTGCTTGTTGACGAAGAGAGTGAGACTCTGGACAACAGGAGGAAGACAAGGCGCACAAGCATGATCAATCCGAGTGGCAGCAACACTGAGCTGGAGACGGCACCTTTGACAACAATGGCACCAGCAAGGTTACCATCTGTTGACTCGGAAGAAAGCGATGCCGACTCTTCTGCGAAAGATGGGTTTGGCTAACAAATTTAATCCACTAACGAAATAACCATATACGGGTACGGCTTAGAATGGGAAGGAGGGTTAAGACTAGACGGAGTTGAGTTGTGCAAGTTGTCGGTTGGCCATATCGATGCAGCTCGCATCAGCCCAGCGGAAATTGTACTTTAATGTCTCTGAAGAAGAGCGAAGAGAAGAAACCCGGATATTTCTCTCGGTCGGGCCCGAAGTAGATTAAACAAAGATGACGATTAATGACAAGCGGGCAGTTTATATTTTCGGCCTGGGCTGGTGACGTTTCCTCTCAAAAGTGGCCCGACTTTGTAGTGGCGGATGTTTGCTCCGATGAGACTGGCATGCTACCTGAATGTATAACTACTAGTACAGAGTGTCAAAAATACCAGCATTAAGAACCAGGAGGTGCGCGGGCTTCAAGAATGGAAACAAGGTTGCTTGTTGACATTGCCCCTCTATTTTCGCCTAACTGTTGCCTGCCGGACGGAGCGCGCTGATAAGATTAAGAAACACCCCAACTCATTCACGTCATTCTCCCATTCGCCAGCGCCAGCTCTAACCACTTGACCTGGAATGCACTGGTCGGGATCAGGCATTTTATGTTTTCGTTGCCTGCTGCCCGTCGCGTGTCGGTCGACAGTCCTATTTCCATTTAAGTCTTGACCTAAACTTTCGGGGGTAGGCGCCGGAATCTTATCTGCTGCTTGCTGTGCCCATTCCCGAGCTCGCGACACTGAGGTGTCCGAGGATCCCCACTACAAGTTAAGAACATCCACCAACTGCTAGCAACCTTGGAGTACCTACCTACCCAACCGACAAAAGTGCCATCCGGAGATATACTCGGTTGCATGGCCGACGATAGAAACGCGACGAGAGTTCTTTGCGGTTTTTAGCCATTTTGCGACGGGCACATAGGTTCCTTTCTTTTTCTTTCTTCGACCATTACATAGTCAGGCTCGGCGGGTAGCCGTTCGGCATCATGAGCCAGCTCCTCGAGTATCTCGTGGAGAACGAGCCCGCGTTCAGAAAGTATGTTTTCATCTCTTTATTCCCGCCTCCTTCGCATTGTTCAAACTTCTCTCCACTCCGTCAGTTCAAGTCTGTCATATATACTTACACGCCTTGCTCCCTCAAGAGCCCGACTTCCTGCCCTTTACTCGGACTTCCAATCGCAGCGCACCCTGAACCCAGACGGCTACCAAGCCAACGTATCTGCCTGGCGCCGTGCGCTTGCACGAATCGCCCGGTCAGGCCAGGCCCCATCGCCCCGTGGCGCCTCACCCAGTCTCCTTGTGCTGCAATGCGACGAACCGCTCCTCCGCGCTCTCGAGTCAAAGCAGTATGGCCGCCCGCTGGCGCTACCTGCCGTTGTGCAAGAGGCGCTTGCCGCACATGACCTCGTACCGCTTCGTGACTTCCTTACCTCGCAAACGAGTATATATCAGCGTGGCGAGGGCAGGTCATGGCCGTCTGTGTGGGGTGTCGCAGCATGGACGATGCGCCAAATCGGCGTGGCGGATCTCCTAAGCTGGAAGAAGGGTGATGCGCTGCCGGCGGAGCAGTTTGTGGTGGTGGCCAATGTCGAGGAAATGGGCAAGCGGTTCGGGGAGAAGAGCGGCGCCGACGCTGGGACACGGCTGCAGCGCACGTTTTCCAAAGCACATTTCTATAAGACCTTCAGCGACCAGCTCGCCGACGAGGGACGGCAGTTGCACTTATCCGAGACTGACGTAGATGTGCTCCTGACCTTCTTGGCGCGGGATAAAGGGGTGATACTCTACGACGGCAAAACAGTCAAGATCCTATCGCCCGGAGCGGCTGAACAAGAGACAGCTTCTGCCCTCACGGAGGAAGACGCATCTATTGCGCAACTGAAAGAGCTGCTTGCACACCTTACACACCAAACAGACCTCCTCAGCAAACGCGTCGAAGAACTAGCCGCGGCCGCAAAGGATGCCGTCACTAAAAAGAACCGCATAGCAGCGCTGGCCGCTCTCAAGTCCAAAAAGCTGGCCGAAGCTACACTCGAAAAGCGGTTCGCGACCGTCAGCCAGCTCGAGGAAGTTGCCGCCAAGATCGAGCAGGCGGCCGATAACGTGCAACTCGTCAAGGTCATGGCATCAAGCACCGAGGCCCTGCGCAGCCTGCACGCGCAGGTCGGCGGCGTCGAGGGCGTCGAGGACGTGGTCGAACGCCTGCGGGAGCAGACGGAAGCAGCGGACGAGGTCAACACCATCCTGGCCGAGTCGGGCGCAGTGGCCACCATGGCCGACGAGGACGAGATCGACGACGAGCTGGCCGCCCTGGAGGGAGAGGAGAAGCGCAAGTTGGAGGAAATCGAGCGGAAGAATGCCGAAGCAGAGAAGGCGCGCAAGGACACCGAAGAGGCAAAGGAGGCCGAGGAAACCAAGAAGAGGCTCGAGGCCATCGAGCAGTTCGCCGCTCGGACGCAACAAGAAATGGACGAAAAGGAGAAGCAGAAGATGGAGATGGAGAAGGAGAAGGAGAAGGAGAAGGAGAAGGAGGAGGCCGAGGAGCTGTTGGCCGAGAGCATGTTGAGTAGGATGTCCCTGGACGAGCGGGAGCGCTCCCCAGAGATGCAACCCGCTGTCTGATTTTTAATTTTTTTGGGGGGGGGTTCTTTTCCTTTGTTTCTTCTCCTCATCTCATTGGGGGGAATAGGAAGTTTTCATTTTTACTAACTTTACGAGTTTACTAGTGGTTCGATGCGATGCAGATGCATTTAGAGCAAAGCCTAGATAATGAACATGTATAGCGGATAAGTTTTCTTCTTATCCATTCTTAGCAGAAAATACCAACCCTGACTAACTAACCAGCCCACTTGTTCCTCTACTATGTCGTAAACAAGTATATCGCGTTGTCAATGTAGCCGTTCTTCGCGCGCTCCTAGAGCAAAATTGTTCTCAATTCTTTACGAGCAGTGCTAGGGAAAAAAAAAGGAAGCAGATTATTATTATTTTGCCACCTTGTTTAGTTTATATTCTACGTCTAGTGGTGGTCGGGGTTGAAGGAGTCGATCGTCGTTGCCACGAGGAAACTACCAAGGCGGGGGGGAAGGTTCACTTGGTCGGTTCCCATTCCGCCTCGGCTGCTGTCGCCTCCCGTCTGTAGTGGTCCCGTCTGCTACTGGTGGTGGAGGATGTGGGAAATTAACTGGCGAGTCCTCGGGGTTTCTTGACGGCGGATCTAGCCCTCCCCCTCGGGATAGGTATGGATCTGGTTTGAATAGGCGGGGATCCATGTATGGAAGACTGCTATTGCTGCTGTTGTTACTGCTCTGAGGAGCCGAGTTCGTTGTTGCTGCTGCTTGGTTGGATTGCTCTCCAGAATGGTAGTAATCATGATCATAATAGTTCTCATAGGTCGTGGTTGTTGGGATGATGGGGCGGGTGAGCTGGTTCGTTGCTGGGTTGGTGATGGTGGTGGTGTTGTTCGGTGCTGGTCTGGTGGTGGATTCCTGCTCCTGACCCTTTTTCTCGGCCTTACTCTTCGTCCGCCTCGCGTTAGCGATCAGGTCTTTAAAGGAGTCGTTGTGTTTGGACGCCCATGCCGCGCCGTCAAAGTCCTTGTCCTTGATCTGCGCCCCGACCGCTGCGGCCCGTGATGATGTTGGTGCGCGGCTGCCCATGGTCTTTTCCCATATGTCGAGGTCGTGGAGGAGATCGGACCGCCGTTTAGGTCGCGCCAAGTCGCAGTTAGCGTTCCAGATAGTGATCCATTCTTGGTGCCGGCGCTCGAGCATTTGCCGCGTGCCGGAGGTGGACAACCCAAGGTCGCTCATCTTCTTGCGCAGCGCGGTGTCTTTGAGCATCGAGTAGACTACACCGGGCAGTCTTTCGGGGGCTTTGCCTCCTTGAGTCGGCGGGCTACGTAAGATTGACCGAGCTGGACGGAACGCCGGGTTGCTCCAACTTTGTGATGTTGAGGATTGTGGTTGCTGCTGCCGCTGCGGCTGTGGTTGTGGAGATCCTGGACAAGATGTATCGAGGTGTTTGTCAACTTTGAAGGGCTTCATCCGTAACAAGCAAATTGGACACGAGACGAGGCCATCATCTGCCAGGAGTATCGAAGTCAGTGTTTGGTAGATAGGGGTAAAACTCAGGTGATGGGCTTATTGTACCAGGTTCAAAGTTCCCCCCGAAGTCGTGGTCCTCGGGAACCTCCCACTCGTCGCGCATTATTGCTGCAGTAGCCTGCTCTCCCCTCGCCGCACTCGACCTTGTTGAAATCCTGGGTCTCTTATTCTCCTGGCCACCATATTCAGTCCCGTCCGATTCTGCGGCCTTTCTTTTTGGAGACCTTGGAACTGCTGCTTCGGCAGTGGGTTGGGTTCGCGCAAACTTAAGTATCACATCGCGTGACTGGACGAAAGCGTCGACAGCTTCCCTCATGGCCCAGTTTCCTCGCAGTTTGGACTCCTGGTCGGCTGCCCGACACAGCGGGCATTTGCCGTCGCTCATTAGACATCGCCGTATGCAAATGGAGCAAAATGTATGGTTGCACGACGTGAGCATCGGCGAATTGTAAAAGTCTTTGCAGACGTGGCAGCGGAAGGCTTGCTCGACGGGCATGAGGCCTTTCAGCGGCGTGTCCAGCCAGTCGGTAGAGTCGGGCACATCGAATGCCTCGCCATGCAAGGCGGCGTCCATCTCGGCGACCGTTGGAGAAGGGGGTTCCTGATTTAATTTGGCGGTCGCATGTGAAGCAAAGTTGGCAGCGTATATTCGTCACACGTGCCAATTAGTCTGCCTTGAAGTGTGTTTTGTGGGCTGAATAGTAATGCCAGTCAGTTGGGCTACTGCAAATGTTCGATCCGTGGATCAAAGCCGCTTGCTGGGAGACGCGACGCTCTTTGTCAGGCGCGACAGGCAGAATCAAGATGTCGAGGGGTAATACCGTGCCAAGCACCGTATCGAGCACTGTCTTCTACGAAAATGCCCAGACCAAAACGGTGCATGCAATTGAGAGTTGTATTTCTGGTGTAACAATCTTAACCTTGAATCCGCCAGATGTTTCCTCGAAGTCTAATAAAGTCAACTATTTATGGCAAGGATCTCCGTTTATACATTACTGAGACAGCCCAGAATTTCCGATACTATATGGGTAATCCCGGAAACTCTAGGACTGTGGAAAGGACAGTGGTCCGAAAGGAGAAGCCTTGACGACACCGGGGAAAATGCACTTGATGTGGAAATATCAAGGTATCCCAGAGCGTCAACAGCGACAAAGAAGCAACCCGGGCAGTTATGGCTGAAGGTGGAAATGCAATGCAATATAGGTAAGGTACAGATACTTTAGGTACCTGGAATCCGGAGAGAGGCAGGAGCTGAGAGAAGAAGCAAGCAAGCAACACTCTGTCGCATGCCTGACTCGTTACAATGCCGCCACATTTGTCTGAGAGACAGAGTGAGCTACCCAACTGCTATCGTTGTGTAAGTGTATAATATGAATCTTAACTCGGTTTTTTATGTTTTCAGTCACCAGTTTGAAGTCGAAGAAAGCCTGTTCGGGTTCTCCGACTGTGGCTTGAAAATTTGCCCATCCTTGCACGTGAGCAAGCGTTAGTGGGGCGCGTCTGCGACCCCACTCAAAAACTCCAAAGCGAGCCTTTCCCTTTCAGGAACAATCAAAACAATAACTAGCCCGTAATAATGCTCGCTTGCTTGTACACACCCACCCACAACATTCAGGTTCCCACATCAAGTCGACAAGCTGCCCGCCAACCTCGAACTCGAAGCTCTTGACTCGACCACGATCGACCAGACGCGACACCTTCCTCCATGGCCAGCTCGACTAACCCATAGCTTTTCAATTGCTATATTTTCGTTTTCTTCCTTTACCTTGCAGTCATCCCTTTTGTTAACCCTCGGTTCGCGACAAATAAACAAGCGCCAAAATGGCGATGCGAGGAGGCCCGCGCCTCCAGGTCGGGTCGGCGGCATGGGCAGCGGAGGAGAGAGCCTCAGCGCTGAACATTGCCGACTCGGAAATCGAAGAGTTCTCTTTTGCGGCTCGCAACGAAGTCGACTGGCTAAATGAACACCTGGCCGAGATATTCTCAGAGAACCAAATGTTTGTGATGCCGCCCTTGGAACGGTCTCTGATTCTCATGCTAATAAACAATTACAGGAACGTCGCCGAGCTTTTCAAGACGCCAGGAAAGCTACGTGGCCGAACACCGCGAACTGCGAAGAAGATTAACCATGGAGACGTCCGAGTGGTAAGGCCCCGAAAATGCCATAGCAAGAAGACGTGCCATTCGCTAACAAACTTTGCAGCCATTGTCTGATGTCTTTTCATCCACACCAAAGGGAGCGCCAAACCCATTTTCCCTTGCCCATCTCGCCCAGTCACGAACCCCAAAGATCAAAGTCGCCGAAGATGGACCCGTACAACTCGTGCAACCTGCCTCTCGACCCGCGAGCCCAGCGAAGACCGCCGTTGCTCTCTCACAGCACGCATTGCCAGCTATACCGCTCGCCGATTCCGGCTACCATGGCAGCCAATCGCAAGACACCATGGATCTCGATCACGAAGACAAAGAGGTGGACATGCTGGCTGAACAGAGCCCGCTTCGAAGCCCACAGCGGGGAATGGAGATGGAGACAGAGAACTTTGTTGTTTTTACAGCGCCCAGCGTGACAGCTGAAGCACCCAGCCCAACTGCTGCCTCAGAGGAGACATTTGAGTCTGCGAAGGAGGAACAGACGACGCGACAGGTTACAGCATATGTGACCGCGAAGGTATCATCCGTACCATCGCCTGCTTTTCACCAGGCCACTAGCCCATCTGTCGCTCGGTCGTATTCTCCGTTTACATCTCCCCGGTCTCCATCGCCCAAGAAGATGACGTCCCCTCTCAAGTCTTCGCCTCACAAGTCATCTCCGCTCAAACAGGCATCATCTCCGCTGAAGCAAGCACATAGAGAATCCCTAGAGGCCATCGAGGTGATGGAAAACGAGGACGACGATGAGGATGAGGACGACGAGGGGAGATCACCATCGGATGGCTCTAGTCCCATAAGGCCAGCTGTGCGCAAGCCTAGTCTGAACTTTGCGTCGCTCCCGGCGCGTGAGCCCTTGACGTCAAACCGTATGTCTAGAACAAGCCAGCTAGACCTAGCGCGGCCGAGCTATTATAACCGCCAGACTGGCGGAAAGAGTCTGGGAAATGTTATTCGTCCAGACATTGTGGATGATGATGATCACGATGAAATGGATATTGACGAGGATACCACTGTTCGCCAGGACAACGACACGACGAAAATTGCTGCTCACAACAAGACCTACACACAGCGATTGCAGGATCAGATCAGCATGCTCGGAAAATCTCAGTCCAGTGGACCCAGGCAGTCCAAGTCTATTGCAAACCTGTTGCCCCAGCAACATTCGCAGCCCAGTGTATCTTCACAGCCGTCAGTCCAGGCACAGCCAGTGCCTGAACCGAAGAGAGCGCCGTCACCGAAACCCAAGAAGTCCATGGCGCCTGGTGCCTTCCCTGAAGACGACGACGATGACTGGATTGCACCACCAAGCAAGCCTGTTGTCGCCGCGAGCCCGCGTCCTGAGATGGTCAAAAGTCACTCGACAGATATCATGGAGAGCTTGGCCGGGAAAGAGACGGTTGGCGGTTCGGAGTTCGCGCTTCCTAGGAGCAGGCCAGCTTCCCCGAACAAGGGCCCTCTCAACGCTGAGCGGACAGTCGCTACTTCAATGCACAACAAGTCCGCTTCCGTGCCTTCCTTGCCAGCCCTGGATATGTTTGCAATGGGTGGAGGGGCGGTGAGTCCTAAGAAGACAATCTCCGTCTCGAACCCCAGCCTAGCTCCAGTGGCAGAAGACGGCACCGCCACCCCCTCCAAGTCGCCCTCTCGCACATTCCGAGACAGCCCGCTGAAGCAGGTTAAGAATAAGCTGTCATCCATTCTGAAGAGCTCTAAGGGACTGCTGGCTAGCAGCGCAGCAATCAGCGCAGAGGGCAAATCTTCACTCTTGTCACCCTCCACATCCCGACTTGGCTACTTCCATGGCCCGTCTGTGGAATCCTTCAGGACAGCCGAAAATGTGATGTATCCTGATCTCACCCAACACGGGGCTTCGACTTCTCGCCCAGCCAGTCCGGCTCGCACTAACAGCAGTCGGCGGACGAGGGCATCAACGGAGCGGGAGAAGAAGGAAACCGAGAGGGAGAAGAAAGAAAACAAGGAGCGCGAGAAGGAACGTGAGAAGGAAATCAAGGCTAAGGAGAAGGAAGCAAGAGATGCCAAGCGCCTTGTCGAAGAGATGGAGAAACGGGAGAAAGAGCTGCAGAAGGCACGCTCAAAGGAGCAGGAGAAGGCTCGCCATTTCAGCAAGGAGCAAGACAAGCTGGTAGCGATGGAGAAGCAAATCTCCGCGCAGAGAGAGCAGGCACCTCAGCCTCCGGCTCAAGTCTTGAGGACTCCTGGACCGCCAGCAAAAACAGCACCTCAGAGCCCACCCAAGGCCACTCGGACGAGTCCTCGTAAGCCGAAGGAAGCTTTCTCGGACGACATGGACATCGATATGGTCGATGCTACCACCGTTATGCCGCCTCCCTCTATCCCACGATCGGCTGCTCCTCCAACAGCACGCGCTGCGGGAGTGAAGAGGCCAACCAAGCCCTCGAAGGATGATTTGGCTAAATCTAGACAAGCCCCAACCGTCATCAAAGTTCATCCCAACAGCACCCAGCAATTTCACTCGAACAGCGTCTTGGCGGGCTCTTTGCAACAGACACTCGCTCAGCCACAGCCACCTCCACGACAACTTAATAGCAAGGCCAGCCAAGGATCACTTCACGCTAAGCAATCTATGCAGAGCCTGAAGAGCTCGACCTCTGGACGTCCCAAGGCCTTGGACCAGGCGGCCAAACGGAAGGAACAGGTAAATTCCCTCGGAAAATGAATAGTATGAATATTAGCTGACTGTGGCATAGGAGGAACGTGATGCCCAGCGAAAGCGAGAGACGAAGATCGAAAACGATCGCAAGCGGGCGGCTCAAGAGGAAGAGCGGAGGCAAGAGCAGCAGCGGAAGGCCGAGACCGAGCGCCAAAGAGAAGAGGCCCGGAAACAGGCAGCTAAGAAAGCCACTCTTGAAAAGGCCAAGCAAACGAGAGCGCCTCCCCCGGCATCTAGATCACAGCCAAATGGCCCTCCAGAGTACAACACAGCGGACAAAGGTCCGTCTCGGCCACCGTCGCGGCTGGGTTCTACGATGCAGCAAGATAGCCGTCTTGTGAATACGGTCCTGTCCAACACGGGCAAGGCTGCATCGAAGCGCCCATTGCAGCAGGATGGCACTGATGAGCTCAGTAGGCCACAACCGCAGCGAAAACTGCCTTCATACCAATCCGGAGATACGAAGCGTATGCGCATGAGCGAGGAGTTTGACGAAGACATCGAAATGGCGGACAGTCAACGGCACATCAAGGGACCACCCGTCAGACCGTCCGCAGCGTACAAGAAAGTGAGAAGATGACACACCCAGATATCTATTTACACTGCTGACACTGCTACCCAGGAGTTACCGCCTCCCAAGACTGTGTTTGGCAATGGATATACCAATGCGCCTGCTCAAAGCACCTCTCGGGATTTGTTCAAGACCGCCGTCAGCAATAGCCACTCCAAGCCAGCTCGACCCCTTGATATGGCCCAGGTGTCCAGTGCGGCCATCAACTTTGCGCCAAACCCGAACGCTGGACAGCCACAAGCACACAAGACTCCTGCTCGTCCGGCGGCAACCAAGGTTCCGAAGTCGACGGTTCGAAAATCGCCTCGCTTCCAGAATGGTGAAGCAATCGAGCTGCCTGAGATTCAAACCGATGATGAGGATGAGGAAGATGACGAGCAGTTTGGCGTGGCACCGTGGGCTGACTCTCCAGCACTCAGAGCGGCTCTGGCCAACCAGGAGCGCATGGATCCCATGCAGATCTTTGGCCCGCCAGCGCCTCTCAACATGGAGGAGGTATTCAGCAAGAGCAAAGATCGTTGGCATAAGTTCCGAGCGCGTACCAGCAGTGCGAACTGGAGCGGCTCGGACCGGCTTACCGAAGAGGAAATTAGGAAGGACTTGCAGGCGCAAGACAAGATGCGCAGAGACGGAGGGTGGTCATATGAGCTTGGCCGCCAGATTCAGTAGGAGTGCTAATCGATGTTTGGGTACTGGTATAAAGCATAGTGTGGGGGTATTTCGGGTACTTATTGGTTACTTTTGTGGCGTTCGGATGGCTTTCACCAGGAGTTGCATGGCATCTTGAGATTGGAACGGCTTGTCACCCCAGAGACTAAACGGGCTGACCGGATGGTTAATATGACCTGTGCATAAAAAGAACATGCTAATGGAGTTAATAATGGTTTGAAATTATTTTACTTCAATGAGAGAGCACTTTCAATAATCTGATATGTCGTGTTGCCTTCTTCCTTGACTTTACTTTCGGTGTTTTGTTTCACCGAAGCGCCATGGCGGGAATAACTCCGCACGAAGTTTCGAACACTGTACCTATAAGCAACCAGCGTGGGGGGATATTACCGGATTTCGGTGAGTCTCTGGCTGCAGTCGGACTTTTGGTTGCATGACGCTTGCGTACCTACACTAGGAGAGGAGGCCGCAGACACGGCTATAATGAACTTGATACCAGGGGTATATCACATGCATTCTGACGTTATGACTTTCCCACGCACGTCTTACTGATGACGGACAGGCCAGACCGGAGCGCGTTCGTTAAGCAAGCAGCAAGCATGCATGCAAGTAATTTGTGGAGATGGAACGGAATCATGGGGGCACTGGGGACAATGGGGCTTGGGCTGGGAAGAGGGCAGGGTGACTTATTCACTGCCTCGTTTGTTTTTGTTTTGTATTACAATCCACACACAGGGTGTCTGAACTGTAAGGCGGTACGCCGTGGGTTGGGTGGGTGGGTCACGTAGGGAAGGTAAGCTCCTTGAACTATGCTGGTGGAAGTCTTGATACACACAATGTAGATTGCCTTCACAAGTAATGAAGCAGATGAATGTGTATTGCTTACTTGCCGAGTCTCATAAGGAGAGCTCGGCCTACTTAATTATATAGACATATGAATGCTTCCGTGCTTCATGCTCCTTAGCCAATCAGGCCGTTGCTCTCACTGCTCTCGATGCTCTGTGCCCAGAGCACCCCAGAGCCCGCAGAGCAACCTCTTAATTGGCTTGCCTATCTTGCCCTATGGGTCCGGCCGCGGGGCCCACAGAGCCACCCCTCACTACTCCTGATTGGTCCGGTGCACGGGTGGTTCGACCAATAGCGTCCTTGGATCGAACGCCGCCTCGTGCAGATTGAAATCGTGACATTTTGTTTTTGTTTTGTTTTTGTTTGCTTGCTTGTTTAAACCATAGGCAGTCTGGTGCCTGAGAGATGAAAGGGTCCAACGGGTTTAAGAGGGGAGATGGGATGATAGGTGGAAGGCTGGAAGGTCCATGTCGGTGATTAGCGGCATTGGTATGAACCGTAGGATAGGGGGCTGACCTCAGCTGGTACACCGGGCAGTACAGTCACTAGTAGGTGCAAAAGTAGGCTCCTACACCCACACGTGTAGGTAAGAACACGGCCACAAGATTAGGGCGGCCGACTTTTTGGGGCTGGGGCGGCCTTTGCGAGGCTGCGTTGCTTGGTGTAGGTTGAGGGTATTCGTCCTGGATTGGGGCGGAATGGTTGGTTCACTATTTCTACATCTGCTTACCTAGGTGCCCAGTTGATGATTTACATCGTCGCCTCATTGCTCGCCTTGTTGTTGGATGGATGGATGAAATGATGCTGGTAAGAATTTAATGCTCATTCCCACTGTGAGTTTAGTATGTGAATTATACATCCGTAGGGCTAACTAAATGTTGTGGAGGGGTTTTTGAAAGAAAAAAAAAAAGAACATTAGGTCGAAACAATTCAGGGTCCATAAACTTTCCCTATTCTAGGTTTGACATCAAGCCACGACTGCGAAGCCAGAGCCACTAATCGATCACATCCCTCGAAGACTCATCGGAAGGAACCAACAACGGAGTCCGGGGTACGTCATCTCGTGCGGGACGCCGACACCACTCAACGAGTTGCCCTTGGCAGCTGAATGCCCCACTAGTTTTTGTTTTGTCCAACGGGCACCCCTCCCAAAACCTCGCAGCGTTGCGGTGAACAACCAATCTGCCACAAGATTGGTGAGTGCCAAACCCTCCTTCTTTTCCCACGAACTGCGCTGGCTGGGATTCAATTGTCTCACTTTAAGCTTCCGCAGTTTTCTGGAAGCTCCCCGCGGCACAGCGTCCTCAAAGACCACCACCTCTGAATTTCGCTGCCTTCGATAAGCGTCCTTTCCCTGTGCTGCGTTGTCACTGTTTGTGTCACGGGCCACACCGCGCTCCTTCAAGCAAGCACCCGCGCTGCTGCAGGGCCCAGGCTAATAAACCACTAAAACCAGACCACAAGATCGTCCCCACCACAAAGCCACTCGCAGGTGAACAACTCGAACCTGCAGGCAGAGATTGGCAACTTTCTGTTCGCCATCTTCGCCCCTCCAAGCTGTGCACTGCCCTCGCCATTCTGCCGTTATTCAACAACCTCTCTCTTTGGTAAGTTTGCGCCCCGCATCGTTCTCGGGACATGCTGCTTTACCTGTTTGCAGTTGTCCCCTCCACTTCTCTCCCGCGCATCGCGTCTAACCACCAAGCCCAGAGGAAACGAGAACTGCAGATCCGCAGATCGACCACTTCGTCATAGAAATATAGACCGATTTTGCTCCGACGCCAGGCCTTGAGAGATAGGCGCGGGGCGCTTCACGTCGACAAATTCCAACTTTTGTTTAAGAGGACGACATTGCTGATCCACGACGGCGCAAAAGTGGAATGACGGGCGTCGTTTTGCGCTCAACACCAACCTCTGCGCTCGCCGCCTAACCTCTACTCAAACGTCACCATGTTGAAGCTTGACTACAGTCGGGATTACTACGCGGATCTCGACCTGCCTCCCACTGCTGATGTAGTCGAAGTAAAGAAGCAGTTCAAGAAGCTCGGTATGTTACTTGACCGATTTTTGCCCAGAATTTTGTTGCTGACTGACCATGTCCCAAACCAGCGTTCAAGTGGCATCCTGATCGGAACCGTGGCAGGGAAGATGAAGTCAAGGACAAGTTTGTGTCCATCCAATCCGCCCACGAGATTCTCACAGATCCCACCGCAAAAGCGAAATTCGACGAGTATCGCCGGCGCAATAATAGCAGCAACACATCAAGCCGATTCCCGACAGCATCTGGTTTCAGAGGTAACCCTTACCAAGATGTTTCCAAAAATATGGCCGATCAGTTCGGCGCACCACCCCAACGGCGAACGCCGATGCCGACCCGGCCGACCCCGACCACGAATACTTCGTCGCGATATTCGACCTGGGGGCAAGCGCCGACGGCGAAAGCCAAGACGGACAATGCTACCGATAACCTGCGTGCTTGGGACCGGATGAGAACAGGACCGACAAATAAAGCCAGCCAGGCCAGCAGTGCCACCTCAGCGAACACCAGTCGGACATATACCAAGAAGACGGAACCACCATTGCCTCCGCGCACCGCCGCGCAGGCGAAGCGGGCAGAGGCGGCATTTGGGACAAGGAGGACTGGGTTTGCCCCGTCATCTCCGGCGGGAGACGAACCTCCGGTCAAGAACAGTCACTACAGCACGACTAGCCACAGCAGTGTCTTCGAGGATACTGCGGCCCGGGCGAGGAAAACACAACCCGGTCCTGCTTATGTTGACCCCCTGAGCGAAAACTTTGGCGAATCCCGGCAAAGCACACCTTACGCGTCTCACCTCGGCGAGAGGACAAACCCCTTCGAGGGCACCAGCGTCAACCGCGCTAAGAGCGTGAGGGAAAGCTGGCAGAGATTTCGGCAAACCGATGGGGAGCCGGCAGCACCCCCGCCTCCTACCCGTCAGCGAAGTGCGAGCGTGGAGCCAGATAGCTTCCGAAAGTCAACAAACGAGAAAAGCGGCTTTGAAGAGGCCAGCGCGAGCCCACGGTTTGGTTTCGCACGTGGTGCTCCAGGATTCAAAAATGCGTCTGATTCAAACTCGGCTCCTCCAAGCGCCACGTTTGGAAGTGTCGGTGGATCCAGTTCAAACCTCAACGGCAGTGCCAATGGTGAGGAACACTCCGGTGGCCTTGACTTGCCAATATTCCCTCTAACCATATCTCTAGCAACCGGGAATGGTACTGCAACTTCGGAAGGAAAGAATGGTCCTAATGTGTATGAACCACCCCGCGCGTTTCCTTACACTCCCCCCACGTACCTCCCACACAAAGCAAGGTCAAAAAAGCCAAACTCGACTAGTCGTCTCGGTTCTGGTCTTTCTGGTCTTTCTTCTTCACATACTCCTCCCCCTGATGTGGACTTTGAATCACTGCACTCAAAAGCCCGAGTAGGTGATATGGATGGTCAGGGTGAGACTCTTTCTCACGGGGAAGGTCAGTCACTGTACGACGGAAAGAAGAAGAGTTATATTGGCATTTCAGGTACCCCTCCGTATTTTTTTCCATACAGAGGGCCGCAGAAGCTTCCCTCGAACAGTCATTCCAGTGTCGATGCTCAAATCGGACAGAGACACAATGCTGCGAAGGGGACATTAGCAAACGGCGACGGCAAAGTACCTCCTAGTGGAATATTTTTGCAGACAACGGGAGCGCTGAACGCGTTTGACAAAACGCTGCATGCTCAGATACAAGACATACTAGAGAAGAGAGACTGCAGATCTCGCCATGCTGCGCAGCAGCCCTTATCTCAGCGCGGCACTTCTCCGCCACCTCAGAAGTTCGGGATGCGTTATCAAACTGGAGGAAAACAGGCTAACATGACTCAACCTGCCAGTTTTTCGGTTCCCGACGACGACGACGACGAGCCGTTTCCGCCGACACCGCCTGCTCAGAAGCAGGCCCGATTCATGCGGAATAGTACTGATAACATCAATACTCGATTTGTTGCAGACGAGTCGGTCGGCGGGGGCTATAAGTTCAACGCCGGTGGAGAGGCAGGTGAAGAGGCATTTCTTCGCGCCAAGCAGCGCTCTCGATCGACTCCCCGGGGTCGGCAGTCGCCGCTTAAGAACGGTCCGAGATCATCGGCGGAATCTGTCAACAGTTCTCCTCAGCAAGACGAGGCTGCGAAGAAGACAAGCGCCTTCGACCCCAATGAATGGACAGAGCAGATTGGAGCTCACTTTTTTGTACCTCCGGCCTCAGCGGCAGCTAAGCCGTCTTCGCCGACGCGAAATGTTCGGCCTTCTAAGAAGCCACGGCCGGTTCGGATGACGGCCGGCACAGCTGGGATTATGGACGAGGATGACACCAGCGGCGAAGAGCGAAGCAGACCAGCTCCAGCTGCTGCCGCCGATATAAGCGGCGCCCGAAGTCCCAACGCCATGGACATTGATACCCCGGTGCCCACGCCTCCTGAACTCGCGAATCCGCAACCCACCGGGGCACGGACGATTAACGTTGAGCCTTCAAAACCTGAATGGCGGGCCGGTGACGTCAACGGCGTCCCAACTGATCCCAAACTCGGTAGTGGGATGAATATCCCTAATGTGAATCCAAACGGAGCTGGATCAGAAGATACTGAGGATTTCATGCGACCTCTGTTCCCGGAGTTCAGAACTGTTGACCCCTTTGTGCCGAAGCCGTCGGGTCTTAACTCGTTCAGCGATCTCAGCTCAACGCTACCTTTTGAGAGTAAGCCTTCGGCAAAGATACGGCTCGAGAAGCCTAAGGTTCCACACCTGTCTTTCCCTCACCCACCTGTTGCGCCTACGCCACCTCCAGGCCTCCTTATTGGGACGGGAAGTCGTAAACCAAATCCGCAGTGGTTAGAGTACGTCCGACTATTCGGTGAATACTTGGCCAAATGGCCCGTGTTCAATAAGAATATCACGGACCATTTTTACAAGCGTCAACAAATGCTGGAGGGGCTCAAGAGGGATGGCTACGACTGGCTCAACACGATGGGCGATGCCGGCATGGACAAGTATCTCATGTGGCTGGAACAGGACAAGCATATCCGACAGAAGTGGATGGTGGCATGTGATACACATGAGCTGAAAGTTCGCGAGTTCAAAAGGTTCCGCGATATGATGAAGCAGTAGAGAGAGATGAATGTGTTGGGTGATTTCTGGTCTAGAGGTCACGGTTGGAGATGTTGAGCAATGGATTGACAGATAGATATGCACTAGGCATTCTGTACATCATGATACCCCAAGGGACAGACATAGAGCGACGGCTAGCTGATAGGAAGGACTACAAGCCGGTGTGAAGAATAGGTATACTTCTACTCGTTGATGGCCGACTATAATAGGCGTTGTGGATATCCAATAGGAGTTTCTTATCTGAGGTGATGATGACAGTCACTCAGACTTTTCGCCATGGTTTTTTGTCGTCTCTTGTACATACAATAGAGGTGGTTTGTAAATTGACTGCCTAGACTCGCTGTAAATGATTACTCGTATTGATAGCTCAACTCCGGCTTTCTCTCCCTTCAGCTACGTATGTCAATGGCCCAACCTCGATAGAAGATGTTGAGGGGCAGATGCTTCGGCTCGTTGTGGGTTATCGCTTACAGTTTGAGGCTGAAAGTATGTCGCAACCGGGGTTCAAAAATCCAGTTATCCGTTCCCGCTCCCCGCCAATCGGTGCAGGCATTCCACCACTAGCAGGCCCGCCAAGCGATTTGCATCAGGCTGTGCAACCTAGGCACGAGAATTGCATTTCCAACTTTGAACTTTTGGTCCCTGGAGAAGTCTGGGATCAGCACAAATCAACGTCACGCATCCCATCCCATCCCTCGCCTCATTAACGGGCGACCCTTTCCCAGTCGGAAAAACGTCTCTCTTTGAATGCGGCCAGCGCTCCTCACCTGTCGGAGACTGCGCACGACAACTTCTGGTTTCCTCGCCGTTCACTTTGCCGTCGTCGACGCCCTTCCCAAGCCATCACTGCGCCGTCACTGCACCGGCATCATCCAACAACAACACCACTGCATCCACTACCACCAGCGGCAACGTCAGCATTGGCCTTCTCTGCTAGGAGTATTTTATCTGGCATCCAAGGGAATAAGGCTTGCATCGTCATCCTCGACCGCATCAGCGAACTCGATCTCAATCTCGAACTTGAACTCAAATCGCAGTACTGCCACGGGCGCTCAACAGTCACCAACCCCAACCATGAATGGTCCCACCTCAGCTGCTGCTCGCTCCAAGCGGAAGGAGCCACCTCACGGACTCGACGGCCGCCACCCCAAACACCACCGCACCAATGGAACCGACGCTGGGTCGAGCGGCGGCAACTCGCCCGGCAGGGAGGATGATTTCGAGGGCGAGTTTGAGGAGGAGTTTGACGACACAAGGCTGCAGACGCTGCTGCCCAGCGGGCCCGATACGGCTGAGTGGCAAGCCACGATTGAGAATGTCGTGCGCAATGTTGTGTCCATCCGCTTCTGCCAGACGTGCTCCTTCGACACTGACCCGGCCCTGACGAGCGAGGCCACAGGCTTCGTTGTCGATGCCGAGAGGGGGTAAGAGATGTTTCCATTGTTCCTCCATGCCTAGTTATACCCCAGCGCTAACCCTTTACCCCACTCCAGGTACATCTTGACGAACAGACACGTTGTTGGTTCCGGGCCGTTTTGGGGTTACTGCATCTTTGACAACCACGAGGAAGTCGATGCCTACCCCGTTTATCGCGACCCCGTTCACGACTTTGGTATCCTCAAATTCGACCCCAAGGCTATTAAGTACATGCCTGTCGATGCCCTCGCGCTCCGGCCCGACTGCGCCAAGGTCGGCGTAGAGATTCGCGTCGTCGGTAACGATGCCGGCGAGAAGCTCAGCATTCTGTCTGGCGTCATCAGCAGATTGGATCGCAACGCTCCCGAGTACGGCGATGGATACAGCGATTTCAATACTTGCTACTACCAGGCCAGCGCTGCGGCCAGCGGCGGTAGTTCTGGCAGTCCGGTTGTGAACATTGACGGGTATGCCGTTGCGCTCCAGGCTGGCGGCCGAGCAGACGGCGCTTCGACCGACTACTTCTTACCCCTCGATCGCCCGTTGCGCGCCCTCAAGTGCCTCCAGGAGGGAAACCCCATCACTCGAGGTGATATCCAGTGCCAGTTCCTACTCAAGCCGTTCGATGAGTGCAGGAGGCTAGGTCTGGGCCCGGAGTGGGAAGCACAGATGAGAAAGACTTTCCCCAAGGAGACCAACATGCTGGTTGCCGAGATCGTCCTGCCAGATGGCCCGTCCCACGGAAAGGTTGAAGAGGGCGATGTCCTGGTCAAGGTGAATGGCGAGATGCTTACGCAGTTCATTCGTTTCGACGATATCCTGGACTCCAATGTCGGCAACACTGTCAAGCTTCTTCTCCTCCGTGGTGGCGAGGAAGTTGAGGTGGAGATCGAGATCGGCGACTTGCACAAGATTACCCCTGACCGCTTTGTTTCGGTCTCAGGTGGCAGTTTCCACGACCTTTCCTACCAGCAAGCCCGTCTTTACGGCGTGGCCTGCAAGGGCGTTTACGTCTGCGAGGCTGGGGGTTCTTGGAGGTTCGATAGTGCGGAAAATGGCTGGTTGGTTCAGTCCATCGACCACAAGAAGACGCCAGACCTCAAGACTTTCATTGAGGTGATGAAAGAGGTTCCGGACAAAGCTCGCGTCGTGGTGACCTACAAGCACCTGCGCGACCTACACACTCTGAACACGACCATCATGCAGATCGACAGGCATTGGTCCAAGAAGATGAAGCTGGCGGTGCGAAATGACACGACAGGATTGTGGGACTTTTCGGACCTCGCCGACGCTCTGCCCCCTGTTCCCCCTGTTCCGACCAAGGCCTCGTTCATCCAGCTGGAGCACACATCCCACCCTGCCGTTGCTGACCTGGTCCGGAGTTTCGTTCACGTGAGCTGCACCATGCCCATGAAGCTCGATGGCTTCCCCAAGAATCGGAAATGGGGCATGGGGCTCGTCATTGATGCGAACAAGGGCCTCGTGGTAATATCGAGAGCTATTGTTCCGTATGATTTCTGCGACATTACCATCACCATCGCCGACTCCATCTTCGTTGAGGCCAAAGTCGTGTTCCTCCACCCCCTTCAAAACTATGCCATCATCCAGTACGATCCCAAGCTCGTTGACGCGCCGGTCCTCAGTGCGAAGCTCAGCTCCGAGGAAATTACCCAAGGCGCTTCAACATACTTCATTGGCTACAATAGAATTGGACGCATCGTACACGCAGCAACCACGGTTACCGAGATCTTTGCCGTGACGATACCCGCTAACTCTGGGGCCCCGAGATACCGTGCGGTCAATGTTGATGCTATCACGGTTGATACTAGCCTGAGTGGGCAGTGCGGCAGTGGTGTACTTGTCGCTCAAGACGGTACCGTTCAAGCCCTCTGGCTGACATATCTCGGAGAGCGCTCCGCTACGACCCACCGGGACGAGGAATATCATCTTGGTCTCACCACGCCCACTCTGCTCTCTGTGGTATCGCAGATTCAGCAGGGCATTGTGCCCAAGCTGAGAATGCTGTCTGTTGAGTTCCGCGCTATCCAGATGTCCCAAGCTCGTGTCATGAAGGTGTCTGAGGACTGGATTGCTAAGGTATCCGTGGCGAATACCGCCCACCATCAACTCTTCATGGTGACTAAGCGCACCTTTGAGCGGGAGGAGAAAGAGGGTAACGCTCTCCACGAGGGTGATATCCTGCTCACGCTGAACGGCAAGATCGTCACCAAGATCTCAGACCTCGATGTTATGTACTCCAACGACGTCCTCGAGGCCGTCATTGTCCGCGACTGCAAGGAGCTTGTCCTCAAGGTCCCTACTGTTGCGGCCGACGATGTGGAGACTGATCGCGCCATCTCTTTCTGCGGTGCTATCATTCACAGACCTCACCACGCCGTTCGCCAGCAGATCAGCAAGCTTTTCAGCGAGGTCTACGTCTCAGCGCGGACACGCGGTTCACCGTCCTACCAATACGGCCTCGCGCCTACCAATTTTATCACACATGTCAACGGGAAACCGACCCCGGATCTCGAGTCCTTCCTGGCTGCAGTCATCAAGATCCCGGATAACACCTGTGAGTTATCATTTTCCCTTGAAGGTATCCCTATGTATCATTGTACTAACCGTCTCCACAAAAAGACTTCCGTCTTAGAGCCATGACCTTTGACAGTGTTCCGTGGGTCGTCACCATGAAGAAGAACGAGCATTACTTTCCCACCATGGAGTGGGCCAAGGACCCCGCCGAGGCGAGCGGCTGGCGCCGCGTCACGTATGACGGCGGTAAGGTCATTGAGGGTGAGGGCACAGACGGTGTACCTCTCAGTGCTGAGGAGAGCACGGAGATGGACGTGGATCACGGGGTTGTTTAGATGGTTTATTTGAGGATTATAAATTTCCCAAAGCGTAGCTGGTGTACAGTAAGATTTTAGAGCATACTGCCCATGGCTATCCCGGAATAGAATAGGTAGGGAGGTGGTCGCTCGTTAAAAGGATTAGCTGTATCAGACCAAATGATTTGGCCTTTATTTTGACAATCTAGAGCTATATATCGCCTATTTATGCGATAGCAGAAAGAGGGACAAAGGTCCAACGGATAGTGGGACTGGGGAAAGCCTAGAGATATGTAACTTTGCGTTTTATGTTATCTATCCTTTGGAGGTTTCAGATGTTGGTGTGACGTTTTCTGTGACGATTGCCCTTTCCATTCCCTCTGTTCTTCTCGCTTTCTAGGTAGGCCTCCTCTCATCTCGAAAGCTGTCATCTCATCTAGATGGACTCCTCCTCGGCGGTTTGGGGTAGGTGTATAGGACTCTTTGCGCGGTGTGCAAAAGTCAATAAAGATTCAGTCGGTTGGCGCAAATGGCGTAATTGATAGATAGCATTTGGTCGCGTATGTTTCCTCAGTGTGCCTGCCTAGGAACTGCAGTAAGCCGCTCGAAGTCGGACCTCATGCTCTCAAACCCTGGCTGGGTCTTTGTTTTCACCTTTTTCCCCCCTTTCTCGGAACCCTTACCTACCTACTGATGATTATTAAGAGATGTGCACAATCGACCGAAAAAATGGTATTCCTGGGCAACCCTATAAGATGATCTTGCAGCGCGGTGCTGCAGTCAATACTTGTGTACGTACTCCAAGATTTGACCCAAAAGGTAACAGTGTCTCCTTTGGTTCTCATCCCTTGCCTTGTATGAAGAAAAAACCAGAAAGACTTTCTCATTTTGATTCTCATAGGTAATTGAGAGGCACAAGATAAACACATGTATGCTGTTTCCAAGATGAGTTGAAATGGCAACCGCATAATGCATTTTATATAACCTGACAACGCCAGCCAGCCCGAGACGACGCTCATATTACAAAGTCTTTGAAGGTCCACTTCTCCGTAATCTGCTTCTTCGCCTGCCTGTGGAACGGCAGGTTCCTCCTCGCCTCGACCTTGCCCCGGACTAGCATGCTGCGATACCTGTCCTTAAGCAGGCTGCCCTCGGGCTTGAGCAGTCGCAGGGAGTCCTGAAGCTCGTCGGGCAGGACCAGCTCCAGGTCCTTATCGGGCAGCTTGAACTTGCCTAGCTGTCTGCGCCGCAGCTTGTCCTCATCGCCCTCCTCATCCTCGTCGTCCAGCTCGATCTTCTCGAGCTCCCGGGCCCGGTGCTTCTCTGCCACCTCCTCGCTGATCTGCTTGATGCGCTCGGCCTGCGCGTTCTTCTTCTTCAAGAGTGCCGCAGCCTTGGCCTTGCGCTCTTCCTCCTTGCGGCGCTTGATCTTGTTGCGCTGGACCTGCGTCTTGCGCTGCGGCCGCTTGGCCTTGGTGCTCAGCTCCTCCCCACCGCTCCCCAGGCCGTCCCACTCCGAGTCTTCCTCCCACTCGGACATGTTGGCGCGCGCCTCTGCTGCGTCCGCCTCGGCCGCTGACCGCGCCGACGCCTCGAGCTTGATCCTCTCTGCCTCGAGAGCCTCCAGCCGTTTCCGCTCTGCCTCCACCGCCTTGGCGCTTTCCTCTGCTAACCGCTCCTGGTAGTCGGTGAAGACGGGGTTGTAGCTGGCGCCACCCTTGGGCGTGATGACCGCGGGTATAGACTTTCCGTTTGCTGCAAGAGAGAGGGGTTGCTCCTTCATAGTCTTGGGCGCCTTTGCCTTTTCAGCCAGTTTCAGGAATGTGTATTTCTCCGCGTCAGGGTTCTCGAGTGGCGTGGCCCAGACGTCGTGGTCGGCCTCGATGATGGCAATGGATTCTTCGTGCTGTCCATCGGCCACCTTCTTCAGTCTCCTGAGCTCCTTCTGGTTGACATACGTCGCCCGTAACCGCTTGACAGGGAGAACGCCGTCTGTGGTCTTGCTCTCGCCCGCCCGCTTCCGCATGGGCACCGCCGGAACGGCAGACCGCTTTGAAATGATTTCCTCGGCCTTGAGACCCTTCTTGATGTGTTTGGGGAACTTTTGGGCAATTGAGGCGTCGCCGGCCACGTCGACCATGAAGAGGTCCTCGGACTGTTTTTCGGCAATAACTCCACTGGACACGAGACGGACCGTTAGCTGGCCATTTGCTACAAACCCCACCCATAGCTAGCACATAGCGACTCACCCAGTGAGGATGATTTCGTCGTTCATCTGGTCGAGCCCCTGCTCGATCTCTGAGACATCGACGTTCTTACGCCATGCCTTCTTGCCTTTCCTTGAAGGCTGTTTGTACTGTTGGGGTCCATCCGGATTGCCCGTCGGGGGCTTGAGGACAGGCATGGCGGGGATATTTGTTGGGTTTGTTGTGGTATGTTGGTCAATGTCTCGATACCAATTGGTTTCCCACGGTCCTTCCTACCTGCGAGATCCGCCGGTGGGGGATTTCGATAAAATTTCAGCGGAGGCCAGACGATAAGCGCGATAAGGAATCTTTACCCAGCACAAGTCGCGGGCGAGCACATGGCGCGGGAAGGGCCGTGCGCCATATTCGAACTTCACTGTGTCTGCACTACACAGCCCACACGCCCCAGACTGCTGACAGCTGCTAGAACCCACTGTTAATTAAGCAATCCGAGGCTCAACAGGGGCTTCCGGGTCGACCTGCTGCCCATTCAGCCCCCCTTTTTAGTGAGCTAGGCTGGGATTCGGGGCGGCCAGTGGCCACTGACAGGCATGACGGTCGCCAAGAGCATTCTGGGATTGAATTATGTTCGAGGCGCGAAAAACCGCCCGCTGTCCCCCCTTTCGCCGAGCCGAAACCGAAGTCAAGCGATTCCATAACGACTAGTCAGTTGCGGCCCAAGGCTTTTTTTTTCATCGCATCGCAAAGGAAACGCACTGTGAATAAACCCCTGGCTACTCAGCACTGCTTTCTCGCTCGACTCACACCAACCGCCCTTGTCCGCCATTTACACGCCTATACGCCGCTCTCCACACGACCTACGAAGCGAACCGCGATCGACCTACTTTAGCACCTACCCTACACTCTGTCCACTTCCGCTCAACTACACGCCACGGGCGACAACTTGCTTTCCACTGCCTCGTGATATTCCCGAAAGCCTCTCTCAGCCGTCGCAGCCTACTGTCAACATGTCGCAAACAGGAGCTGGCGGGTCGTACAACAACCCGTTGAAGAAATTCAAGTAAACGCCCACCACCCACCACTTCCGATAGGGGCGCGGACCAAACCATGCTGACTTATTCCTTAACAGATTGGTATTCCTAGGCGAACAGAGCGGTATGCGACTCCCTCTAACACCCACAATCGAGGAGAGACGAATACTAACGGATAGCAGTTGGCAAAACGTCGCTCATCACACGCTTCATGTACGACTCGTTCGATAACATGTACCAGGCCACCATCGGCATCGACTTCCTTTCCAAGGCAAGCAAGCCCCCCGATATATCGTCGCGCGGTTAGACGCAAACACACAATAGGCACTAACCGATGTCGGCGAACAGACTATGTACCTCGAAGACCGGACAGTGCGGTTACAGCTCTGGGACACAGCCGGCCAGGAAAGATTCCGAAGCCTGATCCCCTCCTATATCCGAGACTCGAGCGTGGCAGTGGTGGTCTATGACATATCAAGTGAGCCGAACAACTCGATCCCCCCCAGGGCATGAAACTAACAAACCTTGTACCAAAGATGCGAAGAGCTTCCAGAACACGCGGAAATGGATCGACGACGTGCGAGCAGAGCGAGGCAACGACGTGATCATCGTGCTGGTGGGCAACAAGACGGATCTGAACGACAAGCGCGAGGTGACGACGCAGCAGGGCGAGGAGGAGGCCAAGAAGAACAACCTCATGTTCGTCGAGACGAGCGCTAAGCTCGGCCACAACGTCAAGACGCTGTTCAAGAGGATAGCACAGGCCCTTCCGGGGATGGAGGGCGCCGACGGCGCGGCCCAGGCCCCCGACCAGAAGATCGACGTCAACACCGGTGGTCACAACGCGCAGCAGCAGGAAGGCTGCGCGTGCTAAGGACACGGCCATGGCCACGCCAAGAAAACTGCATATAAGAAAGACCAAAAAAAGAGGAGGTAACTGGAAAGCAAAGCGGATGGGGGAGCCAAGCGGAAGAAAGTGGTGCGTCAAGGATATCCTATTCCCGTGCTTTCTCTCTTTATCGAAGGAGAGGCATAGAAATGGAAAGCAAGCGCCTGAGATTGTGCTGCTGCTGCCGCTTGTCGCTGTTGCTTCACTTTTTCTAGGGCTTTCCCCTTTCCCCCTTTCCTCCCGTTCTTCCCTCTCCCACTAACGATGGACGATGGAGAAAGGGAGAGGAAGGAGGAAGGAGGCAAGTAAGGAGTCGAGCATAGCGTGTGGTGTGTTGTGTTGTGTCGTGTGGGTGAAAGGTGGTTCTTCTCTCGCATTATAGCGCTTTATTTTAATCGGAATCCAATAATACTATGTAACTCTATAACGGGACAGAACGAGCTGGAATTGCTTTTCTTTTCATTCATTTTTCCTATTCTTTTTTTCTTTCTATATACACTTAGCAATATTCGACATATTGGCGTACACACAGTATTATGGGTTTGATGCGTGATGGAGCTTTGAAATTTGTTCCCAGCTGAAACGATAATGCTGATGATCCACGGAAGATAAGTTGAATTGGACGAGGAAGTCGGTAAGTATCACAAGAGACCTAAAGATGTTTTGCAATGTTTTTGGTTTCGGTCTCTATTTAACGCCAATTTCGCCAGTACCCTAATGATGCTTTTGCAAGATGCCCCTGTAAGGAAATGAGGTCCAAGTCCTAAGTGATGAGGCTCGGAGCCATCGCCACTCAGATGCACAACATCCACGGCCGTGGTGGACTGCTTGATCGACGGGGTATATACACCTGCCGCGTAGTTCGGCTGACACGCGCTCTTTTTTCTCTTGCCTTCTCTCTCTTGACGATGTCCTTCGTAACGCTCCAAATGGGTGGTGGGGCCAATGCAGCATCGAGGCCACGGTGGTGAGGAGGAAGAAGAGGAGGAGGATGAGAAAAGGTGACTCTCGCATAATGGAGGCGAGCTTACAAGGCCAACAATAAAAAAAACACACGCCCCCCCTCCCCAATGATCACCACAGGGGTCGGGCAGCAGCAGTAGCAGATGGAGCGAAATTTGTTGTTCAGTCGGTATCCATCTCGTCGTCGTCGTTATCGTCGTCGTCCTCCCCAAGGAGACTGACCTCGGCGCGCTCGGTAATCGTCTCGACGCCGCCGTCGGTCCGGACGCGGAGCCTCTGCTTCTCGCCGCCAAAGGCGAGGGTCTTCTTGCTGGAGCGCATGTTGGCCAGGCCCTCGGCCTCGAGCTCCTCGATCGAGACGCCCTGCTCGGCGGCGAGCTCGGCCAGGCGGCGCTTCTCGCTGCCGCGCAGGCGGGGCAGCAGGTGCTCGTTGTTGGCCACGAGCTTACGGGCCGAGGCGACCTCGCGGGCGCGCTTGCCGGCCATGCGCTTCTTGTAGAAGACGCGCTCGCGCCGCGCGCGCACCTCGGAGATGCGCTCGATCGCCTTGACCGTCTTGGCTACCAGCTCGCGGTTGTAACGCACCGGAACGTTGCGCCGCGCAGCGAACTGCAGCGTGCTGTCTACCACCATCTCCTTGCCCGCGTTGCGCCGGTGCGCCTTGGTCCACTTGAGCTTCCGCGGGTTTCTCTTCATCTTGAAGTTCTTGTGGCATTTGGAGCGGCAGAAGCGGAAGGATTTGCCTGTGTGTTGCAGATAAGATGTTTGTTCAGTAAGGTGGACTCTTTCTTGAAGAGAAAGGAATTGGCGGAACGAACCGTCATTCCGCATGAATGTGATTCCCTTGCTGGGCCACGCGGGCCTCCCGCAAAAGAAACAAGAATCGATACGCATGTTGGATGTCGGCAGTGGTGGCCCTGGGGTGTCGGTGGGCTCGTCGTTGTCGAGGTTCCTGAAAGTATCTCCAAGCCGATCGAAAAAAAAAATTGAGCCGTCGGTGGTGGAAAAAAAGAGTGGGGTTGGAGGGGGCCTTATCTTATCGCTATCTGGTTGTCAGCCAGGCGCCCCAGGCTCAACATGGTCTCAGGGTTAGGGTTGTGCTGGCGTATTTGGGAATAATCTTAGGACTCCGCCAGGTTGGGCTCTGTCTCCTCTCCAAAGCCTGCCGTTCTTGGTACATCCACACTCAACCAAGGCCAGCCTGATCTTATGACATCCTTCTCCCTTGTTTATTTGGGCCCTGAAATATCCTGAAATATCTCATTATGCTTCTTCAATGGTATGTTAGCTGCATTTTCCATTATGCGGTCGGAAATAAATGAATCCACCTCCGGCCAACTTATCCTCCTGGCCTGACAAATCACGTTTTCAGACCCAAATGGCATGCCTCAATCGACGATGATTGAGAATTCTACACTTATATGCCTGACGTCTTCATTATATTCCACCGCTGCTACATCCCTACTATACCAGGCCCTGCCATTACCAGCTCTGCATGTTCGCGGACGGCAGGTAGTGGAGGGACGGGAATGAAGTGGCTGCTGCCCCAAGGCTCTGGTCAGATGGGCAATTGGACAGCGGTTCACACCACAACACCTGAATGGGTGCCCCGAATTCCCCAATTCTCGAGCCAATTCAGGGGAAATCTGAGGCTCTTTTCCCATGATCCACTCTTAGATCTTCGAGCCCAGCCTTAGCGTTTCGAGAAGAGAAAATGCGCACTCGAATGCCGTCCTGGGTCGGTCGGGCTCGCCTTGAGTCAACTTAGTCGTCGGCAAGTCGTGCACAGGGTCACAAGGCCAACGGGGCATATCTCCACCGCACCCCACAGTTTACGGCGGTCGCGAGTTAAACGCGGGGATGGAATCCGGGGAAGGTGGAGCGACGAGTTGCCCTGTGGATCTCAACTAGCGTTCGGGACCCTGCGCTATCAAACGCAATCCATTCTCTCAAGTTAAAAGCGACTTACACAAATTCTCCAGGCCGATAAATCTCAACATCTCAGAAGATGTCTCTGATTGTCCGAGATGATGGTGTCGAGTTGACCCCAAAATACAAGGGGGCAATGCGGACCCCTGCCCCATAGCTTCCCCGCGTTTGAGTGAGGCGTGGTCAGTGGCCCCATGTCGAACCAGAATGGGTGACAACAGCGCTGGAGGACGGCTGGCGAGTGCGCCGTGAAAGCAGACTGACGTTCACCATCGCTCCATGATTGGTCCCTGCTGATTGCTGTCACACATTACCCCGCTTTCAAAACAGGCACACCTGGGGCGCTCAGCTGCATCGGTCGAGTGAAGGGAGGGAAAGGGTGTGCCTTCCACTCGTGGCCGTTTGTAGTTGCCCATCCAGGGAAGAGCGGTCGAGCGCTCTGGGGGTCGTGGCTGCTGTCTGCTCTCCCATAAAAGAGCCATCCATCCAGAACACCTTCCCACCTTCCTCCAACTTTCTCCTCCTTGTCCTGCACCAACTATCTCCAAATCTCCCTTTGTGTTCGGTACCCTCCGTACACTGCAAGGGCATTAGTAGGACAGGTGTTTGGTGTTCTTCGTCATCAATTCCGTCGTCTCTTCTTCCCACAACGTCCATTCACTCTGCGAGTCGAGCAAGGTAAGATTCACTTTCCATTTCCTCGGGCCATTTTCGCCACTGGAGTTCCGCTGTCATCAAACCTCACCTTCTTTGTTACTCTGTTTACATCTATCGAGTTGCTTCTTCCTGCTGAAGATATATACTTTTGGTCTATTCTTATTTTTGTCTCCGTCGGGTGCTTTCGATGCACTAGTCATTTCGCTGTTTCTATTAGAGTTTCTAACGCGAGGGTTCTAGCATCACCACGACAACAAAACCACCTTCCTCTTCGTCACACTCCCCAAAATAGTCATCACCATGCCTGTCCGCATCCCCGCCCCCACCAAGACCGAGGTCTTTTGCTTCGGCGCCGCCGGCGTTGGCGCATTGGCTCCTTTCTACATGATGGCTCCTTCTGCCAACGAACGCGTTGCCCGTCAGACTCTCAAGTGGGCCCCTAAATGGGAGCGCAACATCACCTTCTTCAAGTCGCCTGTTGAGCGGGGCATCCAGAAAATGTCTCCTCCCGTGGCGAGGACAGTACAGAAGATTGAGGGCAAGCTCCCTCTGGAGAAGGTTGCCAACAGAGCCAGCAGCCGCATTGACAAGAACTTCCACATCTTGGGCATGAAGCAGGCCTGAATAAACAAACACCAATCAGCGCTACCATCAGGTGGCTCTTTGGGCGCTTAAGCAAACACATCATATTATACACTGCCCACGAACGAGGGCACAGGAACTGGAGTGACACCTACTGAACTTCAGAATGTTTGCATATAACATCGTCGTTGGGATACATTGATTTGATTCGGGAATGGGAAATGGGATTTAGCAACGAGATCATGAAGGCATCGATGCATCGATGCCTATAGCTCACAGACTTGGATGTTATGCGTTTGAGTTACCCCTTGACAACATATATTAGTCAGTTGAGCGTACCTCAGTATTGCCATGCACCAAACAAATGAAACGCGGCGTCGTTCAGCTGAGTTGATTCCTTCCTTCTCACGTTTTAATTTAGTGTTCTCGTCCATAAGTTATGACTGCGACCTTCGTATTGACCCGCCGAGGCCACACGCCGACGGGAATTAAATTGAAATGAGAAGCATACAAGCCAAAGCAACGAGCAAGCTTGTTTATTTAGTACGAGCCTTGATTCAGCAGATAATGGTTACTTGTAGTTGTCCTCAAGGATGCGTTGCATGGTGACAAATATATCTGAGCTTTTCCTAAGACCATTTATGTAAATAAGTATCCCTTTCTTTTCTCCCATGGTCAAAATTGCCTGTGGACTGAATACCCTTTCGTCCTCCATTTATAATGGGTTGTTGTCAATATTCCTCCAAAGTTTCTATTGTCACTAGTCGGGAGTTAACTTTCTTAGCAAAGCATCACCCCTTATCCCAACAATCATGCCGTCAATCTTTCAGTCTATTCATACGCACAGAGTTCAACCCTAGCAAATATATAAAGCCCACCTCTTCCTAGCAATAATATCCTTGCAGTATAGTTAAACAATCAAACTGCCAGCAACCTAAGTTCCAACGATTAAAGACGAAGAAGAGCTTGTACGTCAACCTGACTGCGCTCTCGCTATGATTATATTACTTAGGGATGGTCAATTATATATGTAATCTTCAACCTTAATACCAAAGTTCGATATTCGACGATGTGGTATGTATTTAAATAGTAACAACGCCAGTAGGTTCTCAAGTTGTGCATAGTTTCACGTTGAAGATATCTTATATCAAATCAAGGCCGTGATGAGTGTCTAAGAATCGGAAAATAAAGCAAGGACGCACTTGAGAATAGGTAGTTAAATGAAATGAGTTTCATTCTTAGTAGGATAGTACCTCATCCACTGTCTCATGAACTACTGAGCCATCTCGAGATTCTTTCCCATACAGGCACTTTAATCTCTGCAGTCTCAAAGTGAGTGTCGGTCCATTGGTGCGAAAAAGTTATCTGCCCTAGAATCAATCATATCAAGGATTTCAGATTACTGTGATATCCCAAGAGGATGTCATTGAAGTACGTATATTGTGTGACTTGAAGCACCTCCCTGTTATTGACCCCCTCACCAAAACAGAAAAATCGGTCTTTTCCTCCTATTATATCACATCTCTCCATGTCGCGCTCAGAATCAGGTCCTCGGCATCTGTTTCAAACGACGGAATAAAAACATGCTCCTCGAGCTCCTTAAGCATCTTCTTTTCTCTGTGAAACCTCCACAGTGACTCGAAAAGATTCAACGGCTGTTGTACGCGAGTGGCCAGATCTCGCAGGTACAATTGCTGGAATCGATTCTGGGCCTGATGGTCCATGACGTCCAGGACCCGGAACGCGCATGTTCGGCGTTCCCACCGGCGATATTCGTGGTCCTCGTCGACAACAGGCACTCGCAGGTACTCGTGGAAGTAGTTGGCGATGGAACGAGCGGCGACAGGCTCTCGGGCGTACTCGCGCAGTGCCCGCGCGGTAGCCGCTCCCATGCGCGGATCGGAGCGGAATGCTTGCACGTGGGTGCGTTCGGCCCATTCTTCGAAGATTTCTATCCCGTCGATCCAGTCGTGCCCAGGGAGGTGGCCTTGGCCTTGGTTCATCGGATTCGGCGGCCGTATGATATCCTCTAGTGGGATCTCACGCAGGTATGGCATGGCCGCATTGTACAGAGCGATCGCGAGTAAAGGTGTCGGGTCAGTTCTGCGATCTGCTGCTGCTGTTGCAAAGGCGTTATTACGCGCATTCCATATGTGAGCCACGTCCGCGGTCGCACCCCATCGGAACAGATACGCGCATGACGGGATGAAGTGCGCGCTGGGATTGCCGCCGTGCGCTCTCGTCCAGACTTGATCGACGATCACTTCCTTTAGGACCTCGTAGAGGCTTCGGATATGGATGGTTCCAGCTGCTGATGCTCCCACGAAGCCTTCCGTATGGAGAACTTGCTGAAAAATCGACAACTGCTGTTTGAAAACGGGAATGAAGAGATCGTCATTGAAAGACGCCCGATCCTGCAATCAAATATTTTCTAAGATTAAAATATATATTTTTTTTTAAAAAAAAAACAATATACTCCATTGAGGCCCGTGGACACCAGCTGTTTCACTTACCAGGGGCTCACAGATCTTTGAGATTTCTGCGCTGCTTAGAACAAATCTGTGCCATATGCGATGAAAGTTCGAGAGAAAGCTATCCGAGAGAGCCTGTCTCTGATCATCTCCTGGCTGCGTGGCGGTATTTGGCGCTGCTGCTGAACCTGGTCCTGGCGGACGATGGAGCAAAGACAATACCTCTATTGCCTTGGGCACAAGCTCTGTCAGCAACTTGTACTTAAGCCTATTTGCCTCATACTGCGTTCGGCTCAAGTGCAGCTGTTTTTTCTGTCCCAAATCGAAGATGAGCTTGGATAATGCAATGGATCCCGATCTAATCTCATTGGCCATGCCGTGTGGAAATAGCCTAGAACGTGCATGTACGTAGTTGAAACTGTAGACGAGATTTATCCATTGGGTTCGGACCGCAGGGTCATGCCAGTCATATTCAGTCATTGTGGAATCAGCAGATGGATGAACTGTGTATGAATGTGTGGGGCAGAGGGGCAACCAGGCGGGTGAACAAGCGAATGAGCAGATAGGTGCGGAGGTGGACGGGCAGACGGGTGGACAGGCGGGCAAACAGGCGGGAGAACAGGCGGGCGACTCGGCGAACGAGCTGGTGTATGAGCAAGCGGATGGAGAGTTGGTTGGAAAGATGGGCAGGTGCCAAGTAAGTCGAGGGAAAACCTTGGGAATGATCGAGGAGATCACAGAGAGGAAATTGGGAATGGACAATGGTCTTCCTTTATGTATGGGCGGTCCAAAAGCAACCGATATAAAGTTCAGTTCAAGACAAATGGGCAATACAGCTTGAGCTACTGAAATCAATGAGTAACTGACGCGGAATACATTTTCGTCATCCATGGTCCATTGTCGAGAGGAGTCGTAATTAGATTCAACTCCGCTACTACCTACCCGCGGGACTGTCTGGAAGCGTGGAATCTAGATATTGGGCCCCTATTTAAGTTATCAATCAAGAGGAAATCAACACAAGTCAACTTCGTAACTCTCATGAGGCTGGACTGCTTGACTGCTTAAAGTTTCAAGCCACACTATATTCTTAAGCCCACTAGAAACCATAGAATAATGAACTTTAACATCTTCGCTAGTCTGTTCGACATACCCACCTACAAACTTTATCAGGCGTGCTTGCATTTCAATATAGTATAGGTAATTAGGCATGCTTGTAGCTATTCTAGAACTTCTCTTAGAACTACTCTAACACGACTTGCCCGCATCTTAACGTAAACAGCAAACTCAATACTGACCTCATCCCACGATGATGCATTTTTATACTAAACCAGTATGGCCTATCTCGCTAAGACTGCCTCTGTGGGCTTCGCAATGGTCATTGAGAATCGATGTCGAGCTGGCTTACAATTAGGGGGGGGGAGGGGATGAAGCTTTGGGCTATTATGATCGACGTGAAAACTTGAAGATCATCATAAACTCCCTTACATTGAAAGGCCACTTCGTGGAGTCTCCCAAGCATAAACAATCCATGGTCAGCAATTGTCAATATAGTTCAGACAACGGCCTCGTCCCCTTCAGAATTCAAAAGCTTCAACTTGAGTTAGCTCTTGAACTGATTCAGGAAAAGCTTGATGATCATGTTGGACGAACTATTCAAGACAAGTAAAGTACATAATAGGACCCAGATGGCCCATCTTCTCTTAGAACTATTTCGGCGAGAGGAAATTTATTCCAGTGCGTTTTAAAACTTAGAAGTACCATCTGTCTCCCTAGGACTAGCCTCGAAGAGAGTTGACATGTAATTGCTGGTCATGGACCCACTCCTCAACCGCGGAGCCAAACAGGAGTAGTTTTGTGTGAAGCTTCACGAGAAAAGATTCTCCGATTACTGGATCACATCTTGTTAAGAACTCAGATCCTATTCCTTGAAGAATTGAGACCTGGCCATTTCGATGTACAGTACATCCACCCACTAGTCAACCTTCTAATTAGAAAGGATTTCTATCGTCATAAAACCCAATTGACCTCCCCACCAGAAACGACAGGAGAATTAAACCAGTGGGCCTTGAGACATACGATAATCACGCAACTATAGAAAGAAAAAGGGTAAACCACATTTATTGCAACTATAGCCTGCTCCATCATCAAAGTATCCAGTCTGACGCTCCAGCGAGCCAGCTTCTGTCCCGCTGCCTCCATCCGCGGAGTCCAACTATCCCACGCACTCATGATCATGCCATCATTTCCGTCTCAAAGTATCTCCATAGAGCGGACGCACCCCGCCTAGCACCGATGTCAATGACGCAGATCAAAATGTTGGCGATGCTTGGTTTGGCGCTGGACTTCAACAATACCTAGGTACTTATACTCTCAACCACATGTAGGTACCTATGAATCTCAAGCAGCCAAGGTTGGCTGAGTGAATCTTTCCAATGCTTTCCGAGAATCTAACTCCACTACTCCATCCCCTACGACATTTTTGGTGATGGTTTGATGACCGTGAGCCATAAGCTACAGTGAAAGTCTACTGAATTCTTTTTTGTGTCATTCGCATGGCTCGTGAGTTCCGCATCTGGAAAGAAGGTGCGTCTATTGCTATTGCTTGATAGAAACGGTATTAAACTGAACACGGTGGTATAGATACGGCGGGAGACTTGCGTAGGCATGCTGCTTCATGCTTGGGCAGCTTACTCCTATGACCCGTGTCGCAAAATTGTGGCAGTTTGGAGGTGATGGGCTGAATAGAAACTTCGTGAGGTTCAAAGTTACATTCATCCCCATCGCATGCATAGAAAAGAGCTCATCAAAAACCTGATGTATCGTGTCCAGCAACAGCGTCATCGTGAAGAGTAGTAAAGACGGTACAGATACCTGGCAGAGTGAGATAGCTTTTGCGTGAGTTTTCACTCAAACTCGCAGCCTTCGAATGGTGTAAGTTCTCGATGTTACTTGGATCAGATTGAACATCAGATTTTAAACAACTTCCGTTCCCTCCAAAATCTCGTTGTCGACGATTACTAGATTCTTGAATGAAAGCTCCCGGGGGAAAAGAGTTATATTATTCGAGTTCATGTCAACATAGAATTTTCATGCTGAATCAGATATCGAGAAATAAGAAGTGTAGTTTCATGTCAATCTCCGGGCTTTCCGCCGGGACACTGGGCATTTCAAGATAGCAAAACTCCAAAGCGAATCTGAACGAATGTCGGTTGACTTGGCCAATCGGCATGACCGGTTAGAGAGAAAGAGTGGGGCGGTTAGCCTTAACTTTGAAGAAAATCGCGTGGTCTTGGCCCATCAGTGGAGTGAGTGGGTGTTTCAACTAATTTTTTATTCCAGTGAACAAAGGTGGTTTTTGATTTCCATTATTCGTCAGATATAATTAATTATCTTGTGGCCATGACGGGACGTTTCAAAGGCAGAGTTTCTCGACGTGCAAGTGGTGAAAGGGGAGGGAAGTGCCGAGGCGATTAAGGTTCTTATGGCGGCCGCTGTTCCGGCGGGGTGAAGTGCAGGCGCGACCATGCCACTTTGAAGCAGCAATGATGAATCTGTCTGGAGGCAAAGGCTGACTGACGACAGACTAAATTGGGGACATTTGGCTTATAATGACTGGATATAGAAAATTTGAAGGCGAGCTGCACCAAGGGAGACCGGCGTTAAGGGGAGCTCGGAACTGCATCTGCATGATCCAAGTTTCCCCACTGAATCGCACAGTCTGCCACCAGCGATCCCCGCACAGGAGCCGCGTATGCCTTCCTTGGTTGTGTTGATGTTGATTGCGTATCCGCCAATTCCTGTGCCGATTCATCCGGTTATGCCAGGCTGGGGACCAGGAATGCCCAGCGGTTGGTGTCGCACTTGATCCACCAAGCCCGGGGCGACGCGCGCAAACCGAATCCGAGAGACCACGCCGACCCTCCGAAAATCCGCTCTTCAGCTTCGTTTTGTCTCGAAATTCCTTATCGTCACGAAAAAGCGTTCTGGACATGTCGAGGTGACAGAGCCGCAATCCGCCATTTCACATCATGTCATCTTCGTCCAGGGGGTGCCGGCGACGGCTGCCTCGTCCCAAGGTTGGTACCTGCCTCTGCCCCACAATTTGCGCCTTGTGGCCTCCCGGTTCAGTGATCGTTAAATCGCTAATCGTCTGGCTCGTCATCTCGACTCTAGACCTTTCTCGGCCTCATGTCCCTTCAGACGGGCACCGAAGTAATATCTCTTGCCCTCCTCTTAAATAGGGTCACAGGAATCTACGGCATCCTCACGCTCTTTACCGGCTACGCGCTCTCGGCGTTGCAAGTGTCCGTCTTCGTCTTGTCGCTGTTCATCGTCATTGCGCTCGGCTACCTCCTCCCACACATCCGACGACAAAGCCCGCTGCAAAACCTCGCGCTCGCATATCTCTATGTGATTGATACTATCCTCAACTTTGGATACGTTGCGGCGTTTGCGACAACATGGTTTTTGTCCCAGTATAAGCCGGAGGGCCCTGCTGGCAGCGACCCAGACGCTGACGCCACCGGGTCATCGCCAAGACGAGAGGAAGATGACGAGGGACCGGCAGCTACCCCACAACAGGCCACAGCGGGCTTGGGCTTGGATAACGGCCTCAGCATTGCGCTCGTTGTGGCGTTCACGCTCGTGAGGCTTTACTTTATCCTGGTGGTCATGGCTTTTGCGCGAATGGTCCTGCACCGCTACGTCGACGAGAACTTGAATATCTCCGACGAGACCACAATAAAAGAAATGTCACCCGACATTTTCGCTGTTGGTGCTCCGCTGAGTTCCGGCTGGAAGGGCTGGCTCGGGAGGACGATGGTTTCGGTGGGGAGAGGTTACTGGTTGGGCGGCCGAAAAGAAGACGAAGAATGGGCGCGAAATTTTACCGCCAGATTCAGAGCTTAATTGATAATCGTCTTTGTGGACGGCGACCATCCAGCCACCTTCGCAACGGCGGCAGCACTCAACGAGAGTTGTGGGAATGACATCTCCACGGACGGTACGACAGCACGGTGACGGAATTGCTCTGCATTCAATTGGCGGATGGGACTCGTGGCATTTCAACGGCGGGCACGGAACGTGGGGATATCGAAGGGGGGCGGAACCATTTTGCCATTACCTACAGGCGTTGCTGCATATTTTCTTGTTGGAAAATTTGGGGTGTTCACTCCCTTCCAACCTTGGAGCTTTTTGAGGTCGTCAGACCGAGCGAGCGAGCTTGCGAACGTGTACAGTAAGTAGTTCGTAATACCCTACATGGTAGCATTATGTACAAAATTTCGAAGCGAAACGTGACTGGCTTGGCAGCAAGCACCTGACAGTGCCTGGCGTGGGTTAAAGACATAGGTCAGGAGGTTGGTTCGGGATTCGGAGAGGTGAGTTATATAATGGTCCTATGACAAGTTCTGACAACAAGGAGATGTCCCAGACTTTTGACGATGAGTCTTTCACTGGCCAGCCTCTTGCTCTGGCGCAATCCTCACCGTAAAACAACAATGAAGTGTTGGGCCAACCTTTTGCCTTCAACGTGTTAAAGCACTAACAGCGCCTTACCAAGAAGACAGGCATGGGTTAATACTATACTACACGCGTGGTTCCATCTGCCGCCATTATGGCCACTGTGACAAAAAAGTCATTGAAAATCCCGCCCATGCAATTCGTCGGAGGGTTTCAGGGCGGGGCGCTAGGTCGATCACGCAATCGGCAACGCTCCCCAGGTTACGAAGAAATTGAGTGCTTGCGGGGCCGACGTAGGGACCTCGTTGGAATGACTTGCCTCCGTGGCCGGGCCGTTGAAGTACAATACAAAAAATATTTCTAGTTCGCTCTTGTGATGTCGTTTTCCCCCCAGACATTCCAATTCTGTTCCTGAAGCTCAGCGATGGCAGAATCCACGAATGTCACGGTCCGCACGCCTGAAGAGGCCGGTAAGTCACGCATCCCACCCCCGCATTCCCCCCCAGACACCCTTTGGGTCTTTTACACGCCTGTCCCTGCCTGTGCTTCTGAGCTGCCCCGCCAGTGCGTGAGCTTGCTGCGATCACGGCTTCCCTCCCGGACAAGACAGAGACGACGAATCACCAGAAGGCCTCAATCCCCCCCCCCAATTGCCCAGTTTCGACTTTCCCAAGACAGCCACAATTAGAACAGCACAACAACTCTAGCGTTCCTCGCTGACAATTGAATCCCACTGCCTCCAGTTGCGAGAATCGCATACCTCGCAAGCGATGTGATTGTCTCTGTGCAGCCGTCTCTGGCCTCCGACTCTGATTTCTCGAGCCACCTCAAGCAATTGGTTAGCCAAAAGACGCAGAGCCTGGTTGCAAACACCAGCGATGCCGTGCCCGAGATCCAGTCCGTCAGACACAACAACGACCCTCTGCTCTCCGTTTTCGCCCCTATTCGCGCCGGCCGTCTGGTGTCTGTGACGACCACATCTGCTGTGCTGCTGCCCTCCATTGCCCACCTGTATAAGCTTGCAGCCCTGCCTGTTGTGCTCCATGTCGCCCTCGCCCCCAAGAGCTTCCCCGATTACTCTGCTATCACCTCTATACGCAACTCGGGATGGACCTTCCTCCAGTCCGAGTCGGTCCAGGAGGCCCAGGACATGGCCTTGACCGCACATGCCCTGGCTATTCGCTCTGGCAAGGGAGTCATCCACTTCTTTGATCCCACTGCTGGTGCAGACGCGACAGTCAGCGCTGAGGATGCCGCTGTCGTGCGCGAAATTCTGAACCTCGACAATGTACGTCGCTTCCAGTCAGCGCCGCTGTCAGGATCTAATATTTACGCCAACGATGGACGGATTGCCATTGTCTCTGACCAGCCAGAGCCCCTGACAAGCGGCTCTCGCCAAGACCATGTTGTGCAGTCGAGCGAAGCTGAAACCACTCCAAGCACAAACGCAACATCGCATGCCTCTTCTCAGTCTAGCCAGCAGAGCGTAACAAGCTCGCCCCCCAGCGTCTCCACAGTCACGACGATCGAGCCCGCAGCGCTGTTTGTCTCGTCAGAGGACATCTACAAATATGTGAACTCGATATGGGCACAGCTGAACCAGCTTGCTGGAAGGCAATACCATGCTTTCGAATGGTCCGGGCCAGCCAATGCTGAGAACTGCATCTTCCTCTTCGGGTCTGACTCTGCCTTGTTCAGCGATGCGATCAGCCACGCACAGTCCAGCGATGAGTTTGCCAATGCCGGCGTGCTCACCTCCCGGCTGTACCGCCCGTGGTTGGGGGCAAAGCTAATTGAGGCCATTCCGAAGTCGGTGAAGAGGGTTGCCGTTCTCGAGCAGGTTTCGAGAAAGACAACAAAGTGGGGGCCTCTCCTGATTGACGTCTTGACCTCGGTCAAGAGCGGATTTGGTGGTGTCGAGACCATTGTCGGCCACCAGCTAGGCTACATCTCCAAGGGGACTGTAGGCCAAGCTCTCCGTGGCATCTTCCAGAACTTGACTTCCGAAAAGCCAATCCAGAACCTGGAGGTCGGCGAGCGGGAGAGCCCGGAGCAAACTTCCGAGTATGTCCTGGAAAAGCCCAAGCTCGAGACTGCGTACACAAAGATTCTGGACCAGCTCTTTGGCGACCGCATCTTCATCGCTAACTCTCTCGAGGCCGAAAATGCCGGCGTCTCCAACACGATCTCCGCCAGCCCAGAATATGGCTTCGGATCTCTCCTTGCAAGAAAAGAGCGCAAGCAGAAGTTTGTAGCCGAGGTGAAGGAGGCAGCTGGCTCTGGCCGTTTCCTTACCGAGGTGCCTAAGAGATCGTTGGCAAAGTGGGTGTCAGCCGCCGAGGACCCGAAGAAGGCGGAGGCTGCCGCCGATGAAGTTATCTCAAAGCTCACAGTCGACAACTCGAGGCTGTCCAAAACTCTTCTGGAAAACAAGCCTTTCTTCCGCAAGCAATCTCTGTGGCTCGTTGGATCAGACGCCTGGTCCTACGATCTCGGAAACTCGGGCGTGCATCACGTTCTGGCTTCCGGCGAGAACGTCAACTTGTTGATTATCGATTCAACCCCGTACTCGGAGCGTACCGCGGCGGATGCGAACCGGAGAAAGAAGGACATTGGCCTTTATGCCATGAACTTTGGAAACGCCTACGTTGCGTCCACTGCCGTCTACAGCTCGTACACGCAGGTTCTGCAGGCAATGGATGAGGCAGACAAGTTCAATGGCCCATCTATCGTTCTCGCTTATCTCCCGTACTTTGGAGAGCACGACTCTCCCTTGACGGTTCTCCAGGAAACCAAGAAGGCCGTAGACCTCGGCTATTGGCCCTTGTACCGCTGGAACCCCGAAAACGAGAAGAAGGGGGAGCCCAACTTCTCTCTCGACTCTGAGCGAATCAAGAAGGAGCTGAAGCAGTTCTTGGACAGAGACAATCAGCTCACGCAGCTGATGCGTAGAGACCCGCTCTTCGGCGCTGTTCTGTCCGAGGACTTCGGAACCGAGATCCGGGCGCAGCAGAAGCGTAAGGCCAAGGATGCTTACAACCAGCTCCTCGAGGGCTTGTTCGGTGCCCCCCTTACCATCTTGTTTGGTTCGGATGGCGGAAACGCTCAGTCACTCGCAAAGCGTCTCGGAAACAGGGGACGTGCTCGCGGCCTGAAGACCACCGTTATGGCGATGGAGGACTACCCTGTTGAAGATCTCCCTACCGAAGAGAATATCGTCTTCATCACCGCCACTGCCGGACAAGGAGAGTTCCCACAAAACGCTAAGCCACTGTGGGATGCCATCAAAGACAGCACAGAGCTTGACCTTGCTTCTGTTAACTACTCCGTCATGGCGTTGGGTGATAGCCACTACTGGCCGAGGAAGGAGGACAAGGTCTACTACAACAAGCCTGGAAAGGACCTTGACCGAGTTTTGGCGAACTTTGGCGCGAAGCGGCTTGCGGACATCGGCCTTGGCGATGACCAGGACCCAGATGGATACCAGACTGGCTACCAAGCCTGGGAGCCGAAGCTCTGGGAGGCTCTCGGCGTGGCTAATGTTGATGGTCTGCCGGAAGAGCCCCCACCGATCACCAACGAAGACATCAAGATTGCGTCGAACTACCTTCGTGGAACCATTGTCGAGGGCCTCAACGACCCAACTACCGGGGCCATCTCGGCAGCGGACCAGCAACTCACCAAGTTCCACGGCACGTACATGCAAGATGATCGAGATGTCAGAGACGAGCGGAAGGCGATGGGTCTGGAGCCCGCCTATTCTTTCATGATCCGGTGCAGACTGGCTGGTGGTGTTTCCACGTCCAAGCAGTGGATTCAGATGGACGATATCAGCACAGAGCTCGGCAACGAGACCATGAAGCTCACAACAAGACAAACATTCCAGTTCCATGGCGTTGTCAAGGGCAAGCTGAAGCCGGCCATGCAGGCCATCAACCGCGCTCTCATGACCACCATCGCGGCATGCGGTGATGTCAACCGCAACGTCATGTGCAGCCCTCTTCCCTCGCAGTCTAAGTACCATCGCGAGGTATATGCTGTCTCTCAGAAGATTAGCGACCACCTCCTCCCCTCCACATCCGCATACCACGAAATCTGGTTGACCGATGATGATAACAAGAAGACACAAGTTGCGGGTGACGCGATCCAGGACTTTGAGCCGCTCTATGGGCCTACCTATCTTCCCCGGAAGTTCAAGATTTCCATTGGCATCCCGCCGCACAACGACGTGGACGTGTATGCCCACGATATCGGCCTCATTGCTATCAAGGGTGAAGACGGACACCTTTCGGGCTTCAACTTGTTGGCTGGTGGTGGAATGGGAGCCACACACAACAACAAGAAGACTTACCCGCAAACGGGTCGGATGCTGGGTTACGCCAAGACGGCTGATGTTCACATTGCCTGTGAAAAGGTGATGTTGGTACAGCGCGATTTTGGCGATCGCAAGAACCGGAAGCACGCGAGACTGAAGTACACGATTGACGACATGGGTGTTGATGTTTTCAGGTCAAAGGTCGAGGAGCTTTGGGGCCAGCAATTCCAGCCGGCACGGGCTTTCCACTTTGAGAGCAACATCGACACGCTGGGCTGGACCAAGGATGAGACAGGCATGAACCACTTCACCTTTTTCATCGAAAATGGCCGTATCGAGGATACAGCCGACTTCCCGATGAAGACTGGCCTGCGCGAGATTGCCAAGGTCCACAAGGGCGAATTCCGCCTAACGGCCAACCAGCACTTGATTCTCAGCAACGTTGCGGACGAGGACCTGGATGCCATGAAGTCTCTTATGGCCAAGTACAAGCTCGACAACGTCCAGTTTTCTGGCCTTCGTCAAAGCTCGTCCGCTTGCGTGGCATTCCCTACCTGTGGCCTGGCCATGGCCGAGAGTGAACGCTACCTGCCTGTACTCATCTCGAAGCTTGAGGGCTGCCTTGAGGAGAACGGGCTCCGGCAGGACAGCATCGTGATGCGCATGACAGGGTGCCCCAACGGCTGTGCGAGACCCTGGCTCGCTGAGGTCGCTTTTGTCGGCAAGGCGTTTGGCGCGTACAACATGTACTTGGGCGGTGGCTACCACGGACAGAGACTGAACAAGCTGTACCGGTCCAGCATCAAGGAGGCCGAGATCCTGGAGATCATGAAGGGTCTGCTCAAGAGATATGCGGCCGAGCGCGACTCGAGCGAGCACTTTGGTGACTGGTGCATCCGAGCCGGCGTGATCAACGAGACAAGGGGAGGCCAGGACTTCCACGAAGGGGTACGTACATTTCCATCCACACACACACGAAACAAATGACAGCTTTGCTAACGGTGATGCATCCAGGTCGCCGAGGAAGAGTCTGACGAAGAGTGACCAAAGATTCACGCTTCAGACCAGCCAGGCCGCGGTGAAGAGGGGAGGACGAGCAGGCCCTGTACATCAGCAAGAAACTGTGGTCGCCATCGTGACGACCACATTGCACATACCTACCCGGCGTCGAAAACAAGGGCTACATATATATCCAGCATTTTTCACACACATTGCATATCACATAGTATGTTTTTATATAATAATTCCCGAATTGTCCACCGTTCAAACCTGCCGCCTCATGACCATGCACTGTCCTCTCATTTCTGCGGTGGCTGATACCGGGACATGTTTTGTTGGAGAGAACGGAAGCTCGAAAAAAGGGACCGGGATTGTGAAGCGCCCTGCGACTTGGCGCCAATCTCTGCAGGTACGCTAACGGCGGTTGGCTAGTGCGCTAAAAGCTTTGCGGGGTGTCACTCGAAACAGACGCTGTGGCTGTGGGTCTGTCAACCCGTCGCCCTAGCAACGTCGCTCGGAGGATGACGAGGCTAAACATCAGCAGCTAAACGAAACCCCTCCACAAAGCTCCAGGGACCAGCACTCCAGCTTTCTCTCCAATTGAGTCCAGTCTTCCTGAGCAAAGATCTGGAGCTCGCTTTTTCTCGTCGCTTCATTTTGCCTCATAACTTGGCTTGACCTATATCTCGCCCCCGCTTGCCTTGAATTCAGCGCATACTTCGGTAAGCCTCGACATTGTCAACAAACGCATCGCGAAGCAGATGTAGGATATTGACTGCGAGCAGGTTGCAGAGTGTCTCAGAAAGACGCATTTCTCGGCGCCGCCTCGACGGAAGGAGCTCAATATGGCAGCTCCTAACACGCCCTCGCGGCCGCCCGACTACCGGCTGCCGTCGTATGACGAGGTGGAAGACAACACCCCGACTGGCGCCTCTGGCCACGGTGCCGCCGTGCGCCTCCTCACCTCAATGGAGGAGCCGCATGATACAAGACAGTATGTAGGCGCGAAACTCTTTTGTCCCCATGAATCCCGCCCAGCAGCGGCTGGCGCTGCCCCACCTCTCGTGGGCAGTTGTCATCGGCAGCCGACGGTCGAAGATGTCGAGGACGGCGGTGAGCCGCATTGTGGTGCATATGTCCGCAAGACTCTCGATTCCAAGCTGCCGGTCATCTTGGAGAGCCCGACGCAGCCACAGTCGAAGAGGCGAGAGATGGCACGTTTCTCAACAGCGCAATGCCATCCTCTCCCTCCAAGACCTAGTGTCTTGGCTCACCAGCAACGAGCCACTCTCAGAGTGCGGATCAGGGAGCGGCCATTGTTAGACTTGAATACCCGGAATACCCAAACTGACTTAACTAGAAACAACTTCCGGCGAACATACGAACCCTCCATTAATTCACGCCATTCCCGCCAGTCCTCAATCCTCGACCACGCTCCTAGCATGCCTCCTCCCGAGCCGTCATATGTCAACTATAATCCGTCCTCTCTAGATGGCTCATCCCCTAGCCGGTCATGGTCCCCCTCGCGGCTTTCGTCAGAATATACCCGCCCCCCCCCTGTTACGACGCGGTATGAGCCAGCAGACCTGAATGGGAGCCCCCGGCCTGGCACGCCGTCCTCGACTTATAGCAGAAGTCCGAGACGCCCACTGCCGCCCGCGCCCCTCTTTTCGGGCAACAACCGCAACTCAACCCACTCGTTTGCCGACGACGCGACAGTGAGTATCCCACTCGCCGACGACCACGATGATGTCTTTGGGCCCGAGTCAGACATGGGCGAGTTCAGAACCCACCAGAGCTCGTATGGGATGCAGTCGCAGGTCACCCTTAGCGAGGAGGACAGCGGCGACCTTCCCATGCACGAAAAGGTGGAACATTACGGGCCAGCACCTGAAGGCGCGCAAAAACGGCGAGGCGTCCGTGAACCGCAGATGGCCAAGAAAGAAGTAACCCTGATCAATGGCGAGCTGGTCCTCGAGTGCAAGATCCCCACCATTCTCTATAGCTTCCTCCCGAGACGGGATGAGATTGAGTTCACGCACATGCGCTACACGGCGGTAACATGCGACCCGGACGACTTTGTCGACAGGGGATACAAGCTGCGTCAGAATATTGGACGCACCACGCGCGAGACGGAGCTATTCATCTGCGTCACCATGTACAACGAGGACGAGTACGGATTCACGCGTACCATGCACGCCATCATGAAGAACATCAGCCACTTCTGTAGCCGAAACAAGAGCAGAACATGGGGCGAACTAGGATGGCAGAAAATCGTGGTGTGTGTTGTGTCGGATGGCCGAGAAAAGATTCATCCGCGCACTCTAGACGCGCTGGCCGCTATGGGCGTCTACCAGCACGGCATCGCGAAGAACTACGTCAACCAGAAGGCCGTGCAGGCTCACGTTTATGAGTACACCACTCAGGTCTCGCTCGATTCGGACCTCAAGTTCAAGGGCGCCGAGAAGGGTATCGTCCCTTGCCAGATGATTTTCTGTCTGAAGGAGAAGAACGCTAAAAAGCTCAACTCGCACCGTTGGTTTTTTAATGCCTTTGGCAAGGCGCTGAACCCAAATATCTGCATCTTGCTGGATGTGGGCACTCGTCCTGGCGGCAACTCGCTGTACCACCTGTGGAAGGCGTTTGATCTCGACTCCAACGTGGCTGGCGCCTGTGGTGAGATTAAGGCCATGAAAGGAAAATGGGGTGTCAACTTGCTCAACCCGCTCGTTGCATCGCAGAACTTTGAGTACAAAATGTCCAACATTCTCGATAAGCCGCTCGAGAGTGTCTTTGGCTACATCACTGTGTTGCCCGGCGCGCTGAGTGCCTACCGCTACCATGCACTGCAGAACGACGAGACCGGCCACGGTCCCCTCAGCCAGTACTTTAAGGGAGAGACATTGCATGGTCAACATGCGGATGTTTTTACTGCAAATATGTATTTGGCTGAAGATCGTATTCTGTGCTGGGAGCTCGTGGCAAAACGCGGCGAGCGTTGGGTTCTGAAATATGTTAAAGGTTGCACGGGAGAGACTGATGTGCCTGGTGGGTTTTTTTTTCTTTTTTTTTTTTCTTTTTTTCTTTTTCTCTTTCCTTCTTTTTCTTCTTCTTTCTGGTTCAAGGGTATCAATGGGATAGCAGATCACTGACAAACGTGCAGATACGGTCCCAGAGTTCATTTCACAGCGTCGTCGTTGGCTGAACGGCGCCTTCTTCGCTGCCGTCTACTCACTTGTTCACTTCAAGCAGATCTGGCAGACGGACCATACCTATGCTCGGAAGGCCCTTCTTCACATCGAGTTTTTGTATCAGTTGCTGCAGCTTCTGTTCACCTATTTCTCCCTTGCCAATTTCTACCTAACTTTCTTCTTCATCGCCGGTGGTCTCGCAGATCCGCTCGTCGACCCCTTTGGCCACGGCATCGCCCGCGTCATCTTCCTGATCCTGCGCTACGTTTGCGTCCTTCTCATCTCCACTCAGTTCATCCTCTCGCTTGGCAATCGGCCGCAAGGCGCTAAGAAGATGTACCTCTGGTCCATGATCATCTACGGTGTCATCATGGCCTATACCATCTTTTGTTCGATCTTCATCGTAGTCCGGTTGCTCAAGCCAAAGCCGCACAAGGACGGCGTCGACGCCGCATCAACGGATCCGACGAAGCAGCTCGCAGCGCGGTTCGAAAATGACGACCCCTCCCAACAGCTCAGCGGCAATGTGTTCGTCAACATGATCGTCTCGACCACCTCAACTGTGGGCTTGTACTTCCTCATGTCGTTCATGTACTTGGAGCCCTGGCACATGATCACCTCATCTTTGCAGTACTTCATCCTGCTGCCCAGTTACATCTGCACGCTCCAGGTCTACGCCTTCTGCAACACCCACGACGTCACCTGGGGCACCAAGGGAGACAACGTCATGAAGACAGATTTGGGTGGTGCCATCGGTAAGGGCAGCACCGTTGAGCTGGAGATGCCCTCAGAGCAGCTCGACATTGACTCCGGGTACGACGAGGCCCTCCGCAATCTCAGAGATCGCATCGAAGTGGCTCCGTCACCCGCTTCCGAGGAGCAGCTCCAGCAGGACTACTACAAGAGTGTGCGCACGTACATGGTCGTTTCGTGGATGGTGGCCAACACCACCCTTGCCATGGCTGTCAGCGAGATCTACGGCACTACGGGCATTGGCGAGAACTACTACCTGGCCTTCATCCTATGGGCGGTGGCTATCCTGGCGGTTTTCCGCGCCCTCGGGAGCACCACGTTTGCTATTATCAACGTCGTCAACATGGCCGTTGAGGGACGCATCAAGATGAGCATCAAGATGCCCCAATGGCTTGGCGGCTGGGGGCGAAAGGTTAGCGACAAGGTGAGTAGCATTGGGAGCAGTGTGCGTGGATGAGTTTTGTCACGGCCAAAAAGCAAAGAGATGGATGCATGTATAATGGGGAAATCTGAAAGGCGTATTTTCAGTAGTGATGGATGGATGGACTATGGTTTGGGGCGTTTGGAGATGGCGGATGGACAGTTTTGTAATACCTAAGACCCCTTTTGGGATGGGGGATATGTTTGGGTTTTGGTGTTGGCTACATGCACTTGCCTACATTGTCTGTGGACTAGGGGGGATAATACCACCCCTTCTGACGCTTCTGGGGACATTTTAGGGGCTTGTAGTCCCTCTTGAAGGCATAGGAGACTAAATGATGTGTTTTATATTTTATGCTGTTGTGTCTTTGTGGGCAGTGATGACTTGTTGCAATTTCAAGTTTTGTGTTTCTACTCTCACCAGGGAAATAAAGGGTTAGTGAAGTACATATGGACTTGTTACAATTGGGTATTTACAGGGGTTTAAATTGTCTATTGGGCCTGGAAAATACTGATTCGGGCCTCTTTATAATCCAATAACGCATACCTACTTGGCTCTTTAACAAGGGTCTGTCGTTTTATTTGGAGGCCCGGCCCCAGGTTGGGTGAGTGTGCACACCCTGTTTCAATTCGCTCACACACTCACTACCTAACGTGTATCCCCCGGTGAAGGTAAATATTTGAAGGTGCTTGTTGTTTGGTTGCGTTGCTTATTCATTCTAAACGAAGTTCACATATAAGATTCTCGCCAGTTAGGTACCTTGTTCAAGAATAGTGGATGGCTCCAGAGAGCTCGTCAAAGAGGGAAACAGCCTGAGAGAAAACCATCTAACAACTCCACGACGAGTCTGTCAGCATGTAACTCAAGAATCTAGAATATAAGTGCAACCAGAACCGTCGAGGAGGGGAAACATTACTTGAACGAGATGAAAGTCAAGTTCGTTCCAAAATGCTTAGTGACCATGTGAAGATACTACTAGCACGCGGTTACGAAATTCTAGACCTCAAGTTGTTATGGTGTCGAAATTTGTGTTTTCTGGTTGTTTTTTTTACTCCTATCTCGTGTGTTAGGTTACTTAACTTTCTACCGGTTTCAGGTGAAGTAAACCTAAGCTGCTTAGTTTCTGTCTTCCTTTCACATCCCTTCTTCCTTCTTCCTTCTTCCTTCTTCTTCTTCCCCTCCTTCTGCCTCAATTCCTCGTCGAGGGTGCGTCGGTGGCGCTGAATGTAAAAAGGGTGGTAGCAAATTGATGGGTCGACTCATCATGCTGTTTTTATTCACTTTACGATACGTAGTATACTGATTTTTGGCTCGGTACTTTGTAACTCGGGGTATGTGAATTATAGATGTTCAAATTCTTACTCTCATTATACAGGATGTTGGTAGTATTGTCAAACGCCCGTTACCTGCCCACCCACCACCACTGTCATTACTGGGGGGGATTTGCTAAGTTGGAAACCACCCCCTCCTTCCTCCCCTCTGCGTCGGGGTCCTCGTGAGGCAGTTGGTACTAGAGACTTTGGTTTCCGTCGTGTTTTTTTCCGTCGCCTGAATCTCCCTCCACGTTCAGGTTCCTCAACTGGAAACGAGCGAGTGTTTGTCGAGTTGCTTTGATTGGGGAACAATGGGCGTCGGTGTGACTTCGTCTGTGTTTGTGCCGTATTTGTTCCAGCCTTAGTTCGCTCCATGGCCCATCCCACCCTTTCATTCCATCCATCTGTGTTGGTCATGAATCTCGTTGAAACAATCTGTATGTTTGTTTATGTGCGCGTCTGTTCGTGTGCGTGGCGTGGTGCGTGGCGTGGTGCGTGGTGCGTGATGCTCATCCTCCCCTTCCCCACCCTTGATTTAAACAACATAGTTTCCGCCCGAGCTGCCACCCTTGCGCATCCGCACGTAGCCCAAGCCGATGACGCCTAGGCTGATCGCAACACACAAGAACTGAAAGATCTCGTTGGTGAATCCTTTCTGGCAGCTGGCTTGCAACCTGTCGATGCGTTCCTGGGTGGAGCCGGTGTTGCCAATGGGGCAGTATCTTCCGTCCGGCAAGTCGGTGCAGCCCTGGTTGATCAATGGGCTGTCGAGCATCTTTCCAAGGTCGTCGATGCTCTTGCAGTTGATGCCCTTCAAACCGATTGCCCAAGCCTGGTGGAAAGAGTACTATGTTAGGGAGGGTTGCCGAGAAAGTGAGATATGATGGTATGTGTAGAGGGACAGGGGCCTTACAATTCCGCCAGCGAGGAAAAGTATTCCCAGGATGCCGTCCAGGGCCAGGAAAGCAATGTCGGGGATCTTGCTTATGAACAGGCCGAGGACGCCTGCCGCGCAGACAAGGATGCCAAAGCCGCCTGTAAAGCTGGAGTACTTGGTGGTGGTTGGAGCATCGCCGATTTGCTGCGCCTTGATGAGGGTGATAGAGAGGCCAAGGACGACGATGGCGAATATGAACTGCAGGTACGTTGTTAGCCTTCTATTTAAGTTACGGCGCTAGCGTGAGTGCTCGCTTATAAGGAAGTATTAAAGCTGTCCGTACTTGTAGGGCGCGAACGCCGAGCGTGATGGCTGAGAGCATCGTGACTGAGTCACACAGAGATCGGATAATACGATGTAGCGTGAACGGAGGACCGAAGTGGTGAGAAGGCGTCTGGAGTCCAAGGGTGGTTTCTGGGGGTGACAACAGGAAGAGCGGTTGTTACACCTCTTATTCCCGGGGGGTTGGTTTGCAAAATGGAGAAGGAAGAAAACCTCTTTTACATGAAGAAGACGCGCTCGGGGGAAGGGGGGTTATAGCCGCTACATATACCCACCCATGTGACAGTTCCAATCCTTTCCAGGAGCTTTAGAGTACCCTCCAGTCACAGAAAACCCACAGAGAATTTGATGCGGCACAGCAGGCCAGTGGACCAGTCAATCTATCCCTGCTGCTGCCTGATATCATTACGGTCGTGGTGGAGGGGAGGTTCAGAGCGAGCCGCTACCCGGGGCTCCATTGGCCAAGACCAACCGTTGCTCTACCGGTACCAGGCATGGAGGTTAAGAGTCACGAACCCCATTGTCTTCTCTTGGAAACTCGGCAAAAGCCATCCATTGGACTCGCATCTCGCTGTCAGGCTCCGAGAGAAGAAAAGTGACCGGCAGGCGGTGCAAGAGAAGGCAAGCGGCAGAAGGATTCAAGCCGTTGTGGCTGGGGACGACAGGCAAACATGAAGATCTTTGCAGGAGGTGTCTAATAAAGGATGGGCACAAGCGACCGTTAGTGAATCGAATCGTGCACACACGGGGCGTGGCGGGTTGACACAGAGCCTTCTGTCACGGCTCGGCAAGGGAATCTGTCAGGTACTTGTTGGTTGATGCGCGTATTCCGATTTCGTTCTGTACATGTAGACGGCAGGGAAAGGTACGGGTATAGGTTTTGGCCCCCAAAAGTGCATCCCGCCCAGCAGCATACCTAGGCTCCAACAGTCGCAATAAGTGTGGCGTCTTGAAGGCAGACAGGGGTGGGAAAGGCTAGGACATTGGCGATTTGCCCATGCAGCCCCCTCATCGATCCTTTGTCAGGGACAACAACGTCGCAAGTCGAGGGCCGAGCTCAGCTTTGACAGTGGGCATTCGTGAACGATACTTAGAGCACACAGCCCGCGGTATGTACCCAACTCTAGCCTGGTTATTTCTGTGATTTTTACTCCATTATTGTGTTCCACTAAATCGAAGTCTTGGTATTGTAGGTATCGTCGCGTGGGTATAATAAGATTGCAGTCGCGCGATGAAAACTTTTAAAGCGGCCGCGTTCAGGGGTTCGTCAACCGTATCCATCGTCCGTCATCGCATTGAAACCTTCAGGGGGGTTGTCAACAGCGCAGCTTCGGCGCTAGCCGAAACTCGCCTTAATCGATCTTTTGCACAACCAACAAGATGAACCAAAGAAATAACAACATGCGGTGCTGGGCTGGGAAAGAAACAGCAAATTGGTCGTTGCATTTTCTGCAACACTAAATGTGCCATTCTCGCCCATGGACTCGTCCTCCGAGTTTGACATGCTGATTGGTGATTGGTGATTGGCGCTGGTTGGTTAACAAGATCGACAGCATGCCAGGGCCTATTGTTAGAATGCCACAGCCGATGAGGAACTGCTCCCCAGATTTCGCGACTCAGCCCCCGGAAATCCTTCCGCCTCGCTCTTCAGCCACCGGCAAAAGTCCGATCGCAGAAGGCAAGAAGTCGCAGGGACCACATGTGCAAGCCATTGCAGCGTGAGCAACGGAAGGAGCAAGCCACAAGTCAGTGTCGCGCAATGCCCAGTGGAAATTTGAAACCAGAGTTTCAGCAGTAGAACCAGCAAACAATTGGAATGATATGAGCAAGTCTTTGCGCAAGCAACGGTTTCTTCAAATTCTGGCGGTCTATAATCCGGATACGGCATGTTCTAGCGGCTCGCGTTGTACTTCCCAGGCAAGCCAGTCGGATCTCGTTGTTCTAAAGAAAGGTGGGGGTTAGTTTCTCGAGCTCTTTTGAAAGGAGACGACACGCAGAACGGGCTGCACTCACGGTAATAGCCCCATCGAGTTGATCTTCCATATCCCCATGGCTAGTGCCACCAGCTGCATCGCGATATAGGCCACCTTGACCTGGATGATCTTGCCGCGGTTGGTCTCAGTCTCGAACCTCTCAAAAGCCACGCCGGTGCCGATGATGCCCATGATGGGGTTCTTGAAAGCCATAAACACCATCATGATGCTGAAGATTTGCAGCGAGTTGCCCGACATGTACATCATGATGGCCGTCATAGGGATTCCCTTGAGAGGAGCCAGCGCCACCTCCCAGGCCTTCTTGAGCTTCAGGGTGTCCATCTCCTCGGGTGTTGGGGCTTTGCGCAGCGCGGCTTTAGAGTCTTTTCCGGCGTCCTTTTTCTGTTGCGGGCGACTGAGTTAGCCTAGCCATACGAGTACAGAGGGCCGACCTGGCGATGAAGACGTACCTTGGAGCTCGGTGCGAGTTGGGAGGAAGGGAAGCCTGGGGGGTCGAGGATCCCGTTGTTCTTGGATCGCTGGGCGGGCGGGTTGCTGAGCTCGACGACCCATCTGGGCGGTGTTGTAGGCGGTACAGCGAGTTCAGACATGGCGTCGATGTGCAGAAATGCGTCAGTGGTGATGGAGAGACGAATCGCGACGGTTCAATGGGCGGCAGTGTCGATGTTGGCGATGGCCAAGTGCCTGATGTTTTGGTGGTCGACATTGGCTGGCGTCTGTGCTTCCTCGGTGCAGGTCATTTACGAATTCTACTCTTAGCAGCTCCACAGGCCCAGAGTGCCACGCTTGCTCCCGCTTCAGCGGGGACCGTGCACTGTCTTGGGCGCAGGACAGCTGGGTCAAGGTCCCCACTAAAACCCAGCCGCCCAGGTGGGCATTTTAAGGGGGCGATCGCAACAGGGCACAGGCTTGAAGTCGAGTTGAGACCCTGAAGCGAAGCTGGCTGACTACTCCGTGTGGTCTGGAATTGCTGCAAACCCCCGGCTGAACCGACCGAGGCTACGCAAGAGATTGGCTACTGCTTGATGCGAAAGCATATTCCAGCCTCTACGACATCTCGAGCTGCCTTGTTCGCCGTGAACGAGTGGCTAGAAACACCGACTTCTCCCCACCGACCGCCTCTTGTACCTACCGATCAACTCCCGCGACGCCTGACGACGGCGACCATCCCGCCGCCACGACCGCTTCCTCCCCTCCCCGGCCAATTGACGACCACAAGTCTCCGGCAGCACCTTCGGCTCTTCTCTTGGCGCTCATCGACGTGCGCGGACGACACTGCATGTGACATCCCGCCTGCCCGCAGCCTCCCCCGACTCCCTCTATCGACGCCGGTTGGCTGCTTTGAAGCCCCCTCCCTAACCGACCGACACCTCAGGTTGCCCGAGCAAGCACGTCTCGGCGTGAGGGGTTCAGGCAGGCTGGCCCCGTGTCTTATCGCAGAGCGGCCCTGACGACGTCCCATTTGCCAGCGACATCCCGTTCGGCCTCGTCTGTCAGACCTAGACCATCGACCCCCCAACAGCGGCTCCCCGTGACCGCAACCGAAGAGAGGAGGAAAGACTAAGAAGCACTGTGCCTGCGTGCGCCCGCTATCTGCCGCCAGACAAGATGGCGACCGCACAAGGAGGAGGGGACTCCAAGCTGTTTGCAAGGGTATGTCATATATGCTACACCCTCTGTCTTTGTCCGTTCTTTGCTTGAGATTCATATCCGCTCTGTGCCCCCGCCTCACCTTGTCTCTTGGACTTCTTCCATTCCAGGTCCCATTCCTACCCACATCCTCCCTCTGCCCAGCTTCCCCTCATCTACTGGACCTCTCTCCCTCCCTTCCCTCTGCCGTCATCTATGCCTCGTCCCTAAACGACCTCTTGTTCCACCACATCGCCACTTTCAACAGCACCATGTCCATCCTCCCCTGCCCGTGCTATGATACTCTCCCCCAAGTCACCTAAACCGCCGCCGCCATGTTTATGGCATATCTCCCCCCGCCGGCCTATAGCTCACCCTTTCGCGGACCACAGGGCAAGGTGGCCGAGTTGCGCCTCGAGCTTAACAGCGGCGGCAAAAAGGACAAGAACTTCACCACAAAGAAGATCGCCCTAAAGAAGATTGTCGCCAACATGACCATGAGCAACAATGACATGGTTGCCCTGTTCCCTGACATCATCGGCTGCATGGCCATCCAAAGCCTCGAGATCAAGAAGATGTAAGTCTTCCCCGGTCTGGTTTGGGCGAGCTGACCCCTAACCTTTTCTACCTCAAGGTGCTTCTTGTTTCTTGTCAACTATGCAAGGATGCGCTCCGAGATCGCGGTGAAAGCGATCCCGGTCCTGGAACACGTTAGTTCTCTCCCCTCCCTCGCCACCGCCGCTCATTACTGATATGTCTTGCCGCAGGACATGGAAGACCCGAACCCCCTAGTTCGCGCGCTTGCATTACGGACAATGTCTTATATCCACGTGCGAGAATTTGTCGAAGCCACCGTTCCCATAGTCAAACATCTACTCCGTGATTCAGACCCCTACGTCCGCAAGACAGCAGCGTTCTGCGTTGCCAAGCTGTACGACCACGATAGGCACATGGTGGAAGCCTCCGACCTCATCGATCGTTTGAACAGCCTATTAAGGGACGATAACCCCACTGTCGTGGCGAGCGCGTTAGCCAGCTTGATGGACATATGGGAGCGAAGTGATGCCATCAAGCTCACTATCGACTACAACAATGCCTCTAAGATGGTTGCTATCCTCCCAGACTGCTCCGAGTACGTATTGAAAGTTCTTCTTCCTCCAAAAACCGCCGCTAACTTACAGAAGATGGGGCCAGACATACATTTTGGAGGCGCTCATGTCCTACGTGCCACAAGAATCAGGCGAGGCACTACTTCTCGCTGAGCGTATTGCTCCTCGCCTGTCCCACTCTAATTCTGCAGTTGTCCTGACCTGCATCCGCGTGATCCTCTACTTGATGAACTATATTGCAGACCAGAAGCAAATATCCACCCTGTGCCGAAAACTCTCTCCCCCTCTGGTGACACTGCTGGCGAAGGGGCCCGAAGTTCAGTACCTCGCCCTCCGAAACGCCCTCCTCATTTTGCAGCGGCGGCCCGAGGTTCTCCGCAACGACATCCGCGTTTTCTTCTGCAAATACAACGACCCAATCTATGTCAAAGTCACCAAACTTGAGTTGATCTTCATGCTCGCAACGGAAAAGAATATTGACGAGGTCCTGACGGAACTCCGGGAGTACGCCACCGAGATTGACGTACACTTTGTCCGAAAAGCAGTTCGTGCCATTGGCAAGCTGGCCATTAAGATTGAGCCAGCTGCGAGGCAGTGCATCAACTTGCTTTTGGAACTTGTCGCAACCAAGATTACATATATTGTCCAGGAGGCCACCGTGGTGATTCGCAACATCTTCAGGAAGTACCCGAACCAATATGAAAGCATCATCGGCACCCTGTGTGAGAACTTGGACTCTCTCGATGAGCCTGAGGCCAAGGCCGCCATGATATGGGTTATCGGGCAGTATGCTAGCCGCATCGAGAACTCGGATGCTCTTTTGGAAGATTTTCTGTACTCGTTCGCCGAGGAGCCTGTCGAGGTGCAGCTGGCCTTGCTGACAGCAACTGTCAAACTGTTCATCCAGCGCCCGACCAAGGGACAGGAGCTCGTGCCAAAGGTGCTCAAGTGGGCGACGGAGGAGACGGACAACCCGGATCTGCGCGACAGGGCTTACATGTACTGGCGGCTGCTGTCGACCGACATGGAGGTGGCCAAGCGCATCGTCATGGGCGACAAGCCTGCCATCACGGCCGAGTCGGAGCGCCTCGATCCCGTCACCCTGGAGGAGATGTGCCTCAACGTCGGCACCCTGGCCACCGTCTACCTCAAGCCGGTGCAGACCGTATTCCGCTCCGCCCGACCGCGCCGGCTGCAGGAGTCGCCAGCCCTCCAGCGCCAAGAGGTTCCCAACCCCAACGGCCTGCGCTCCGACGCCAACAAGTCGCTCAGCCAGTTCGGCAACGGCGGTCAACCCGCCGAGTTTGATCCCCGCACCGGCCGACCCGAGGGCGGCAACATCGTCCAGGCGGTCCACGATGCCGACGCGTACTTTACGTCGCAGATGCGCGACATGCACATCCAGGAGCAAGGGGACAGCTTTGGCGGCAACGGGAACGAGGGCTCGGGTTACGTGGTCAACCAGTATGCCCCGCAGACAGTATACCAGCCCGCGCAGGGGGTGGTCAACAACAGGGACTTGTTGCTGTAGATTGCAGACCTGCAGACTAGACTACAGGTATGAAGGAGGGACTTGGACACGGAAGAAAGTAATAAAAGGAGGAGAGAGCAAATATGCGACAGCAGTGATGGTTTGACTTCGCAACACAGCACAGCACAGCGGTAGCAGGTTTAAGAATCATCATCGCAAAAGGGAGATATCCTGTATTATAGCAGATCAATTAATGAACAAATTTGAGTTTGGAAATGCTTGAGGGGCGAGAATGATGGTACTAGTGTCATGTAACAACAACCTACCTATGTAGTATCAATGCTTGAAAGCTCAACCCCCAGAACCGCCCTCGAAGCATCCAGTTACCAAATTCACCACGCACATCATTATCGCCATCATCATAAAAGAGATATCTTATATTTGAACAGACCAACTAATGAACAAATTTGAAGCTTAGAATGGTCCGCGAGGAGACGAGAATGTTGACTAAGACATCCACTTGTCATGCTCTCTTTAAACGGGGGTATATTGACAAAGTACGAAGTATTGATCAATGATCAAAAGATCAGCTCTACATCACTCACTCTTGAAGCACACGTGGCAAAACCATATGCACCGTCGACAGAAAATGGCGAAGTCAGCGTGAGATAGATAACAACAGCGACTCGCTCCCGATTACGTATTATTTGCCTAGAACTAAACTGAGAGAGAGAGAGAGAGAGTAAAAACACGCAACGTAGAGAGACACAGCCCTTTTGCTTTTTATTTGTCGTTTTCGCGACGGTCCATTTCTCTGTTCTGGATACAAATGTGAAGTTGAAAAGAAAAAAATAGAGTTTCTCGTAAACCTCTTGACCTCATCAATCCTTTCCTATCTCCGCCAACCAATCCCTGTCCCACCTTTCCCAAATCCCATTAAGTATTGTCATCATGATCATGATGGGTATGTTTTGCTGCTTGTTGCGCTTCCGTGATGATGCTGAACAAAGAAAAACATCGCTGGTGAAAACGAAGACAAGAAAAAGAAAATCAATCCTCCAGATTTTAGGGGCCGATGAAACCGTCTTGTTCGGTTCCCTTTTTCCTCGATTCCTGATTCCGAAGAAACAAATTAGAAGACAAGGGATGTTACATCTGATGATGTTGGTTACCAGAATGTGGTTATTCCTCTGCCTTGAAGGTCCCAAAAATGGAAAGGATTTGACGTGCGTCCCGTGAGGGATTTTTGTCTTTCTTTTTTCCTGTCCTCCTCGTCGATAAAATGAGACTGAGAATGAAGGACAGAACTACAGAAATAAAGGAATGACGATGCTGTAGAAAGCTTGAAAGATGAGATGGGTTGTTGTTGCTAAAGTCGTTTAAGCCATGACCCACATTAGGGCGGCCACGCCACCAAGCAGCGCGCTGCTGAACATGTTGGCAGTGGTAGGCATGGCGGCCACCGCAGCGGCGCTGCTAACGGCGGGTACGGCGGAGGACGATGAGGGCGACTCGCTGATCTCCGACGAAGTCGGGGTCGCTGTCGGGGTCACGGTCGTGAACGACGTGGTGGTGAACGGAGCTGAAGCCGGACCCGACGACGAGGGAGGGACGACACTCGAAGGCGTGCTCATGCTCGACGTGTCGACGGATGAGTAGGGTGCCGTCGTTGAGTTGCTGCTGACAACCGCGGTGGCGGTGGTGGTCGCGGTTCCGGTAACAGAGCTTGTGATTGTCGAAGACGACACGGTCGACTCGGTGCAAATGGTAGAAAAACCAGAAGACGAGTTGATAGACTCAAACGAGACCTCAGAAGTGGTTGTTGGCAAAACCGTGGCGGCGGTCAAGCTGCCCGCGCCGGTCGGAATGAACACGGTTGTCGTCTCGATGTCCGTCTCGCAGGTGGTGGTGTCGGTCTCAGCGGCGTTTTTCTCAACATCCGGGGCATTCTTCAGGGTGACGGTGGCAGTTGTGGTAGCGGTAATGGTTGTGGTGATGTCCGCGTCCTCATTGCGAACCTCCCTCAAGAGAGTGACCGCTGCGGCCGGGGGAGCCGGGATACCGACGCGGGCCTCTTTGTTGTGGTGCACGCAGGCTGCTGCCCTCTCCGCGGCAGCGGCGATGCCAATGAAGGAGGCGGCAACAACGGCCGCTGCAATGAAAGGCTTGACGATCATCTTTCCGGTTGAGGTTGGTGATAGAGAAGAAATGTCTTCAAATCCCAAAGTGGATACTGGATCTAGAATTGGACACTGGGGTTAGAATCTTTCTTCCAGGCACCTACCACAAAGTCGGAGGTCAGAGGCGGATAGGATCTCGAGATGAGGGGAGGGTGGCAAAGTAGGACAATCCAAAAATGGCCAAAGCACGACGGCATCGGCATCGGCAGGATGACGGGAGGAAGTTGGGGCATGTGAGTCGATGTGCAACCAAGATCGGCGTCATCGCCGGGGGACAAGTACCTACGTTTCTCAAGAGACACTGGTCTGTTGATTTGGTTGAGGTGGTAACGCGTGCGAGGCTTTTCTGTTAGGGAGAAGAGGGGAACAGGAGGAGGCAATATACTTAGTGATGAGGGTGGAGGTAATAGATTTGCTGGTGAAAGTGGAGGAGGGCAATGGGGATGTGAGTACGGGCCTGGATTTGAAGTAGATTGTAGGCAAATCAGAAACGAAGCGAATCTCTAGAGTACATACGTATTGCTGCTGCCGGTGAAGTGGCGCGCCTCAGAACTCGTGTGGTGCAAGCTTGGTTGTCGTGTCGAGTCTGACCGAGTCACGGTCGAAAGAATGTCGAGGCTTGAGGAGATAAGTAAGGGAGGAAGTCGTATTTCTTGGCGAGAGACCAAATCAGCGCGGAAAGGTATGAATAGTTGACCTCAATAAGATGCTTGACCAAACGAGAGAGTTGAAGACGCGATGTTGAGGTTGAGCGGTTTTGTGTTCGTGCGCGCGAAAATTTGGATGGGTGATGTGGTGGGAAGGAGGGAAGGAGGGAAAGCGTGGAGAATGAAGGAGCAAAAGAGTGAAAAAGGGAAAGAGCGACCGAGATGGGCAGGACGTCTGGACTCAGAAATACAGTGCAACTCTTCTGCTTGCAACAGATTCGTTCATTCCTTGAAGGAAAACAGGTGGCATGTGGGAGCTCGTCCGACAACTGGGGCAAAATGTGGAGGTGAAAGTGAAGTCGATCTGATGAAGCACCCGACTTTTTCGAATTTCCTGCTACCTCCATACTCTATGGTGAATCTACAACGTACGCGAGGCCGCCCATCCCAACAACCTTGTGAAACCAGGATATTACCAGGATATTTTCCTTCTTTTTTTCTTTTTCATCGAGTCGAGCTTCGAGCCTGACAGGTCCTATCGAGACTGCAGATTCACGGTGACCCTCCACGAACTGGATTTAAAATCATTCGAGGACATGTGCAGCGGGCTTGGAGAGGAATATCATGGAAAATATTACCTCTCTAGGTGTATTCTGCCCAAGTTGCACGAGGTTTCTGACCAGGTAACAGAAGTCTATGGAATACCCGTGCTACCATATCCCGTGCCAACAGATTGCTGCGTTGTTCCGTCGCGCTGTGGCACTCCAATTCGTCCAATGTGTGATGGTCCCTCGCAGTGGCTCCTCATGATGCTGTGGTTGCTAGAGCGTATTGTTTGCGCGTTTTGGCCATGTTTTGAGTTTATTGAACCCTGCCGTGCAAACAGCAGACTACTGGTGGCATCTGAGGTATCAATGTCAAATGAATTCATGGATTGATTTATGGCCTTAGAAACACAAACCGCAGGCCTAAGTCACATGTGGCAATGGTGGTGGTGAGGAACACAGTTGAGGGGGCAATTGTTTCACATGTATTTATTCCCTTGAAAGATAATGCGGTCCAAGTATTGTCGTGGCTAACCCATTCATAACGGGAGCATTGCCGTATAATATACTCACTGTATAGGACAGTGGAGCATGCCCTTGTGGAAGGGTTTCTAGGGGAGCATTGGATTGTGGCACATTTTTTTAGTTGCCCTCGAGTCCTGAGACATCCATTATGTCCACATTTGTTGCCGGCGTGAATTTTTTTCTTTTCTCTTCGCTTTTATAATTTTTTTCAGTGTCAGTACGCCGTGAATCAGGTGCATCTTCTGAGGCGCCCGTGAAAGCTCTCAATTACAATTTTTAATGAACATTTGAGAAGGACAGGTGTGTCTTGAAGGTACATCCACATTAATATTGACATATGAGCTAGGAGAATGAATACCTACGTATTTATGTGATTTATAGTGCCTTTAGCCTGTTAATTTTCCTTCCAATTACCTGCCGACTTAGTGGGGTTTTAAATGTACAGCTCAGGCCACCTACGAGTGTGTTTTTGCCTTTCGAGACTATCGACGTGAATGTTTTAAAAATGTTCTAAAATAAAGGTTCGCGACTGCTGGTTTTCCGTCTCACAGCCTTTGTAAAATTCTATGTTCTCTTGGACCCTGTGATCACGTTTCAGAAGCTGCATACTGCCGTCATGATGAAGCCAGAGATAGAGATGAAGTCGTTTGAGTAGCGGATATCAAATCTGATTTTTACCCATTTACATAAACCTAGAGCTTGCGAAAGTGCTAAAATAACAAATAGATGAGAGATACTCATGATGACTGTGTGGATTCAGGAACTGGTTAGTGGCATTCACCAGGGCCGAGCCAGTGTTATTAAACTGTCCCGAATCTGGCGTGGAATGCTGCGGGAGCGTGAGACAAGACTCGGACTCCGGTATTCGCAGGAAACAAATCCCACGCCTTCAGCATGCGAGATTAATTTAGAGTATGCCAGTATGGGGAACTCGGGAGAGGCTGCTGCTGGCAGTTGGTAGAATAAGACATACTCGACCCTTTATAAATATGGATTGTACCTTATGTTCATGGGCGAGGAGCGATATATGGTAGTAGGATTGAAAGTATCAAAACGATAGGATATGTGTGCATGGTCATAATAAGCATTGTCTGTCGATTGCTTGAATATGTGCCGCTTGGTAGCCCCATGCAATATTTGGACGGTCGCCTTCCAGTTTGCTTGGCTGCATTAGAATGCTGAACGACGGCAAAGTCATGCAAATATCCTGCAGCCAAGTTTCACCAGACAAGATGCGACACAACAAAGTTCATCTAGAGATTCCAGCTGTTAATCTTATAAGCACCGGCCTTGTCCAAATCGCATGCAGGTTCGGGTTACGTGGTCGAGCACCGGGTTTGTGCAACAAGCATTGTGGGACTTGGTAGTCTAGAAGGCGAAAAAGGTTTACTAATGCGGTGTTCTGCTCACCTGGTTGTGGTTGGAGGAGCACCTGACCAGTTGTTATCGCGATGTAGCCACCAAAGAGGGAAAGACACTGAATGCGTGGTGTCTCGAGATTTTCTCGAAGCAGCTTAGGCTCCATGGCCGTTTTGGAATCTAGAACTCGACTGTTCCAGTTGCCGACTCATATTTTAACAAAGATGGGTCAATGACTAATAAGACGAGGCACTCAATTGACCATTCCAGAGATTTGGCGAGACAGCTGTCCGCTTGCGTCCGGGCTCCACGGCCTAAGCTGGTGGTTCGATGACAGTGGGCCGTGATCATCGCCAACAGTCGTGGTTGTACCTGCGTTGGGAATCCGCGGTTCGAGATATCTATTTATTTGTTCTCCAGGCCCGCACCCTGGCACATCTTGATGATTGTGTTCAGACTGCATTTCCCTCAGAGCCAGTGGTTGCCAGGCGCTGGAATAAGGTTGAACATGAAGGCACGACCCTGAATGCAAGCTGCGAATTTGCGCGTTCATGTTCCTCAGCGCGGGGACCTATGAACCTGAAACGAGACTGGGCGCTGTGCTACTAAACTCAATTTATAAAGGGGCAGGAGAGGGTAGATGGAGCAATGCAAAGGTTGATTTGGACCCTCAAGAGGAAGGAATGATCAATGGAATATATCAAGGTCATGACAGCCAAGAGGCGTTCTTGGATTTAGTATGGCCTAGGTAGGTCGAGAAGCAAACGCTTACAGAGTAGATATAGGTTGTTTGTTAGGGAATCCGTGGATACCGGAGGGACGAAGAGGAATAAACGGAAATCCCAGCCCAAGCCACTACCCTGACATGTTTCGGAGGCGGAAGATACCATGGTCCACTGTGGGTACCGGCCTGAAACAAGACGATGGCGCAAGCCAGACAAAGATATTGAATGGCCAGTGCGTGCGGCTCGTTCGGAGAAAAAAAAAAGCGCGCATAGAAACTGGAACAGTGGAGCATGCATGAGGCTGCAAACTGTAAACTGTAGCTCGCTGCGTTTTGGTCCTTGTTTGGTGGTTTGAATTGGCAGGCGTTGTCATCAAACACAGAGCGGGAAGGAAGGTTCGTATCATCCCACTCTTTGCCTTTCAGCGGGGCGTTTGGGCTGGCTAACAGCAAAAACTAGGCTGGAGAGGGGCAATGTGCGACCAAACTGTTCCGCTGTGCCTTCCCCCATTCCAGAGCCTGGACCCTTGAGCTCCGCGCGGAACCACCGGGTTGCCACTGCCTGCTTTACTGGGCGTGCTGCACTCAGGTGGCTATCATGTTCTGGCTCATCTGAATGACGCGGGCGGGCGGTTCACTCACCTCAGCGCGCCGAATGCTGACTCCTGCTTGACAAGCTGCAGATGGGCTGTTTGGTCGATTCTATCCATGTCCTCCGGCGGCGAGCATCGAAACGACGAAACCTCTCCTGCCAAGCCCTGTTGTCTATGCTTTGGAATCCGGAGCCCAATCAAAGTCCTGCTGACCTTGCCTCAGCCACTTAAGTTGTGCTCTTTTTTTTTATTGCATATCTCGTCCCGAACATCCCATCTGAACCGCACCTACTCCGTAGTATTGGACATTGACATCCATTGTCGATCGATTTGCTCTCCACACTCGTTTTTATCGCTTCGACGGCCCTCTGCAGGCGCCCACATCCCTAGCCCTGTGGCCTGCTTTTTACTGCTGCTGTCGGGAACAAGAGGGGCCGCCTAGGACCCATCCACCCTCGTCTTATCCGTATCCCACCCTGGCAACTCTGGGGGTGGTCTTGGCCCAGCCAGCACTTCTTGTGTCGTGTCATTGATCGACACTATCCTATCTCTCTTCCACTCTTTTGCTAGCGGGACAACATCGCCGGTGCTTCCTTGTGTACATAGACGGCCGGTAGTTGAAGTCGATAGCCGGGCGCCCACATCTGTGCCATTTCCGCATCCGAATTTGACCTCCTCTCAAGTTTCCCACGCCAGTGTCCCGAACCCGCTGAGGAGACGAACACCGCCGCCAAGCCACCCATCATCCCCTAGCCCAGCAGCATTTGGCTGATCGCCGACCGCTCCTCGTGTCGCCAACTGAGCGACGACCAATCGAGCCTCCCAAACCGTTCTGGACCGACCGGGACCAGCGACAAGGTCGTTCGTGTTGGGATTCGGGATAGCACAGCAACGGCCACACCTGCTCAATGCGAAGCGCCGTTTCCGGATAGTCACGAACCCGCTGCCCGAAAACGAATTGCACCATTCGCTCCCATCCTTCGATCCGACTTTTAGTCATCGTTCGTCCGTACTTTTCCAATCAATCCGCTGCGTTCCGACACTTTGAGCGCCACGTCTCCTAGCTGGCTCCGCCTCCTAGCACACGAGCATCGACCACGATCTCGACACCCTTACCTCTCAACATGGCTGACGGCGAACCCACGACGGCTGCTAGCCAGCCCCAAAACCCCGACTCGCTGCCGCAACCAGAAGACACCCTATTGACGAGGTCATTGGATAACAAGGAGACGCCACAGGTACAGCAGACAGGAGACAAACCGGCACTTCCTGTCCCGCCGAAAGACATCCCGTCGCCGACACAGCCGGTGTCCACGACAGCCACGACTGAAACACTCCCAAAAGGAAAGGACAAGGCGGATCCTCCGGCGCCGATTGAAAAGCAAGGGGACGATGATTCTCTATCAATAGAGCCGTCAGACCCGACGGTTTTGAACCCAGGGAGTAGCTCCGAGCCGCTTATCTGCACAATAACGCTCCTGCTGCCCACCGGCGCCAGGCACCCCTACAAGATCGACGAGAAGTATCTGTCGAAGCGCAATGTGGAGATCCCGGATGTCACACCATCCGGGCAAAAGGACCCTTTCAGCATCTCGGTGTACAAATTAAAAGAGTTGATCCTTAGGGAATGGAGGGAGGAATGGGATGGCAAGCCAGCGAGCCCGACTAGCATACGACTGATCCACTTTGGCAAGCTACTGGACGATAAGGAGCAGCTGAAGAGTACGTTTCCCCCCCTCTCTTCCAATGCGCTATTTGCATTAACCTAACGGATGCATCGCAGAATATCATTTCACACTTGATAGTGCCAATGTGGTTCATATGTCGGTCCGGCCACCCGAGATGATGGAGGAAGAAGAGGCCGGCAAGGGGAAGAGCAGCACCCGGGATGGGAGAAGCCGCGAGGGAGGCGGCGGCTGCTGTGTGATCTTATAGGAGAGACCAGAGTTGTTGGTCTTTTTTTCTTCGTCTGCCTATTGCCTCGTGCTCCCCCTCTTTGGTGGAAGCAGCAGCCACCATTTTACCCGCTGTGTGGCGAGCAATTCTTTTCCAAGCGTGCGAATCGGAGACGGCCGAAACCACATATCGGGCTCCTTCAGTTCCATCCCTGGGCGTATTTAACGGGATTTTTCTTTCTTTTTCTTCTGTCCCTATGAACGAACACATTTCACGCCTGCATTGCGGGGAAGGATCTTGGCTGGGGGTTTTATATATGATCTGGAACCTCCATTCATTCATAATGTTTTTACGGGTGGCAAAGGGATTGGGACAGGCGTATCATATCAGATGTAACTTATTTCTTTCTCTGTTTGTGTGGGCATATTGGAATGAATGACGAGAAATAGATGGAAACAAGTCTTCTTTGCCTTGTTTGGGCCTATAATTCCACGTCTTTCTTTGTGGGTAAGTGTAAAGTAATGTCATAAAGTATGAGCGTATTGGCTCTGAAGGTGGTGGCTGTTTTTCGCCCAGGTCAGTTAACAGACAGTGGTAATGGTACATGGTTTAGGTGTCTGGATTTTGATATCGCCCCGTGCAAGGGAGAAGTGGGAAGACATGTTATTGCTGTACCTTGGCAGCTTCGTTCGCCAAAGCGAGTAGGGGTGGTCTCAATGATGAGTAGGTAGGCAGTGCGTCTAATGGTTTCTTCCTTGGGCCCTAAAGAAAATATTGTACACAACGTCCTCTGGTATACCAACCAAGACCATGCTCGCCACGTAGACGTGCGATGAATGCAAAGATGACCCCTCCATTGCCTCCTCCGGTTCAGAAACAGACCCTGCTTGCCATGTTGTGGCTCTGCTCCATGTCCTCATCCCAGACTGTCTGTATCCGATCATCATCTTCTACCACCACCAAAAAGCGAGGAGGCTGCACGGTAGTAGTCGCGGGTGGGTGGCCATGTTTCGTTCTTCCTTCTTATCATCTCTCTACATCTTCAACTTGCGCTCCATCTCGTCGTGCACGCTGACGGCCGCCCGCGTGTCCTCGCCGCTGTACACGTCCTCCCAGGTGATCATCTCGTCGCGGCCCGTGAGGATTTCGTCGTGCAGGCTCGGCTGCGTCGCACCCCCGCCACCCAAAGCCATCGGCCGCCATGCACCGTCGCGCGTGATCTTGAGCTCCATCCCCCGCCGGATCGGCTCCGCCATCCCGTACGCCCGCCGCAGCGTCTCCATCCGCAAAGCCTCGCGCGTCGCTTCCCATGCCTTGAGGCGCGCTTCGAGCGGGTGGGCGGAGGCGGGTTGGTTCTCGGCTGCTGCGTGCGCGGACGGGCCGACGCCGGCGCGGAGGGTGTCGTGCAGGCCGGGCGCGGAGGGAGCTCCCGCGGTGCGCTCGCTGATGTGGCTGAAGGTCGAGGTGTGGGAGTCGGCGGGGATGATGCGGAGAGCCTGGTTTGGAGGAGGGTGGTGGTTAGTTATGTTATCACAAGCTATTGGGGAGGTTTGGCTGGCGGGCGAGAGAAGGCGAGTTGGCTTACCATCTTGACGGTTTGGTTGTGGTGATGCTCGACGATTGTCGGGTTGGCGGGTTGAGTTCTTTTGGTATCGAATGAGATGCGAAAGACAAAGCTCAATCGGCTGAAGCTTTCCTGCTCAGATTCTGTGTAGTGGTGCGCTGGACGGGCAGTTGGGAGTTGATGGTGGATGCCGATGATTGATTCGGGAGACGCTCTCAAGGCTGCCACAGCTTCGCGTCGAACCAACCCAGCCTTGATCCACAGCTGGCTGGCAGGTGGGCAACAAGCTAGAGCTGGTTTCTTACGTAATGCTTCAGCTCCAAAACTGGCATTCAATCCCCGGAATATTTCCCCCACAGCGGGCCCACGGTTCACTTCCAGGGGGTATGTGGAGGAAGCTACGGGATGGGACGACATGCATGTTCAAAGCTCCATCCCCAGACTTGACTCACTCTCGTGACCTTTCTTTCCCTTTGGTGATGGCTGTGTTGTTCTTTGTTGCTGCTGGATTTCACCAATTGACAGGATGCGTGCCCCTTTTTCTGCCCGGCCGCCGATAATACGCATCGCCAATGGAACCTTTTACCGCCATCATCCCAATGCCGCCGCTCCATCTTCATCCCATGGACATTCTCACCCGAACCCCCCTTTATTCTCAGACCTAAACTTTGATGTCCCTTCCCAGAGCACTGGACCGCGCAATTGGTGCATTGTAGGGCCTTCTCTTTCAGGAAAGACCACTTTTCTCCAGATCCTCCGCGGCCAACATCTCTGCTTTCCGCCCACCGCCCGGTCGTTCCCCTACCTGGCAACAGATGAAGTCCCGCACCGGCTGAGGTCGCCAAACCGCGCCATCCGCTATGTTGGGTTTGACACAGGAGGTGGTGGAGGTGGAGGAGGTCTAGGCCCCGCTGCCTCAACATACATGTCGGCGCGGTACGAATCGAGGCGTGAGATCACCGACTTCTCGCTCAGGGACTTTCTGCTGGGAAATACGGATCTGAATCCGTCGACTGCTCCCAACGACGATGCGGGTATTGATGCGCAGCTCTTCGATCGTGTGGTGGTTGACCTTCGTCTCGAAAGCTTGCTGGAGTTGCCCGTGGCGTTCCTGTCCAACGGCCAGGGCAGGAGGGCCCGCATTGCGCGCGCCTTGCTGACGAGGCCTGAAGTCTTGCTTTTGGATGAGCCCTTTATGGGCCTAGATCCGCCAACAGTGACCGGCTTAAGCCCGCTGTTACATTCCCTTGCTGAGAAGGCAAGCCCGCGCCTGGTGCTGAGCGCGAGACCGCAGGATCCACTTCCTGACTGGATCACGCATCTCGTATATCTGCGGACAGACTGCCAGATTGGTGCGATGGGGGACAAGGAGACTGTCTTAGAAGGGCTGAGAAAATACATCCGTGGGGTCTGGAAAGGCGGCCTGGCTGAGGATGAGAACCTGCCTGTGCATGCGCTCGGCGAGATGGGCAGGACACTCACAAAAGCTGGCATCCAAGGGCAAGGACTGGGCGAGGAACTGACTGTCATCTCTGACCAGAGCGTCCAGGACCAAACAATCTCAAGCACCGGAGCTGAAACTTTGGGGGAGCCGCTGGTTGAGATGGACGGCTGCCGGGTCACGTATGGTGACAAGATCGCTCTTGGAAACTGGACAGAAGAACGAGACGGAAAGTCTGTTAGTGGTCTTCACTGGACAGTTCGGAGAGGAGAGAGGTGGGGTGTCTTTGGCCCGAATGGCTCTGGCAAGACCACAATCGTCTCTCTGCTGTCTTCCGATCACCCTCAGACATACTCGCTCCCGATTAAGCTTTTTGGGCGCAGTCGTCTGCCTGAGCCAGGGTCTGGACAACTTCCTCTTACATTTTGGGACATCCAATCCCGTGTTGGTCATTCCAGTCCGGAAATTCACCAACACATGCCTCGCGGCTTGAGGGTCCGGCAGGTGTTGGAAAGCGCCTGGGCTGACACTTTCCAAAGTGTGCCCAAGCCTGAGGACACGATGAAGACCAAAGTCGATGCCACGCTCAACTGGTTTGCGCATGAGCTGAATCCAGCTTTCAACAGCCAGAAGATCCAGCCTGCTTCGCTTGAGCTCCCAGACGACCCCTTGGAATGGGCTAACGACTACAGGTTCGGCGAGCTCTCGTTCAGCGCGCAGCGCATCTTGCTATTCCTCCGCGCCATCATCAAGAACCCCGACATTGTTGTGCTGGACGAAGCCTTCAGTGGCATGGACGACGCTGTCAGAGACAAGTGCATGCTCTTCCTGGCTTGCGGAGAGGAGAAGATGTTCGCTCCGGGCATCTCAAAATCGAGCAATGGTGGTCACCTGCCCACCGAGGCACCCGTTGTGGACAGCCCAGCTTTCAAGTCTGGGAATGTGAAGGTAAAGGGATTGTCTGACCAGCAGGCGCTGATCTGCATCAGCCACGTCAAGGAAGAGGTCCCTGACTGTGTGAGGGAATGGATTTGTCTGCCAGAGGCAAACACTGGGCTTCCTGCAAGGCTAGGGAAGCTGGATGGGCCGCTAAGGACGGACTCGAAGCGCTGGAGGGCTATTTGGAGCGCTTGAAGCTGGAAGTCTCTTACGCAGTTGCCGGTAGCTATAGACTTTCTGGCATCCCGTGGACCAGGTATCAATACTAAATAACGATATCATCTCTCTCCAAGTCATTACCCCCTCGAAACTCTTTGGTCATTGGGACAAGTTAGTCAGCCTTTTTCTTGAAAGGGCGTCTCGGCACCTGCCTAACTCCTATGTAGTGCAACTGTCGATCTGTGCCAGTGTTATTATCGTGCCCCACCCTAAGCCCCGGCGATCATAGGGAAACCTTGGATGGCTGATGAGGTCACCCAATGGGCTGGGCGGACCTCTTTATTGAGCCCAACTCAGCTCGCCTGGGATGATGTCGGACAAGCGGCCCCCGGCACAACTTGGTAAAGCACACAATGAGAAGGTCGATATTCTGCTTGAAGATCGGCAGGCGAACTTAGGCAATACCGCCGTCCACTCGGTGCTGAAATGATATCTGGCTTCTTGAGCAGAGACCGGCCGGGTGATGAAGCAAATAATGTCTCAAAAATTGTCAGATTATCGAAAGAAAAAAAGTGCCACTACAGGAGGTAACTTGATAAAGCGATATATGCGCATCCCCTATCCCAGTCCATCATGCATTTCAGAAAGGTCTTAATTATGATGATGGCTACGATCATCGGACTTGCTTCTTCCTCTCCAGCTCTCACGGTCGAGAAGAGCCCTCGGCAGCTGCCAGGTATCCTCTCCTCTCCCCGCCCGCACCCCAAAAACAGGGCCAGGTACCTGTTGACGCGAGGGATATCACGCGTGCTAACATTTGACCCGTCACTGCTCTAGACAAAGGCCCGTCTGAAACTGAAATCATCAAGTCAGTGGTTAAGTGCCTGTTTGGGCCTCGAGGATGCCAAGACCAGATTAAATCCATTAAATCCACAGTAGTGACTCCCTCCCACCAGAGTTATTCCGTGTTTGGACGTCTGATCTCATGGTTACTTTACTACTTTAGATCTGTCGTTGCGCTGGGGAGAACCTCGGCGAGCTTATTGGTGCTGACAATACTGCTAGGATTTGCACTGCAGCTTAGTAGGGTCTGTCATCTGGGTGGCATCATATACTATTGCGGGATTTGTCATTGGTAGGTGGTGGACAGACGGCTGCAAAAGGTGCCTAGCTAAACAATGGTCTCGGATGTCAGAATAGGTAGTAATTGTTAACTCAAGACCCGGTGGTAAAGCAGTGCACAGGTTGACCAAACTAAAATACTGAATTCAATGTAGATTAGGAATCCGCTTGACATTATTGCCAGCTAGCAGGTGCGACCCTAGTCACCGACCTTTGCCATATTTTGGGCTCAAGTTTGAAATGCCGAACCAAATTCAAAATACGAGCGAAAGCAGTTTATAACCAACAGGTCCGACCACAACCAGATGCGCCATGCAGGTTTCTGCCACACCGAAGCAATGCTTTCTTTTCGACGATGTGGCTCAGCAACGAGCGGTGGCGGCTGTGTCAGTATTGGTGCCGCCACCACAAGGCAGCCCTGCTGCCTGTTGGAGGCGCGTCATATTCAGCCAACATTCCATCTCACCGTATCTATTGTCCTGCTCATGGCCTACCTCACAATATCTGGTTCTCGCAATCTCGCGAAATCGCCCTCTTTACATCACTCATGGATCCGCTTTCAGTTATCGCATCGGTGGTCGCCATCTCCCAGGCGCTGGGCGCCAGCATCAAGACACTACAAGGTTTTGCTAATGCTTCTCTCGAATTTTGCGACATGCTCAACGAGATATCAACCCTTCAGGGATGGCTAAGCCAGCTTTCCTCTGCTCTGGATGGCATCGATCAATCACAGATGCAAGTCTCAGCCGAAGCTGTTGATAGACTTGAGACACTTCGCTCGGAGCTCAACGATGTCTTCATCGACTTGAACGACTTGGCGTCAAGACTAAGCCGAAGCCACAAACTGCTGACCATGAAGATGGGAGGGCATACACCCAAGATCTCAAAGATCGAGTGGCAGTTGACGCGTGGGAAAGTTGTCAAGTTAAGAGACCGTGCACAACGGTGCCGCGAAAACCTGTCGATTTGTCTGGAATTGCTTGAGCTTTCTCAGCAGTATGCAACACACCTCTCCAGATTCAATTTGGAAGCTGCTGAACTTCTTCTAACTTTTGCATAGGCTGCAGCAGGGTAGGCTCGTCATGGAGATCCGCGATATTGTACAAACATCCACTGGGGAACTTGACAAGTACCTCAGCGCCATCCTCAATACTACGCAGTACCAAAGCTCGTCCATACAGTCCATGTCGGCTCGCATAGACACGCGTTTAGCCGACCTTGAAGCGCAGCTATCAATTGCTGTTCCTCACCGGCCGGGGGCGCCCTTCATTTCCATGCCATCTGCAATCCCAACAGACACATCCAGAATTCACATCCAGGCATCCTTTCGCCAACCATGCGGCAGATATTGCAAGTGCCAATGCCATGGAACATCTACGCTCCGTACGCCCTCTTGGACCAGGTCATTGATTGGCTCGCTGGTGGTTCATTACAACAGTGGAACGGCAATACTCGGGAAAAGCTCTTGTGACGTCTCAGCATGTCGAGCAGGAGGTAGAGGATCTATCAACATATATTACACCTTTCCGAACTGGCTACTCGGCCGTGCAATCTCTATTTCGTCCGACTGGGGCTGCTTAACCAACGTGGGAGCCTCGCTTCATGTTCTGGTTCCAAGAGTGATCGAGCCACTGGGTCTTTGGCGCGCTGTTATGTACAGCGACTTCACCTGGCTGAGGCATAAAATCACGAGCAAGGAATTTATGCCTACCGACGTTGAGGTTACTGGTGAGGGGTTTCTTAGCGTGAGTACCACTGCCGACAACTGGACTCAGTCCTGGACAAACGAAGAAACATGCTAATAGCGGTGATAATCTTTATTAGCACATCCTTCGCTACCGCCATTATGGCATGACTTCATTCCTACTTGACATCGGTTTTAGGCCAACTTTTATAGACTCCTCCGGCGGGTGAGTCCAGTTGTCTCAGTCTCCATGTTACTCGCAATTGAGCCTAATCCTTTGTCATACTAGTTCTGCGATACTGGTAGCAAGAAGGATCCTTCGCTTCGATGAAGATCTTTCACCGGACATCGTCCGCCTGCTTGAGCGGATCATCGAATTCGAAGAAGACTACACCGAAGTCTCGACAATAATCCACGAGTCTGTGCTGGGCACCAACAGCATAAGTCTAGAGGATGCATTGGCGACAGATCCATCATCCATCAATATTCATGATGAATTTGGATACACACCCCTGCACTGGGCAGCCGAAAAGGGCTACCATGACAAAGTCGAAATCCTGATCCGGCATGGCGCAAAGGTGGACGTCCGGCATTCGCGACACCAGAAGATCCCGTTGCACCATGCAGCCTTTGCGGACTCTTTACCGGCCATCCTGGTGTTGCTGCAAAACGGAGCAAACATACACTCAAGAGACTTTCGAGGATATACACCCCTGCATTGCGCTGTGAAGAACCTGAAAAGCTTGAGAGCCCTGCTTGACGCCGGCGCAGACCCAAACTTAAAATCCATCATGGGAGCAACACCACTTCACCTCGCCGCGAACATGAGCTTCGACAACTCCATCAAAACCATCTGCGGTCTCTCCATCTCAGACGAGATGCAAATTGAAACGACTGCTCAAAGCACTGGATCTAGTGATAAATCAGATGGTGCGTTTTATCGAAATGTGGAATGCCTAGACCCTGCGAGCATGAAGCCAAACGACGGTGGGGGAGAGATCATGTCCGACTTGGTCTTGGCAGGTGCAAACCCCGACATGACTGACAACGACATGATGACCCCCTTGATCTACGCAGCAGCTGCTGGAAATGTCACCGCAATGTGGCACCTCGGTAGCAAACTCGAAGCACGACTCGACATGGTGGCTCGGGATGGCATGACGGCCCTGGACTACACGGCCGTATACTGGGGCGCTGAGCAGATCAACTGCCTCCGAACGCTGGCGATTAAAGGCATCGACCCCGATTCTCCTTCCCCGTTTGGATATACGACTTTGGGCTTTTTCGAGCAAAGGATGTCTTGTCCCTGGCTTCCGGGTCAGCGAAGGCCAACGCAGGAGGACGTATTTGCCTTTTATTGTCTTATCCTGGAGTTGAGACGAAGGAACTGGGAATCTGGGTTGTTTCTTGGAACGAGAGAGCGGCTGGTGCCAGAGGGCGGCGCCAGCTGCTGCTGCTGCGTGGGCGATGAGCGCCAACTGCGTAAGTGGCTTGGCTGGAAGTGGCAGAAGCTCTATGATGACCCAGGGCTCGCTAATTGTGTCTGGGATGGCGGGGAAAGTGGCCCTGGGGCCGAGAGTGGCTTTCTTACACGCGATGAGGACTTGGAGTCCGACTATGATGGCATCGCAACTCTTTTTGATGAGATGCCGCTCGCTTTATCACCATATGACGAGGAAGATGGGATTGAGGGGGATGAGTTCTTTGACGCCTTAGAATGACGTCCCATGAAATAATCCGGAGTGAGAGAAACCAATGTTATCGAAGCACGCCTTGTTCATTATATTCAAGTCCAGGGTCTGTGGCCAAGGCTGGGATGGCAGCATTGTTTCTTCTACGAGAAATCTATTCCATTACTACAGGCTGGGGATGGTCATGATACAATTATCTGTTCTTTCATCATACGTATTTGGCAAGTTTAGCTAGATGTTTGCTAACGTTCCGAGGATGAAAACTCATACTGTTATTGAGTGAGTTATGCATCGAAACTTGCTTCTTTGTCTAGTAGTGTTCATAATTAGAGCTAGTGATTGTATGCCCCCCAAAAATCGACGTGGAGAATATCCAATTCCTTCTTAAAGGCACATATCAGGTACTTTTGTACCTTTGTACTGAAGTGGCTGGCGGACGCCTTCCAAGCCAGAAAATGGGTCTGGACCTCAAACTAACCTCAGAGGGGAATACTCAGAGGGGTATAGTGCTTGGATGGTGTGTGTGTGCCTGCTTAGCATCTGAGTGCTTTTTCGGTGGCTGGACAGAGCTATCATTGCCAAAACCGGTATAGCTGCCCCTGCAGCCTCGCAATATTAGCATGGGCAAAGAGTTTCAGCTCCGCGGTTAGGAGATGGAGATATCAAATCATATTGCAGATTCTCTCGCATGCTATGTAGCGGTGGCGTTTTTTTTTCCTTTTCGCGTGCAGAAGCAAGAAGAGAAATACATGTCACGGTACATTCCAAATCCTTGGGTTTGTTACTACCAATGCTGTGGTTGTGAAAAACGCCACCAAACACGTTTTCCCGCTTTGCAGAATCTTTCCATCACCTTTGCCATTGCTGGTTCCTTTTGTTGCAAATGTTTTGACATGGGGCTTGAAGATCCCCGGATAGGTAGGTACCTATGTACCGTCGCCGAATCGTACTAACAGACACTCAGGGATTGGAGTGTACTGTACTTGGTTTCAGCCCTCAAGTGGTGTCTGGTGTGGTGTGATGCCTTTTCCCGCCCTGTGGCATGCCCACACACATAAAGACTGCAAGTGCAGCCTGATATTTTGAAGTCGCTCCTTCCCCGAATTCCCACACCGCCATAGCATACCTGGGCATTGATCGTCCCTGTCTTATTACAAGACAAGCCATTGGATTTCTCAAAGCAAACCGGCCATGGATGCATTGTGGGTGCAAAAGAATCTCTTGGAGGACATCGACAATCCACCCCCGCCGTTGCTATCCGCCGAGGCGGACCCATGCGCCGATTGTGGGACGACCCATCTGCCGAGAAGATTTGTCTGCTGCGTTGATGGAACCTGGATGGGCCCAGACGGCGTGACTGGTGAGTGCTTAAAACCGCTGATTGATCTCAAATAGTATTCCTTCTCAGAGGTCGGTCAACGCACACAAGGCAAAATTTGGTCGTGTATAGGTGTCTCAGAGGGGAATGCCAGCAACATCTTCAGGATCTACCTTTGCGTCAAGACGGGGGTTGTAATCGACGAAAAGGGAAAGAAGTGGCATCAGGTATGTGGTACACGTCTCCTAATCATTCTAGTAGTAATGTGGCGGGTGCAAGAACGGTACCAAGTTCATTTTGGCTGGCTGACATTCAATCGGCTTTCACTTCCGATAACAGACAAAATGCTACAAATCAGGACTCGGGGCCAACGAAAGCCTCCTTCCACGAACCTTCGCAGGGGTGATCGGCAATGGCCTGGATTCAAAGATTGGCGAAGTCTATAAGGTGCGTTGTCCTCTCTGGCATATTCCAATCACCCTACCTTACGCAGAGACTGAGCGATGACGGGATAACAGGCTTGCGCGGAGAACTGTTGCCCTTCCAGAGATGAACTTTTTTTATTCGGGCTCAGCAGGGGAGCCGGTAGGTTTAGAAACTGTCGCATCGTCCAGCTCTCGGAGCATTTACCATAAGCTACGCAGGCTGACTCTAAACGACAGTCATTGTGCGGGCAGTTGCTGGCGTCTTCAACTACATGCAGACACTGAAGCCAGAGCTCGGCGACAATTTCGACAAGGTTTTCTCGGAGGGGCTCAGTCTATACAAGAGCTTGAAAGACAAGAACGACATGAACCTTAATAAGCACGAGGTAATGGCGGGATGATGATGATTCCCACACCCCAATCATACTAATCGACCGCTTCTAACTCGATTCTAGATATACTTTCACCGGTAAGCGATCGAAACAGAACTGAGGGCCAGATGAGCCCTCTTTCTTCCATTATACGGATAGCCAACACATCGTGTCGTGTAGGCTGGAACACACCCGCCCGGCACCCTGTATCAAGTTCCTTGGGGTTTTCGATACTGTGACAGGGCCCTTGGACAGCTACTTCACCCAGCACCAGTACGACATCAGCTAAGTCAAGTGTGTGCGTCATGTCCGCCACGCCATGGCGGTTCTGGAGCAGCGCCGGTCGTTTCGCCTGCAGAGATATTTGCACCAGAACGAATCAACCGCCAGCAATGAGAAGAATGAGAAGGAGGAGGATCGAAGCTGCCTTGAAGCCTGGTTCTTCGGCAGTCATATCAACATCGGGGGCTGTGCCAGGAAAGACGGGCTGTCCTTATGGCCCCTACAATGGATTCTCGGCGAGGCCGAAAAATTTGGCCTCGTCTTAGGTTTCAACCTCACCCCATTGTCCAACGGCGATATTGCGGTGCCCAACCCGATCGAATACATCAGACCTCTCCCAACCTTGCGGACAAAGCTCACCCTCGGAGGCGGGATCGAGGTCCCGGTTTGGGGACTGGGCCCTTCATTGGGCAGCTCTGCGTCTGACGTCTTCGAGCCTGATGTGCAGACGATAAGTTCGTATGTTCCGTTGATCGGAAACGAAGAAAGGACAGTATCCCAGAGCGACGGGAGCTTGTTCTGAATGAACTTGAAGGGTGAGTTCTTTTCCCCCATAGTCAAAGATTGTGCCCGAAGCCCATGTGGCTACTGCTACTAAGTGCCCACCGGAAGACAAGTAATTTGCTAGCTGATGGCTATTGATGGATAAATGCAGACTCGAACCGCACCTGCTTCATCCACCCATCCATATTCTTTCACGACCAGTTCAGTCCCAGCAGCTACCAGGCTATCAGCAAGCTGGGATGCGCTCCTCAAATCAGGTCCCTTGCTGATAGTTTCGAGTGGCCGGCCTGGAACACGCTATATTCCATGCGGGATGAGCGCCGTAAGCAGTTCAGCGACTTGAACCTTCGGTACGCTCGGACGTTGGTTTGCGGCACCACCGGAGTCGGAAAATCGAGCTTGATAAACGCTATTGCGGGAGAGGAAGTAGTAAGTCTCACACACACACGCGCGCGCGACTGCAATCGGTCTGAAGCATATGATAACATTACGGTTTTAATCTATCTCGATATCAGACTGAAGTCATCGACTTCGGCAATTCTGCAGAGCACTGTATAGATAAACGGTTCAAGATCAAGCTGGCTGATGGTTCGGGCTTGGGAGGCATCATTCTCCATGACTCTAGCGGGTTTGAGGCCGGGAAGGAGAGCAACCTATCCGACGTCTGAGCTTCTTAAGAAGACGGAGAGGAAAAGTCTCGTTCAGGAAGCAGCTTCATTGCATTTGGTCAGTTCTTCGTTTTTTACTTCTGTCTCCTTTCCCTTTGTTTGCTTTCAATTTTCATCGCACTCAGGCTGCTCGCGCTCTCTCGCTAATACACGAGAAAGGTACTGCATTTCGGCGGAAACTTCCAGAATTGAAGAGGCCGAAGTCCGCTTCTTCAGGCAACTGAACCGGAGTCAAATCACCGTCGTAATAGTCTTGACGAAATCTGACAAACTTCTGACGGACTGTAAGGAGGTGGCTGTGCGCAAGTTTTGTCGAGATTCAAACTATGTCCACGGAAGGGCTTTCGAGGATCTCCCTGTCGAAGCAAGATCAGCCGTGCTAGAGGAAGGGCTTTCGAGGATCTCCCTGTCGAAGCAAGATCAGCCGTGCTAGAGGAACGAACGAGGCTCTTCAACACGAAGAAGAGGCGGATCAGACAAATCGTCAGGAAGCAACTGGGGCGTGGCCTCAACCGTCTTTGTGAACGCGTACCCAGATCCTGGAGGTAAGAAACGGTCATATTACCCCTCTGCCGTTTACACCCGGAGTGGCGTCAAAAAACCTATTCTTTGAAAATGGGCGGTTGGACTAACTTATCCCGTGTCACGGGTTAGATGAAAACGCCTTTCTTCGTCTATTGAACGTCACACGGGCTTCTATGACCTCATCAACCTTGCTCAACGCCCACAATCAGGCTGTTAAAGCGCACCTAGATCAAGGAATTGAAAAGGCCATCACCGAGGCATCTACGATCTGCCGCAGGACCCATGAGGACGCCAACGGCAAATATTCCTTGACACAAACCTCCAAAGCCTTCCAGACCTTCTTTGCCGACATGCACAGCCAGCTCTGTTCCAACCTGGGCATCCATCATCCGCGAGACAACCACGTCGATACCAGCCTGAAGACACTCTACGGGCAGGCCAGAAGATATCGAGACGTCTGCTCCCAGTGGCAGTGGAAACATGCGCCCAGGGGGCCCTCACCGCCTACACCGCGGCCGCAGCCAAGTCCGGACAGCCCGTGATGATGGCCATCGCATTCTCAATGCAGACCGACCTGTACTGGAATAGCAAGTCCATAGAGAGGGACAACTCGCGGGAGCTGCTGGCGGCGAGCGCCATGATGATTCTGATTCTTGAACGCGCCTTCTGGCTCGGAGGCGCTCGGCCAAACCTAGACCAGCTGGCTCGTGCGGCAGTCGAGGGGCAGAGCCTCGAGCCGAAGCTCGTGCAGTTCGCCAACTCGAAGCAGGCGAATGTCCGTTCTGACATGGACTACAAAGCTCTCCTGACGGAGGTGGTCTCGAGGCACCGCTTGCAGCCTCCTCGCGTCTACTTGGACGACAAGACTGTTGCTGACGGCATCACCGGCGGCGGCCAAGGCGCTGACTCGGATCTCGAGGATGAAGGCAACGTTGAAACAGAAGACCCTCGCCATGTGGAAGAGCCTGATGGATTTTTGGAAGACTCCCGTGAGGGCATGGACCTGACCGTCTCAGCAGCCTCAGACTTGGAGACCAGCGAGGAGTCTGAGGACGAAGAGTTTCAACAAGAGAGTGATGATGATTACTATGTTGAGACTTTAGTTCAGGAGGAGGGGGGCGACGGCCAGAACAACAAACCTGGTGCGGGTTTTCCACCAGAGCTGAGTGCGCAAATCGGAGATGGTCCATCGTATCAAACAATGATGCCTAGCAGTTTTAACGACAATCCTTAGAGGGACGAGGCGGATTTTCATGGTAAGTACCGGTAGTACTGAAACACGATATCCAGACTTTGCAAAGAGAGTGCTGGAGGGAAGTGTTTTACCAGGGAAGTGTGACGAGGGAAGTGTGACGAGGGAAGTGTGACGAGGGAAGTGTGACGAGGGAAGTGTGACGAGGGAAGTGTGACGAGGGAAGTGTGACGAGGGAAGTGTGACGAGGGAAGTGTGACGAGGGAAGTGTGACGAGGGAAGTGTGACGAGGGAAGTGTGACGAGGGAAGGGTTGACTAGGAAAGCAATATTATCACTGACATGATACTCGAGTTCGTTTATATGGAGGTTGCAGCAGGCCGGGTCGGCGTCTTCGTGAGTTGCTGTCTTTCTTTATCCATTATTAGCTAGATGGATTTCAAGTTTGTTTGGTCTTTCGGAGCATCGGCGGTGATGCCAAGTCGGATCCTGCAGCTGCCTCGCGGTCTTCTCAGGGGACATGTTCTAAAAAAATGGCACAGAACCAAGTCAGAGACGCTCTCACTTGCACTAGACGAAGATCAGTGTTCGTACCTTTGAGGGGTCATACCACGGTGATGGCCGGGTCTATGAGAGGGTTGTTGGGGTGCGAAAATGGCTGTATTGTTCTTGTTCTGTCTGCCCTATCTATCTACGAGGGGAGAAAAGGGGGTTTAAGAACGCTGGGTTCTTCCTCGAGTCCTTGAGGTCTTCCTCTGGCTTCTTCCCCGCTGATCTGGAAGCCATTGTCGAAAGTTAGTTGCTTCTGCTCGTGCGACTAGGCTTGTTAGTTTTGTACGATATCAAAGGGGCTCTGAATGCATTGCTTATTCTTTTTCCAATCTGGTCTTTCGTATGAAAAATGATACTGGTGTGTGTTCGTACGAAGGGGGAGGGGAACGTGTTTTGGATTATTAGGGAAATGACTGTGCGATCTTAATAAAGCAACGTGAAAAGCACAGTTCGAGAGGAAAGGATCTAAAGAGAGGGAAGGTGGCATCGCTCGAGTCGTTTGAGGGGGCTGGCGATTTGCTGGTTTCGGCAACCACGGCCGATGAACCGTGTGGAGTGATGTCGTTGTTCATTGTTGTGGCGTCTTGCTGAACGACCGATCGAGCAAGAGTATGAAATGGTAAACTGAGAACAAAAAGACCGCAGTTTTTAGGAGGAAACTCGAGCGTATATATAGTTGAAGGGACAGATAACCTCCAAGAAATTCGTTAAAACCTTCCTTCGAAATCCATTAAAAATGGTTGACTGACTCCCAAGAATAATTTCTAAGTTTTCAGACATTTTGTGGATAAATGCTACACGTGAATAGGAAAGCTCATCCATCATATCTTTCACGGCCGCGAACCCTGCACAATTACATACTAACCACGTGGAAGAAGCTAAAATGCTAGCTAATAATGTGAATTTGAAACTTGAAAGCTGCTGAAGAAGGGGCGGCGCAAAACCTTTTACCGCTAGGTGTCCCCCCGTAGCAGCCGCGACTTGATGTTTAGCAAAGCCCGCCTTCCAATTTTGTCCTAGTCCTCTTCACGAGTCCCGGGAGCGTAGTCGACCCCAATACGTGCATACCCACTAGAGACCCCAACCATCTCCCCAAAAGCAAATCTCTTCCCGCCCAGCAGTCGACGCACTCTCCCATCAAACTCCCTGCCAGAAAGCAGCGACATGCCGTGAAAGTCGTCCAGCATGGCCGAGTGGCATACATAGTAGATCCTGCCCGCCAGGCTGCCCGGGTGTACAGGCATGTGCGGATACTTGACGAAGATGGTACCGTACAGCAAGACCAAAACCATGAAGCAAAGACACGCCACCGACATCCACGCACATACTAAATGCGTCGTCCACGTCTGCGACGGACTGAAGGGGATCGTGGACAGTAGGATGGGTGTCAGCTTGGACAAGAGTGTGGCTAAGCCGACGGCCGTGACGAATATCTCCCGCCGCCGCACGCCTGCTGGGATGAGGCCCGTGAACACGGATGTGCGTGGCACGACCAACACCGAGTCCTTGGCAAGCTGCGGAGCTCCGGATGAGAGGCATCGGTATGGTTCCATGATTGTGGCTCCTGTTATCAGAAGTTAGTCTTTTCCTTTCTTGTTGTCTTACCCCCCCTTTTATGGAGCCGAACCTGTTCCAGTGATCACAAAGGAGAAGGATTTCATTAGGAGGGCGAGGAAATGAGACTTTTGGTAGACTCACGAGAAAAGTGGTAATCCCAGAACATGGATATCGCCACGCCAATTCCCGTGAACAGGACGCGCACACCAAACCCCTGGTTGTCCATGAAGCGTTCGAATGGCGTGTCCAACGTTGTCGATTCGTAGTAGACGAGTAGAATGATCAAGCCGCAGAGGAGCAGGATTGCGGCACTGTTGATGCTGCAGATCTTCGTTGTCGTTGGGGGCCAGTTCAATAATCCTCGGCGTGATGTTCGAGTGCTTCTTGGCGGTACCAGTTCCTTGTTTGGTAAAGTGGGAGAAGTGGTCGCTGCGCTCTCCCAGGTGACAGGGCCTCTAAGCTCCCCCCGAGCTGGCTTGCTCTGGTTCAATCTGGTGGCAACGATGCCGAAGTCGTTTGACCGGTCACGGAGATGCTTCAGCGAGAACCGATGGCTCCGCAGTGTCTCGCTGATCTCAGAGCTGCTGATGTGGCCTCCTTTCATGGTTCTTCCACGTCCGATTTCCCGGAAAGCATGCCTCATTTCCGGGTCCTGACACACCAGCGAGGCTGTTCCCGCAATGCTTCCGGGGGCAGAAGCGACACCAGACTGCCATTGTCTCAGCAAGATGGACAACCAGAAAATGGCCACCAGACTCGATGCCAGCAGTGCAACCAAGCTCCAGGTCGGCCCAGTGGTAACGGTGATGCCCATGTAGCAACCGCTGAAATCGTCAGGCACACAACGGCCGTAAAGCTTGATCCCCACAGCCTCGCTCGAGAGCGACGTGACCAATGCGGAGAACAAAACAAGCAAATCGCCCAGGAACGACAGCGGCTCTCCGAACCGAAACAGCAGACGCACGCTGTTGATGAGACCCGCCATGCCGCTCGTCGACATGCACAGACTCTGCTCAGCCGTGGCACCACCGGCTTGCCGCCGCGCGAGGAGGGCGTGGAAAGGCAGCAGGGCTTTGATGTCGGAGCTGACCATCTGCGCCAGGATGGACAGCGGCGTGGCGAGGAGGACGGGAAGGAACAAAGCTATGAAATACTCCAGCCTCGAGAGCGGATGAAACTCGCTGAGAGACGACGCCGGAAAACCGAAGCTGCTCTTAGTGGAATTGACATCCGGAATATCCGTAGAGCTTGGAGGTATGGGCCCAAGGGTTCGATACTGCGTTGCTGTCGGGACACCGTCCGAGTCAGTCAAGGTGGTGACGGGGAGAACTGTTGCGACTGGAAACAACAACGTTTTCGTGGTTGTTGGCAATCCGAATGCGTTGGTAAGTGTTATGGCCATCTCAGAATACACTGGTCCTCCTTGAGCTGGTAGCGTTGCTGTTGGTACCCCGTTGGAATTTGTCAATGTGACGAAACCCTTCAACTTGTTGGGTTTGACTGATGGCACTACTGCCAGTGGTAGTGTGGCGGTCGGAGATCCTCGAGAGTCTCTGAGCGTCATGACGGTCCGAGAGAAGGATTCAAGCTGCTGCTCATAAGCAGTTATTGTGGCTGTCGGCAACCCTTTTGCGTCTACCAGGGTCACGAGACCCTCGCTGTTAATGGGAAGCACTGCTGTGACTGTTGCTGTGGGCGACCCCTGACTGTCTCTTTGGGTGACAGTTGTGAACATCATCAGGGGGAAGGAGCTGATATCCGTGGCAGTGATCGGGAACGGACCGGCGAGGGGCACTGGAGGTGTCGGAATAGCCGTTTTGGGGCTTCCAGCCGAGGCGTGGATATTGTCGTCGCCACCGACAGCGGGTGGGACAACCGTCGTCGCTTCTGGTTTTTTCGGGGTTGCCTTGCATACCTGAGCCCCTTCGTTTGCTTTTTCCCACACCGACCAGTCATACATCCTTTTTCTCGCCTCCGTCTCAATGGCAGAGAACGACCGCCAACTATCCCAACAATCGCGCTCGTGGAAAACCAGAGCAGATCCATAGCAGGTGACCTGACAGTGGCCCTCGAAAGTGATTTCAGGGTACTCTTTGGCATCCCACGCAAAGAAATACACCAAGTTGTCGGCAAAGTATTTGATGTACGACTTTCCCCGTCCGGGACTGTTGCGGTGGTGCGGATCGGCTTCCCAATAGGTCAACCCAAACATGATTATCTGGCTCTCGCCGCCGAGTTGCCCATAATGAGACGGGTCTTGAGCTCTCGGCCTATGCAAAGAGGCCCGGAGGGCGAGGGAAAGATTAGCATGGCCGGGAGGGTAGGCATCGTGCTCGGCAAATCGGAATGGCTGTTGGGTGGTGGCGTAACTCGAGTTGGTTTCTGGTGCATGTGGGTCAGGGATCGTGATATTTAGGGCGGTTAACACGACATCTAGCTCCTGTGCTGATCGTCGGACCGCACCACTCGGTGTGGTCTGCTTCAACCCGGCTGTGGTTTTGGCGGTAGGAAAGGCGGCGGTCAGACGGGATGAGACGGCGTCGTTCGGGACTGGCAAAGATGTCTTGCTGCTACGTGCAGTCTCCCTGGCCCTCAGGAGCGGAACAGATAGAACTGCTGGCCTCGGTTCGCTTTCGTCGTCCTGCGGAACAACCCTGCGGCCCTGCGAGGAGGGAAGGACACGGCTTCCGTATCCAATGATCGTGATGAGGCCGCAGATGTAGAGGCCGAAAGGGATCAGCACTCGCCATGTTAGAGAAGGAGGTCGATAGTTTGGTGTATCTTTCTCGGGTGTGCTTGTTGAACCTTGGCGAGTGCTGCACCCTGAGCTACTACTCGTATGTGATGATGATGGCGATATGGGATTCATGGTGGAAGTTTGGAGACCGGTCCACATTGTGCGCATGTCTAGGGGTGAGAACATCTCTTCACTACGGGTCACTGATGAAGAATCCCCTTATACCATTGCCAAAGTTGGCGACGCTGGTATGGTTCAAGTAGTGCTGCATTGCTGTGCCACGATGTCTATAGTACGACCGCGGGCCTAGATCACCTCCTCACAGAATATTCAACCTCACAATCATCACTCCAGACTCCGATGTGGGTGGGGGTGGGCGGGTGTAGATTGCGGCGCAGACCATGTTTTGCCCTTTCTGGCCCGCTTTAGTTGGGCGTGTGTAACCACTATATATTAATACGGGGTAGCAGTCTAGTTATTACCCGCGGCTGTTGGTACGCAAGCACATCGGTACTTGATTACCCCCTGACTGGGTCAGAAACAAGCCGCATGATAGGTAGGTACTGAAGCATAGCTCCTAGGCATAGCTCCTAGGCAGAGCTCCCGGGCAGAGCTCCCCCTCAGGTGGAGAACGGCAAGACACCTACCACAACATGAAGAAGGTATAGCGACTGACTCAAATCCAGGTCCATAAATTACCGTGATAAGACCTCGTTGTGTTGGTTAACATGGCGCCCCGAATTGGGTCGTCGTCAAAGTGTTAGCGTAGCGCTTGGAATCATGTTACTACAGGATGGGGCTGAACGCTAGATAAGAGTTTTGATCCCGTGGGTGGTAAATCCAGCAAGGGAAACAGATGGGTGAAACGCACTGAATGGTGCCTTAAATATTCCGGAGCCTTCATACTAACATTACCTACCAGTATTGCATTGCGGGTATCGGCGTAATTCAACCCCAACATACATACCCCTCTTGAAAGCGTGCCGTTAAAAGTTAGGATTAAGTTACTATGGCTGTGTTGAACTTGCATAGGTAGGTAGGTAGGTAATCTGGCGTTGCACTACGTTGAAAATATAACGCGATGAGGTAAATCGGAGAAGAGAGTAGAATCTACAACACGAAACGAAAATATGTTTCAAGCCTGACCTGAAAAAACCTTATCCAGCCAAGATAACCCTAAGCCTATTTGAGCAAACAAATCAAAGCAATTCGGACCCTTCAAACTGCACCAAGTATTAGTTATATTTTGGTCCATTTGCGTAGGTTGTCCTCTTTCACACTCCTGGGTCGCTGCGTTGCATTAACTGCGTTTGTTGCCAGTCTTGTTTCAATGGCGCTCTGGTAAGGTGAGCCTCGTCGTACCAAGGAACGGGGGTTCACAGGCTCGAGGTCAGAATCTAACCCGCATCGTCGTTAGTACCCCGTACGTATTTCATTCCGTCGTATAACAGAGATACCAAATACTAAGAGACGAAGAGGCGCCAAGGATCGAGGCTTTCCCTGTTTGGAGAGTGCTGGAGTTTTGGCTTGGCTGTTACAACGTGGCGGTGGCAGTGCACTGCGGCTTGCCAGCTACGGACAGCAGCATTTTGGTTCACTGCGCTTTGACTGCGCATTTCCACGGGGAGCGTGACACACCAGGGTCGGTCCACTGTCCAGAGACTTGTTCAGCCGCACCATCCGCATCCAAACGAATATTGTTGCTTATGTCGCGCCATCACACCACCATCACTCTCTTCACAGCAAAAGATCCCGCATATCGTCGTCGTCTCGAATCAGGTTGCGATCTATTCACCCGGTATGGGGGCAATAACATACCTGTTACCGCTCATTTGGAGCAGCGTGGCAACGGCCCGCTGGAGCCTCCTTGGCCGATGGTGGCACGAAGAGGAGACTCGGAGCCTGACCGCGCCCGAACATCACCACCACGGCTCCGAGCTGCTCGCCCCACGCAGCATCATATCATGGGGAGGCTACTCGATACGGGCGCAAAACTGCCCGTCCGGAACAATGAAGTGCGGTACCTCGTCCAACGCGTTCAGCATGTGTTGCCCCAATAGCACCGTGTGCAGGAATCCGAGCAGCGGGTACCCGATTTGTTGTCCAGATGGTAAGTATTATTGCTCGGAATATATCTCTTATATGGCGGTGTCGAAAAGCCTAACAAGATAAAACCTTTAATCCGCAGGAAACGATTGCTCATCCATAGTCGGGTCGGTCCCCGCCTGCGCTGACACGTCGTGGACTCTCTGGGCGTTTACGAGCCGCTTTTGTTGCGCTGGAGATGAGTTCGGCACCCATGACAACCTTAACGATCAATGCCTTGCAACGACCCTTCCGGTGCCGACCAGCATCATTCTAGGATCAGTGGGTACTCCCTGTCCATACCTGTTCCCGTTCAACAGGAGAGGTTTAGCTGACAAGAAGTTGTGCAGGTGACTCAATATACTGATCTCCCCACCACAAACGGCGGCGCGAACCCGCCCAAGACCACGAGGTCGGCTACTACTTCTTCCCCCAGCAGCAGCTCCACCAGCGGCTCTAGTAGTAGCAGAGGAACTGACAGCCCTAGCACCGGTAGTAGAAGTAGCACCATCGGCCCCGGTGGTAGCGGCCCCGGCAACTCCATAACCGGAAACGATGGTTCGGAAAACTCCTCTGGAGGAGGAGGCTTCCCACAAAGCGCCTCCATCGCCATCGCCATCCTCGCCATCCTCCTCGCGCTCGCTTTAGGCCTGATCATCTGGCTGCTCTACGACCGCTCGAAATGGAAACCCAGACTGCTCCAGGCTTTGACCATCGTGCAGGAGGATCGACTGCAGCAACAGCAGCCACAACAACACCAACAACCACCCATGCAATATGTTGCAGGCCCGATACCCGCCTCGCTTCCCATCCAACAGCAGCCTCCTCTGGTACAAGATAGTGTGTCTTCCTCGAACGCGGAGTCTCCATTGTATCAGGCACCCCCGGCCCACGTCGCCTCGTATCCCGGAACGCAGGAATTATACGGACATCAAGCTCTCGAGGTTCCGGGCCATGGCTATGTGGGCAGCACGGGGACTTCAGACACGGATTTGGGGCAAAGGAGGGTCGCCACCGGCACGATGTAGCTACGCCGCGCTTTGTGAATTTTACCGAGATAACGACGAGGCTATGAAACCTCCTGCATCAGCCGCGTAACGACAGCTAGGTGGTCTCAAATTGACGGAGCTAGCGCAGTACCCATGATCCATTATTGTTTGGTTTAGTTGTAGCTGGTTTTATGGGAACCTAAGTAATCCTGGAAGATGAAGTGCCAACGAAGACGGGAGTTGTCTCGATAAGTTAGTAGTGTATTTCAACATTTCCTCCGGCGCTTCATATAAAGAGCAGCATGTTATCTTTGCCCCTCAGGACTAGTACCTACCGCCAGTTGTTATTCCATATGCCACGTGATATTCTCAAACGGCAAAATCTTCCCCGTATTATCATAGGGGACCGGCGGATAAGCGCATTCCGTACGGTCATATGTGCTCGAGCCGCGCCCCGTCTCAAGAGTGGTTGTGCAATTCATGGCCAGCGTGATATTTGCGGTGGCTCGGAAAACAAATCTGTCAAGAAAAAAAATTTCATTAGTTATCATACATAATAAAAAAAAAAGAAGGAAAGAAGGAAAGAAAAGGAATGAAAACTCACAGCTTCTCAGGACTCAGCTCATCGCACCCCCACGTAGCCTCGACCGACAACACCCCCGTATCAATCCACGTAGTACCTCCCTTGCCAGTACTGACTGGGCTACTACTCCTCACCGGGTGCCAGTTGGCCTTCCCTCCCCGATTATTCCCCTGGCTGGGATTCACCCCGCAGTCGAACCACCACCCCGGGTCATACAAATTTGGGGAGGCGCGGTTTAGTCTGGCGTCGGGACCAGGCCAGCACCGCAGTTCCCTATAAATACCCGTATTGTCGTACACGTACTGGCTCGTCCCGCCGTCGGCTGCATTCACGTAAAACGACATCCACGCTCTGTCTTCTGCTTCGGTGGTGTACCACCATTTGATTTGCGACCAGGTATCCAGCTGGAAGTGCTGTTTGTCTGGGCTGAAGGAGGCGACGGTGCAGATGTCTGGCGCGAAACGGGAGGGGTTTGGAAGGTGGAGGGTGTGAGGTTGCATGGTTTGTTTTGAGGAGATTGTCTGGGGGATGGAGAATGGTGATGATAAAGAAGTGCATGAGGTGCCGTTGACGAGGGGTGTGCTGGCGAGATAGGGGGAGCCCATTTGTTCTGCGGCATCTTGTTCGATGGATGGGCGGTCTGCGCAGATTAGATTGGGGATGGGCGTTGTGCCGGTGGCGACGATTTGTATTCTAATTATCGAAGTGTTATGAGAAAGCGTCAGGGGCAATGAGGGAAATGGGGGGTGGTGGACATACGGAACAGCGGGATCCTCGTCGTCACAGTACCACGTCTGGTCCACCGAGAGGGTACGCTCCGTGTAATTCACCAGGATGCTCGTCCAGGGGAGGTACCGCCCGTCGGGCCTCTTTCTCTGCTCGTCCTGCATGCAGCTGTACCAGGCAGGACCGTTGTATGCAAAAGGCACGAAGGGTACCGAATACTCCTGGGAAATGTTGGCGAGACCTGAAGCCCCAGAAGTCTGGATGCAGGTGAGGGCCAGCGCCGAAGGGGCGGCCGAGTTGGTAAGGTCCAGCTGGATGAAAGGGGCTGGTGCATAGCGCTGGATTCCCGAAAAGTCAAACGGGTAGCTTGCCTTGTAGCCGCCCGTCCGCCATGTGAAGTTGGACACGGTCCAGGACCCCCCTGATAGAGACCGCTGGAGGCATCCCGGTATGTCGTGGCCGGGCGGAGGCGGCGGGATATAAGGAGATAGTTCCACGGGGGCGAGTAGCCGGACTGGGATTCGAAGCTCAGATGGTGTGTTGTTCAAAGGAAGTGCCGTGGACCCAGTGCCAAAGAATGAGACACTATTTTCGAGCTTGAGGTTAGATGTCCATACTCAGGAAACCGCTGCGGTGGAGTATTTGGTGCTCACTCCTTTTTCTGCGCGTTGTCATTACACGCCCAGGTCTGATTCAGTTGCAGCCGGGAAGCCGATGGCGTGTTGTCCAATTCAAAAACCATGAGACTGTTTGTGTTTGTGTTTTTGCAAGTTCCAGCCACGAGTTCCCTGCTAGTAAGATCTGCTACGCAGTAGGATGTCCCCCCCCTCATGTTATCATCGACCTGGAAGCGCAGTTCCGTGTTGCCGTCCGATTCGCTCCGCGCGAAATGGCTTAGTTGCCAGGTAGGAGAGCTCAGCGAGTTGGCCAAACACCCTGTGGGCAGAGGCGTCGGAGGGACGTCTTGGTGAACTGGCGTCTGTGACATGGATTGTGCTGTAGTGACTGCTATCACAGCAGGCATGAGTAAAATGAGGGCGAGTAACGCCAACATCGTGGTGGATAGACTTGGATACTCAAACTATCTTTTGCACTCCGAGATATTGGGACCGGCCAAGAAAAGAGAAGAGAAAGAACGGTGACAAGGTGCGGAGATGTCATAATGATAAATCCAGTGGCACTTGCCTGTTTAGATTGCCGCCGTTGTAAACGAGAATACCACAGTCAATTTAGCCTCTTTGCTGTTTCCACGTACTCCCACCTCGCACTTACGCGAAAGACAGACCAGGCAGAAGTCGTGACGAAACTTTGGTCTTGAGGACCTGTGGAAACAATTATTAGTTGCGACAGAACGATCAAAGCATGGGCTGAACCCGCTGTATATCTCTTGTATGGCAAGTAGGACTGTATAACGAATGTATAACTTCAAATGCAGCGAATGATCGCGTCTCTATCTCTAACTTCTAAGCTCTACTCCCCCTTTCTAACGAACCCTTTATTCCTTTCCGTTCTGGCATACATGCGGAAACTTCCTTTGACAATGTTCGGGGAAATCTTGTCCAAAGCCTTCTCCTTACTCGGGGCAAATTGCCTGGCGGCATTCGAACCGTCTGCCCCCGCCGCAGCAGGCGCCGTAGCCGTCCACAAACGTGTCGAACGGAATACCGCGGCAGTACTCATTCTAAATTATGTCGACAAAATGATCAGTCTTGTGCCATAGATGATGAAGGACATGGAGGAATGAGAAACGTTGCATACGGGGACGTCCAAAGTGCCGCCGTTCGGAGCGCAGCAGCGCTGGGTGTCGGGCCACGAGCGGTTGCTGCTCTCGGCCAGGCAAGTGCAGTCGACGGTGCAGTTTGAGCGTTGTCGCGGGGAGAGAGCACCGGTTTTGGGGGCTTGAGGAGCAGCAGTCACGGCGGCCGCGCAGGCGAGAGCGAGGGTGAGGATGAAACGCATGGTGGCTGGCTTGAAGAAAATTTGGGTTATGAGTGGGAAAATGTAGTAGTAATGAGCGAGATGGTAGCTGGGCTAATTGCCGGGTGGTATGAGATGAGTTGAAGCTGATGGTGATGAAGGGAGGTTTTGGTAAATGGACGTCCTCATGATCATATTTATATCTGGTGTCGTTACATTTGCCATTGCGGTGACCATGAAGTGCCAACTTTGACAATCCAGGAACCAAGCGCAGGAATGCCATTCCATCCTTTTGCGATGTTTAGGTGGTTTTGCCAGGGGTTAGTGTGGACATTCGGACATCCCGACTGGATGGGAGTCCTTAATATTCTAGTGTTTTTAAAGTCGGCTTTATTACGAATGCTTGCACTACTCGTCGGTTTGACAAGCCGAGAGGCTGTCAGCTTACTTTGTGGGGCAATGCAACGAGCTCATGGTTAAAATGCTTAAAAATTTGGTGCTGTGCCGCCCAAACTCCTCTTTGTTAGGAGGGCTGTATTATAACACATGATGAAGGAGAACCAGCATTAGACCGAGCCTTCGGACTTCGAGCCCCAAACTTGGAATTGGGTACCCGGACATGGTCAAAGTGTTCACTCAGCTGGACGTGTATCATTGAAAGTGATATGTTCAAAATATCATGCTTGATATCATGCCGACCAACATCTGATCCGATCACTCGGCCTTGCATATCCGAAATGAAAGTGCCTCCAACAAAAAAAAAAACCCCCCCCAAAAAAATAGACAAATTGCGCAGGTTCGGAAGCAGGCACCTTTGTGTTCCACCGCGAAAGAAACTCCTTCAAGCGCTCAACGATAAGGTCGAGCATAGCCTGGACAAACCGCGGGTTCCCTAGATCACGCTCCACCCCAAAGTCGCAACTCACGCATCGCTGTATAGCCTCTGGGAGTCCATCACCGACCTCCAACTCGACTTTCTCCTACCATTTCATGGCTGTGCACATGTCCGTGAACACGCTAGGCTTGCCGTCCGGGCTCATGAACTTGTGTCGCTCGGGCCGTTGCTCGAGGGTCTCGCCAAAGAGAAGCTCCAACAAAAGAATGCCGGGAGTGAGTAGACATTTCCTTGTCTATTCTGCAGATCGGGGTTGGTAATGCTGCTGTTGGTGATTAAAGGTCAAGTTGGAGTGGAATACATATGCAGCCGACGTGGCGTTCTTTTCTGGCCGCTGAAGAACCCGAATTCGGGTCTTGTCCAGCTCGGGGGTATCCAGACGGATCCATCCAGGCCGAGGATGTTCAGCATCATGCTCAGGCCTATTTGCATCCGCTTGAAACGGTATGGCGTGGCCAACAGGAAGGAATCCAGCGGCTCGACCGTACCGTCTTGCAAGCAGCACTCCTGGGAGGAGTGCAGTTGGGTTCGCCCGTCAAGATAAAGCAGCAGCTTTTGGTGATGTGCGGTTTCTAGGAAGCCCAGACATGAAGGAGATCCCGAGGTCTTTGCGATGCTCGTGCAAGATGCTGAAGTGCCACCGTATTTGTGCCTGTCGAAGACTTGGGAGGGACCGCTGGGAGACGCGCAAAAGTGACTCGGGGTTTTTATGCGGAAATGGAAGCTTTGGAGGTCGAGCGAGGGTTTCTGAAAGAAATGCTCGTTGTGACGGCTCCAACTGGATTGAGAAACGAAGAGAGACTTGATTTCCCCAAAGCCTTCAAAAACTCCTTTCCTTTGCATGTGTTATCCTCTTCAGCTTGTTCCCGATGATAACTTGCTTTCGTAAGTCTGGCAGTTGTTGCACGATACTCTTGGTATCGGCCTGGGCAGAAACCAGAGAGGGTTCGTCGTTGTCATCCTCTACTTTCTCAATCCGCACCCGGTAGTGCGTGGCTCCGTCACAAACTAGTAAACTGAGTTGATTATCGCAGAGTATAGACGCGGTTGTGTCCCGGGCGTTCGTAATGCCACATGAGTGGCTTGATGTACACTGGCATCCCCACACAGGCTGAAGAGACTCGTAAAGCTCTCTAGACATTTTTTGAGAACGTAGAAAGCGGCGAGGATTTGACCATGATCTAGTTCTACTGCGTGTGCTTTGCTGCGGGGAGCAGAGAGATTCTCCAGAGAGAAACTTGGAGATCTCTTCGTTCCGGCTTTAGATCCTTTCAAGCAGCCGATTCTTTCTACATGAAAAAGATGACTTCGCCCTGAAGATGACATTGTCAATGCCGCCGGCATTGACATGGTATGGCTGTGAACCCCAATGCTCACGTTAACGACCATACCACTGGGAGTAACTGATGGTTTTTCATCGCCCCCAAAGCTCGAGGGAGTTGACTAACATTCTGGATTGGCAGAAACTCGGTAATTTCCTTGAGTGCTTCTTGAAGATCGGAAAGAACAGAGATGTACCAGCCGTAGTATGGGGCTGTTATCCGGCGTCGCAGCTCAAATTGTATCTCGAGATCGTGCCAAAGCCGACAGTGCGGATCTTCCATCAGCAACAGCTTTTGTTCGTCGGAAATGTCGACCGAGACGGGGAGGTATTCGAGGTTTTGAAGAAAGGCAACTCTCTCGGTGTCCAGGTGGAGCAGAAAGTCATCAAACGCAATCCCAAAGCTCCACCAACGCTTCGTTTCTGAATCAGACCCTGGGAGTCCTTGCCAGCATCCTCCAATACCGAAAAGGTGGCCAGCACAATTCCAGCAATCTCGAACCGGATCATTTTGGACTGCTATTTGCAGGGGTTGTTTTCTTTTGAAGCAGTGTTGTCGGGCTGGATGCGTAAGGTGGTTGCTCCATCTTCAAGTTTCTATGAAGAAGCAATAGTCTTGGCGTTGAAGCTGAAAGCCACATGAGGGATGTGGGACGTGGGGTGAGGTGGCGTGAAAAACTGATCATGGGTCAGCAGTTGTTATCTTGCGGCACCTGCGTGACTGAGCGTCTGGTTTTTGGGAAAGAGCAATGGATGTCTGCCCGAAGATGGGTACTAGCTCAACCTCACAACGCCCCGTTTTTTTCTTCTTTGCGCGCTTCAACCAAAAGCCTCCAATTCCATTGCAAACGAATATGACATTAACATCTACAAGTATCGTTCCAACTCCATCGGAAATAGAGGCGGCATCAACATCTCCCGGAAAACCTTGCTGTCGTGACCTAAGCCTCTCTGCTGTGACATTTCTGGGGAAATTGAAAGAGCACGCAGATACAGATCCGGGTTACGGGCTGTTGTATGTGGGTATCGATGACGCGACTGGTCGATTTCAACTTTGGGCGGGCAACATCGGCGCTCTGCAGCCACCGACTTCTCGAAAGTCACTAGACTTCCGCCTCCGAGATTCTCCCCAAATCGGGATGAATGTTCGACGTGCACTAGAGAGACTTTGTGAAGTTGCGGACACGGGTATGTTTGAATTTATTTTAACGTTGGAATGTTTGCCCGATCCGAAAATCATTTTAAGTTGTGCTGACTCGCAGGGAATGTCGTAGCAATCAAGATCGTTAGCTCCGAGCTACCGAACAGATATGACAACAGCCACGTCAGCCACGTCAATTGCTCGGATGATGTGCATGTTGGAATGTCGGAGGAGCTTCAAGAACTGTCACAGAGCGTCAAATCGTCCATTAGCACCCTTTTTCGCCTGTCCATGCCGTCCGACGTCAAAGACCCAGGCGTCGATAACCAAACCGTGGCTGGCTGCGCGTCTTGGTCAAGCCATGACGCAACGACGCGAGTACATCAGGTACCGTGGCAAACATAGAAAGAAATTGGCTAAGGCGGCGTACGAGCCATTCGAGACAGAAAAGGCTGAGTCGGGCACTATTACTACTACCTTTGTCGACGGTACCGACTTAACCGAGACTGAGACTGCCCAGGAAAAAGCCCAGTCCTTTTTAACTTCTGCCACCTCTTTCATCACTGCCAAAGGTGGGGAAGACGGCGAGGGGTGTCCAGCTAAACTACGAAGAACCCTTCGAGTGCCGTTTTGCCGCCCGATCCTGAATGTTTCCAGCCGATCCGAACGACCTCAATATATCGACGTGCCCCCTATGTCTAGATTGGTCATGTACCGATAGTGTGGATCGACGACGTAAAGAGAAAGACCTTTGCCGACACCTGGCTCAGCACATGCAGCACTTGGCATTGTCATCTTTCCCATCCACATCGAAGGGTTGGAGATTAAGAGTCAAATTGAGGATGTGGACGGGGTCCCAGGAGATATGGACAGCGGGGAAAATATGCGACCTGTCCCGTCGTCTGTTGGCGCCAGGTCGAGGCAGTCCTCAATGGAAACATGGGATATACATACTACCAGTGGTAGTAGTAGCGATGGACCTTTCCAGGGAAAAGTACTATTCAGAGCCTTGGTCTCATGGATTACTGGGACAAGGTTGCGAGCAAGATCCCCCGGCGTTTCCGTAAAAACATGAAGAAGACAAAATTTTGGTAGGTATGTTCTAGTCGATGGTAACGGAGGATTATAACTGATTTAATGCTAGTGTGCCGTTTTGTCCCAGATCCAGTAGCAGCACGAGCATACAGTCAGAATATCTTAACCACTGCCCTCAGCCCTACTGGCGGTGTGACGTATTCCCTCTCGGGAAGCTATGAGTTTTCGCCTCAAAACGATGTAATCTTTTTTAAGTAGTACTTGGAATCAACCACCGTAGTGCTCCTTACACTCAAGAGTGCTATCCACTTCCCCTTGAGTTGATATTATTCCCCGTCTCGTTATCCCCCTAATCGCGGGAGCAAGATATCCAATAGCTGACCTCCCCCAAGCTGCGTCACAAACACCCTCCCCGAAACCTCCGTCCCGCGCAAATCTTCTCGCATATGCGAACACAGCCCCTGGACCGACACCAACTGGGGAGCATTATCCAGCGCCCTGCACAAAGACTCTGTCATCACATCGTTCGCTGTTGTGGTGTGGTATGAAACTGTTGGGGGAACACAAACGCCCAGGACTTGTTTTGCGGAAGACGTAGACGGTGATGCTGACATGCCCGCCTCGACGAGAATCTCGGCTTGTTCAGGGTTCTCGATGCCTGGCGCGGCGGAGCAGTCGAGAATTAGGAGTACGTCGCCTGGTGCTTGTATGATGGGGTCGCGCACGTCTTCCCAAAAGAAGAAGCTGTTCTCCGCTGGGCCGCTGATAGAAGACAATGTCACCAGGGGTTAGGAATTTTCGTGGGCTCAACTTTTGTTTGAGGGAGAGGTGGGTAGGTTATTTACCTCGAAAACACCATCCTCCCGTTCTCCATGTTCCCGAATCCATGGTAATAGATAACGAGCAAGCTGGTGGGTGTCGACTTGCCCAGGAAGCGATCGAGCATCGTCTCAACCGCCGCGGTGGGATAGTCGGCGGGGATGAGTCGGCACTGGACCCGGTAGCCGCGCCGCTTGAAGCAGTTTCGCACTCGTTCCGTGTCGGTGTCGAGGCTGGGAGACAGGAGCTGGCCGTCGTCGCCTCGCCTGTCGTGTTTTGCCCAGGTGAGGACCAGCACGTGCACTCCCTCTGGGGGCGCGCTCTGTGGTCCGGTCTGATAATGGATGTTGTTGTGGTGATAAGTTGCCGTGGCTGGTGCGGCGGGTATCATGTAGGATAGCGGCCGCGGGATGATTCTGGTGTGGTCTTGGTACCAGTTCATGTTTGGCGCTGGTAGCGTCTTGATGTTGTCGTCGGCGTCGGTGTAGTAGATTTCGAGGCCCTTGCCCTTACCAGTGAGGCGAGGACTGATCTCTACCATGAGAGGCTGGGGAGGATCCTTCCTTTCTGCTGTTGAGTTGTGAGAAGCTAATCTATTTTTTGTTGTTCTGGCAGGCGCTATTGTCCTCGACCAGCTGGAGTTCTGAGGCGATGACAGAGCGGTTTCCGCGTAGTCTTCTCTGTCGGTGAAGAACCGTGTCTCTGGACTTTGTGTATACGTGGTATCTGGGCTATATCTGTTCCAGTGTCAGCTTTAGAACACCGCGTACTGATAAAACACAGCCAAAAGGTGACTGACGCTGTCAGCTCCTGAAGCGCACCGACGACTGAGTCCATCGTTTCCTCCCACAGATCTTCCACCACGCCGTCATTTTTGGCCATATTCCCAGCTTCGCCACCGTCGAGGCTCCGGTCCCTTGATGGCAGCGCCTGGACGCTAGTTGCATCAAAGTCGTCCCTCATCTCGACGAGGTGGCGCTGCCACATGTGCGAGATATCGTCCCCCATTTTTCGGTATCACAGGCCACGTTGCGCTGTTACTTGGGTGGCATGATTATATGGCGCCCGACTTAGAGAGCGGCAGTAATAGGTAACCAGACTGATATTTCGGCGCGATAGTGTTGTGTCTGCTCGTCCTCGTCGGTTCATGGTTTCCTTGCTCGCAGACTAACCTTGCGCAGAAAGATAACCTCCGAACACAGAAGGCTGTCGAAAAGAAAGAAAGGATCAGCATGAGGAATGGTGCGTCCACCGTGACCTACCAACGCTTGGCAACTTGGCGGAAACCATGGCATGGTGTCCATTGAAACGGCTCTCCCGGCTAAAAGCGTCAGCATTAGGGTAGCACTGCAGCGTCGAGAGCTGCTCACCGGAGGAATGAGCCTGGAACGGACTAAGTCTGGTGCGTCTCATGACTGGCCCGGCAGGCAGCCAGGCCAAATTCCCGTGGTGGCTCAGAGGCCTTAGTTGGGCCAAGTATGCAGCCCTCACGAAAAGGCCTGCAGATTGTTATCGGTAACCGTACGTGCATTTCGCAACGGTTTACCCATCCACCTGGTTGAAGGGACTTCGCGCCATTTTGTCCGCAGCTCGCGCTACTATTATAGGATTGGCACCGTTTAATGTGGTGGTTCCTTGGTTTATGCGTCTAGACTTTCTGATCATTTGCGTTTGCTCATTTTGTATTTTTCATCAAAGCTCGATTTCTCATCTCATTCTCGCTCACATCCGATATATCTTTCCGCTTCGGTCAGCCAAGGAGGCTCAAGAGAGTGTCATTACCGTCGCTATCAAGTTTATCGAGAATCGTGGGACTTGCAAATCTGCTTTTGAGCAAAATCTCAAACACGAAATTTCCATTATCACACCTTGCGCACGTGACGTCGCTTACTCTAGTCCAACCTCTGCTCAGTCTTATTTTCTTCTGGCTTTGCTAATGAAGGCTCAGACAAAAGCAGATAAACCCGACATACCAACTTTCATTGCGCTGCGTTGAGGCCACCGCGCCGTGTTCCATTATTTGCGTTCGATTTCGTTTGTTCACTTTATGAGACCATCTTTGGCTTTCAAAGACTTCTGCTCACCACTAAGGATTCAGAAGGCACCAACGTCATTGGGCGAGTAGAGATTGCTTTCGTTACACCGAGGAATAACGCGTGGAAGGGAGAAAACTACATTGCAGTCCCCCCATGGCAAAAGTATTCGTAAAAGTAATGAACGGGTCATGAAAAAATATGGAAACATGTGCATCCCCGAATGCGTTGCTTTTTTTACCATGTTCCATCACCTGGTTAGGATGCGTGCCCCGTGTCATGTTATTATCATGAGGTCAGCGACAGATGAGTGAGGCGAGTGGAATCGCTGGCCGAAAAGTGCCGAGCACCGTCGACCAAACAATATCGCATCCAGGGTGGTAAGATCAAGAAAACATGATCAGAACACTATCAACATGATTAAATATACGTGAAGTTCCATTGGACCCAAAAACCAATGAATGGTGCAGTTTACAGTGCGCTTTGCAGAGTTGGGGGACTGGGACACGCATATTCACGAACGGGCTGTAATTGAGTGTGCGCTGACATACTCCAAGTTCTAGTGGCCTGATGGTGCAAGCAACAACACGTGTGTGCCCGCTTTGGGAAGCCGCGCCATCATAACATGGCGAATGCTCCCCTCTCTCCTTCCCAGGTGCGGTTGCCAGAATGGATCTTTGTCCAAATCTTCCTCGCAACTTCTAATTCGCCAAGCTTGACAAAATGAACGGCAACACCTCTTTTCCATCCATGCCTTGGGCGTCCGCAGCCCTCGACGGGCTTTTCTCCAATAACTCGGCCTCTGGACCGCTCAAGGTTTCAGACGTTCGAGCACAGCTGGGAATAAAGAAGAACAGCAAAAAGCGAAGAGCTCTGCAGAGGGCGCTGCACAAGAAGAAACTGAAGCAAAACCGGCGGATCCCAAAAGGTGCGCGCGTGACAAAGAAAATTGCCAATAATCCGTGGTATTAATCCAATCCGCACTACAGAGCTTCGAGATGCTGTCCGAGCCAACCCCATGCAGTTTGGATGCCCAAGGGCCTTCAAGGTGCTCGTCGCTGGCCAGGAAGTCTTTGGCCAGTGCAAGCTCCACGACAAGTCCTTCTACCGCGATGAGGAGCAGCGCCTCTATTTCCCTGCTTTTGGCGTTTCTGGACAGCCTGTCAGATTGAACAAGTGAGATATATGCCACATCCCAATGATGAGTAGTCGTAGTGTGTGAAGAAAGCAGGCCACTGACTCGACGGGCAGCACTTGGATCAAGCCGGACAATGTCGAGGTATCGGCCGACAAGACCTTCATCACTATTCGCAGCGGCTCATTGGCCCTGTACCTTGACTTTACGCTGTCGACTTCACCCACCGGATTTCTGTCCGATCCAAGTGGTTCATATGCTCTGCTTCTTGAGCCGGACGCTGTGGTCTACACGGTCCAGGTGTCTGCAAACGCGGGTGCAGCGTGGTCCCAAGAAACGCTCGTCTGGGATGACAAGTCGCCCGACTCACCCTGGCAGACGGCCTCATGGGAGGAAAACACCATGCAGTTTGCATTTGATACCATCGAAGTTGTCGACCCAGTCTGGGAAACCAAGGAGCTCGTCAACGAGGTGTCGTTCAAGGATCTCCTCACCAGCAAAGCCGTGGACCTTGGCTCTGGAAACAAGAGCTCCTTCTCGTGCGATATGGTCAAAATCCAGCCGGGCGGTGACATTATTCTCAATGTTTCGGTCAATCCAAGCATCATCCCAGCTCCGCCAGCGGAACGAGCAAGCCACAGTGTCAAGTCCGTCTTCCCCACCAAAGCCTTGTTCCGGTTCGACGAGTTGGGAGCCAGTTTCGTGGGCGCCTATGCGCTGGCTGGCGACGGCGACGTCTACGCCGTAAAGGGATTTGTGAATGACGGTGTGGATTTCTACGCCCTAGAGGGGCTTGCGAGTGATGGCGTGGGTGACTTGGTCCAGTTCAGTGGCAAGCAAGTCAACTTCAGCTCACAGCTCGAACCCCTGAGCGACGCCTTTCTAGGCGGCGGCGGCCTGCACAGCGGCGTGAGCGGCCAATCCGCGCTCGACGTGCTCGGCCTGATGGGCCTCAACCCCACCCAGCCCGATCCACAGAGCGCCACCAACTCGCGCGATGTCGTCTCTTCGATTGCAGATGCCGACTTCCACACTATCATCACATACTACATGGACGAGGACATACGCGAGACGTTTATACAGGACGATCACGTCACGATCTCAGACCCCACCGTGCTGGCCATTGCGAAAGACACGCCCGAGAACGCTGCCGAGGTGTCTGCGTTTTACAAGAAACTCCAGACGCCGTACGTGGTAGCCAAGCTGGCGCAGATGCCCTTTGACCTCGCCAAGAGCTGCAATGCCGTGAGAGCCGAGGCCCAGCTCAAGGACATTCCAGCCAACTCGGATGTCTACGCTCGCCATTCAGACCTCCTCTACCAATATCGCTTCCGCTGCCAGTTCCCGGCGCTTCAGCAGTATCTCGACGACCAGGCTAACCACAACTACTCGGACGTCATGAGAAAGGCTGCCAAGAACATGAAGAACCGCGTCGCCACCGCGGCCGCCGACCTGCTTTCCCAGGGTGGCGATGCCCAGACGGCAGCCCAGAACCTGATTGCCGCCCAAGACGACATCGACCAACTGTGCGAATGGGCCATCAAGAACAATTTCTACTGGGCGTTCCGCCTCTACGACCATCTCGTGTCCGTCTACCTCCCGGGTCTCTACGACCAAATCATCGATGGCACCATATCGCCCCAAGTCTGCCGACTCCTAAAGGCGCACGGCTGTGTGCTGGGTCTCCTCGAGCGCAACATGGAAAACCTCACTACCACATCCACTGGGGGAAAGGTCAAAGGCAAGACCTTCCGTGCGGCATGGAACGAGCTGCTGCTGCTCTTCAATGTGAGCACCATGATCCCACAGTACACGGATGTCAACACGCACTCGGAACTTTTCGACAACATTCTCCAGGGCGCTCTAGAGCGACTTTCAACCAAAAATAGTAGCACTGCAACAGCGGTCACTGCTGCCGCCAAGAGCGCCCAGGCTCTCGCCATCGACAAAGAGACCAGGAAGCGGTTCCTGTGGACCTTCAATAATTGCAGGCGGTCCAAGAAGGGCGGAACGGCAAGATGGGTGTCCCTACTGAACGATTTTCACGCCCGTGTGGGATCGGCGGCCTGGTACCAAAAGCTCGGTGCCAACGCCAGCGCACTGGCAGAGCTCTTTCTCCAGGCTGCATGTGGTGCGCTGCTGGCTTTCCCCATGATTGCTCGGTTCACGGACGGATGGGCCTCGGTGCCTGCCGACAAGAAGAACGACATCCTCGCGTCGGCGTCGGGTATAGCCCTCACTTTTGTCATCAAGGCGGCTGCTAACACCCTGCGGATGGAGAGCATGTGGAGCGATGTTGGCGGCTTTGCACCGCACCTCAAGGCTTTCTTTGGTTTTGGCCAGGTTCTAGCACAGGCTCCGGATACTGGCACAATCGTGAGCTCCTCTATTTCTTTCTTACTTTTTCTGTCTTTCCTCTTCTTTCTGCTTTCTTCCGACGATAAGAACCCCGAAAAACTGACCCGTGGCAGATCCAAAGCCAAATCGTTGCACAGTGCAACCGTACTGGACCCAAATCGATGCGCCTTCCAGAAGCAACGATTGCCAGTAGCGGTGGAGTTGATGGCTCAGGGGCTTCCACCCATACTGCTGCTGCTACCGGAGGCCAAAAGAAGAAGGCGGGTGTCGGCGCGTGGATTGCCATTGTAGGGGCCAACTTCCTCCTGATCCTGAATCCCGCCGACGTGGCCATAATGGCCGCCATTCTGGCTGTCGTCTGCCTGGTGGTGATGATTGTATGCGCCGTAGATTTCCACAACAGTGATAGCGCGTTGAACAAGTCGTTTTACGCCGTTGCTATCGCCATGTTGGCCTTCTGCACGATCGCCATGGCAGCATACTTCGTGGCAAACACCAGTCTCGTCACCGCAGCTGTGGCCACGCAGCTCATTGCCGAGGTGTGTTGGCCTTGCGTTGAACTGGCCGTGATACTTGCCGTTGCGGCCATCATCCTGGCGATTTGTGCCGCCTTCATGAAGAAGCCGAAGCCCGAGCCTACGCCCGTACAGAAATTCATGGAGAAGCATGCTACGCCAGCTGGCCTGACAATGTCGCACAATACCGACATTGACTACTTCAACGTGGTTTCCCACGACAGCACTCACAAGTCCCTAAACGGCATTTCATTTCTTGCTGGCGACCATTTCTTGCAGCTTGGTCCCTCGACGGCCAAGGACAAGTACTCGATTCAGACGTCTGCAACTCTCACTCATTTGCCAGACACCTGCTGGTCAGTATGCACTGACAATGAAGGCCAAACGACCATCTTCACCTATGCCATCAACGCCGATGGACATCAGTCAGCCGTCTGCTTGACGCGCGGCGAGGGCAACACCGACACAATCTTGGCACAGCCAGCTCCGTTTGAGAAAACCACAGCCACCGAGGAAGTCCGACGACGCCAGCGGTGGAAGTTGAACTGCATGTCAGACGCCATGACGGAGACGCGGGTGATCGATAACGAGACCAAGTCTTTCCCAGTCTCGGCACACTTTGAGATCACCCAGAGCGGCAAGAAGCTTGTTCTAGCCACCGGTGATGCCAAGGCCCATCTCGTCGATTGCACTGATACTACCACCAGCTCAGACTGGACGCTGTCGTTGCAGACCATGGGCCCGTCGCCGTTCTTCTACGATACCCCCCAGTGGACGCTCACAACCGAGACCATTGGCGAAACCCTTCCTGCCTTCTTTGAAGGGCTGGCGTCTCTGCCCCTGGCAGCCTCCGTCTCGCCGGCACTCCCTCGCTTTCTTCGGCTTTCCGAGTCCATTGAGTCTGTGGGCACCATCGAGCAGGTGGCAGGGACATCATCTGTTGTTATGGCGCCGACCTTGTACACGACCACGGTTTCCATCACCATCGACGGCAAGGTGTATGAGCAGCACGCTTATGTTACCATCTCGGTAGAAGATCCAAGTGCCGGACCCAGCATGTCGCCCCATCACCACCCCATGGCCATGGCCCAATCTCAGGCCGAAACCTCTCCTGGCAAATCATCCACCTGGCTATCGGCCTTGGCGAACTGGTTCGCTGGCGAAGAGGGAGATCCAACGGCGTCGTACGACAACTGGATTCAAAACGCGCCGGCCATCTTCAAGTGGCAGGTAGAGAGTCCCATGCCGCTCAAACAGCACTGGACAGCCACGGCCGCCATCTCGAGGATGCAGACCTCATTTGCCAAGTACGGATGGTCGGGAGGCGAGTATAAGGGATTCTACTTCCGGAACCCAGTCGCGGGGCCGCCCCTGACCTTGGAGGTTCAAACCGACCCTATCAATTACGAAGACGCCGCGGCCGCCTACATTGCCATGGCCATCAGGGCGGGAGATACCTATGCAGCGGTAAATAATGCCCCGGAAAATCCAGAACAATTCATCCTGATACCCACGGTATACTAATTCATGGATTGCTGAAACAGGAATATGTCGACACCACCAAGGCACAGCACACCATCGACGCGTTCAACACATTGCTCCACGACAACAATGCCAACCGGTTCCAGGAGTGGGTGATGTGGGACGGCAGCGCATCCTTCACGGGCCCGCATATCTCCAAGGCGGATTACATCAACTGCCTGACCAAGTCCCCGTGGCTGAGAATGCGCATCTTCTGGGCGACCACCCAGGACGGCTGGACCAACGCGGCCTACGAGATGTTCAGCCACTTCCTTAAGCTGGCCGCGCTCGGCTGCAGCGATAACGAGATTTCAGACGTGTACACGCAGCTCACGGTCGGGGAGCAGCGCAGTGTCCTGAACCCGGCTTGGTTCAGCCCCATCACGCCCACCACCTGGCGCTCCTACACGGCCTACCTGAACCCCGCCTCTGCTGAGACCGCCATCACCGTCTCCCAGCTGGGCGTCTCCAACCTCAACAAGACCAAGCACATCCAGCACTACGTCGCCGGCACCGTCGTCACCATGACGTACCACGCCGACACCGTGTTCCTCGACGAGCTGGGCTACTACCACTCCTCGTCGGGCGGGTGCTGCCTCGAAGGATCCAGCCAGGTGCTGATGGGCGACGGCACGACCCTGAAGCACATCGAGGAAATCCAGCCAGGCGACAGCGTCATGTCCATCTCAGCCTCACATGGTGGTGTCCGCCAGGCTCGCCGCGTGGCCTTTGTCTCACGTCCGAGACGAAACAGTCGGTCCCTTTACGGATACAAGCGTCTGCCGGGTCTGCTTTTCACGGCCGACCACCCGATTTTCATGTCTGGGAGCCAGATCGGGTTCGTGGATCCCGCTGCCGCCTTGCGAATCAACCCCCTGTGGGCGGCCTTCCCACTCGTCCGCATCCCGGAGGACCAGATCGTCATGACATCGCCTGCCCAGGAGCACGAGATTCTGCTTGATCTCGTGGTAGAAGACGAGGAAGTTGACAGCAGTGACGGGAATACCATCCCGCCCAATTACATCATCCGCAGCGGCAACGAAGAGGTCACCGTCTGCAGCGAGGCGCCCAACCCCGCCACCCTGCCGTCCATGACGCGCTTCGTCCTCGCTTTTGCCAGCGCCATCGGCTCACATTCTGTCCCATCAGACCACGGCGACGTGATGTCCTTCTTCCCCGACGGCCTGGCCGCAGGCGTCCTGGACTACACGTCACGCATCCACAAATACCGCGGAGCCTGCGCCACTTCTGCCGTCGCCGCTGTGGCCCTCGAAGCCAGCAGCGCAGCCGACAATACGGTCGAAACCAACATGACCGTGACCCCAGCCAGGCCCACTGGGTCCAGGTGGACCGCCATCGAGGTCCTCAACAGCCCACACAACAATCTATCACCCCAAGTGCTCGCCGACTCGACCGAGGCGCTGGTGTGTTCTCTTGGTCTGTCGCTGCAGGTGGCCATCGACAACGGCTGGCGACACGTCGCTCTTCCCGAGGTCACAGACCACCACCATCACCATCACCGCCATCACAGTACCCGTTACCGTAAGCCGCCAAAGGTGCAGGTCCTGTCGACGCATTTCCTCGCGCTGTCGCAGCGGGCTTGCCGACCAGTTTCCTCTTCTTCCGTCGCGCTGCCTGCTTCCTACGAAGTTGTCTTAGCGAGACTGCAGCAGGTCATTGCAGCCGCTGCGTCCCCGCCGGGCGATCACCACGAGAACGAAGGAGGAGGAATCAGCCTACAGGTCGGCGGCGCAGCGGGCACGCTGTGGCCAGAGAAAGCAATCGTCAAACCCCTTGATGGAGGAGAAGGACTAGGAGGGAAGTACATGTACCGCCTGCGCGTTGATGTCCCGATTGAGAATGACGACGACGACGACGACGACGACGACGGTGGCAACGGCGGCCGTGTCGAGAAAAATGACGAGGTGACTATCAATATCGTGGTCAATGGCCCCGAGGAACATCATCGCCATCGCCATCACCATCACCATCATCATCATCATCACCACCATCATGGCGAAAATGATGAGCAAGAGCAAGAGCAAGAGCAAGAGCCGACGACGCGTGATAGCGCTGTGCTCATCGCCCGCGGACCCCTCCCCCTGAATGACAACGACGCGGCCGTCTATCTCCCGGTGCATGTGTCCTCCCTGAGCGGGATGATGGACGAACGAATTCTGCAGGAGATGGCGTACTGGCATATCGGTTGGCTGGTGGTCAGCCGCGGCGCCGTGGAGGAGGACCAGTTTGGCGGCGATGTGCATGATCTGTGGAAGGCGTCGGATAGTACATGCTGCGATGGGGTCGTCTTCGAGCGCGGGAGAAGGAGTGAGCCTGCTGTAGGTGATATTGGTGGTGGCGGTGGTGGCGGTGGTGGCGGTGGGGGTTGCTGTGAGAAGTATGCCGCCTTGCTTGGTGAGGCGGTGGGCAAGGACGTTGTTGCGTCGCTTGTTGGGGGTTGACGTAAGAACCCTTTTTTGTTCTTTTTTTATTCTTCTTGTTTGGTATGGGTTCCTAGGAACCTCCGTCAATTTTTTTATGAGATTGTCATTATTCGTTTTATTTTTAGTCTTTTGTCACGTGCGATCTTCTTTCTCGGTCGTTGCTAAGCGGGCCCCCTTTTTTTTGGACATTAATACTCTGTCTGGGTTGGAATTGACCCCTCCACTCCACATCCATCCCCACCAAGCAAGCTCTCTTCTTCAGATTGTATACTTGCAGGGTCACGAGTTTTCAATTCTTAAAAATTCAAATTTCTATGCTAATATATTATGCTCAATGTTCCGCATTCTATTTCTCAGCATCCGATAAGAAGAAAAAAACTATGCATAATGCAGGACCAGTGCATATGTATGAGTTTACGACATAGAACATTGGATTCTAGTACTACGTTGATTGCCTATGCCAATGCCCAGACTCGACACGCACTATGGAACCAGTTCTCGTCCTCGTGGCGGATCAGATAATTGTACCCTCATGCATCTCCTCCGAGATGAACCGACCAGGCAGATATCCAGCACCGACCCTCCTGTACACCTTTCCCGAGTGGGGCGGCTGCAGCAGAGGGGAGCTCGTGACAACCGGCTGGACAATGATGAAGTAGTGGCGCCGGGATCCGATTTCCTGGGGGCCGTTCTCGATGCCGAGAACCACGCATTGCGGTCAGGGACCGCCCTCGACCTTGGCGGGCACGTCGTAGTACAGCGCGCCGTTGTCGACGTTCAAGTTGTCCCCGCCGGGTGCGATGTCGCGAACTGCGCCCTCGAGCGCCGCCGCCACGGCCACGTCATGGTGCGAGTCTGAATTTGGATAGTCTCCAGGAGGCGGAAGCAACGCGGCGGCGGTTTTGCTTTTGTTGTAACCGGTGGGAGAAACGACGTCGATGTTGTTGTTGCTGTTGTTGGACCATGGCGTCCGGATGTCCATCCACTCGACGGTCCCGAACCCTGGCTCCAGGAAATCGATCTCGCCCATGTAGGCCATCCAGGACCAGGACGGCACCTGCTGTCCCGGCAGGAAGGGGATGGACACCAAGGCGTGACCATCCGGACCCCAACATCGTCATCTCGGCCGTCTACGATACTTGGACGCTGGGTTGCCTGTACCTGGAGTTCATCACGTGGTACATCGGCGGATGGACGCTCCTAGATACATTTGAGCAGGTCAGAATGAGATGCGCGTCGTCTCCACGACAGAGGCCCCATCATGAGGCCACCTTTTTCGAGCTGACAGGCAATCGTAACCCTCATGATCCCCATGCCATTGTTAGGCCTGCAGTGCTGGAGGTTCGTCTCTCTCTCTCTCCTCACTCCATTTCAGTGATGCAGTCGTCACGCTCCCAATAGACGGAAACCTCCCCCAATCATGCTAGTGTCAGATGGCCTAAGCTAACGATTCTGAATAGCACTGTTCCAAGAGACTGATGAATGACCCGAACTGCAATGCCTTTCTGACCGAGTTTCTTGAAGTCATCCGAGAAAAGATGCTAATTGTTAATCCCGAGGGTGACGGGCGGGTCCCTTGTGGCAAAGTTTCCAGTCACCTTGCCGATATGATTGCCAGATTGATCACTAGTGGTAGAGCTAGTACTAGTACCTAGTAGATGATACAATTAATGGTTGGAGGAGGGGAGGTCACGGCCGGCGTATTGGTTGCATACATGTATTGGTTTCACTGTAGAGATACCCAATGAAAGGGCTCAACGGGACTGGACGCCGATGTATACTAGATGTCTTCATAATTTGGCTTGACTATACCCTCTTTGGGGTTTAGAGTAGAATGTGCTTCTTTGACTATTCGAGATCAGCGTCCCTAGAAGGGAGTCATTCCCCCTCTTCACTTAATGTGCGCAGTGGAAGCCCATCCTGTTGGAGCCTGTGTGGCTCTGGCAGCCGGCCATCGCTGGCAATGATCACCAAGTGGCCGGTCTTCATCTCGGTGCGTTACCGTGCCGAGCTAGATCATCCCCAAGGGAGCTCTCGGGGGCGATACCCGCAAGGAACCTGTCGTCCCACCCATCCAGGATTCCTTTGACCACTTCGAGAGCCGCCAGGTAGACATTATCGAGGGCTATCTCCAAGCCGCCGTGGGTGGTGTGCAGCGGCATGAGAGGGAAGTCGCCGCCAGGCGGTGGCTGATCAAAGTTGGAGCCGCTGCGGAGGATAACCACCCTCGCAAAATCCACCGTCCCAACCGCAGCCGCCCGAGCCAGCGCCGCGAGAGTCCCGTTGTCCTCCTGCGCAGTCATGCAGTAGGTTGCCCGGCCACGTGTCATGAGCTGGCAGTACTGCTCGACCGCCCTCGACAGCAGCGGTCCGTGGAAAAAGACATTGGCGGAGGCGACGTCTCCGCTGATGACGCTGGGTGGGAGGAGAGCCGCCGTGAACTGGATGTCTTCCGAAGCGGAGTAGAGACGCTGCCACGCCGTGCAATAGCGACGGCGGTACGCCGCGGCGCTTGGTGCGTCGAGAAGAACGGCCCTTTGCGCAAATCCCTGCGCAATGTCACGAAGCTGTTCGTTGAGAACAAAGACTTCGGTGCCGTAGAGATGGGCCGGATACTGTCCAGGGGCTGAGGCGCCCAGGGCAACGTAGCCCGTTGGCCAGCTGGCTGGGATCTCACGAGCGTCGAATTCGTACTGCATGTCCACCTGGATAGCATACTTGGCGAGGGCAACCGTCCCCAGAGACCCGTATCGGGGATTGACGCCCGAGATTCCAGAGATGATAAAGTACGTATGTGTGAGGTCGAAGAGCGGAGAAGACACGAGCGCCGAGATGGTCAAGGACGCATTGATTACTTGTTTGTTGTAGGCGGAGTGTCAATGCTGAACTGGAGAATAAGAACCTCCCAACTTGGTGGTAATAAGTGAATAATTATAGGAACAACCACTTACATCCTTCTGCCGTAACGATCTGGCAGACTTCGCCACTTAGCGTACAGAAAATGTCTGGATATTTCGGGCTAAGACCAGGGAGGGGGACGTGTCGCGCTGTCAGATCCAGCCAGCTGGTGGGGTTCTTCCTCCAAACATCTGCTTCGAGGCCAAACTATAGTCAGACATCAGTGTTTAATAGGGGATTCGGGAAACAGAAGGTGGCGGGCGCTTGCTGACCATGGTAATGATGAAAACCTTGGGGCAAATGATGGTTTCCCCTCCTCCGCTATCGGGGTTGAGCCGCTGGCGCTTGCTTCTTTGGTTGTCCATTGCGCTGCTTGTTTCAGATGTCATGGTATCACTAAATTTGTAAACCAGCTACGCCCTTGCAAATTCGATGGGAGTGTGGAAAGATCCTCCCCCAGCGGCGCTATATTAGTGTGTGATTAAGTGGTAGATTGTGAGTGAGCGGTGAGTGGTTCCTGAGTTTACGTTGTGAGCTTCATGGGTGTCGGTGTTTTGTGGAGAGGGGGGACAAGTGGGGCGAATCACAGTTTAGTTGAGACCGATCTGTCTGACATGTGCTTTTGTCGTCTGAAGTCTTCTCAAAACAAAACAAAATGAAAAGAAAAAAGAAGAAAGAAGAAAGAAGAAAAAGAACGAAAGCCAAAAGCAAACTCCATGCGCATGGAACGTGATAACATTCTTCTGTAGAGTTTATACCCGACCACAAGTTGAAGTTTGGTCTGTCGGTGTCAGTCGATCTTCAAGCACTCAGGCTGCAAAAGGGGTCGAGAAGAACTTCTTGGAGAAGGTTGCTCGACGGTAATAAATACCCTCCTGGTGTCTCTTAATCTCTGTCTTGTTTTCCTCTTCTCTCGTTTCCATTCTTGTGCGTTTTGAACCACCTGCTTGCCACTTGCATCGCTCCTGAGACGCCACAATGATGTCGATGCTTCGTCGGGGGCGTTGCGTTTGCGCAGTCTCTTTCCTTGGGTTCCCACCGCGTCCCTTGTAGCTTCTGCCAACTGCACAGCTTCTATGCTCGGAAACTTCAATCCGGCAAATTGTGTTCAGGCAGGAGCCAACTGGTACGACCCCAGCATAACCGACACCACCTGAAAGCGGGCCAACAGCGTTCCGGGGAAGGCACGATCGAGATGCGCTACGATGGCAGGTTCAGCCTGGAATACTACGTCTACAACACGAATTGCTCTAAGATGCACGTCGTGTACCACCACACCTACATCTACCAGGCCGTCGTCGTGGAAGCCAGGGTCCGAGTACGTCTTTGTCGTCAACTATATGATGGCTAACTTCCGCAACGCGGTGGACACGCTCGAGTGGATTTACGTCGAGTCCATGGACCGAACGACGAGGTACTTCGTCCAGTTCATCCACAGCGGCAGCACCGTGTCGTGGCCCAAGAGTTGTGGAAGTCTTACCAGATGAATCCCGATGCACGAGTACAACAAAGACCCCTAGGAAGTGGTACTTCGACAAATATGGATGTCCCGCGATCCGCAAGCACGTTCCCGTAATCGACGTCATTAACCTGTCGCGTTGCGTAGCATTCCAACTTCCAATACGCCTTCCAGCCAATCTGTCTTTCGCGATGTGTATGGCGTATATTTCGCTAATATTGCATTATTTGACCTCGCTGTGGGGTGACGTACCTGCCACTGTCAACCGTTGGGAGCATTTCCTATTTGGGCGAAGCGGCACCTTTTAGAGGGGAGATGATCGGCTTCAATTGGACTCTTATGAATCTGATTAGTCTGCGTGTTGGCCATGTAGCTTAAAGCCACATTATAAGCTGGCTTGATATCGCAATGGACTACTGCGGTTCGGTATTGGGGGCCTTTCTTTGAAGAAGCCACTGGCAGAATCAATGACGATGCTGTCCAAGTTTGGATATTTATTAAATGTGAGCACTGATCCTCTCCTATGTCACGGCGGGGACCGCAAATTTGATGCACCAAACATTTCTTCTCAATCGACCACCATGGCTGACATTGGCATTGTGGGTTCTGCACCTGGCACTTTCATCTCCCAGAGACCCATCGAAGAAGTCGAACGCAGAGTTTCTCTCGCCGTTTCTCAGAATGAACGACGCAAGTCTTCGGTTGCCTCCTCCAGCACTGCTGGTGGAGGACGGCGGTCATCCGTCATCTCCCAGACCTTGACCAAGATCGAACCGGAAAAGCTCGACTTCAGGAGGCGGAGCAGCCTGATCACCCCTAATGATTTGAAGACGATTCGAGAGGCGAAGCAGCTCGAAGGTGAGGCCTTTGCCTCTGGAGGCCAGGCTCGCTATTATGAGCCCATCGATTCCTACGAAGGCAAGCACCGCTGGGACCCGGAGGCTGAGTGGTCCGACAAGGAGGAGCAGCACATCGTCCGGAAGTTGGACGTCCGCATTTGTTCCTGGGTCTGTCTCATGTTCTTTGCCTTGCAGCTGGATCGGGGCAACATTGCGCAGGCTTTGACCGACAACCTATTGTGTGAGTCGCACAACGCTTTTAGGCGATAGCATGAGTTCGCTGACCTGGGACCAATCATCGCAGCCGACCTGAGACTCGACACAAACCAGTACAACTATGGCCAGACCATCTTCTATATCTGCTTCCTCTGTGCCGAGCTGCCATCGTACGTTATATCACCCGGCCTTACACACCATCAACAATGCGTCCGTTGATGCTGACTGGGAAAATACAGGCAGATGATCTCCAAGAAACTTGGGCCTGATAACTGGATCCCCATCCAAATGGTCTCTTGGTCTATCGTCGCCATCTGCCAATGCCGTCTGACCGGACAATCGTCGTTCTATGCCACCCGTGGGCTCCTTGGCTTGATTGAGGGAGGGTTCATTCCAGACGTCATTCTTTAGTGAGCGCTGATCCTCAATAGTATTGACGCTTTTCGCTTTGTAAAATACTGATCATTACATTAGCCTGAGCTACTTTTACAAGAGTAAAGAGCTCCCCATTCGGCTCAGTTTCTTCTGGGGCGCGTATATCTTAACCCAAGTTGTCAGCGCCTTTCTCGCCTTTGGCATACTCCGTCTTCGTGGCCACAACGGCTGGGAGGGATGGAGATGGCTGTTTGCCTTGGAGGGTATCTTGACTGCACTGATCGGCATTGCGTCTTGGTACGTTCCGCCAAGCAATATCCTCCAGAGATGCAGACAGCTAACCTAACCGAATCAGGTACTATCTCCCACCATCCCCCACCCAAACAGCATCCCGTTTCCGCGGCAAGAGCGGCTGGTTTACCGAACGAGAGGAAATCATCATGGTCAATCGCATCCTGCGCGACGACCCTTCCAAAGGCGACATGCATAACCGCCAGGGCCTCAACCTCAAGCTCCTCTGGCAGGCCCTGACGGACTGGGACCTGTTCCCCGTCTACCTCCTCGGCTTCACCTGGACGCTGCACAACCACACGATCCAGTCGTACCTGACCTTGACCTTACGCAGCCTGGGGTTCGACACCTTTACCTCCAACCTGCTCACCATCCCTGCGTCCATGCTCCTGCTGCTACAACTCATCTTCTGGACGTGGCTCAGCGAGCGCATCAACAACCGTTTTGGCGTGGTCCTCTTCTGCCAGATCTGGATGCTGCCCCTCATCGTCTCTCTCGCCGTGATCCCGGCCAGTTATGGCGCATGGGCGCGGTACGCGCTGCTCGTGCTGGCCGTGGGGTTCCCCTACGTACACGCCATCATCGTGGCCATCACGTCGAGAAATGCCGGGTCGGTGCGTACCAGGACGGTCGGCTCGGCCCTATACAACATGTCGGTACAGGCGAGCTCCATCATTGCGTCCAACATCTACCAGGAGAACGATAAGCCGCTTTACCGGAAGGGGAACAGGGTGTTGATTGGTATTACGATCTATAACATCGTGCTGATTGTGCTAATCAAGTGTTATTACATGTGGAGGAACAGCTCGAGGGATAAGATCTGGAGGGCGATGAGTGACGACGAGAAGCAGCACTACTTGGAGACGACGAAGGACGAGGGGAACAAGAGGCTGGACTTTCGGTTTGCTCATTGATAGATCTGCCAGGATATGAATACGTATTGTAGAAGGGGCTTTGTTCGTAACTTTCAAATTTTCACCAGCTCTTGCTTTCACACTGAGCTTAAGACGCTGGTACCTCATCAAGATTCAAAAACCAAAAAGGGACTGTGGGGCCTTTTTTCCCCCGGGAACGCCAAGATGCCAGCTCACGTGACAAAGCACTTCCATCTGTTTGCCGGAACTGATAAGCCGCAATGTGAAACTGGAAAGTGTGGGTCCAATCATCGTCCCACATTCACGACTCCAAAAGTCGCGCGTCACGGTCCGTCGTCGCTCATGAGCCTCCATGCATTCTCAGCATGAGAGCGCCCCGATGCGTCTCATTGCGCCTCTCTCCACGAACATTCATTTTGAGCCGCGGCCACAATGGCGTTGTTATTGGTACCATTTCCACACCCACCCTGACTGCCCACCGATGCCGCGCCCTCTCCTCTTGGGGGGCTCCACCTGACGACGCGCCGCGCCACGAGTCGTCCCCTGATGATACCATCTACATCCTCGGCGTCGGGAGGCTGGGCCAGCTCGTCGCCCACGCCCTCGCCCAGTCGAAACCTCAGCTGCCCGTAGCCCTCCTTTTCCACCGCCGCGAGCGGGTAGACGAGTTTAAAGCCGCCGGACATGCCATTGAATGTACCACCCCGCCTCCCCATCCCACAACAGACAAGCAAACCGGCTTCCGTTTTGAGAACCTCCAGCCCCCGCCGTTGGAAGATCCCTTCATCAAACCCTGGAAGACCCAAAGAGACCGTCCTCTCCCCGCGCCGCCCAAAGTTCCCCGCAACCTGGACCCAATCAAGTACTTGGTTGTCGCTACCAAGGCAGTTGATTTACAGCATGCCCTGGGCTTGGGCCCCATCCGTGACAGACTGAACCACGATTCCACCATTCTCTTCCTCCCGCATGGAATGGGTACGTCCTTGCCTTGCCTTGCATTGGAACCTCTCCTTCAACTTTTTTACCTTCCATCCATCCCCTAACTATATGAGCAGGCATAACTGACCTGGTCTCTACCCATGATTTCCCCGACCCAAAGCTGCGCCCAACTTACTGGGCCGCCATCTGCAGTGCGAGCGTCTACAGTACAGCCCCATTCAGTATCGTACACGCTAAGCGAGGGCCCCTCACTGTCGGTCGAGTTATGACGCCTGATGATGATGCTGGCCGTCATGCCCAGGAAAATAACCACCTGATCCGCCAGCTTCTGCAGGCCAAAGCCCTCGAGACCACCGTTGTGTCGGCGGACGAGCTAAAGGAAGCGCAGCTCCTCAATCTAGTTGTCGAGGCCGTCGTATCTTCGTTAACCGCCATTCATAGATGTAGCGACGGCGAACTCTTAGACGATCCGTCACGCCTGACCACCATAACCAAGCTCCTCGAGGAAGTCGGGCCCATTGTGCGCGCTCTGCTGCCGACCTCCTTGGATGACCGCCGCAGACGCAAGTTTTCAGACGCGGGTCTCATGGACCTCGTCCGCGCCGCAGCCAGCAGCACGGCGAAAAACACCAGCCCGCTGCTGCGAGAACTGAGGGAGGGGGAGCGGCCCGATATCGATGCCGTCTGCGGGTATCTCGTCAAACAAGGGAGGATCCATGGCCTGCCCACGACCCTTATCAGACTTGTGTATAAGATGATTTGCGGAGAGTGGTTCGGCAACATCCCAAGAGGTATCCCAGGGTTAAAACCAAAACTTCCGATGTAAATAGAAAAGATGCATGCGTCACTGGAAACGAATGCAGGGAGGCGATACTCTAGTCCTATACCGTCTACGTAGAAGCGACCTCAAAAGGTACTTTAAAAGGAAATAATACAAATCTAACAGCCTTAACCTTCCCTTCCCTTCCCTTCCCTTCCCTCCCTTTCCATACCAGGCTAGGTACCAAGGTATTTGCTCACATTATCCCAAGATAAGATAGTACCTACCTAGGTAGCTATTTGCTCACATCGTCCCAAGATAAGATAATACGTCGCGAGGGGGGTCCAAAAAGAAGACTTCGACCCACCCAGGTCTCGAACCTGGAACCTCCTGATTGAAGTTATCAGTCACGAATCGTAGTCAGACGCTCTACCATTGAGCCAGCGGGCCGAATTATTGCTGTTTGCTGGAGATTCGAGTCTGCTATTTGTCTTTTCTTGCATGGGAGGAGCCTGAAGGTTTGTGGGTTGTAATGTGGAGACGTTTTCAGAGTTGAGGAGTTTGAAGGTTGTGGTGGATGCTGTTCGCTTCCGTGGCCGGGGAGGGCCTTGAGTCGGGACGTGGAGACACTGGAGTTGGGCGAGTTTACGAGGTGGGATCATGGATGGATACGTATTATTCGGGAGATATATTGGTCATGTTGAATTTGGACTTCGTCCTTGACGAGAACTCAATTAAGCGAATGCAATATCGTCTACAGTTTTATTCAATTTTTAGCGAGTAGCCGCATAGGGATATTTTGTTTTGCTGAAATTTATTGACATCTTCACCCAGTTGTGGGGGAAAATACACGAATTGTTGTCAATGAATATAATTTCAGATTATTCAATGCTCACATGTGCTATGAACCAAGACAATGAACTAGAAAGTGAGAGTGGGAAGTTTTTCAAGACGTTAGAGGTAATGACAAACTATGAGAAGACCCGTGGGTCTGGCTTAAGTGTTAGGGGGCCAATGCAAGACTCTCGGACCAGACACAGGAATAGGAGGCAGGAGGACTGAAGGATTTTTTTGGCCCAACAATTGTGTTGCAAAGTTCATATTTTTCAGGGGGAAAGCTAAATGCGCTGCGGGGGATTGATTCTTCCTCCTTCTATGTTGTACACTGTAGTACCGTTGCACTGTACTTAAGCGGGAGGGGGGGCATATCTGACATCAGACCAGGCACACACGGGCGCAGCTAGTTCATCCCAAGTTTTTCTCTTATTAATCTCCTCCGTGGCACCACTGAAAAGCGATGAACACAGTGGAAAAAAAAAGAAAAGTTTGGGGTTGGTATAAAAATTGCGGCTGGACCTGGCCCCGAACCACCAGGATGCAAAAATGCGACCCCGGGGTTTAGAGACACGACATGGACAGCTCGCCCTGTAGGCTCACGCCAGCACTGTTTTCGCGGTTTTCTTGAGCACCGGACAGTCAGCCAGAAAAAAGGTGTAACCACCCCCCAAAAAAGGAGAGAAAGGGGAGAAAGGGGAGAAAGGGGGGTTATATATTTGACGCTGGTGGACTGTGCACGGTGACAATCTTTGGTCTTGGCGTAGGTGGTAGGCAGGTAGGTGGTTTGGTGGGTTGGTTCATTAATTTTCCGTAGGCAGGCAGACAGGCAGACAGGCAAGGAGGCAGTGCAGTTGGAGGCGAAGACCTTTGAAGGGGTTACAGTCATAGCCGGATTAGGCAGCTGGACTGCCTGGCGGATAGTGCGGCCACTTTAGGGGTAGTGGCAACACGAGAATCCACTCGATGCTATTGTGTATTTTTAGCACTTTAGAAATGACGTTCGGTTGCTCGATGGGTTGTAATAAACTTCGAGTTTTGTACTTTCCCTCCGTAGAGGGGGCGGAAGGCGTAGCCGGACTGTGAGGCCTGTCATTATCGTACCAATCTAACGGTCATCAGCTACCTACCAAAACCACTGTCTAAGGCTTCTTGCTCTTTTATCTGCTTTGGCATGGGCCAACCTGTCCACGGGTATGGTATTTCTTGTTTGCTTGTGCCATTGCATCGGTGTCCTTTGTAGAACGGTTCTTGCCTGCTCTGTGTGCTTGTTACACGCAAGAGACCATATGAAATAGAGAATGAGAAGATGGACGAGAAGATAGGGAACGTTTTGAGCGTGATCTGCCTTTTTTCTCTTCTCTCGTCAAGATGATCTGCCATAACCCCCTTTGACGTCATGATAAATACAATGCTGCATGTTATATTGACTACAATCCTGAACTGATCAAGTCCAACCTGAATTTAATGAACGCACCTTCCAGTGAGGCGAAAGAGGTAAACTGAACTGACTTGTTATCCTCGGTTTCTATATTTCAATGTGAGTTGAATTGTCCAGAACCATGCCTGGGTGCGACTTGTATCAATCGCAAGCCCGACGCGGATGCAATCCGAGCCTAGTGCTTGTTTCCCGCCCGAAATCTTAGTGATAGGGGGCGAGGAAGGCCCGAATATGAAGCGAGGAACAGTTTGTAACGACTGTCTACAGGGAGGAAAACCTAGTTTGAGCATCTAAGGGACGCAATCATTCCTTCTGGGGAGCTGTCAGCACTTGCGGAGTGGAGGATCTGATGGATTCCCTCCAAGCTCGTCATCTGCGTTCGAGCATTTCCATTTGAGACGGTAATTGAACTTGAGTTGTGAAAAGTCCAGCTGGCTGGAAGTCTGCTGAAGCTTGAGTTCTGACTTGCTTGACCATAGGTGCCTACTTACCGATTCTCCTATCGTGATCGACTCGCTGGGACATCAGCACAGGCGCCGTATCATAGAAAAAAAAAGAAGAAAAGAAAAGAAAAGCCGCTTGGACTCGTGGCTTCCCAGCCACTGTCCGATCACATTTCGCAGAGACAGCAAGACTGGGGCTCATTTATCCCAGCTTGTTGTGGCGTATTGCTTTCCGCTGCTAAATTGATGTGCAAACTCTCTTGGGAGGACGTGGCTAGGAACCGCTGGTAGATCCTCATCTGAACTCGGTCTCGGTGGGTAGATGACCGGGAGTGGAACGGCATCCTTTTATCCTGCTGGCGTTTTTTTGCTGACAGTTCGAATACGCTCAGCCCTGGTCTGCGGTCAATAGGTACGAAAAAGGAGTTGAACCCGGCATCTCGGCCGGATTTTCCGGAACTACTCTCGGTCTCCCTCACTCCTCCAAACAGAATTCTCTATGAGGGAGACAGTAAGCAGCATAGCAAATGAGATCCCCGTTGCAAAAACAATGCAAAATTCCGGGTTCCGAGTCCGAGGGTCAGCCGTACACCTCGATTTTTACAGTCGCATCTGGAGGAAGATGAACGGGGCAGACATTTGTGGGGTGATACAACCTAGCGCCGCTAGCATCGGTACCTGACAGCGGGTGGTCTGACAACCCATGGTCGGGTGCTGCCCCGTGCAACTTGCCAACTTGCCCAGCCAGCGGTTCCAACGAATTTTCCTCTCCTGTCCTAGCGGCGTCAGTTTCCCGCCCAAATGTCACGACGTTGAGTGGGTTCCACCTGCTTGAGCGGCTTTCTGGGGATGGGTGGATGTTTGCCAGCTTTCCATTCATTCCATGGACGTCACCGCAACAGGCATTGCGCCCCAATACGAACATTTTAGACTTTGTTAGGTAATGGAAATCGTCCGATCATTTTTAACCCCCTTTCAAGGAAAGAGCGAAAGCGCGCTCCGCCCACGAACCTGAAATACGCTTTGGACCCCTCCACCACCTCACCTTGGATCTTCTTTCATCTTGTTTTCTTTTTCGCTACGGAGTAAATGACCCCCTTTCCGCACCCGAAATGGTGGCTGATACTTTTGTTATGGCCAAGCATTTCAGAGACAACTCATTTGAACGGTGAAGATTTGAAGAACCAACCACAAGATTGCACGTCAGTGAGGGCCAAAAGGGGCACTGGAGGCGTCAAAAGGCGCTGCACGGAGCAGCCTGAAAAGAATGCCAAGCCCCCTAATCCAGCATTTGTCCAGCTGTGTTGGCTGTTGCCAGGGGGGGTTGGGGGGGTCGGTCTCTTCGGAAAATCTGTTGATGACCATGCCATGCACAAAGGAGGGGAGGGGGGCGACAGGACGAGCCGTGCCACTTAATCTCCTCAACCGGGTTTAGTGGCCAAATCTTTCAGGGCGGCTGACCCCTGAGCTTCCCCAGAATCCCAATGCTGCCCCTGTGACCGGCTGGCGCGGCGCTGGCCGGGAGGCCCTGAGAGCCAATCACACCCACATTTCTATTTTGTGTCGCCTCGTATTTTTTCTCTGCTCGCTGCTCGCTCGACAAAAGCGCCGCCACGGTTGGGGGAGGGAGGTGTGGATTAAAAAGGACGCCCCCCTCTTGCCTGCAGGTTTTGTTTGGTTTCCCTATTTTTTCCTTCTCTCTCTGCATCCGTGAATTTCGAATCGCAACAGTCGCTCGCTTTCTGTTTGTTTTTCTGTCGCTTCTCGCACAACAGTCACTCGCTTTCGCAACCGAAAACACACAACCATCAAATATGCGTTCCGCAATTCTGTCTTTGGGAGCTCTTGCTCTTGGCCTGGTCCAGGCTCACGAGTACCCCAACTGCGTAAGTTCGCAAAGTCGGGGTTAGGGTTATATGGGGTACTAATACCGTGCAGGAGTCCGATGGCTGCTACCGCAACCTAATCGACGAGCGGTTCGCCGCGGAGGCGGTGTCGTGGTGCCCCGAGTTCCTAGCTTCGACCACGACTGAGGCATCGGCCATTCCTACCGACTTTAACAACTGCGACGGCAACATCAAGGCGGTCAGCTCGGCCTGCTCGTGCATCACTTACACGGCCACCCACACCTCCACCCCGGTTGTGTCGAGCACGTCTGTCCCGGAGTCCTCGACGCCGCCTCCTGCCTCTTCAACTCCCGCCTCTTCGACCCCCGAGGTCTCGTCGACTTCGGCTCCCGTGGCCTCCTCCTCCACCCCGGCGGCGTCCTCGTCTGAGATCGTCTCCAGCAAGGCCCCCGTCTCGTCCACAACCAACCCCGGCTCGAGCATCCCCCCCGCCTCCTCCACCGGCTACACCGGCCCCTGGACAACCTCCACCATCCTGTCCACCACCACCTACACCGTCACCAAGTGCCCCGTCACCGTGACCAACTGCCCTGCCCACAGCACCACCGTCACCACCGAGATCATCACTATCGGCACCACCGTGTGCCCCGTGTCCGTGCCCGTCTCCTCCACGCTGACCAAGTACTCGTCCCTGTACTCGTCCGTCGGCACCGTCACCGCTCCTCCCAAGACGTCTAGCACTAGCACCAGCAGCGTGCCTGTCACCGCTGGTGCCGGCCGCATCGCCCACGGCGTCGAGATGGCCGCCGCCGCCGCGGGTATCTTCGCTGCCCTCCTCTAAAGACATGCATGCATGTCTGCGATGGACGACACCTGACTCCCCCACCATATACACACTTCTCTTTGTGGGAACAACAGGGATGGGGTTTTAAAAGCACTCGAGATTTTGATAGCAGCAGGGTTAAACATACTAAATGCGCGACGAAGGATATGGCAAACCATGCCAGTGGTGCTCATGATACCCAGGCATGAGGCGTGGTGAAGGATTGTGTTGGAATGTAATTAGCAGTAGAGAAATGAAATATCCTCCGACTCGCGTCTCCTAGGTGCTTGTTTGTTCATTTTCCATTCCCGCAGTGTGGCAAACGCCAAGCCTCGTTGAAGTAAACCTATCGCGTCTTTTACCGCCAGCGGCCGCACGACATCACCCGCAACTGCAAGCTCTAATGGAATGAGTGGACCTGGTCAGACTACACTGCAGTGACTACATCTGCCGTGTCCGACAGTTGCCGTCTTAGCGCCTGATAGGGCTGCAGACGAGACAGTGTGCAGTAGCAAACTTGAACCACATCCATGCCAAGGCGGCCACTATCAACGTTTCTCGGCGTCGCACGGCATGGAGTGCAAGCATTAGCACGCAGTTTTCGTCTTTCAATCGGCCCCGTCCTCCAACAACATTGACGGGGCCTTCCAAGCCATCACTAGACCCGCACTAGCCGGCTTCTTTTCTCTTAAAACCGGGCCTGCGACGTGCAAGTCTACACCAAAACCCCCTAAAAACCGCCGAGGTGCACATGTCCTTCCTCACCGAGATCCTTAACACTCGGTTTTCCGCCTTCTCCTTCGGCGCCGACATCCTCAAGCAGCTCGGCACCATCCTGACCGCCTTCGTTAAGACGCTCGACGACTTTAAGCTCACCTCGCACAAGGAATCGATGGAGCGCGCCCTTCGCCAGGGTGTTCGACACGGAATACCAGGCTGCCCCACTCATACTATTTACTGTGTGATTCACGCCAAGATCATCCTTCGCTTCCGGGGCATGAAATGCTCCAGTATGTCCAAGTCCTCCAACGGAACCAGGAGCTCGAACACGGTTGCGCGCTCGGCAACCTCCTCGCCCGAGTCCACTGACTTCCGCATCTTGACAAGCATAAGATGATGCATCACAAAGCCTTGCATGTGATCGCGCGCTACCAGCATGCAAACCCATTCTTCTTGCTCCTCGGGACTTTCATGGTCGGGAACCCATCGGTCGTCGTCGTCTCCCGCTGCATCCCATCGGCCGGGAATGCAACGATCCGTGCTCATGATTCTGATGTAGCACTGAACCTCCCTCACGCGGAATGGGAAGGTGGCAAGCTGGCCCGCCTGATAGGTCCTGGTTCGAGGTGTCCGAAAGTCGGGCTTCAGGTGGAGAAATACGGCGGTCACGGAGAGATGCCCTTCTTTCTCGGCAGAGGGATGTTGATGATCGGGGCCGCCGCCGCTTTCCTGTTCGGGAAGCGTCTCGCGTGAGGCCTTCTCGATGGGATCGTTGCGCAGTATGACGCGTAGGCCGCCGCCGGTGTCGTGGCTACTGCTAGTAGCGAGTGTATCATCGCACCGCGTGGCAAAGATCTGTTTCAGTTGTCCCGACCTGTGATAGCCACTGATCTCCAGATATGTGGGCGTCTGGCGCGTCTTCTTGACATCGATCGGCTGCCCGAAAAAGAGCGGGCCTTGCCATCCGGCCCACGACCAGGTCGGGAAGCCCTCCCGGCGCGTGGGGGGCACCTGAGACCGCCAGAGCAGTGCCCAGTCAAAGTCTTCGATCGGCAGGCCCCAGAAGAAGCCTCTCGGGTAGATGGTCTCGAGTCGCTGCAGCACGCCGGCAAAGGCCCGGATGGCGTCCTCGGCGTACCGCATGGTTCGGTAGGAATAGAGGTTCAGCTTCTCGCCCCAATGCTCGAGTCTCCTCGACGGCCAGTCGAGCGGGATGCGAAGGGCGCCGGCACCGGCTTGGCGCAGCATCCAGGTCACGAAGCCCTCTTCGGTGGGATTCGACGAGGGCGTTAGGCTGTGGGCCCACGACCGGGACTCGTCGAGCGATTCGCAGCACTGCATGGACGAGCAGTCAAAGTAGATCTGGTGATCGCTGATGTAGAGACATCGCGGCGACAGCAAGCCTTCCTGGAAGGTCCAGGCGCGTCTGCCCCACGGGGTCACCCAGATCTGCTGAGACAGGGTGGGCATGAGACTAACGAGCGTCTTTCCCTCGATGCGGCACCTGAGCTGCGGATAGCAGTCCGGCCGGCTGAATCGTGACAAGCCGGAATGCGCCGACGTGCCCGAGAGAGCGATGACGGTGACGTAGGCAGCGCGGTAGATGCTCCACATCCGGTTGATCTGGTCGGCCTTGTCGTCGTCGTCTGACTGATCTATGCAGACAGAATCTGCCCACAGGTATCTCCTGCCGAGCCTCTTGGTAAAGGCTAGGGCATCCTCCAGCGTCCGGGGAAGCTCTTTGAGCCTGTCGCCCAGCTTGTAGCGATCCTGTGTGACATTGCCCCACACGTAGCTCAGCGCAACATACTCGCAGTCTGGCCCGGGATACCTCACCACCTGGCGCGATTCAACGTCTATCAGGCGGACGGCATCCAACTCTCTCGTTGGCACGGGAGCGCAGGACTCATCGTGACGCTCGGCGCAAGACCGAATCCAACCGAGGACCGTGCCGGCGTTCATCTCGTGGTGGGGATGGATTTGTCGGCCGCCGAGCGTCCTCTGCTGCGTCAAGTCGCTCTCCACGAGACACAGGGCATCGCCGCGGTGTGAGACGACTGATGTTGGGAGCGAGATGGAGCTCGGCCTGAGCACGGAGAGCAAGCAGGTGGCGTAGTCTCGCTTTTCCGGCGCGTCCGCCTTGGCCCCTAACTCCCCTGCCACTCTGCAGATGGTCCAGTCCGGGAGCAGGAGCACTTCTTGCTCCTCCGAGCTCGGATTCGGCGTGATGGCAAACAGACAACGGCAAACATCACAGTCGGCCCAGAACGACACGGAACCCGTTTTCCCAAGGCTTCGGATCGAGCCGTTCGTCGACTCGGTCGTCTCCTCATCCAACGCCTCGGCAAGCTCCGACTGCGAGTTCCACGGCGGGCGTGACTGGAGAAGACCGATCAAGTCGAGGCTCTCGCATCGGGAACAAACGACTGAGCCGTCTGTGCCTGTGGAGACACTCCCGAGAGCCATCGACTTTCTTTCCTCGGAGAAGGCCCAGCTCAACTCAGGCTGCCACGCGCCGCGTTTGCACTGGCTGACATTGTGGCCCGAACCGCGGCACTTTAAGCATAGAAGAGAGTGCTGCTCCGCCATGGATTTTTTGGGTGTCTTTTTTTGGGTCTTTTTTTGGGGGGTTTTTCCTTTTGTTTTTCTCTTCCCCTTTTAGTTTATGCTTCAGGGTGGGTGTTGGTGTAGGTAGATAGAAAAGCCAGGCTCGGACATGAGGATTGGGGCGATTTCCGTCTGAAGCTGAGGATAAATAGAAAAAATACCGCAGCTTCGGCAAGGCTGAACGAAGCCACCCACAGCGAGAGAGCGGTGTCGGTCTGTGCGCTTCCTTGATGGGATGACCGCAGCTGAAGTTGCATGCAATACACGTGACGGCTTGTCCTCCGCGCCCTGTCCTGGTTCAACCTATCGCCCTTCATCGGCGGGGCGTCAAAAACGATAGTAGTCGAATATATGTGGCAGGGTTCAAATTGCCTTGAAAACGAAAAAGTTCAAAAATAAAGTTCAAAAAAGTCGACCCACCCAGGTCTCGAACCTGGAACCTCCTGATAACTGAATGAATCGTAGTCAGACGCTCTACCATTGAGCCAGCGGGCCTTGATGAGAGAGCGCTGAGTTTATTGGCTAGAAAGAGGACCCCGCAGCCGCAGTCGCGCTTTCCCGCTTGAATCGACCCACAGGACGCTATCAACCTGTCGTTAGCAACGTCGAAGGGGAAGGAGCAACGACCCATCAGAGATCGGGGTCCTTCCAGACTGACTAGCATAGTTTCCTCTAGATTGTTCGGTCCTTCCCTGTTCTCTTTTTGTATATTCCTCCAGGCAGCAACAAGCCAATCTTGCAGACAAAAATGAACAAGCATGCTCACCTCATCGTTTTGGTGTTCTCAGCCTCTCCAGGAACAACAGAAACCCTTTCTTCCCCATCGTCTTTGATGAGAGAATACTGCCAGATGCGGAACAAAAACGCAAAAAGTATTTAGCAAGGCATGATTGGGGAAATGCCAAGACCCTCAGCGTAGCTGTTTTCTATTTTCGACGATCGCACAATCCTTGCTCCTTCCCCTCCCTCACCCCTATGACATGGAAACAGCAGCCCGCGATCCAGCCTCCAAGCAGTCAGAGAACGACAACATGCCCGACCCCAGCAGTAAAAACAGCCGCCTCTGCAAATTTTGCCAGGGGTTAAATCTCGGTGCTGTCGTCGGCATGAAGCTAGCCAGCCAGAACCTCGCCGTAGCGACTTGGGTCAACTGTTCTCCTCGACCGTACTGCTAGAGAATTAGATGGGCGAATCAGGACAAGCTCTGTAGGCTTTGCTGCATTGTTCATCCCCTGGAGGTCGGCGAGGGGACACCTATAATCATAGGTCACTCGTCACGGACACCTATTTAAGAGCGACGATATCGAAGACGTTGTCTTGTTTGAGATCTTCAACGGCTCTGACGATTTTTCTTCTAGGGACTTGCTTCTGCCTTACCCATCTGAGGGCCATATGAGCAACAGGATTACCAGTCGGGATATGGAGCCTCGACGGATCGATTACAACTTGCTTCGGCAGTGGTTGCAAGACTGCTCTCTTCACCACGGCGCGAGGTGCTGGGGCGACTGTGTTCATGATGCTGACTTGCAGCTGCCAGGACTCAAGTTGATCGACTGTGTCACGAGAAACATCGTCCCCGCCCCAGAAGGCTGTAGATATTTGGCATTGAGCTATTGCTTAGTGCATCAGGCGGAATTGGACCCAACGCCACTGTCCTAGGGCACAACGCTTCACGACCACGCGCCAATGGTAGCTGAGGACGCAATGACCGTTGCTCGCGGGATGGGGATCCCTTATCTCTGGGTTGACAGGCACTGCATCGACCAGACCAACGCCGCCGAGAAACATGCCGTCATTGGTCGTGTGGACAGCATCTATAGCCGTGCCATCATCACAATCGTTGCCGCGGCTGGTGATAACGCCAACGATGGCCTACCGGGCGTGTCGAGTGTACCCCGCTGTGACCAAATGTCCATCACGCTTGGCGGCTGCCGCTTCCTTAGGTTCAAAGACTCGACGAAGGAAGTGCGCTGCTCAGAGTGGGCAACACAGGCCTGGACGCACCAGGAAGGCTTACTCTCACGACGGCGCCTCGTCTTCGCCAACTCACAGGTGTATTTCCAACGCATGGAGAGACGTATTGCTGGGAGGGCCTTTCCACTTGTGGGGCATCCCCTTTTACGCAGACAGAGATCCTACCCTGCGGAACCTGGACAGAGACTTCATGACCTCTCTCGGCTGGACAACCGCGGAGCCGCCGGAAGACATAAACTCGCGAGATGGGTTCCCGTCCTGGAGTTGAATCGGGTGGGAGTTCATTCTTGACTTCCCAACAATACCATGGGCTTCACAGGATCCAGCTCCCAACATTAACCAAGCCCTGCCCATATCCTTTCGGGTCTCACAGGTATCGTCCGACATACGAGACATGTCACTTTACGAGTTCACTCACCGTATCAGAGCAGGCGCAGACTCCACCGACTTCGCGCCCTCCATCGTTGTCACCAGCCCAGCCTCACAGTGCTGTGTCCAAAGCGCTTGGACCGTGGATGCACAACTTCCAAACGATCTCACGCACGTCTGTGGTGCAGTATCAGTCGTACAGATGATGGGTCGAGACGAATCGGGATACAAACTGGGCTTCCGTAAAAAGCCACGGGAGATCATCTTCCTCAGCTGCCTGCCGGAAGAATCTGGCCTCGTCTTCAGCTTCCTCATCGTTCGGGAGGTGGCGGGCTCTGAACGCCATTATACTCGCGCCGGCACGCACAAAATTCTCGTGCCCAAACATAATGGTGCGTCGTCTGCTCCGGTCGATGCTGACAACGCCCGGAACACCCCAGACCCAGATCCAACAAACTGGATGTCAGATGTCACGCAGTATTTTTTTTTAGATAACTGGGCGGTGAAGGAGTTCACTCTGGAGTGAAGTCGGTGAAGATGATGGTGAACAGATTGGAGTTCAAGTCCAGGAAAATGTAAAAGGAGGCAGGCACCATGTCAGATACCAAAACAAACGAACACCTTTTTTTTTCTTTCTTTTTTTTGGGCAATGGCAGCCAAATCATGTGAACACTACTGATGAGCGGAGATCTCTCCTAGCGGAATAGCGACCCTGTCGTCATACTCAATAGCCGTGACGGGGCCCGGAAGGTTCAAGCACCATTGCACAACGTCTTTAAACTTTGTCCCCCACGCAAAAGGCCAGCTCGGCCTCGACTCGCAAGTCCAATCTCCTTTCAACTCTCTGCTTCTGCCACCGAGAACTGGGTCACACCGAATCTGGAAAGGATTTCTCGTTGGGAAGCTGGAAGCTGGAAGCTACTAATTTGAAGGAAGCATCGCCATTGGGTAATATAAGCATGGACTGCTATCAAGCCTCCAGCTATCAGTGAAGTGGCTAACCCCTACTGCTAACCACCAAAGAGTGAAATGTACCACAATAGTCTCCGGGATCTTTAGAAACCAGGAGCCATCCCCACCATGAAGGGTACTAGGAAATCCATCTTCCCGACATCGACGCCCTGGCTGCGCAGTGACGAGTATGCCATGCACAGATGGAACATGAAGTTGGGTATGCTGTACCCGAGGATATACTCCCTCCCGCCGGCCCATGTGGCTGTCTGTCCGTTGCCATACGTCACCTCAAGGTCCCTGTCTTCGACGCCATCGAGCAGGTCAGCGGTGCTGCCTCCCGGGCCTTCGAGCTGGATGATGGTCTTGTCGACGTTTGCGATGAGATGCTCGAGGGTTATATTCTCAGTATTGGTTGGCCATACTGGAGCCCCCTGTTCGGTGCCGCTCAGGAGGCTCAGTCCGCTGGTGGCGAGATTCGTGCAGGATTGAACGTGGAAGGCTAGTGACGCCGCATCGTGGGGAGACTGGGCTGCGGGGAGGCATTTTGCAGCAGCGGGGTCGGAGGATGCCTGGGTCTTGGTGAGGAGGGCTTTGAGGGCGTGTAGACCGCGGAGGTGCAGGTTGATGCTGACGTCGAAGGGGGTGATGGGCGGCATGATATTGTTGGCAGTGTGTGAACACAGCGTTGAAGTTGGAGATGCGGGGAATTGGGCGCCTGGAAGGAAGAAACGATGGAAACGATGGATGGGCTGTGGATGCGAGAGCGAGTGCGAGCCGTGGAGCCAAATGTGATGAGGTTTGGAACAGCGAGCGGCGTTCGGGGAGACGATGGTTTTTAAGTAGGCCGAGATTCTCGGTCCCGGCATGTTGCATGTTTCCTTCCAGTATCCTTGTCGACAACTCTTGCCTTCCCTATATTGCATTGTAATTGTGATATTCATGGGGTGTGTCATTGGCAGCGGGGTGCATAAAGCACAGCGGGAAGGAGTTCGTTCCGCCGCATTAGCGCTGACTTGGCCACCTGCACACCGATAGTTAATGGTGGGAGGGATGGATTACGGAGGAAGTTTGGACTTGAAATCCGGTCCAGCTTGACATCCGGGCTTGGTCGTGCGGAATTCCGGGCCATTTCCGGAATCCCGGACCAGTTCACATCTGTTTCGTTATTTGTTTTGCTAGGATTTTGTTCAGGGACATATCACTTATGAGTATTTGGGAACCGTACCCCTCGTTCAATGAGATTTTGGATGTTTTGTTCTCTCGTCTCTCTGAACCCCTTTTGTGCTGATAGCACCCCTCATTTCCCCCCTATATTAATTACTAAATCAAGCCGGCATGGATACCATCAGCAGAAACCTCCTCACTGTCCTCACCTGGCCCACGGTAGCTGGCGCTGTCGTTGCCTACTACGTGACTGTAGCGTTCTACCGCCTGTTTCTCCACCCACTCGCTCGCTTTCCTGGCCCCAAGTTGGCCGCCATCTCGCGCTGGTACGAAGGCTACTACGATGTCATCAAAGGCGGGAAATACACACCAAAGATTGCAGAGTTGCACAAAGAATATGGTAAGGGATCCGGAACTTGAATATTATTAACAAGCACCCTTTTCATCAGTATACTGACTTGATTTTACCCAGGCCCGATTGTCCGCATTAGCCCACACGAGTTACACATCATGGATCCCGCATTCTTCGACAAGATCTATCGCATGGATAGGCGCTGGGACAAGCATGCCTGGACGTATGATGCCTTTGGCGCCAAGAGCTCGACCGTGTTCGGCTTAGACCACCGCGCCCACAAGGCCCGTCGTTGCGCGATAGCACCCTTCTTTTCCAAGACCAAAGTGGCTACACGGGGGCAGGATCTCATACGCCGAAATGTGGATAAGCTTTCTGCGCGCGTTTTGGGTCTTGCCGAGACTGGGACGACTTTCAATCTCGGCGCGGCCATCAGCGCTTTCGCCCGAGACGTGGCCAACGAGTTCATCCTTGGGAAGGCGTACAGCGAGCTTGGCTTGGACGATTTTGGCCTTGGCTTATCTGTCGCTTCTCAGGGTGCGGGTGTGTTCTGGCGCACGACCAAGTTTATACCCTGGTTTGGTCCTTTGATACGAGCCATCCCGGTTAGCTGGGTCATGAAGACTGCGGACGAGGGCACAAAGTCCTTCCTCCGCTACCTTCAGGTTGGTACCCTATCTACCTAGCTTGCCTTTGTTAAAGTAAGACCTGGCTAACTCGATGATGTGTTCAACAGCAATCTGAACAAGATGTCAAAGACACTTTGGCGGCCGTGATGTCTCCCTCTGCTGACGAGAGCGACGCCGTCCGCAACACTCTGATCCACGACATTATCCAGTCCAATCATCTTCCGCCCGCAGACAAGACCTTCCCCCGCATACGCGAAGAAATAGCCACCGTCACCGGCGCCGGGTTCGAAACCACCGCCAACGCCCTACGGCTGATTATCTTCCATGTCTTCACAGACAAGAACGTCCTCAGCCGTCTCAGGACAGAAATTGCCTCGGCCGCCGCCGCCACAGCACCTTCTCCTAGAGGAATAGGGCAAATACCGCTAAGTCTGACCACGCTCGAGAGGCTACCCTACCTCACGGCGGTCCTGACGGAAGGCATGAGGCTCAGCCCCGGCATCGGCACGCGGGCCGGTCGCGTAACTGACAAAGATCTCTTTTATGGTGACCAGTGGCGGATCCCCGCTCACACGCCGATCGGCATGACTACCCTCCTGATGCACACTGACGAAAAGCTGTATCCCGACCCAATGCGTTTCGATCCGGGAAGATGGGTGGTCGTTGACGATTCCGATTCTGCTTCAACGGAGGAGGCAGCAAGGAGGTTGAAAACACCGGGTGCAGATAAACCTCCATTTTATGCCCCCTTTTCGAGAGGGACGAGGATGTGTCTCGGCATGCAGTAAGTTCCCCAATCCAAGCAAGCATCTGTCCTGTTTTTCTGAGGGTTTCTCTCCGCTTTCCTTGCATTATATTAGTGATTGTAAACTGCTAACAACGAGACCGTATCCTTTGCTTGGCAGCCTGGCATGGGCCGAGATGTATCTCTTGGTCGCGACCCTTGTCCAGCGCTTTGATTTCACGGTTGAGGGCGCCACGGCCGAGGACTTTGAGTTTGAGGTGGATAATTTTGGCATCGGGACCAAGGCGGGATGTAATCTCTTTGCCACTGCTACGGTTGTGGGTCGAAATACTTCTACTACGGATCGAATGAGGAGCAATCATCTGTCATTTCTGTAGTATGAACCCGGCCTTTTGTTCCATTCGGACAGCAGGTATGCCGATGGAGGGCCATTGTAGTTATTCGGACTCGGATATATGGATATGATGAAAACGTTCCATTACTATTCTATGGATATTGTAAAGCTTGCGCTCAAGGTTGATATTTGAACAACAGTTTTGTGTTGGATAGGATCACCCAGCCGTGGCTTGTGCCTTTTGGATTCATCTACCTCGTTGATTTTGCTAAAGCTTTGTGCTACTAGAGATTGCTTTGTCTTCCAGAGCTAAGATGAATTCTGACATTCCCATTTTGGGATATTTGTGACATAAGAGGATTCCGGGAACCTCTAGTAGCTGATAGTACTGCTCGGCGATACAGGATGATATTGCCACGACCAATACCTACTCTAGGGTCTACCGCATCAGACTCGACTCGGTGGAGGCACCACTGGCAGCGAGCGTTGAATGAACCTAGAAAATCCCTAAAGAGCAGCAAATGTTGGACTACTTGAAAGTATGAAGGGGACGACTGTGCACGCGTTATTGTTGGGAACTTAAAGTGCGTCTAAGCATTTCATCAAGGCTCGCCTCAATATCAAGCCCCATCAACTCGTCATCCAAATGAAGCCCCCGTTCGACCCATTCCTCCTCGAAGCCCTAAGCGGGGTTGCCACCGCCTCGACAGATAACCTGCCCACGCTGTACGTGTTCTCTCCACTGGCATCCCATCCATAGCACCCCTGTATCAAACCGCCACGTACCTAGGTAACTGATCATTCTTTTCAACCACAGAAAGTGCGAAGCGGGCCACAGGCACGCTAAGCGCATTCACCAACATAGGCAGTAGTGGCGGTTCCTGCTCGGGCGCACCGGGCAGAACCTTTCCAAACCTGGCTCGAGCGCATGCATCAAGTTTGTCAGCAGCAATAGCCAGGCGAAGCTCGTCCCGCTTGTCCTAGTCAAGCCAGAATTGTCTCGTCCAGGGGTTTGGTGATAGCAACGGCAACACTGACGTTCAAGCGCAGGGAACGGAGACGGATATTTACTTTACCGATGTTGCGTTCCTCGAATTCAAGGTTGTTTATCAGTCTCAGGTCTGTGTCTTGAGTACTATGGGGAGTGTAAGATGTGCATAGATGTAACTGAAGCTGGATGAACGTGTATACTAGAGAGTTAGCAGTAGGCATAGAGCGGCGGTTTTCTGCCAAGCAAACAATACCTTTAGCCAATGTTGTGCTGGCGGAAATAGTTTAAGCTGGACGATGGACAGTAAACATCTCACGATCTTCATTCATTCACGGAGAAGGAATATGTCAGTCAAGGCGCGCAAACCTCAAGTTCAACGCTTCCGTTCGGTGCGTCGGTTGGTTACTAATGACTGCTAGCTATAGTGGGAAAAGCGGCAATGCATTGCTATATCTCCTGAACTCCATTGCTATCTGTACAGTCCCGATCTTTTCCTCCCTTTCTGCGATATAGGCATTTTGGGTCTTCGCTGTCCTCAGACCATCATCACAAAGCCGAGCACGGCCGCAGCAATGATGGCACCGACACCCAGCTCGCGTGCCACGTTGTTAGCGCCCGAGGATGATCCAGTGCCAACGCCGACGCTGACCGTGGCAGTGGCAGTGCTCGTGGCGGTGGTGAACGTCGAGTTGCTAACGACTATGGCTGTGGACGTCGTGATCGCGGTCGAAGTCGTCACATTGAGGGTGTCCGGGGCTAGAACGCCACCAGCGACCTGGGCAGGAGCGACACCGGTGCGGTTGGCAGCTTGGGCTGCCGCCTTGTAGCCCACGAAGAGCGTGTCGGTGGGGGTGTTGACGATGCCGGCCATGCCGTTGGCGCAGTACTTTCCCTGGGCGCAGTAGAAGATAAGTGGCTTGGTGTCGTTGATGGTCACGCGGAACGCATCGGGCTGTGGATGAGCGATTTTACACGTGCGTCAGCCACCGTTGCGTTTTTTATCTTGTTTTGCGTGACAGAGTGACGGGAAAGAGACTAAGGAGGGTGAGGGGGAGAGAGGGGAAAAAGCATACAGCGATGCCAGGACCTGTCACGGGGCGGAATCCCGAGAAGAAGGCACCCGCGGACGGCTGGCAGGGATTGGCGAAATCTCCCTGCACAACACTGTGGTTGGCGGCTTTGAAATGGAACTCGAGGACGTCGCCCGCATCAGCTTTAATAGTGTCGGGCTCGAATTTGAAGCTGGAGACGATGACGTGGATATCCTTTGCTGCGGCCATACAGGCCAGCAACAGCAAGGCGACGTACTTAGCGAGTGTGTTCATCTTGTCGGTTCCTTCTTGCGAATTTTGTGAAGGGATGTGTGTGTGGTAGTCGTAATGGATGGATCGGTTTCCGAATGCGGTTCGAGGTTGAAGGAGAAAAGGGGAAGGAGGCACCGAGTTGCCTGGAAATTTATATGCGCGCGAGAGTAGCCATGTGCCCACCCCACTAGTTGGCTCCCCTTCAGCTGATCAGCTGGCCTGAGTCTGATCTTTCTTCTCGCTTAAGTAGTGGTAAATCGAGTGCGATCTCCCGCGCTCTGAAAGATGACGCAAAACATGCAACTCGCGGGTTGGGATGGCAGCTGCTGCATGTGGGGCTTGGGGCTCAGCGCGGCAGCTGCGGTACTGACCTTTCAAACCGGCGGTTTCTCGTGCCGGCCTTTATTCCGTTGCAGCGGGGAAATAAAACCTTATGGAGTGTTAAAGGGGGAAAGACGCCCGCGGAGATGCAAACCTCTACGAATGAAGCTGAGTTGCGCAAAAGAGATAGGTCAAGGATTTGAGAAAACAGGTGAGGAATGAAATAAGAGGTATGTGACCGATTAACGTGATGACATATGAGTACTGACGTACACGGCAGTCCGTAAGGTAGAGGAAATCCTTCTCCGCAGATGTTGTTCCAACGAGTCTGGAACAAGGCTTTCGTTAGGAACATGGAGATCCAAGATCTTCTAACCGGGATATATAAGCAGGTATTTACGAACTATTTATGCTGGCACCTGTCGAAAATCAACCAAAGTAAAGCCGTAATCAACATTGAGTGAGTCGGCTCGAAAGTCTTGAGAGAGGAGCAAAAATATCACAAAAAAACATCTGATACTAGGGATTCGCTGGTGGTCAACCACCCAACTACTAGTCTAGTGGTCACTTGCTTGCCTATAGGAGAGCGGACGGGATCCCGAATTTTTCAGTGCCTATGGTCGTATGTGTTGTTTTGAGCGTGAAACTCGTGTTTTGTTGAGGCGGCTCTGAGGATGATTGGGGTGGTTGAGTAAGAATTTCGACCCTTGTCGAGGACCTCGTGTTCTCATTGGAACTAAGCAAATATGACGAGAAGTAGTGTATGTTCAGAGTCCTACCACGGATGCTGTTTACGGTGCTTAAAATACAAAGCTGCTATCTAGAAGGGCATTGACCTGTTGAAATACCCGTGGACTTGTCCTTGAGCGAACAGTGGCGACAGATGAAAGAGAAAAGAAATTCCATTTTCAAGTTTGAGATAAAACTTATCCCGCCTCACCACCTGCCCTACCCGCTTTTTAACCTTCACCTGGGCATGTGTTTATGATATCATGTGCTTGTGCATCGAGAGTCTGAGCAACTGAGTACTCCCAATCTATTCGTATGAGTACGGGCACACTTGGTGATGAAGTTGGAGGCTACTGCTTACTTGTATGCGTCAACCATATTTTAATTTTACGCAATTTGAATGTTTCCTTCTACTGATCCTCCCAGATGGGGGATTTGATGGCATATGTTGTCGACTGGAGGGGGACATAGACAATTGGGAAGGTTGGGTCGGCTTTAGTCTTGGTGGCTTTATTCTCCATCTTGTCACGGTTGTCTTCTCCTTGGAAAAATAAACTTGGATAAAATGGGGTGAGTTTGGTTTAAGTTGTTTGTCCATTTATAAGACATTTGGTTGAGGAGAATCGTGGTGGAATCTAGTCAATTGGTGTCCGACCAGTGGGTGTTTATATGGGGCCACGGCCATGATGGAAATAAAGAGACTTGTTCTTTGATGGCATGCAGCTTGAGCACGGCTTTTGAATTGGCGAATCATCTTCACGTGGCAGCGTGGCAACGTGGGTAGGGACAATTGTAAGCAGAGACAAAGGATTTTAACAGCAATAATATCAGGCTGGTTTTAAATTTTGGGGGCCATACTGGCATCTCATTTCATGTGAGTCGATGTTCCGATTTGAGGCCTGGTGTGAGAATTGCAACTCGTTCCCCACTCTATATGTCGATTTGTAACCAAGATTCTTCAAGCTACCTGCTTGTCTCATCATCCACAGACAGAGAACATAAAAACTCACAATATCGGCGACTTGGCCACTGCAAGCACACTGCCGGACGCCACCGCGACATTATCCGGCCGCTTCCATTTCAGCTCCTGCTCGAGGAACTTCTTGACGGCCGTCTTGATGACACCCATCTGCAGATTCCACATCTCCCTGGTCTCCATCCAACCGGGACTCTTCTTCGGCACAATAATCTCGCGCGGCCGCCCGTTCGCCTCTCGAGCGACAAACGTGCCCAAGTGCAGAACCCTGCCTTTTCCCCGCGGGATCTCCAGGTCCGGATACTTTTGCAACAGCGCCTGCTTCAGCTTGATGATGTTGTCGTGCTCGCGGCTCGTGAAGACAAGGATGTAGTCATACATAGCAAACATGTCCCGCCGCAGCCCGCGGGACTTGCGGGCCGTAATCTCGTCGCGGATGGGCTTCTTGAAGGGGTAGTCGTATGCCGTGTTGTCGAAGAGAGCGGCGAGAGCAGCCTTGGTCGGGGACGCGCCGCCGTCTTTGAACGGCAGCTTGAAGGACTTGTAGCTGTAGTCCAGGCCTTCGATGACGTCGGTGCAGTCGCCTCTGGCCTTGACGAAGAAGCCCGCCGAGTGAGCAAACGCGATGCGCCAGTCGCCGTTGGCGCGACGGGTGAGCTCGCCGAGGAGCTTGGTGAAGGCTTCGGCGGCCACGCTGCGCCCCTCATTGTTTGGGTCCACAAAGAGGATCTTATAGTCCCTTTTTGGCGGCGCTGGTGATGGCGACAGTGACGGGCGTCTGGCGGCCGGGTTTGGCTGTTTTAGTGACGTTGGCGAGTTGTTCTTCTTCCCGGGGCTGGCAGAACTACCACCTTTAGCCTTATCGCCCTTCTTGCTGTCTTTTGCTGGACCTGCAATAGGAGCAGGCTTCTTCGGCCGTGACTCTTGGTTGACGCCGTTGACGAGAATGGCGGCATTCAGAAAGGTCAACCAGTCACACAGCCAGCGGCGGTCGACCTCAATGTCATCCATGACAGCTTGGACCTTCTCCGGGCTGTTCTCAACCAGCGAGAACCACATCTGGGCGGCCCACCCAAAACGAAAGGTCACATCGTGGGTGCGCGACACGATGCCCTTTTCGTACCGGTCGAACAGGTCGTGTGCCTTGGCGGCGTGACCCTTGATGCTCTCCAGCAGCCGGCCCATCTCGTCTTTCTGTCCTGGGTACAACGTCGCAAACGCGGCCGACTGCTTCTGGTTGACGAAGGCCTCGAAACTCAGCAGAAACACGTTGAGGCTCTGCATGCGTTTCCCTAGCTGGACCATCTGCTGCGGGAGCCCATCGATGCGATTGTAGATAGCCAGGGCCCGCTGAACTAGATCCACTACTGACAGAATGGTTCCTGGGTCGAGCGCCATGGCGATAACAGGGTTTGAGTTGGCCTTGACGACTTTTACACAATGGGCAGTCGCGATGGAAGTTGGTTGAACGTCGTCAATTGCAGCCCCGAAGCGGGGAAGTTGATCGACCCACCATCGTCCAAGATGCAACCACTCATTTGGAGGCCGTAAGCTGCAACCCGGAAGGCACAGCCCCAGAGGAATCAGGCTATGCTACTCGCACTAGCAACTGCTGTGACAACCTATCTGTTACGGCCATTAGTCAATCCAGAGAGCCACAAAATAGCAGATCGGTCGTACTGTGTTTGACAATATTCAAAGCACCGAAGCTTGCTTGGGGAGTTGTGTCGACTAACAAGTTTCAAGCCGGGAGAAGTCGCTTTCTCCGGCGATGTTGTGCAGCTGGACCGGAAGGCAGGTTGCAGACCGGGAGAAGGGATAGCAAGCGAGACATGGAGGGTTGGCTTATGTGGGAAGGAGTATCGACGCCAGACGGTGCGCATCTGGTGCCAAAACGGAAACAGCAAAATACATAGTATAAACCGCCCCACCCTCGAATTCAGTTTCCACCCAAACTCTTCTGTAAGTTTTGTCTTTGCACACTTTCAATTGACCGGCAAATGTGTAATCGGACTTGCTGTCCCTTGAAGGAAACTTAAGCCGGGCGTATTTAAAAATCTCTGGAGTTGACCTTCAATGCTTTCTTTCTGATTCCTAAATATAATTTCGTCGCAGATCTCATAACACCTCAAACCTGTCTGTGTTTGCTAGTCACGCTCTGAAAGAAATGCGGCAATCGTCTCGGAGAGCGCGAACGACATTGCAAAATCTTATGAAGTTCTTGCCATTTGGATTGGTACTAAAACCTATGGATAGATATCGAGGTGCTTGTTCATATGTCACTGCACGAGGCAGCCTTGATGATGGACCACGACCGACTGTTGGCAGGCTGCATCAGTACTTGACGAGATGGCTCTGCCCTCTCTGTGCCTTGAGGCCCGATCATTTCGCAATGCAATGATCAAGCCGTGTTTCCGCAAACTCCGCCCGTGCTGTGCATGAACCTACCAGCGCGATGCACTTGTGCAGCTACCTACATAGGTACCTCCCACGTATGGAAACGTTCCTAGGTAGGTAATCATCACTGAACCGAAAATAGTCTGTGCTCGCAGAGAGGAGGATTTGGCAGAACATTGTGCTGACCACTTCCCCTAAATTGGCACGCGGCCTATATCCCCATTCAGTAACGCGCGTCGCTAATTCACTCTTTGCCTCCGGATATGGCGCTTTCCTTCCTCCGGTGCAACTGACTGCTTAGGTTGGCGGCATGGAACAGAAGTGCGTGAATAATTCCGGATTTGACTTACCTCTGGAGGAGGCACCGTTGTTTGTTCCAGTCCCAACCTCCTCCCTCTGATCCACAAAAGTTTTCTTATGTCTCTGGGACCATCACCAACACCATGAGGAAAAAAAATTTCGTTGGTGGTGCTTAAGTTGAACTGTCGTTTCCTCCGTTTCCTGCCTGCCACAGGTTAGGCCATCGTCACTTCTGTCGCCGTCACTTTCAAGTTCAACGAGTTTCAATTTAACTTCGCACCCCAAAATGGAAACCCCGACCGCCACTTCAAAATGGCAGAAGCAGCAGCAGTAGCAACGATCTAGAAAAAGACCGTCCTCATCACGGGCTGCGGTGGCGGCGGCATCGTCTGGGCGCTGGCCAAGGCGTTCCGCGAGCGCGGGTACCACGTCTTCGCCACGCTGCGCGACGTGAGCAAGGCCGAAGGCCTCGATAAACTAAGCGACATCGACGTGCTCGAGCTCGACGTCACCGATTCCGACTCCATCGCGCGATGCAGGGATGCCGTCGCCATGCGCACCGGAAATAAACTCGATGTTTTGGTCAACAATGCCGGTGCCGAGTTCATCTGTCCCTTGCTCGACACCCACATCGCCGAGGCCAAGCGCATCTACAAGGTCAACGTCTGGGGCCTGCTGGCCGTGGTGTAGTGCAGGCCTTTTCCGAGATGCTGATCGCTGCCAGGTGAATCATTTCGAATCATAGTCCTATTGCCCAGGGACTACCAATGGCCTGACGGGTATGTCTTTTTTTTTCTTTTTTTCTTTTTTTATTTTTTTATTTTTTTCGTCCGAGAACAGAGAGACAGGGAGTGATTGGAAGGAGAGGGGCAAGCTGACTCTGTTATTGCTACCATTTACTTCAGGAGCCTACGCCAGCTCGAAAGCCGCCGCGGCACGCATGTCCGAGGTGATGCGTATGGAGATGGAGCCTCTGGGAGTGCGCGTCGTGCTGGTCATGGTCGGGTCGGTTGCCACGACCATGTTTACGCGCCCCGGCGGGCACATGAAGCTGGCTGAGACGTCCTACTACCACGGGGTCGAGGAGTACGCGTACGAGAAGCGAATAAGCCACCTTGATGCGTCCATGACCCTCGGGCCTATCTGGTACGGCACGTACGCGCTTCTTGTTCCCTTCGCCACGTGGGGCATGCCGCAGTGGTGGGTGGGTTGGTCGTTGAACAACGGCAGGGACTTGATTTGGTGACGAGTCTGTAGATAGTTTCGTTTTTCTTTGTCTTTGTGAGGTCCAAATTCAACCCGAGATCAAGACATCCCATGAAGGAAACACCATATTGTCCGCCACTTCCCACAGAGTCAGTGAGGCGGTTGTCGAACCCGAAAGGCTAGCGCGAGCCGCAATCATAGCAAAATTAAAGTCAACGAACAATTTCGTTCCCGCATCGATCTTTCACAAAAGGACAATCTCCCTTTCTGGCAGGCCACGCGTCAGCGCTTCCCATCGAATCACACGAAAAGTCTTCACGCATCCAACCCTCTCGAACGTGTTCGGACGAGCGCTGCTTCTGGATTGTCTGAGTACCAGAGACCGGATGACCTCTTCGCCCACTGGTGTGATCTCTTCTTTGCAGGCGACAGGCAGCATGAAGTGAACTTGTGATTATCAATTTCCAGCCCACCTTCAAAGCTAGTCTGGACGTCCAGATCCACGTCGCCGAATTCGGTGTTGTTGTTATCTCTGTTATCTACTACTCGAACGCATCGTGCTAACCTGACAGTACTTGGGCGGTTCGGAGAAGGATGATACATTACGTGCTCCAGCCTCACTGGGACCACAAAGCATTCAGAGAGGATCAAGTTGCCGCCACGCTTAACAGGGCCGAAGCGGTTCGCTGTTGCCGGCTCGGTGTAGACGTCGACGAGCCGGACGCGGATGTCACCGGCGTCTCGAACATCCATGATTCTGCCAGTGACAGACGCCCACTACCACATCGGCGCATAGTACAACGCCGCCAGGTGTCGCGTAGAGCCCCGCTCTGGCTGTCCAAATGAAAACGACTCAGTCCGCTATAAGAGTTGGCGGAGTAGGTCTCGCTCCCACAGTCCGGCATGGTATTTGTCCTGTTCAACGCGCTCCCAGCAGCCCGCGATGCCCGAGAGCGCAGGAAGCCGGTCCGAGAAGCACGTCATATCGCGTCGCGTATATTCCTCCACCATCAATTACCAAGCGTCCACTTTGTCAATGGCTTGCTAATTTGTTCCATCAGGGTCAAACACTTTGCTTCCGCTAGCTTGACGCGCAAGCTGTTGCGATAGCCTTTTGGTGGTTTGCGTGTGCCCCGGCACTCGCAGGCGTTGGCCTGCGAGCACCGCCATTGCAGCTCGTCCTCCGTGTAGAATAGAATGCGGGTGGCAAGTTCCTCTTGAAAGGTCCAGGCCCGCGTATCCAAGGGCTGACCAAACGCCGACTTCCCGCCCTGGACAGGCTCGCCCCCTCGTAACTTGGCCAGCGTGCGATACATCCCCCTCTGAGATCGACGCGCGTATACTGCGGTATTCTTGCTATTCTTGCCGCCTTCTGGCCCTGGACATTCCATGCGCAGAACACCCTCAGCGCTGTAGCTCCGTTTGTCGATGCAGCATTCACCGTCTCCTTCGGAGGCGCCGCTGGCAGCAATGACAAGAAAGGCTTTGGTGTACACTTCCGTATTCTCGACGACTCAACGGCCCAATCCTGAGCATCGCTTTGGATGATGCAGAGCGAGTCGATCCAAAGATATTCATGCCTAGGCGTCGAGTGATCGAGATGGAGTCGCGGAAGGTGCTTGTGAGCCTGCTTCATGGTATCTCAGACTGGAATTCCTGCATGGTATCTGCCGTTGACTTGATGGTGCCCGCAGACTTCGTGGGTGCTCCCTACAGTGGCTGAGAGCGATGTATTCGGCCCGCTCATTCTGAGGAACATGCAAACGAGGAGGCTGGCTCTCCGAACCGACGTGAATGACTCCAGTCGGCAGTTCTGGTGGCAGGTTGCTCATTGGTAGGCATTGGGGGTGACTCGCTACGCAATTCTGGATCCAGACTCTGATGAGATAGAAGAATTCATCTGAGGAAGAGGCAAGAGATATCTCCTTTCCCGGACCAATCCAGGAATATCCCGTTGGATTATCTAGTAGACAGCGATTAGTAGCAGGTTCAAGCAGATCAAGAGACGACCCTTGCACTTGTGACTTGCCTGCATGCGAGTATATCTCGACATTCTCTTCCCCACCAGATCCCTTCACCCGATACACCAACAATTAGGGCCCATCGCTATTTCTTTCTGCCTCCACCTCCTCGTCCACCTCGCGATCAAAGTCTGGGCGCGGGCGCGCATGAGCCAGGCTGTTCTTCAATATTTGACAAGAGGGACATCCACCAGCAGCTGACTGCGTGACAGCGGTCGTCGTGAACGTCAGCGACGACCGGGTCTGGTCATTCAAGTCCTCGCAAACGTGGCAGGCTGCGCTTGAAATATCGTACGACGACATGACTGTAAAGTAAAATCAAGACCGGCTGACAACCTAGGTCTACGCTATAGTCCGGCACTAGATGCTGATGGGGTGGAGGTTCATTTGGGTGCTCCACTCCGCGCCCGAGCAACTGGGAACCCCGCTGAAAGGAAGGATCCCTGCGCACAGGTGTGTGCTAAATACTGGTGTGGCCGCTAACAGTGGGTCGTGCCTGCTCCCGGGCTCGACTGCGTCGCCGAGCTGGAGGAAGCGAATGAGCTGTCTTGTTCGCTGACACCAGTCAACGGCTCGCGAGGTCAGGAGACGTTGGGGATTGAGTCCACGATCGAACCCTTTGCACAGACAGAGGGTTTGGCCGCTGGGTAACAGTGGATTATCCCTGCCTAAGGCGTAAACCTAACACCTGTCGTGCTTATCAGATGGAAATGGTGGGGGTGGAGCCTCTCCCGTCAGTTGCTTGGCAGGGGTCTTCCTTGGGATTTCTTTCGAAGCTGTTGGTTGTCCTTCGGCATGTCAAACGTCCACTTTGGACGGTGACTCCTGTTCAGATTACTAGTAGTTGAATGTATTATGCTCTTCTTTCACTAATGCCACTTCTCCTAAAAGTTACACTGTATACTCCTGCTTCCAGTGTCTGACCAACAGGCCTCTTGGCGCAACTGGAGGTGTGGGTCCTCGTGAAATTGCGGATTTATCGGACGATAGAAAAGTTGCTTCTAACGCGACGCGACGTTGTCAGATTGACCGACTTTCTCCCAGCTAACAAGCCTCTGAGCACGCCGTTTATTCAGCCTTGGTTTGACAATACAGCCGACAAGATGACCACATATAACACCTCAGCCTTGAACTACACCTGGCTGGTGTGGCTGTTGATCCAGGTCCCCATCATCCTCCGTAAGCAAGATTCCACCGCCCGCGCTGCCTCGACGGCATGTTTTCGCTAACCATGACCCTTCTTCCACATCAAGTGATCGATGGCCTGCACTTCCTCTTCCCATCATGGGTGTACGAGCTCGCCGGATCACCACTGCACTTCGCGCACAGAACCAAGCAGGACTACATCACATCCACCAACGACGCGATCGCGCAGTGGAGCCCCGAAGGGATCAACGGCGAGAACGCCTGGATCGGCTTCTTCCTGTACGCCGAGATATTTACGACGTTGCCTGTCGTCTTATACGCGATCTGGCATCTGGGAGTGCGCCGGCGCGGCACGTCGGGGGCGACCGAGCTGGTGCTGCTTGTGTACGGGTACCACGTCGCGCTCTCGACGGCCATGTGCATCTACAGCGTGCTGTTCTGGGATCCCGCTGTGTATTCGAGGGAGGCGAAGCGCACGCTTATCTTGCAGTACTACGCCCCGTGGCTTGCCGTTCGTAAGTGTTACAGCTGCCCCCCTTGTCGCGAGCGACAAGATGTTTGAGGAAAGGTAAAAAAAAAAAATTGGCTAACAAAGGTGTGTGTGTAAAGCGACTCTCATCTTTTTCGACATGGCGTCTAGACTCTTCAAGCGATTTAGGGCGGCTGATGCTGCTCTGGCCACCAAGAAGGTGCAGTGAAGTAAAAAACGTTATTTCGTGGAACAATGAAAGAACAAAAAGGCGAACTGGTATCACTCTGTCCATGTAACAATAATATCGGTTTGTCGTAGATAACAAACTTCCCTCCAAGACAAGACCTTTAAATCCAGAAAGTAATGACATGACATGGCAACGCCAGATACCTCGCCCAACTCCGACCCTCCAAACCATTAGATATCCTTTGTAGAACTGGGGGCTCTTTTCATACGAGAAAAGAAGATTGTATACAACAAAACTTGGGCGTTATATATTCCGTCTTTTTGCTTTCTGTTTCACGCTTCAATCGATGGCGCGCTTCTGGTACCCCCACCCGTTGCCGAGGCCGTTGAGCCCCATGCCCAGCGGTGTCGCGCCGCCCAGCCCGCGGCCCCGTAGCCGGCGCGGCAGCACCGAGCCGAAGAAGTAGACGCCAGAAACAACAATGCCTGCGAGGAACGACACCAGGCTGTAGAAGACGGTGCTGGCGTAGATGTGCCCGCCCATGCCGTGCCACTCAACTTTGCCTTCGATCTTGGGCAGGGCCGGGGTCGGGAACCAGCGCACGCTGAAGCTCAGGGGCAGCGGGTCGCCAATCACCAAGCGCCGGGTCGAGCTGCCCTCCATGTGGGTCAGCGGGCTGGTGCTGTAGGCGGTGCCGCTGTCGAGCACGCCGCTGTCGTGCGGGTGGAGGTGGTGTTTGGGCGTGCTGTGCAGGAGCACGTTCATGTGCGTCGAGATGTGCATGTGGCTCAGCTGGAGGGTTCCCGCCAGGGCGAACACCAGCGGGATGTATTCTGGCTCGGGCGTCTTCTCGCCGACGACTTTGATGTGAGGCGGGGGGCGCGACGGCAGGCGGCAGGATAGGGGAGCGTCGCTGTGGATGTAGAACTCGAGCAGATGGAAGAAGGGGTCGCTGACCATGGCGATGGTGCAGTTCTTTTCCCCTTCGACGCCGTATTGAAACTCGAGGGGGGAGCCAGTCTCGTTGCAGACGGGAAACGGGATCCATTGGATTTCGTGCGCTGCGTTCTCGATGTGCTCGCCGGTTTCCCTAACGCAATGAAGAAGGGCCAGCATTAGAAACTCTCTTGTATACTAGGTCAGGTATCTTGGGAAACTGGGGGAAGAGAAGAAGAAAACGCACGAGCTTCGGTTCATGCACTCAACGCGAATAGGGTCGGCATAGTAATACGAGGGCAGCGCAGTGTCAGCTGCTGCCACCACGCGAGTCGCAAAGGAGGCGACGACGAGGAGCAGTGGCAGCAGCTGCCATTCCCAAGAGTAAAGCATTGCTTGTGTGTTTTCGTGGCCCAATTCGAACTACTGTGGCCTGATGGCAAACATTTTGCGCGCCGTCGGGCGGAACTGGCAACTTTGACGACGGTGCGTTTGCTTTGCGTGAGGCTTTGGAGTGCTCATGCTGGGCAACTTTTTTGCCTTGACTCTGCTGGAGCTCAACGTGGCATGTGCACCGGCAGGGGAAGCTGTGCTGAGTCATCCACGTTGTGTCCCAGCTGTCCAACCCTGGTTTAGCTGCAATCTGGTACGTACCGAACATGTCAAATGTCCACAGCAAAGAGAGACAACCTTGGTTTTAAGAAGGGCTATTGGAAATCAAAAAGTAAATGACCGTCTGCTTATTCAGTTGAAATATGATGCTCATCTTTAGTGGCGTTTTTTTCTCTTTTCGTGGAGTGAAAAAGTGACTGACCAAACTCATGTATTTCCCTGCAACAGGGTTCGAGGTGTGGAGCCCAGCTGCCCCTTATAAAAGGAGTAACATTACACAGGCAAGGTCAATAAAGGAATGGTTTATTAGCATTTCAGTATCCACGTTATTGAAGAATAAAAAATATTTCATAGAAAAGCAGTCGGCAAATGCTAATAGGAGCTTGAAGTTAGGCTACGGTGAAAAGACTCCAAACTTATATGACAGTGAACTGTGTAGTGCAGATGAAATCTTCGTATAGAAGGGCCCACTAAATGAACACCTGATGCGATTATCATGGCTCATTGGTAACGTATTGGCCCAACGGATCCGGGAGGACCAAGATGGATAAGCACAGGAGAGACTAAAACGGGCAAGTGAGATGACGGAACAGGCAATTGAAAAGAGACGAAAATGGCAATTGGAAAATAAAAAGCTAAGAAGCGGGTTCAAGGATTTGGGCTCACCTGCAATGGTGCAAAATGTGTTTGTAACATATTTTTGTGAGCTGTTCATTGCGCTATCAATGTCTTAACGAGTAATGCCAGTACTGCGTTCTGGATGCAGTGCTCTAGAGAGGTCTATCTCTGTGTTCAAAGCTGAGATGCCGTCGTCCGTCCCTAGCAAAATCACACTCGGCAGGCAAGGCATACCGCCTGGCTGGAGGATCTAGGGTATGCCTAGGCAGCTGCCTACCAGTTCGACCGGGAATTTAACCAGTTCAGGATCATCATTCGAATCCAAATGTCTTTTTTCTCGCGAATTTGCACCCCGATCCTGCAAATTCCTATCACTCTAAGTTGACCCTGCTAGGCACTCATTGAGATCGTTGAGTTGACGGTCCTTACGGTAGGCAGGGTAAGTTGGGCCAACTCGGAGACCGCAATTGAATCGAATTGCCCGATCCCCGCCAGTAGGCAATAGTGAACAAATGAAACTCTATTGATTGTTTGTCATTGAAATTTTGTATTACATGGACACGGTTTCAGCTGGACGTGGGTCTGGAAGCGACGGCAGAGGTAACAAATACGATGCTCGCAAAGCCGTTTGTCCAGAATCCGGTCAAAGTCCCCGGCAGGCAACGGTAAATCAGCCCATCTGAAGGCTGTGCAGTTGTATTACTAACCCAGATAGGAATGAGATGTAGGAGGTCATGAAGGCACTCTACGAAAGACTCACCCTGTGCATGAGCTCGGTACCGGTCAAACGTCCAGTTTTCTCGTATAGTGGCTTATAGCTGGTGCCGGATGCAGCAACTTGAAGCGAGTGGAGGACCATATTGCCTTATTGCTTGGCTTTTGACCGGTTGCCTGGTAAGGTCCGTCGAATTGGGGTAGTCGGACGACCGACTTGGCATTGAACAGGCCTCGGGGCTCTTAAAGGAAAGAATTAAGCACATCGATACATATTTGCATTGTTCTTGCCGCCGCCCGCATTTCCTCATCAGATGCAATGCATGGCCATGGGTTTATGGTGGGCTTGTGGTGGGGGGGGGGGGGGGGGGGGTAAACGGGAATAGTTCTGTGAGCTTGAGGAAATGGGGTAAAGCGTGTGCTGACCAACGACTGTTCTCAACGCCAGCCGCCAGCCACCAGCCCTATTTACAGTAACACACCATTGCGGCAAGTTTGGCTGGCTTCCATTACACCCGCATGATTTGGATACCCCTTTTTCGAAATATGGGATTGTATTGTTCACATGCAAATGATGCAAAGAGGAACTTATAAAACTGCGAAGGATCCTTTGCATACCAAATAGCCACTCCTTCGACCCATTGCCTTGGAAGCACGGTTTGTTCTGGATTGCCGGCTTCTTAAGACCCCCATAACCGTTTGGCGGGACGGCGGGTCGCTTCAATGCTCTGGTGTTTGGTTGACATGGGCATCAACGTAGCACAACAGCACTCAAAAATTTGGCCCCCAAACTGGATTGGCCATTGCAAGCAGAAAAAGGCTAGCCAAGACCTATCAGGTTTCTTTTTTAGGACCTGGCGAAAAACCTTTTAGATAAGAGCGGAAGACGCAATTCCTTCCCGCGCTTTGCCGGTTAAGCTTTGCTGGCATGATATCCTGTTCGTGCTTTCCGTAGGTTGATCTGAATTGTGGCTTCGGAAGGCGCAAACGACCATGCGGTGATCCAATTAAGGTTATCAGGCCAGCCCTATGGCCCTGTTCGCGTCGCACCAAGCATCGGCCCGGAGCATTCTGACCCAGGAAATCGACACCACCAAGACCTCGTAGGGCTCAAACATCGATGAAAATCCCGTCCACACACGCCTGCACATACGTCGCCGATGATGGTCCCCCTGCAGCCAGCAGGTTCCCAGAAGGATCACACTTGGCATCTCCAAGTGGCCCCAGCACGGCAGTGGCGTGGTCAGCAGAGAATCGGGCCAACTTGTTTTCTTTTGCGGGCTCTGCGGGCCGTCTACTGTCTTGGCAGTCCTTGCTAACACCTTCTCCCCTCCCACAGTCTCATCAAGCGCCAAAACACCCTGGTCTCTGATAAGGCACCACACCACACCGACTGCCACACGCCATGGGCCTGACAAGGCTTCGCTAAGAGTTGTCACCTCCCTGTTTACCAACCGGGGAAGCTTTTCTAGGCCGTAAGGCAACAGCCCCCCTGCTGACTTCGCCGTGATTGGTCGCTGATGTACGAGCAAGATGAGTACGGACAGCCCCAGGATTTCAGGAACTCTCTCCCGCTATCGGCTGAGGTGCTCTTGCAAGTACGTACCATATTTTTTTCCTCCCCGGAATTGGAGCCTGGCTGCCCCTCAGAGACTACACCAATAGTAGCAAAGCCTACATGCACCCAGCCCGGGGAAGCTGTGCCCTAAACGGACTTCTCGACTACACCCATACCCCCTAAAATGAGCGACCTGGTTTCCAAGACACCGATGTTGGGTTCATGCCGGCACTCCGGCCCCCATTTTTGCCATGTACAATTTCCAACCTGTGAAGAATCCCCATCCCTCTGGGATATAAAGCATATCTGCTTTACACGGAACCAAGCACCATGAGCACACAAGGCCCTCGCAGGCATCTCTGTCAGACCAAGTCGCCAGCCTCGAGTATAGCCGCCATATGCCCGGGGAACTCAATAGGCCTGCCGAGCGCGGGCGTACTCAGGTCCGCACCAACCCCAACCAATTGAGAGCACCCGCCACGTCAACAGGAATGTCGCCGATATCTCCTGTAGATGCGTCCCGTCCCGCGGGTCGACGAGCAAGCACGCCAAAAGTCCGCACCGGCTGCGTCACCTGCAAAAACCGACATGTCAAGTGCGACGAAAGAAAACCAACATGTCAACGCTGCGAAAAGACTGGCGTAGATTGCGGCGGCTACGTGCCCAAGCCCGAGTCGAAGTCCGGCAACAAGCGAGCCCCACGCTCGGCCATCCACATCCGCGGCCTGGGAAACGGCCGTCCGTTGCAGGTCATCCGTCCCGCCCTCGTTCCATCGTCGTTTGTTGACGAAGACATCCTCTACTTTGACTTTTTTCGACACTCACTCGTCAACGACCTGTCCGGTTTCCATAACGGCGACTTCTGGAGCCGCGTCGTGCTCTGCGAGGGTATGAGAGACGACTGTGTCCAGCACGCCATTCTTGCCATCGGGGCTCTTTCCCAAGCCCTGCTGAGAGGCAGCACTGAGTCGCAAGATCTGCCAAGCGTCCAGGCCACGGGAATGTCGCCTTCGCCCATTCATCCATCCATCCGACGGGTGCTCAACGAACATCACAACGCGGCCATCCACCACCAGAACCGAGCCATTTCGTTATGTCTGAAACGCACCCAGCAGCAAGCCAGCGACCCTATGTCGTCGCGTACGGTGCTTATAATTACGCTACTGCTAGTAGCCTACGAATTTCTGCAGGGGGACATGGAAGCCGCTGACGGGCTGCTGCTGAGCGGTGTCCGGCTGCTGCAGGACTCCATCGCCATCCTGCGAGAGACCGTCAGTGCCAAGCAGCACAATAATGCCAAGATCGCACCGCTCCCGCCACGCCCAGACGAAGACCTCGAAGACATGGGACACATGCTTCCATTTCTGTCAATACGAAGCGGACACACACATAATTGCCCCTCCCAGCTCCGGCTGTACCCGCACTTGATCTCGTGCCCGGACGACGATCTCCACCTCCCACCTCCCCGTGGCACTAGCACGGCTAAACTTCTCTACGCATGGGGGAATTTTCATACCCGCGGCATAGTGTTCGTGTCTCAGGCCATGATGCGAACATACCTTGTTACGGTGGCAGACGAAAACGACAGACGGCAGCTCGTCCACGAACAATCCAAGTTCCTCGCGCTCCTGCGCCAGTGGCAGACCGTCATCTCCGAATATCACCGGGACCCAGGTGGAGGCAGAAGTGCCTCTACACCACCATCCTCCGATGACCCTCGCACGCGCAAAGCCCTCTGGATTGTCCAGCTCCAGTATCTAACCAGCCTGATAACCCTATCGTTCTGCCTCGACCCGACCGACACAGTTGGCGACGCCTTCGAAGCCGAATTTGCCGAGATTCTCCGGATAGTCGAAATCTTCCTGGCCGACCCACATCCCGTCTCTAGCAACAAGATCAAGTTCACCTTTGGTGGCGGCAGCCTGGCCGCCCCGCTCGCCCTCGTGGCTTGCCGATGCCGGACCAATCGCTCGCTGCGGATGCGCGCGGTGGATGCGTTCAGACGCTTGTCATGGCGCGAGGGCGCCTGGGACGGCAAGGTCCTGCTCTGCTGTGTGGGCTTGGTCATCTTGGAGGAGAGCAAGCGAGGAGCGGACGGAGGTGTGCCCCCGGACTGGCGGTGGCTGTGGACGGGCGCAAAGTGGGACATGGACCGCCGACAGGTTACGGGCGAGTACACACGGGTCACGCGGGCAGAGGATGGCGGGGTGGTCAAGGCCAAATTGGTGATGGATGTGGACCACTGGGTGCCGGTTGGGCGTCCCGAGATAGAAATTCAGGGAATGTTGCAGAGTCCAGTTGAAGGTATGGATGCCAGGGAGTGGCTGTGGGCTGGGATGGTGTCGTAAAAAATGCTTCTTGAGTACTATTCAGGCGACCCAATGGTGGGGAAAATGTTAAGATATGACGAAAAAGTAAAAGAAAGTCTTTAATACCAGCACACAGTTGTATATGCATGCCCTGAAGGCGACAAGCCGCTGGCCCTCGATGGCGATCCCACATTCTCCTTGGAACATGCAGCTCCGCAATTAAATCTATCTACTTCTCACAGACTTGGGGAACATAGTCCTAAGTGGGGGCATGGGATGGCTTGTTGAATGCGGTTTTGGCCTGACCTGTATCCGGTCAAGGGGCCGACTCACCGCCTTTGTTTGCTCAGGGACTAGGCCAATCATGAATGCTTCATAGAACTACTTCGTAAATCGGTTAAAGCCCTCGTTTCTTGTGTATGTAAAATAAACCACTTTCAGCACAGGGCCTCATCCCCAGGTATCCTTTCTTCTGAGTGTTTTGTTTTGTATGTAAGGGAGTTAGTGAATACGTCTGCTCTTACACGTATTTGGCTGGAAGATGTCGGTGTGAAGTGAGTGGAATATACTGATTCGCGCTCCCTGGGGTGAGCTCCATTGCTGCGGACCTCAGCTTCAAAAAAAAAATATTTCTGCAAGGTAAAAGAGAGTCTTTCGCTACCCTATGCCATGAACCGGCCATCTATCTCTGAGGGGTACGCCTAGAAAGAAGTTCCCCAAGTCTGACTTGCATCTGAGTATACGTAGTTGGTGACACCTCCTCCGGAGCCGCACCTATTAGTCTAGCGATAACCTTACGCAATTACGTAGTAAGCCTATGGGTTCGATTCCTAAATCATGCGAAGATACTTTATTTTGCTTTTAACTTTCTTTTCATTCCGAAGTACGACGTAGAGACCTGGACGGGAGTGAAAATTCGAAACCCTGATACAGCTAAGGATCAAGCTTCAGACTACTTGGGGCTTGATTTAATTGGTTTTTCTTTGTCTGCCCCCTATCTCCTGGCGCTCACAGAGGGACAAGGAAAACCATTTCTGTAACCCGATGAGTTCTGCAAGTCAGTCCCGCGCCGCACACACACCATGACCCAGAATGATGTCAGACCTGACCGGTGAAGCTGCGCCTCTCTCCCTGACCCTAACGGTCCGCCGACCCGATGTTCCGAGTGGCGGCCGGAGGAACCATGGTTCGTTCTCAGCGCGGCGCGGCGCGGCACCTCAACCAAGCTAACTGATGGGGTGGGCAGGAGGATGTGGGGGTTCAGGTGGTTGAGGGGTGGGTAGGTACGGATTACACAATACGCTTATCGCGATGAGGTTTTTAACGAAGGCATCAGCCAGTGAGTTAACTGGATTGCGCATTTGGGTGCGGTGGTCGTGTAAGTTTTCGATGCCTTCCTTGGGAATTGCAGTAAGCCACCGAGAGTCGGACGTCATGCCTTGGTTCCCAGGGTGAGCCTTTGGTTTTGCGCTTGTCCATTCCCTTTTTATTTTTGACATTGCATGCAGAAAGAATAAACAATTTTTGATCATTATTCAAAACAAGTTACGGTCTAACAAATCCTTCCCTTTTTTTCTGCAAATACTAACCAGGAGCCGGGGCAAGCAACCCACATTTTGACAGATGCTTTTCCCTACAGAAACATAGACAAGTACAGCAGGCAAGCAACCACCTTCCACGACAAACTCCTAGGCAGCACCTTTTTACCAACCACCAAACTACCCGCCGCACCACTTGTTTTCCCACCACCAGCGCATGGCTTCTCGGCCGTGCAGGAGGTTGTGAGTGGCGCGTTATTTCCATCGAGCACGGGCGGGTTGCCCGTCGCGCCCCCGCCCAGGTACCACGACCCGATGTCGGTCAGGTTACCCCACGGATCCAGCATGGCCTGGCTGGGCCCCACGGCGCTGCTGGACACGATGCTGCGAAACGCGCCGAACCAGCTGTACCGCTCCACCTTTTGGTGGGCGTCAAGATAGGCCACCGAGCTGTTGAAGAAGGCCTGCGTCGTGGGGAGGTCTTGGTTCTCGAAGCCGTAGCCCATGACCCAGATGGGCGAGGTGGGATACCTGGTGAGGAAAAGTGTCAGCGTTCTGTCGCTTCAAGCTATTTTTCGGTTTTTTCTTCTTATGATTGCAAGGTTTTTGTTAGTTGGTGACTCACGCAGTTGCAAACGCATCGACCCGCCCCTTCAAAACGCTCAAGTCCCCATGCGAATACACGGGCACAAAGTCGAACCCGCACTCCTTCCCGTCGTTGATTCGCGCGCAGCTTTTTAGGAACGAGTCCAGCCAGTCGTGCGGGTCCTCCACTGTCGGCAACCCAACTTTGACGCCATGTTTCTCGCGCAGGGGGAGGATATTGCTGGCCCACACCGCCGCAGCTGTCGCGGGGGACATGTCGCTGCCTCCGTCGGCAAATGATTTGTCCGGGCTGTTGAAGGTCAGCACGTGGCTGATGTTTCTCCCTTTTGTCGTCGTGGCGGTAACGATGCCGTCGAGAAAGGAGGGATCGTTGCCGCTGCCGCCGCCGGCCCCCCACATGGTCGGCACGAATTCGATGGTGGTCTGCGGCAGCGAGGCATACGCCACCGAGACGTTGGACTGGAAGTTGTAGTACCATGTCAGTCCGCCATTGGGACGCACCCAGATGGCATTGTCGTTTGGGTAGCTTTCGTTGGGGACAAAGGCGAGGCCGCGCTTCGGTGAACGCGCTGCTCCTCCTAATGACGCGAGGCTCGCTGTCAAAAGACCGAAGAAAATGAGCGGAAGGCGCATCGTGGGCGCGGCAAGCGCTGGTAAAATGCAAGCCGCGGGGATAACTTATAAGCAAAATAATTTTGGAAGGATGTGGTCTACCAGGCCATGTCGTCGTCAATATCGTTGCTGACAACTTTCTGGACCCAGAAGGGAAGAAAGCTCGGGACCTGAAGAAAACTCGGATGCACGCATAGCGGCAAACCAACCCCTTTTGTGTACATACTCGAAGCGTTTAAAATGATGATGCGCCATGGCGCTTTTTCGAGTGGTGGCCGGGAACACGAAAACAAAAAAAAGATTTTGCGCTGCTGGGATTCGCTGCGTCCACCGATAACGATGCGCTGTCTTCTGCACGCTAGCGGTGGGTGGTGTCTCAAAACCAAGGTTAACAAGGCATGAGTGGCTGAGGTTATCCCAGCCTAGCTGCTGTGGAATGTCTCACTCGCCCGCCCCATGGGCTTGCGGAACGCCAAGTTTCATGTTCGTGGGTGGCGCCTGCTTTCCCGATGTGAACGAGTATTGCCGGGGAGGGGAAAAAAAGAAAAAGAAACTGCAGCAGTGAGGGAATTCACAAACTCATTTCGGGGACTTATCTGCAATCGGGACAAAGCTCGAAGCGTCAAGTCGGCCAGGTAGCTTGCCAATGAAAGAAAAAGGCAGCTATGAATGAATCCGGTATTCTGTACCATGCCTTCATTGATATGTCTGTACGGGATGTCGGAGAGGTGACCAGTGGTTGTAAGACCCCTGCATCACTTTAATCTGCTTTGCTGTTGGAAACTGTAGACAGTGGGATGGCCTCTCGATGTAGCTAAGTGGCCGATAGATTCCAACACTCCCTCACCGCCAAGCACTTCTCGCTCGCATTTCACCCAGCCAGCCGGGTGGCAGTACGAACGGAAAAGGCAGCTTGGCTTCGTGAGTGAATCTTGTATAAGTTCTTCTGTTGATCCCAACATGCACTACCAAGGTATGGGAATACTGGCAGTAACTGCGAGATCACTGCATCATTTTAAGCTGCTATTGTTGTTGGACACTGCCCGCACACAATGGAAGGGGTTGAAGTTCTCGATATAGTTATGTGGCCGATAGGATAGGTTCCAACACCAACACTGCACCTCCCCTCCGCTCGCATTACATCACCCCCGACGCCAGTGTGTTTTGCAATGATGATCACTGGCTAACCGGCATCCCTTGAGCAAAACCTTCCAAGAGGACATTGGGGTAGCCCATTCCAGCAAGCGTCGTCGTGGGCGACCAAAGGCCACTGCTACTTCTCGGCAAGCTGCTCGGATATCCTTCACACTTGCCTCTACTTACTTCCGAGCCTGTCATGGGCCGGGTGAAAGAGACAAGCGAAGGGGGCCGGGCGAGACGGACGAGACAGGCGACGGCGAAGTATGGAACGGTGGTGGGAGCGTTCTGGGTCTGTGGGAGAGGAGGATGAATGTTGGTTGTTATGAAAGGTTGCAACTTGCAGCGGGCGGGCGTGGGGATCAGGGTTGAATGCAACTGTCCCATCGACCGGAAGTCGGCCCTAGAGATGGTACTGTAACGCCGGCGGTAACTGGCTTGTGTGCAAATATGCACTGCGAGTTGATAGTATACATGACACGCGGCCGCCTGATGCGGCACGGAAACATGACTCGCGGCGCGCAGCGGCGTTGCATAAGGGGGGGCGCGGCTGTGAAGGATTGAACTTTTTGTGCTGAAGGATTTCTTTCGTACGAGAAGGGTTCAAGTTGATTGAGTCACTCCTCCGGACCCGCCCCGGCCCCGGTTTTCTGGCCACTCCCCTCGGACTTTACATAGACGACGTTACAAGCATTTGTTTTGTGCCTTTTTATTCTGCATATGCAGGGTACCTACCATGACCTATTCAGGTGGGGAGATATCGGCCTGCAGGAGATCGTACCTGGCAATGGACAGAATGGCGGGTCAGTAGAATAACGATGGGTCAATACAGGAGCGGCGGGCCACCAAGGAATGGCGGGTCAATCGATAAGGAATTTCGCGTGCGCAGGAATAGGGTCAAGTTGCGTGAGGTTGATGGAGACACTGACCTCGAATTATGACAGGTGAACAGGCTAGATTGGGTTGGATACTGGGCTTGGTACAGCGGCCAGAATGGTGATGTATTTGAGCATAAAGGAAGAGTGGTTACCAGTCTTGTTCTCGATCATTCCAACTCATCATCATTCCATCTTCTCCATCCTCATCACAACAAAGCCTGGAGCTTCAACACAGTATCATCTAGTTCATCCACTACTTTCACTTTTCAACCAACCAACCTTCAAAAATGCGTTTCTCAACCATCATCTCCCTGGCGCTGTCCTTCGCCGTCACCATCAGCGCGGCGCCCTCCGCCCAGAGCTCCAACGATCTGGAAGTCCGCGACACCAACTTCGCCAACGACCTCGAGATCCGCGAGCCCTCCTCCCTCTCCAACTTCGCCGAGGACAGCTTCTCTCTGCACGTGGCGCGCGAGGTCGAGGCTTACCTGGAGGCACGCGCCAAGTACAAGGCCAGCAAGATCACGCTCGACTTCCCCAAGACGCTCAGCAAGGGATCCATCGCGCAGAACAAGCGCGAGGAGGCGACCGAGCTGGCCAAGAAGGCCCTGTTCCAGGCGGGCGAGTCGGGCGGCAAGGTCGTCTACGGGTGGCACGACGAGAACACCGAGGACCCCATCAACCACTTCACCGTCACGCCCAACAGCGGCAAGGGCAAGATCCACGTCCACGCCGACGGCAGCTGGACCCAGGGCAAGGGAGGCAAGGACGCCAAGGGAGATGGAAGGGTTTAATCCACTTCCTACCTACTATAACTCTCTTCCATTGATGGAAAACAGCCCACTGCTGGCACTGGGGAAATATGGATGCACGAGTGTGCACGAGGCGACAAATAGGCTATAGAACTAGATCTTATTAGATAAAAAAGATTGATGCTTTTTTGACACTTGAAGATTCAATCTTTTGTGAGGAGTATGAAAAGACGTCTTATACGCAGAATTTTGGCCGAGTGGCCTAGTGAACTTCAATGCTAACCATGTACAGACTTTTACGTAATTTGAATCCCACAACAGTTAGCAGTGAATTGGTTGTATATCTTCCCGCTGTCCTCTCTTTGGAGAATGCAATATCCCCTGATCGACAATTTCAAGTTGCTGATACCTACTAAGTCGCTTAAGGTCCACAATGGCAGCCTTCTGAAGAAACTTTGAAATTGCAAATAGTGACTGTAATTAAATGTGCCAACGTAGATAGGTACCTATTGACATTTCGACAAGTATAGTTGATTTCTGTTATCAGTACTAATTTTTACCACGGAGACATATTATTATGATGCTATATTGTCAATGTTCAAGATACCCAAGAACGGGCTTGACCGTACAGCTCCAGTGATCCGCACCGTTGGCAGCTGAGCTCCTTCATGCTCAGCTTCTTCCACTTGGTCTTGGCACCAACAGTTGGCAGTTTACTTTTGGTCGTTGGCAGTTGGGGTAGCAGTAGGCGCCCAGGGGCCCCCCACTTCGGTGCCACCCAACTCAAAAACGCCACCCGGCCGCCTCAACTGAAGGAAATTCCCAAGGAACGCAAGCCCCCTCGGACTGAAACAAAACGCCCGTTGCGGCCAAGCAAAACGACCCCCGTCGGCATTGCTTTTATCTTAGATCCTCTTGGTTGGAACCCGGATACGATATCAATCAGCAGCGGCGCGGTTCACCCGTCTTTCTTTGTCCGTCATCTTTCGCTTAAGATCTCGATATTCCCCCTCCGATTATTCATCGTTCGTCAGCAAACCAAACCTGACAGACATTTGTTCGCCAAGGTCCAAAGCGGTCAGTCATACAAAAAATGGCGGCCAATAACAACAGCATCTACGCGAACGGGCGTGTGAAGGGGGTACGTTTGCTCTTCCTGCTATTCAATATCGCACGCACATATACTTACCATGGTATATGCGTTGTCAACAGGAAAGCCCAGAGAACTACGTGCCCGGCAAATTCCACCCCGTGCACCTCGGCGACGTCCTCAATGGGCGGTACCACGTGTTTCGCAAGCTGGGCGTGGGGTCGCAGGCTACCGTCTGGCTCGCCCGAGACATGGGGGACTCTTCACCCACTGGCAAGCGACGGTACGTCGCCATCAAGATGTTCGGCTCAAAGACCAGCGAGAGCGAGATCAGGCTCGATAAAGCCCTTCGGTCTGAGCAGCAGTTAGCCCACCCGGGAAAGCGGCATCTCGAGCTGGCGCTCGACTCGTTCATCGTGCAAGGGCTCAATGGGGATCACTTCTGCAAGGTGCTCGAGCCGCTAGGGCAGTCGTTCAAGGATGTGCTGGACACTGCGTTCGAGAGGCGGAGCGAGCTGAATGAGCAGACAGGCAAGCCCGGGGAGGAGTGGATGGGCAGGGTGTTGCCCGGTGATACCTGGTCGGGCAAGGCGGCCAAGCGCGCGTGCTGGCAGCTTTTGCTCGGGTTGGACTACCTGCATAATCAGGGGATCGCCCACCGCGACATCCAGCCGGGAAATGTGTGCATGGCGCTGGGGTACGACCTCGACGCGCTGAGCGAGAACGAGATCCAGAAAGATGTGTGGCCTTGTCCGCCTGCCCCTCCTTCGGGCGAGGAGGCGGTAGTCAACGAGGAGAAATCAAATCAAGACAACCAAGACGACCAAGAAGTGACGACGGCAAACACGACCCTGCCGCGGGATCCCCGGGATGCCGCTTCATCTGACGAGACCTCAGAGTCCTCGGAAGAAGAAGACGACCCCGCGGAAATAGAATGGCAGCGCCGCTTCGACGAAGGCGAAAAATGGGCCGCCGAGCAATGGGCATCCTTTGAGCAGGGCAAACCGCTCGCGGAGCCGCACTCGGCCGAGTGGAACAAGGCCAACTTTTTTCTGTCGCGGGACAGCATCGAGCTGCTCCGGCGCAGCGACGGCCACCCCTTGGGGTCCGACGAGATACAATACACCGTGGCACCTTCTCGTCTCCCAGACTCTAACGACGAGGACCCGTTGTTGGAAGACAAGGAGTTCCGTCTAGTGTTGGTTGATTTAGGCTTCGCGTGCGCGTTCGACCAGTGCGAGCAGCACCTGCTGCGCAACCTGTCCGATTATCGACCGCCCGAGTTGTTGATCGACATTCCCTGCACGCACAAGGCCGACATTTTCTCGCTGGGTCTTCTGTTCTGGGAAATTGTGATGCTGCGGCGACTGGTCGAGACGAGATTTGAGAACGATGACTCGGAAAAAACGCTGGAGAAGAGTCGTCTCTTGCGAGATCTGGCTAATCGTCTCGGGCCTATTCCGATGAGTCTGAGGGAGAAATGGAAGCGGGCGGATGAGTTTGTTGATGCGGACGGAAACGCGCTGGATATGCAGGAACGGGATGGGGAGGAGTACGGGGAGGATGATTTTGAGTCGGGGGATATATGGTATCAGGCTCGACGGAGGCAGCCGTTGGATTGGAGAGATGGAAGGCCGGCGGGGGAGTTGGAGAGTTTTGTGGGGTTGGTGGCTAAGATGTTGAGCTTTGAGCCGGAGAAGAGGCCTTCGACGGGGGAGTTGAGGAGACATGCGTGGTTTAAGAATTTGGAGGAGAGCTTACTTGGGTAGCCGGTCTCTAAAAGAATTTCTCTGGGCGTCTGAGGATAGCTAGCTCAGAAACAGCTCACTTCAGCCTCGGCTCACCTTCGGCTCACCCCGACTCAGCTTAGGCTACCATATTACGGAACTTTCAATCTTATACGACTCTTTCGTGGAAGAGTTTTAAGCTCTACTTTCCTAATGATTTTAAAAAGGCTTAGTAAGTAGGACCTATTCTATCTACTTTGCTAGTAACACTAACCTTAAGAACGGAGTATGATGATCCCGATTGGGCGGGGCTGGGAGCCTCAGCCATGAATACAGGCGCGACCTGCATTGTCACAATTGGCTAGGATCTGGTGGCTCTAGGTGGCTCTGGGTAGAGCCATCCAGAGCCACTAGTTCTATATATTAATGAGAGCTGGAGAGCCTTTGTGGTTCTTCCGCTATCAACCAAAGTAGACAGGTAGACTTTGCAATTGAACAGTGGTCCAGCAAGCGATCTCTTGATACTCTTTGATACTCTTTCATACTCTATCTACCCCCGGTTACTGTGTGTGACTACTCACCACCTTGAACCTTAGCCCAAACCCCAAGACGAGGATCCAGATCGTCACACGGAGGCTTAGAAATAGTCCCGATAGTATAACGTATTTACTCTCCGTTTTAAAAAGCTCTAATTATCATACTAGCTAAATAAGGAGGCAATTCCCACTCTATCTTACTACCTACCGCTCGACTGTTCCTTTCTTAAACAAATCAAAGACATACTTCCGCTCTTACCGCCTACCGCACGACTGTTCTTCTCTACTCTAATCTTAGAGGGATAAGCTAGGTAGGCGATTTAGGAGGGATGAAGATGACTTACGTCTTTTAGACACCTTTTTCTAGAAGATGACGAAGAGGAAGGACTTTGTAGCGTTGTATTCTGCGGCCATGGCGTCGTCTTTAAAGGTTATGGTAGGTATGTTAGAGAGGATGAGATACTAGGAAGTAGTAGGAACGTTAGATATCTTTTCGACTAGTAAGTCGGCGTATTGGCATACGAGAAGCAAGTTCTGATTGAGGGCTGGCGGAGATAAAATCAATGGACGTTCTTCATGCTTCCTCTTTTCGAGCTATAGGTAGATTCGTCGCCGCGGAATGCTGCAGAAGAAGGGATCGATACCTCTGATGCTAAACGCTTGCCTCCACAGCTTACGACGTGTCTCGTGGATCACTGGATCCCGGGTGGTATCTAGAGAAACCACGGGATGCAGTATATCATAGTAGGCTGAACGTTGGCATTGCGACTCGGGCCCGTGGACTTGATAGTAGGTATACGTCCCATCTAACACGGTCACCTCACTCGGGTCTGCAGTTTTGATGCAGCGTTAGCTCACTGTCCGGAGAACCACTCACCCTCGCAGTCCGGCAGCCATGTGAGCTTGAAGAAGGGGTGGGTGAGAAAGAAGCTAATAAGCATGCCGACCCTCTGGTAAAACTAACCCGTCCGGACCACGTCGATATATCTTTGCCCTTAATTTATGCAGCATCTCGCGATTCTGTCGGTTGATATGCGCATTGTCCCACACGTGCGCGAGCTTGGAGACGCGCTGGCTAGAGGGCCAGGGACAGCTCGAAGCGGCGACAGAAAGAGCCGGTAGACCAAGATGCTGGCGAACAAAGCCAGGATGTACACGTTGCCCAGTATGAAGCTCTCCCAGGCTGCCTGTCTTATCGACGGCGTTTGGACCTGCCATTTGGTAACGGCAAGGGCATATGAACACGAACGATTCCGGCCGCTTGAAGATCACGTTCTCCGTGGACGAAGTAGCCTCAGTGGGCGAGCAATCCGGTCGTGCCGGCGCCGGCAAGCTGGATGATTAACTCTACTGTGCAACTGATGCACATAGAATCTACCGCTCACTTGGTTCCCACGATCTTGTTCAAGGCATCAACGACGCCGTCAACGGCAGTCAAGTTGGGGCAATGGCCCGTGGCCAGATCAAAGGTCTGAACCACGCGGGCCAGCCTTCCCCATCCCCTCCACAAAGCTGTTCTGGTAGTCCAAAGGCACCGTCATGTCTGCCGTGCAGCGGATATATGCAACGGGGATTTCGCGACATGCGGCGGTGCTTTATGGGTAAGTACATGCCCTTCCCGTTCCAGTGAACCAGCGTGGCGAGGTAGGCGCTGACCTCCGCCTCCGGCACATCGCTGGGTCCGACCAGCAGCGCCTTGGGGTCATTGCTCAGGCGCCTGCCGTCCCCGTCGACGTTGAACGCGCGAGCGGCACCAGATTCATGTGCCCAAACTCCTTGACCTTGCCCATCATGGCTGTGCCTTCGGGTACGGCAAACGCAGCCATGTAGATCAAGTGCGAGACACCGCCTCGCAGGCCCTGCGAGGCCCGAGTCCCAAGGCAGAGCCCCACCAGCGAGTTGCTCCTGACCTGGCCGCCGTAGTGCATAATTGCCACGACGGTGCGGCCAGCTCGCATAAGACTTGATATATACGAGCGGATAAGATCGGAGGTGTTGTATAAGTCCGCAGTGGGAGGACGAGTCTGGCGTCTCAAGTGAGTTAGCGGGAGAGGGGCAGATTGATTGTGGATGGGGAGCGTGGGTGAGCTAAGCACTAGCAATTTGATTCAATTGGGCGTCGAGGGAAGAACGATGAAGCATGCCCATACCTAGTTTGTGGATGGAAGACACGGGCAGTGGACTTCGCAGCCCGCCTTCTGGAGGGCGGTGATAAGCTTTTCGTGGCTCTCAGGGACATGCCAGCCTCCATAGATGATGACCACGGTAGGTTTGGTAGTTGGCGTGATTGCTGCTGCGTTGCTTCTTTCCGAATTCGAAGTGGACGGTTTAGATGAAGAGTATAGCAAGGGATTTAGAGAGGATTGAACTATTAGAGAATGTGCTCTCGGAAAAAAGAGAGAAGGTGAGAACAGGGTGAAGAAAAGACAAAACGTAGGCAAAGAGATGCACGACGATTGATTGCAGCGACGTCAAGCTTGAAACAATATACTGTGTCTCGGCTCTTTAACGTTCAGATGAGGCCACAGTCTCGGCCTCTCAAAGTTACCCGGTAGGCTGACACGACATTAGCCCGCTATCGCCGCAACCGGACTTCTCTGTCGTGTCAGCTTCCTCATATTTGAGTATACATATTCTTTCGGTAGTTGGAAGCCTGCCATGAGTGGGCCGTCACCGCCGCAGACGGACTTCTATACCATTCCTGTTTCCCCATGTTGCAGGAGTGTGAGAACTGAAAAATTAGTGGTGCACCTGTGATCGAAAGACATACGGATGTTGGGGCTAAAAGTGTAACGTTATCCACCACCTACTTATGTCAGGCTGCACCAACACAGTCCATAGATTCTTGGCATGCTAAGCAAAAAAAGTCGCCAACTCAAGTCTCGACGATCGTGGCTTCTTTGCGAACCATTGGCGACATTGTAGGAATTTGGTAGTTAAGGTATTGTTAGGTAATTCAGCGGCAAGCTGGGCCGACGAGTCTTAGGCCTAGCAATTCATTATCAGAGTTGCCCTCAAAGAACGGAACTGGGGTCCGATCGCTAACCGCCATAATAACACTACCTAAGACATCGCCAGCGCCAATTTCAGCATTTTTTCGGCTTCAACTCGAGTGTGTTGGAAGGCGGTTAGCGAAAGCAAGATTCGGGAGACGAAACAACAGAAGTCAATCTAGAGCCTTTTCCACATCCTAGTTCACAGTACCCCACACACAGTCACATCTAGAGCGTGCCGTGCTTTTTGACACATTAGGTTGTAGAAGAAATGGTGCTGGATAGAGAAGAACTATGACGCGAGGAAACTGTTGCACTCGCTTGTCTGTGGCACTCGCCTGTCACGCATGTTAACACTAGGAATCTGTTTTAGAGTAGGAACTTTCAAATTCTAGGTCACAAGTTTAAGGCATCAAGGTACTATGATGATACAGGCATGAGAAGTGACGTCAAGGCTATGGGAGCAAATTGTTGCCCGCTGCTTTTGGCCCTTCCAAAAACTCGATGACGGCGGCACGGACCTGGAGGGCTTCTGGGATGACGGGGTCCCAGTTGAAGCCGTGCCACATGCCCTCGGAAACCAGCAGCTCCACCCTTGCACCGGCCTGTCTCAGCTTCCAGTAGAAGCGCACGCCGTGGCTGAGGGCAAAGTCGCGCGTCCCGACGGTCACAATGGTGGGCGGGAACGACGGGCCATAGTCGGCGTAGATGGGGGAGTACAGCGGGTCTCTGGGGTCCACCCCGCCGGGGGCGTAATTTTGCGAGACCATGCCGATGAGAAGGCTGACGGGCATTAGGTCGCGGTCGTGTTGGTTGGACGCCATCGAGTCCCCCGCGCCGCTGAGGTCGAGGGCGGGCGCGCAAAGGTACAACCCCGCCGTGGGCATTGGGAGGCCCTCGCGCTGTGCGACGAGCAGCATGGACACGAGCAGCTGCGCGCCCGAGGAGCAGCCCATAGCGTAGAGGTTGGCCGGATCGAGGGGCGCGAGACCGGGGGGACCGAGGCGAAGGAGCTCACGGTAGACGGCGAGGCACTGGTCGCGGGCGACGGGGTACTTTGCCTCAGGCGACTTGGTATACCCTACCGAGTAGACCCGGACGCTCAGCTCCGCGGCCATGGTGAGTGCGGCGCGGTCTCTCGGGCTACCCATGACGAATGCCCCTCCAAACACGTTGAAGAGGGCCTTTTGCTGCTCTTCGGGCTTGATGGACGGCGGCTCGATCACGGTTACCGGAACGCCGGCTACGACAATGTCCGTCATCCGGAGATGGTGCTTTTCTATCAACTCTGTCTCTGCGGGGCCCATCTTCTGCTGATAGCCTTGGCGGAGCCGGGGAATGCGAGACGAGGAGGTGAGAAGAGGCGAGAGAAAACTAGCGAACGGTACGTGATGGATATTTGTCAGATATGCGGCAGCTTCGGGGCTGAGGGTAGCCTTCTGGCCATCGGTGAGGGAAACCATGTCTGCAAATCACTGGAGAGAATAGATGTGCGTGAGGCTGTTAAACCCTGTCGTGTTGCCGATGATTTTGATGGATTTCACGGATGGAATAGTCATTATATATAGCCCACTGAAGAAGTGGTTGCGCAACTCTCCGCCATTTTTCTTCCTATCGTCGAACACGAACGGGTCTCCAGACCATAGTCATGTCTGCTGCGGAAAGGCACTATTTCGGGCCTCAAGCCTCGGAAAATGTGGTTTTGTGGCTTGGAACCGGATTTGGCATAGCTCAGATGATGCAGGTGGTTCGTGGCTTGGAACCGGATTTGGCATAGCTCAGATGATGCAGGCGGTTCGTGGCTTGGGACCGGATTAGGCCTGGCCCGGCTCGGCCGGCTTGGGCTGACTCAGGCTACCATGTCTCAGAACATGCTGCAAAATCGGTTCGAACTATACCACGTTGTCTCGTATCATGGAGCCTTTTTGGGATTTGCTGATGGACCATGGCCACAGCCACTATCTCGGGTACTTCTTCTGTGCGTCAAGCTACAACTACAGCCCACTCGAACATCACTAGCCTGTCTGTCGTCAGCTTGTGAGCAGTCCACATCTTGGTGGATATTTCACTATAAAAGCCGTGAGAGTTGCCCAGAATGCCGCACATCTATTCACATCGCTCTTCAAGCATCCGCAACAGAACCCTCTAGTTTCCCTCTTACTCGTCGTCGCTATGGCGCTTCCTACTCAACACCACTATGTCAGTGACCTGCTCACCAGGCCTCAACAGACGAGCGTAGGATATAACAGGCTTGGAACATCGGGCCTGAAGGTTTCCAAGATTATCCTTGGAGCCATGTCCTATGGAAGAAAAGACTGGCAGAAGTGGGTCCTGGAAGAACACGAAGCCCTACCGCTCCTTGAGTACGCTTACAAGGTTGGAATCAACACGTGGGACACAGTCAGTAGCCCCCCCGCCCCCCTTCTTCTTTTTTTCCTCCTCAGAAACTAAATCATCTCGTATACGCAGGCCGATCTGTACTCGAACGGCATCTCTGAGGAAATCATCGGCAAGGCCTTGTCGACCTACAAGATCCCCCGTGAGAGCGTCGTCATCATGACCAAATGCCGCTTTGCCACAAGCATGCCGGGAGAGCCCCAGCTTTCCGTCTTCGCATCGACAGTTAACGATGGACGAATGGTGAACCGGGCGGGGCTGTCGCGTAAGCACATTCTGGACGCAGTGCAGGCGAGCGTCAAGAGGCTAGGTACATACATCGACGTGATCCAGATCCAGCGCATGGATCCCGATGTCCCCCGAGAAGAAATCATGAAGGCTTTGAACGACGTCGTCGACATGGGGTTGGCGCGCTACATCGGTGCCAGCTCGGTTAGCTCCTCCCACCCTGGATACTGAATCCGTCGGGCCGGTATGAGCTAACACGGCGGTGATACAGATGCCTGCGTGGGAATTTCAGGCGCTGCAGAATGTCGCCTTGAAACACGGCTGGCACCGATTCGCGTCGATGCAAAACTATTACAATCTCCTCTACCGGGAGGACGAGCGGGAAATGATGCCGTACTGCCGAGATGCCGGCATTGGCTGCATTCCAGTAGGTCCGCCTGGATTGGAGCCGTCTTTCCCATGATGCGCTGACAACCATTCTTTCCGCGCGCCACATAGTGGTCCCCCCTTGCGCGTGGGATTCTGGCGCGCCCTTGGGACGGCCTTGACGCCGACTCATCGCTGCGATCTCGCCATGACAAGGCCATTACCCGCCTCTATGACCGGGAAAACCCAACGGACAAGGCTATTGTCGACATGGTAGAAGAGGTGGCCAAGGCGAGAAAGTTGCCCATGGCTGTGATCGCGACAGCATGGTGTCTCCACAAGGGGGTCAATCCTATCGTGGGGCTCAATAGTCGGCAGCGCATCGACGAGGCTGTGATGGCGGCCAACCTAGTCTTGACCGACGCGGAAATTGCTCGGCTCGATGCGGCATACCAGGCAAAGACCGTGATAGGATATTGAGCGATACGGTTGTCTCTTACACAGCCCGTTTTTACATTTCGGGGATGAGATTGATATAGTATGTTCCATACCTCGTAAAATAGAGGCCGAGGATCCTAGGACTAGTTCTACATGCTATCACACTGCCCTGTACTCTATACAGTCCGCCAGCCGGGGCTACCTAGCCCTTGTGCTCTCCAGAACGCTTGAGAACTTTGATAACCACGCTTCGATCCACCCGTTATATTTGGTAGGCAGCACCGACTGAGCGATAGGTAATGCAAACTTCATCGTCGACCCTCCACAGTAGCCTGAGTGAGAACAATAATCCACCGACATACAAATTTCCAGCGCCATATCCATACTTGCTTCAGCGCGGTCGCTATCTGGTTGGAGGGCGTCAATGCAACCCTCGTTGAGGGCGATCGTGTAAGCATAACTGGCTGTAATCATGGTAGCTGACGCAACATCCCGGTACGTGTAAACAGAGTGAAATGGATAGTCGTCTCGAGCTAGAGGTGGATTGACCAAAACTCGAGCCGCGGGGCCTCTCTCACCAGAGATATACCGATGGCGCCATTGTGCGATCTTGTCGCGCAGCGCTGTGGCTCGGAAAAGTACGGAATGGCGCTCGCTGTGGGTAGCATGGCTACGCATCGTCTTCGCCTCCTTCAGAAGACCAGGAATAGCCGCAAAGTGACCGAATATCTCATGGAACAGGTCAGGAGACGACGGCAATAATGGGAACTCGATCAATCCGTCAGGGATGGATTGCCACTCATCGGCATCCAGGAAGCAGGGCTCCTCGGAAGCGAGAGCTTCCGCAATCTAGGAGAGAGTTAGCACAATCAAAGGCAGTCATTCAGCAAACCAACAGAGTTTATACAAACCATGGCTCCGCGACATGAAAGGAACATGGAGTAATCAAAGGTCGAATCATAGCATTGGCGAGGCCCCCGTAGTCGCATGAGGTGCGCAGCTCCTCCGGCATGCTGGATCCAAGCGTGGCCTCGGTCAACGAACGTCTGGTAAGATTAGAAAGAAGCACGACAGGTCTCGGCGTCAAAGGCGCTCCACGAACCTCAAAATATCCGAGGAGCAGTACTGCGCAGAGCACCTCTGAGCTAAGCCGCCCACTTGGGTCCGCGACAACCTTCGCTAGACTCTTCAGAGCAGCACTGTACGACAGTTCAGCACGGCAAAGGACCAACTGGTCCCGGGACAGCCGAGCAAAATATGCCAAAGCAAGCGATAGTGCTGCACCATCCAAAAAGGCATGGCGACCGAGGCGTGGTGGCACATGCCAAAGCCAGCTTCCTAGAAATGTGCTCTGAACCGAAGCCGTTCCGAGGGGAAACATGTTGGAAATAAAAACCGCCACTGCTTGGCCACAATGTTCTTTCGGCGCGTTGAACCGCTCTAAATGCGGAGCACGGCCCGCTGGAGTTTGTAGCGCTGTGCCAGAGCGGCGCTCAAGACCATGTTCACCGATATGGATCATGGCGACTACGTGAGCTGGAGCTCCTGACGACGCACGAGCGGAGTGGCGAGCAGACGTCGCGCCCGGGGCGGCAGCGGCGGCGGCGCTTCGAGCCAGGCGTTGCAGCCGCGGCCCTTCATCTACAAACTTCATCTCCCGTGCGTAACCGGGACAGGCGCGCTGCCCTCTCCGACATTGTGAACAGCTTGGACGTGCTTCATCGCACTTGAAATGAAGATTAGCGACTGGGTGCTTGCAAGGATAGGCACGTAGCATGAGCTGGGTTACCTTTACGCCTCGTGTGAGGCAGATTATGCATCCCTTGCTCGTCGGCACGCCGACCATGGCCCCTTTCAGAGGATGATTTATTTCCACTTTTCTTTCGCCGAGGTCAGTAGTATGTTGTAGCGATGGGGCGCGCGAGGGAGTCCCGCAGGTAAGTTGAAAAGCGCGGCGCACAACTTGAACACATGAAACGAGGTGAGCTGACGCGCGTGTTTATCAGGTTGCCCAGGTGGGATCTGTCAGCGGTTTTAAACAGAGACCTTGCCGGGATTAGCACGGAAGCACTTAAAAGGGTTGCGCAGGACCCTGGTTCTCTCCGGATGTCCCTACAAAAGCAAACGCTCACCGCTTTCGTCGCTTATGCGTACCCCAACCCTGATGTGCACTTACTTATCGGCGACCTGGTCCGCCATCGAGATTGCTCCGCGCTCAGTTTCAGTGGCGTTAGTAGTCTAACCCACTTAATATTCAATGACTTCAATAAAACCGCTTCAGATAACGAGTGTAAAAGCCTGAACAATGACAAAGCCAAAGCAAGAGCCACAGTCAGGGAGAATTTGCTAAGAATTCCTCATCTTCAGTCCAGTTGTTCGCATCACGTCTCTCTTGATTCTGGTTCTAAGCGAGGCTCTAACAGTCAGCTACACGCTGCCCAAACATTAGCCATTTTCATCTCCAATCGACCATGCTCTCGTTCTAGTCAGTATATTGGGAAATAGGTTTTCTTCTGGATTTTCAATGTTCACTCGCCTAGATGTTAGAAAGGCTACCCACCATATCTCTGTAGCGGGTGGGACTGTGTTTCAGTTCCTTTACACTAAAGATATCGACTAATTACCGCCGTCTTCTGTCACATTGTTCAAGAGTCCGCAAGCTGTAGAACATGACGAACGAGTCAACTAACACAAATTTTAACATTGCAGAAGCAAAGAATGTTAACAGTCACGAGTCAATACATTTTAAAAGGCTTATGAAATAGTATTAATATAAGGGAGTGATAATAGTAGTTAAGTTTAAAACTGGTATAATTAGATCCTTTTGGTTTGTTTGAACTTTTTAATAAGGTATGGGTTGCTTAGCTTTGATAATAGGGGTTTCGGGACGAGTTACGCATACTTAGTACGCGGGTACGTCGTAATTGGGATTATTGCCTAGGAACTAACTTCTAGATTATGCGTTATCTGCTGTCTATCGATGGGAAGAATTAGAGGAAGCTCGGGACAAATCAGCCATAGCTTATCCCAGCTCCGTGATTAAAAGTAACCCAAGTTTCTGGCCGGTGATAGCTGCAATCAAAATCATCAAATGCGTCATCAAACTCTTCCAGCTCCCAGTGACAAAACAGGATGACGGGCTTCAGATTCACCTTGGCAGCCAGGCGAGAATACTTCTCCTTGATGAATTGCTCCGCTCAACGCCACTGGCGTCTGGCAGCCTCGATCCGCTTGAACCAAGACTCCTTCCGCCGCTGCGACTTCTTGAGCGCGCTGTTGGACTTGCCGCGGTAGTGCATCTTCATGAAGTGGTTCAGAAGAGACTCGTGGTGGATCGACACCAGCTGGGTCGGCTCCTCGGTCACGTCGGTCCAGAACCCTGCTCCGTCGTGAGACGCCTGCACGTCGCGGATGGAGCCCCGGATCAGAATCCAATCCAGGATGACGGTAAATTCGTCAAAGGCCCATTTCTTCGTCTCTCTGAACTCGCGTTCCGTGAAGAAATTGGAAAAAGACGCAATTGCCAGGTTCCGGGGGCAAGGGGTTCCGCCGATCCATCTGTTCAGCGTCAGCATGTCTTTGAGGCAGCATTTGTGGAGCCAATCATCTCTGGGTATGGTATTAAATGTCCCAGGAAATGGTGACCTCCCTCGCCCTCCGTGCTGCTCTCCTCCAATTAGGGCAACCCGTGGTAGGTGGCCCTTGGGAGGTTGTCTTTTGAGAACTTCGAGGAGCGCAGGCTTCTGCACGTCATTGATGTTACACTCGAGCAGGTTGATCGGGTTGTTAGCATCATTCTGCCAGTCGAAGAGAAGGTTCCAGTACAGCCAGTGAAGTGGATAGTCGTTCCAGAGGAGAGTATCCCGCTTGGTATCAAATCACGGCCATATGAGAAACCCTTCTGGGCCAAATACGGAAGAATTGGCTGGAAGTCCCAACATGCCCGAGTGCGATGGGTGGCGTGGGAGGCATCTCATTGCTCCCGTCTTGCTGGTGAGCCCGAGCGTTTCCTGGTTGACGCCCCTGATTAGAGGCGGAGGGGCTGACGGCGCCATCGCAAGCGTGGGCACTCAAGCTTCATCTCGTGGCCCATTGGGTGCCGCCGTAACGCTTCAAAAGGGTATCGATCATTTCAGGTGGACTAATGGCGTTGGACGTGGATGACGCGCGAAGGAATCGCGAGTTCCCAGATCATCAACCGAAGTTCCTCACACAACAGCTGGAAGTGGGGAAATATATTTTTGGGAACCGGTGAGAGCCCCAAGGTAATCTCCATCAGCATGGTTGATTCCTCCATTGTTCTTTGATGATGGGGAAACTTTTTGCGTAGTGAAAAAGAGTCTTTGTCATGGCGCGTCCATGTTCTGTTTTTTTTTTATGAGGAGTTGTATCATCGCCAGAACAAAACAAAGACTGAAAAACAATGTCCTTACCCATGGCTATAAGCCTGTAGGTATTGAACAACTAATAACAGCATCAATAAGTTGCTGATTCGAACCGAAATATTTAGGAATGTGATTACCATGTACATACCATCTTATAAACACCAGATTTAATCAGCTGATAGTGGTAAGGGACAGAATAGGCGAGAAAGACCCGTCACCTCACGGTGACATACTATGTATCCAGGAACATACCTACCAAACGGTAGTATTATGGTTGCATGTCATGGCTTTCCATACTTTAACCTTTTCTATATGGAACAGTGAGGGTGGGCGGGACAACATGTCTGTAGTCCTACCGAGAGAATTAACTCACAGATTTCACGGAACAGCTCAGCTGCGAACAGCTGGTCAAGATCTCAGGGTGGGATATGTCCGGAATCACCTTTCAGACTAGTGGCAAAAAAGACAAGCAAAAAACAAGCACCACTCTTACGGCCTCGGCGACAGCCGCCAAGGTCTGTGTGCTGATCAGTACCGGGCTAACTATCAGAAAAAGAAAATGCACAAGGCACACTAGAGGTAAGTACCCTACTCTACCTGCCACAAGGTAGCTGCGGGCCGGACAACTCCGGGACCCGCGAGCAATCTAGAAGGGCACGCACAAGTCACCGAACATGGATGGGATGCCTCTCACCCCTCTTCCCTTCCCCCCTGTTTGGTGCGCTGCAACCTGCCGGTCCGTTCTGGAAGGCAAACCGGGCCACAATGATCGACAATGCTGCGGCCGAAGTGGGGCTTTGCAAATGCAAAGAAATCTTGCTGCACTGGACTGGTTGACTGGATAAAAGGAACATGGAAATATTTCTGCGGGCAGAAATGGGCAATTAACCGGCCAGCCACTGCTAGAGTGACGTTCAAACTGCTATATTTAATACCGCGATATGATGGAACAGCTTGTGCTACTGCTACCCCCTTTTAACGGACACTATTGGGCAGGACATAAAGAGAAAGGAGAGTGAGCGCATAAAAGTCTCGGTGATGAATGTAGCAAGTTTCAATATGGAATCGAAAGACACAAAGTGAACAGCAGCCCACCGAGAAAGAGAGAAAGAAAAAAAATTAGGCAAGTGTGACGAGGGAAAAGGGGTGGGTCTAGTCCCGTCGTATCGATCGCATGTCGAACACCTCCCCGGTGCGGTGCGGCCGTGTGACTTTTCCACTAAACATAACACGATCCCACGTCTCCTAAGAACTCGATGGCAATAAGGTTTTTTTTGGTTAGAGTCTGACGATGAATGAGGTACAGACCCCCCATTTGGTTGACAAACCCCACGAAGTGCCTTAGGCCCAAGCTGACAAGACACTCGACCAAATAAGCCGCAGCGAAATGCACTTTGAACGACCCAAAGAATGCAGTGTGATATGATCTGCAAGCCCCAGCTTGTACATGACGCGGGCGTTAGCAGCGTGACATCCCTTTTCCTTTTTGGTTGTGGGTATCTCTCTCGTCCGTCATTGTTGTTTGTCGGCTTGGCTCTCGCATCCAATGGGTTGGTCACGTTTACGTATCCTGCCATCTGAATGACGGCGATCCTGCGAGAATAAAACATGTAATGACCAGTTGATCCTCCTCCCATCTTGAATGAGAAAATCGCTGGTCCAGTCTGGCAAGTCCAAACGAGAAAAGCTGCCATGCGTGTCAGTCACGAGACGCCAGCGACGAAGTGTCCCATCTCGGTCGCCTGTTGGATGGATTTCTTTCTTCTGTTGGTCAGGAACTATTCAATCTCGGTTGAGGATTTCAGCTCCCTCTTCATGCCGCTCCCTTCCCTGCGGCCACGCCGAACGGCACAAAGAAACAGCCTTACGTAAATGACTGTGCATGATATTTTCACGTCACGGAATTGAAGTTTGACGTTCAAGATGGAGCACAGCACATGGAGGCGTTCTGGGCGTGCGGGGGGCCCAGCCACTAATACGGCGATTGAATTGGCCAATCACAGAGGCGGGTGCGCACAGGTGCAACACGGGCTGAGAAAGCTTCGTCTGACTGGCTCCCCAAGCTTTCTTGGCGCACTCTTAGCTTCCGCCATCAGGAAATGCTGGCGCCCCTCGCTCGGTCCTGAATCAGGCTAGCGTCGCTCGGGAACGAATTGTTCTCGATGTCTGCGCTGGCTGCCCAGTGATCTGTGCGGGACGCTTCGGAAATGTTTCCAACGGCAAGTGATCCGACCTGATGGCGTCAACCGCTACTAGGGAAAGTACGTACCGAGACAAAGCACGACAGCCCATTATGTCAATTTTGACTTCATCGTGCACCACCATCTCTCGTACATCATCATCACACAGTTGAACACAAAGCTTGTGATGGACGACATTTTTGTCCATTGCGGCAGCTTGATTCGGCCTAGTCGCCCACGATCTCGGTACAAGACGGACAGGCCCCTTGCATTGCCTGATTTGGGACTCTCTGGGAGGGAAGGGGTGGGGTCCCCCCGAGTTGTGTACCCCCAAGTCTTGGCAACAAGCGGACCACTCACAGGGCTCAAAACGACCACGAGGTGGCTTCAGCGACATCGATAGGCAGGCACGACTAAGGCCGTGGGCTGCAGCCATGCGTGCAATACTTTTACCATGTGGGAAGGACGCACCAATAATTATATGTGCAAGCGCAGCATGGTCAGCCCGCTCTTGCCACAATCAGCGCTGGATCCGACACCAGCCAGTGGCCAGGCCCTCTAGCCTCGGTGACTGCAAAGGTGCTGGCAGGCGGAGGCACGAGATTGGAGGAAGCGACGAGCGGGAGGAGCAGAGAACCACACAACCATAGTAGTGCTCCTCACACGAACACCCCAGCTCCTCGCGCGCGCCCCTCCATCCACCTTCTGGGAAACGCATCGCAGCATGGTGGCCATGGCGGCATGCAGTGGCTGACCCGACATGCCATCTCCGGTCGGTGGTTACTGGGTACATTCACTACCCTACCTGGGAGCCTGGTACATTCACAGAACAGGGTAGACCCCACCAAACCAACACCACACCCGCAATCAACCCTTGACACCAACCTGCAGGCTGCAGACATAAAAAGCTCCCCGTGTCGCACTCCCTCCTCTCTCTGGCGATACCCTCGGCACCCCTCAACCTTGGAAGGATCCAGCACTGAACGGCACGCAGCCTCTGCCTCTCGTTCACCAGCCGCCAAGATGCTCGACGACTACACCTACATCTTCGTCATTGGCACGTTCTTTGCCATGCTCGATGCCTACAACAATGGCGCCAGTGAGTTTTTCTTTACTAGGAAATACTGACAAGAAGCTGACATTGTACCCCGCCAGACGATGTTGCCAATGCTTGGGCCACCAGCGTCTCGTCGCGGTCCATTTCCTATCGCCAGGCCATGATCTTCGGCACCATCTTCGAGATGCTCGGTGCCATCACCGTGGGCGCCCGTACCGCCGAGACCATCAAGAACGGCATCATCCCCACCTCGGCCTTCCGCGACAATGCCGGTGTCCAGATGCTCGCCTTCACCTGTGCTCTGGCTGCCGCCTCTACTTGGGTCATGTGGTGCACGCGCCACTCGGCCCACGTCTCTTCGACCTACTCTTTGGTGTCTGCCGTGGCCGGTGTCGGTGTTGCGGTCGCTGGTGCCTCCAATGTGCAGTGGGGATGGAACAACGGCAAGGGCCTCGGTGCCATTTTCGCCGGCCTGGGCATGGCGCCTGTCATCTCTGGCGGCTTCGCGGCCACCATTTTTATGCTCATCAAGGTGGTCGTCCATATGCGCAAGAACCCCGTGCCCTGGGCCGTTTACACGTCGCCCGCTTTCTTCCTGATTGCCGGCACCATCTGCACCCTGTCCATTGTCTACAAGGGCTCGCCCAACCTCGGTCTCAACAAGAAGCCCGCTGAGTACGTGGCCGGTGTGACAATGGGTACTGGCGCCGCCGTTGGTCTGCTGGCCTGCATCTTCTTCGTGCCCTACGTCCACGCCAAGGTCATCAAGAAGGACCACGGCGTCAAGTGGTGGATGTTCGTCTACGGACCCCTCCTGTTCAAGCGCCCCGTTGTCGAGGTGGCTGACCAGGCCAATGTCCCCGACTACGCCGTTGTCCAGGAAGATGAGGACGATACGCCCGTTGCCGCATCCAACGCATCTGTCGGCGACGAGGAGAACCTCAAGGGCGCCAACACCCCGCCCAGCAACCCGTCCCACGAGAAGGAGAGGCAGCTCGTTGCTGCCAACCCCGAGCCCGTCGCTCTGACCTACAAGCAAATCCAGGAAGACGGTGAGCGCAAGCTCAAGGCCAAGCTCCTCAAGAAACGCGGCCCCATCGGCTGGGCCATGCGCACTCTCCGCGACAACCCCATGGGCGCTGGACAGATCTACGAGACACACAACATCAAGATGCTCTTCAAGCGCCTCCCGGCCCAGCTCGTCTGCGGTGCCCTCTACGGTCTCCACTACGACATTCACGCTGCCCAGTCCGGCATCGCCGGCACACCCGAGGGCGAGCGCATGGCTCGTGTGTATGCCAACGCCGAGAAGTACCCCAACGAGGTCGAGCACACGTATTCGTTCGTCCAGGTTCTCACTGCCTGCACCGCCTCTTTTGCCCACGGCGCCAACGACATTGGTAACTCGGTCGGCCCCTGGGCTGTCATCTACTCTGCGTGGACAACCGGCAAGGCTTCTTCCTCGTCGGCCCCCGTGCCCATCTGGCAGCTCGCCGTGCTGTCGGCCACCATCTCGCTCGGTCTGATCACTTATGGTTACAACATCATGAAGGGTAAGTGAATTTTTGTTACTGGTCTTGTTTCTTGCATGCGCTAACTTTTACATCACAGTCATGGGTAACAAGATCACATACCACTCCCCCAGCCGTGGCTGCTCGATGGAGATGGGCGCCGCTATCACCGTCCTCGTCTTCTCGCAGTACTCGCTCCCCGTGTCCACATCCATGTGCATCACCGGTGCCACAGTCGGTGTTGGTCTCTGCAACGGTACCCTCAAGGCTGTCAACTTCCAGCGAGTCGGCCTGCTTGTCCTGTCATGGATCGCCACAATTCCTATTGCCGGCACCCTCGGCGGTGTGCTCATGGCCCTCGTGCTCAACGCTCCCCACTTTCCTAAATAAATACGGCATCTTTCGTGGCTGAGCCTGTTGGCCGGCGGATATGATTGCGCGCCACAGTAGACCTGGGCGCGTTTGTACTCTCCTGGATTATTATTCATGGGGCGGGCGTGGTATGGCGAGGTGTAATTAGATGTTGTTAGCATTACAAAGAGATATCCCTAGGCTGTGTTGACTGTAATGCAAATGCTGACCACCTTACATACCAGTGAATTTTATATTTCCAGGCTTATTAAGTGACTGAATGTTCAATACCTAGTTAATAAATCCTTAGTGACTGAATGCTTGCTTAGTGACTGAATGCTTGCTTAGTGGCTGAATGCTTGCTTAGTGACTGAATGCTTGCTTAGTGACTGAATGCTTCCTTAGTGACTGAATGACTTCGAGATGTGCAGCTTTGGGAGTTTTCACTCTACTAAACGACACAGCTTATCACAGTCTGTTGGCATTTGGCCACCTTAATGGTGGTTCGTAGAACCAATTGGCTGCATGGGCAGAACTAGGGTGGTGAGTGCTGGGGAAGATAGATGGTCAACATCATGGATTGGGAGGAGTTCTCACAACAACAACACAACCCGTATCTATACAACAGACTCGCTGAGAAATTGACCAGGCCATGGCGCCATTCCGCGACTACCAAAGTCCGGCACAATCAAATGGACAGATAGATCAGCGTGTAATTGGCGACCATGATCGGATATCTTGGTGGGGGATGCTAGGCATTTGATCATATGGCAGTTGGAAAGGCAATCAATCTACCAGAACACGCTGTTCTCCCAGCCGTGCAATATTAAGAACATTGTGTTCTCCGACATCAAGAACAACACATCACTCTAATAAACTGAGAACGATGGGCATTAAGTCATCTATTAACACTCGCGACCGTGAGGAAATAAAGAAGCGTGCCTGATAATAAGAAAAAAGGGGAAACCTCCTTTTGTTTTGGCAACTACTTTTTGCACCCCCATAGATTCTCAACGTACATCCTTCCGGGTGTCTGGCAGCCGCACAGAGCACTGACCACTTCTTAAAGGTAAAATCGTGTATTCCCATGGCGCCAGCCCACCGCACACAAACCTTCGTCTGTACTGGGTCAACACTAACAAAGCGCAGTTGAAGCTATTCACATGCCAAATCCCGGCACCGCAGGTAGGAAGACCGTGCCAAGTTCAAAATGAAGCTATTCGCAAGTCTTAGCACGGTTTCTCAACGACTACATAGGTCTTAACCCCCACAAGTTCAGTATTAAGGGGGTACTTTGTTATACCGGGCGGGAAATGAAGGCACTTCAGGTATATTCAAGGTAGTTGAATGTTTTTATTTCACCTCGATAGGTTAAGGGCTGATGCCGGAATGGAGGCATCCAGGGTCACATGACTGGCACGTGTAGACAGCAGGTAGATAAGGAAGGCTTGTGGAGAGTCCCCCACTCCTAGTGGGTGGCTCAGGCTACAAGAAGAAGGTGGGGCTCTTCCACTGCAACCTCCATCAAAATAGGTTGTAGGCATTTAGAGCTTCCTTTCTTCCTTCTTTTCAACAACAATACACCACCTACCTTCATGAATAGCCATGGCTATCTATGATCCAGGTGATCCCCCTTCAACGGCGTTGTTAATTGTGCGCCCGCCGAAGTTTTACCAGGCGGTGGACCGGCACTATGAAATATACGATTACAAAAAGTGGTCAGTTTTTTTGCCGGCAGTAAGGCGAATAAATAGATGTATGTTGAGACCTATGGGGGTACTAAAAGTAGTTAGATTATCTTGATTATGATCTCATATGTCAAAAAGGGGGGGGATCTAGAAAGCGGACCACATGGAAAAGGCAATCGACCTGCATACGCTGTTCTCTGGAAATGAGAACGAAAAGGCGATGGGGATGAAGAACGACGAGGCATTGGAACTAAGTCCACTGAGACTTTTTGAATATAAGGGTGAAAAAGCTTAAAAAGGAAACACGCTTTTCTCCAACCCAAAAACGCGATTACTGCCTCCCTCCCGTCCAAGTGGCAATGTATAGAAAGGGGAAAGACCGACCTCTTTGGCCGTTATTAGAAAAATCGTAAATGCCACTGAGGATGAGCATTCTGAGCGACAGAAACTTTGAAAGCAACCCGTACCGCCCGACCTACGTCCCCTGGTATTTTTTTGTATTGTAAAACCCTCTTTTTAATTTCCATGCATACGGTCAATCCTGGGGTTGGGCGCCCCCGATGGTGGCAGGTAGTGGTAACGGTCATCAATAGTTTCACCTTGTTCAACTTCCACTCGTTGCTTTCCCCAGCAGGATACTCTGCTTGTGCAGAAACGCAATCCGCGGCTTGTCGGACTCGTACGACACGTTCAGATCGTTCGGGTTGATGGTTGCCATGTCGGCGGTGCATTTGTCCAGTTTGCCGACTGTGTCTGTATTATTCTCGACCGTGCCGTCGCTGTGTGTGATGATGGTGGGTGGATCTTGTGAGAGGAGTGCGTGCGAGTACCACTGGTGCTGCCCGTGCGAGTTGACCAGGGTCTGGAACAGCGAGGCTTCGACGGCGCACCAGGCCCTCGAAAAATAGATGTCGTCGACGAGGCTGACCATGGCGTTGCATTGAGTCACGATGACCGGCAGGGCGTTGACGCCGGGGTCTTTGTTGGATTGGTCTATGCATGCCCAGTCCTTTTTTTGTATCATTATTGTTAGTTGAGCGGACGGCTTCGATGAGGTGGCGCTTAGGGGAGGAGGGTGATAGGGGAGAGAAAAAAAGAAACTTACAAGCCAGATGTGGATACGTTCAGGATCCATCTTGGACTCGGCCAGGAAATCCTCAATAGCGTTGCGCATGCGCTTGTACTGCGTGTCGTGGCGGTCGTCGGGGCACGGATACCCCGGATCGCCCTTTCTGCCAATCCAGCGGTACGAGAAGAAGACGACGTACGGGTCGAAATCGGTTTCGTCTTCGGGGTGGTGGGCTTTGGCGGCGTCTTCGAACGTGATGGCCAGCTTGTCGGTCGACTTAGGCAGCCGGCCGTGTCCCACAAACTTAGAGTAGGGGACAAACTTGAAGTCGTCGAACAGCCGCTTCTTCTCGGTGTCGGTCGCTAGGAGTTTTGCGTACGTGACGCGCATGGTCTGGATGCTGTTGTTATTGCCGCCGCGGCTGAGCTCCGGGCGCAGGTGTTCCTGAAAGATCTCCTTGTAGTGCCGCTTGAGGTGGGCGCCGTCCAGCAGCTGCTTGATGTCGTCAGGCGCCAGGTTTGGGGTGCTGCGCAGGCCGTGCAGGATGACCTCCTGCATGCCTGCGTGGTCGGCGAAGACGGCGTAGTCGAGAGCGTTGTAGTTCTGTTCGTCGTAGCGCAGGAGGTCGACGCCCTGGTTGACAATGGTGGTCAGGTACTCGCAGTACTCGTCCGAAGGCTCCTTGCACAGCGCAATGGCACAGGTGCATTGGTCGTCGGGAGCGGTGTAGTTGAACATCTCCATCGCCTTGTCGCGCTGGTCGTCGCGCAGCAGGGCCTGGCCGTAGAAGAACCGGGACAAGGCCCTGACGGTGGGGTCGGGAGAGTCCTTGGTCATCTGGCGGGACATCTCGCCGTATCTGACAGCTTCTGCCGTGTTGCCGGCGGCCGCATGGCAGAGGGTGAGACGGTCAAGGCCAATCGACTCCCAGGTGCGTGCCTTGCGGATGGTCTTGGACGTGGGGTCTTCTCGTCGCAGCTTTTCTTGGAGCTGCCGCGCCCGCTCCACGCGCTCTTCAACTTGAGAAATAGCGAGTTGGAGCAGCTCCGAGTCGGGTTCGATTTCGTTTTGTAGCGACATCTGGTAGTTCGCCATGCCGAGGTTGCCGATGGCGCGACACATTTCTTCCTCGCCCTTGAGCGCCATGCGGCGCGCGACTTGGTACTGCTCGTTGCAAATGTCCCTGGCTTTGTCGAGGTTGTTGAGCGAGCGGTAGACGACAGACAGCTCGCCGCTAACCTCGAGGCGCTGTGTGTCGGTCGTCTGCTCGTCGTCGAGGACCTCTTCGAGGAGTTTCTGCGCGAGCTCGTAGCGGCCCAGACGACGCTCGACGCTGCCCAGGTGGCCGACAACCTCTCGTCTGCGGCGAGCTGCGTCGGGGAAGTCTGGTGACTCGCAGAGGGACTTGGCTTCTTTAAGCTCGCGGCTCATGAATTCCCACTGGGCGCTTTCCCGGTAGTCATGGGCTCTGGCCAGATGGCCTTCGAACTGTGCTACCGCCTCGTTTGCCATTTTGCTGAAGAAGGAGGTTGTGATGCGTTCTGCCTAGGGAGGTGGAAGATGCAAGCGTTCAGGGGTCGTTGGTGGGCTGAAGTTCTGCTGATGCCACTGATAATCACTCCTATAAGCTTCAAGTGCTTGGTGGTGCAGGTTGAGACGAAAGCTTGCCCCGTAGTGTAAGCGGAGGTTTTAAGACGAAAAATATATCATGAAGTTTTAAGTTCGGGAAAGTTTGCAGAGCCTCATCAAACAACCAGAAAAATCCGCAGTGGCTAAGCCTCGATGTAAAGATATGCTGCAAGTCTTCGGAGGTCCTAGCATTAGTGTGGTTGCAGTGCGTCCATGTGGTGTATCGCGAAGTCGACAGTTGTCCAGTGTCTTACCCCGCAGGGTCTCTCGACCCACTCGTTAGCTTCCCCTCTCTGGTCCTTCATGTCCGCCAGTTGAACATTTCTGGGCTGAAGCTGACATGCATTGCCGTGGCATCCGGATCATAGGATGACGGAAAACGCCCACCAATACGCCCAACCATGGCCAAGCCAGCATCATGGCGCATGCGCTGATTTCCCCTCTTTTACTCAGCAGTCTTTATTCTCTAATTGGCTTGATATCCATGGAACCTTCCGCACGGGCAAATCCGCCCTCATTTATTTCAAGTTTGCCGCAGTTGTCGTTTGAATAAGGCTCTCATGGTCGTGTTCGGCCAGGCCGTGAGGGGTCGTCATGCATGTGTGCGTGCAGTATGTCGACGCACGTAGGGACAAACGGGCATCCATTCTAACCTGCTGGTGTTCAGAGCCTCGCTGAGCAAGACTGGGGGTCCGTAGCGAATATAGCGAATATTTCGGCACTTAGGGTCACTGAGATGAGATTTCTCGTTGGATGGCCTGCTCGGAGCCTCATGTTCGAAGGGCCAAAGAAGGAGAAGGCATTCCCCCCTAAGAATAAAAAAGAAAAGAAAAAAAGAGATCATCACACACCTAGGCATTTTTTATGTGTATATTAATCTGTTCATATTTCTCTGCTCAATATAACCGGAATTGATACCTCCCAGTAACCTGCTTTGAACCCCGTTGTTAATTGGGTTTGAACTCAAACTGCCCAAAGAAACCCAGAGGGAACGGGATCTTGACTCAACACTTTTGCCTATCTCATCAAGACAAAACAACAAACTTGTAACTCCCGTTTTCGGGTTCAAATATGTTATTCGCAAGCCACTCGTTCTCGAGATAAACCTGAAGCTCAACTACATTGTTAAGATAGTGGAAATAATAATCGTGCTCCAGGGGCGGCAGTGAAATATGCAACAAATGAGGCATTCATAAAAGCGGGGCAGTTTGCTCACATTGGCAACCTGGAACCAGCCCCGCACGCACTCCAAATTCTCACTGTTCACTTTCCACCCGCGTTTGTTTATCGTCGCCCCCTTGGCACCTTCCAACCAAATCACTGTTCACCGACTTCAGCTTGACTCGCGAGAGGTGACCTCAAAGACAGTTGAAAGTTACTCTAAAACAAAGGAAGGAAAGATGAGCACAAACGACAGCGAAGAGACCACGTATCTTTCGCTGGTCAAAGCCTGTGATGAGTGAGTCCCCTGCCCAAGCTTTCATCCCGCCGAGCCCCATTCACAAGAAACTAATACCTATTCCGTCTCACTCCACAGTTTTCCGTACGGCCCAGCAGCAAACACATACTACCGGCTCTACCTGCCCGACGATGACCAACCCCACGGGTTCATGACGCCCGAGGTAGTCCGCAAAATGCCATGGACATCCGACTTCGTCGTCCGCCACGACGACCCACGTTCCGTAACCGTGCTAGTGGACTCCTCAAACGGCAAAGACACCGCCGCGGCCATCAACGCTGCCTTCCACAAGCTCATCTCGATCTGCATCGACCGCGACCTCTTCCACGTACTCTGCCGCCAGCACAGCGAGCTCTCGGCCATCGTGGGCACGCGGTACACCTCTCCTGTAGCCGTCGAACGTTTTGCCGCGGGTTTATTCGGGATCATGAGCAAGGGCGCTATGCTGATCGCCTACACCACGACCACAAACTCTAAAAATGACGACGACAAGACCCTGGACAAAATCTGGGTATCCCGCCGCTCCGCCCACCTCTACACCTACCCGGGCATGCTGGACGTCACGGTGGGCGGCGGCGTCAAAGCAGGCGACTCGCCGTTTGACACCCTAATCCAAGAAGCAGGCGAAGAAGCCTCCCTTCCTGAAGATCTCGTCCGGAAAAAGACGAAAGCACGCGGCGTGCTCTCGCACATGAACACCACGGGCCCCGACTTCAAAGGCGAGAAAGGGCTAGTGGTACCGGATTATATCTACGTGTATGACATTGCCCTTCCCGAAAATGTGGTCCCGCGCCCGCATGACGACGAGGTCGAGGGGTTTATCTGCATGAGTGTGCCCGAGTTGCAGGCCGCGTTGCTGGGGAGGGAGTTCAAGACGGACTCGGCGGCCGCGCTGGTGTTATTTCTGATGGTGCACGGGGTGATTACGCCGGAGAATGAGACGGATTATGTCGAGATTAGTATGCGGCTACATCGACTGTTGCCGTTTCGGACGAGGGCGGAGTAGTTGGCAGGACTAGGGATAGAGGGGTGCGGTTGTAGAAGAGGAGAAAATGAGAAAATGAGGAAGTGATATTTTGGTGGTGAGTTAGCAGCTTTGTTTGGCCACAAGAGTAACAAGTGGTGATTATTAGCGTTCGTGCAAATCTTATTATCATTTATACGAGACCCGTTGTGATCTGGGGTGGAAGGGTTTTGAGGGGTGGGGGTGAATCAGAGTCGGACGTGGTTAAGCATCTGGTGCCAGAGTTAATAAGGCAGGTCGCAGCCCCAAATTCCCAAGTTGACCTCAGCAGGGGGGGGGGAATCGCCCTGTACGATTGAACGTTGGCGCAGCGAGTCTCTGCTCAACATAGTCAGCTATGAAAAATTTCCCCGGCCGGGTTTTTCGTAGGGTGGCGGGTTCGAACCTCGAACAAGTCAGCCGAGGCAGCAATCTGCCCCTGAATCACACATGATGTAAATAAATTGGTTCAAAAGCACCAACGGTCAGCTCTCTGGAAGCAAGGAAAAGTCAGTCTGGGCAAAAGTTGTTTCAATGGTCTTCTTTCCTTTTTTCTGTTAAGCCATACTCTCGTTGCCATCACCACCCCCATTACCACCAACCGAAACTCGGGTGACAGTCACAGACAGCTTAGACTGTCAGTCAAAAATGTCGCATCATCGACAACCAAATCCGGTACCGCTGGGCCCACCACAGAAGCGCATGAGTCTCCAAGCAAAGCCAAATCCCGACTCGGAGATCTGGACGCTCGCACACCACATCCACCACGGCAAACCCATTTATTACTACGGCCGCAATGCCTTCAGCTACGGCAATCGACAACTAGAAAGAGATTTCTAAGTGGGTAGGGCATGTTCGCGGACGATGGCTGCGGGATGTTCGCTGGAAGGATTTCACCTACTCGTTCTCCAGCGAGCCGAGCGAGGAGGAGGGAATCTTTGCTGGACCTAGCCCGCCCCGCGGTTCCTCATGACGGCTTACCTCATGAGCGACGCCGTCATCGACCCGGCGGTGGACCTGGCAGACACTTCTGACGACGCATATCCACCACGCCAGCAAGCAGCCGCCGCCGCCAGCACGGGGGAGGTGTATCTTTCAGGAGCTCCCCCTCGACGTGCTGCGTATGATTCTAGAGTTTTTCCCACCCACTGGTTGTGCCTACCAGTTTACGCAAGCCCGCGGGTAGGGGGGTACGAACCAGAAGTGGGCGGAAGCGGCACCATGTTTCCTGCAGGCGAGCTCGTCCTGGTCGCGCAGCAGATGATCCCCCGAGGCGGCCGCGGCCACCACCATGCCACAGCCGTCTCGGCCCATCTCGCGCTTGCCGCCACGAGCCGCGCGTGGAACGCGGTCATGTACGATATGTTCTACGGCGAAAACACATTCATCTTCAACGTCGACAGGTTCCACTCTGTTCATATCAACACGGCGTACGAAGCAGACGACCACGATGCGTGGGAGTCGTGGTCACGCACCTATCGCCTTCTTCAGGCTCCGGGACCACTCGGCCCCTTGACTAGCCGCGCAGCGAAGCACCTGCAGACGGTCTTCCTGCTCCTTTCCGAACGGGAGATCAAGAACTCGTTTGACCTGCCACAGACAAAGGAAGAAAAGCCCAAGCCGAAGCTGATTCAGAATGTTGTTGACATTCTCATGGCCTCGCGCAACAAAGACAGCCCTCGTATCAAGCAGTTCAACATCCACCTAGCAGAGCGGCCCCAGATGGCCATACGAGACTACCTCTCCGTCGACGAATGGCACCGCATCGGCTACCCAACCTTCGTCCTCAAGGCCGGGCTCTGCAAGGACACCGGGAGAAGGGAGGTCGACTGGGCCGAGCCCAAAGCTGGTGGGTTTCGGGCCAAGCGGGCCAAGCTGAATGTCCAGCACGTTGCCGAGAAGCAGCTTCTCCGGCTGCGCGGCTGCGAGCACGTTTCCATGCGTGGGAGAGTTACGAGGCACTTTGTGGAAGAGTTTCCGAGGGTGAGTGTGCTGCATTTTGGGGTTGATGCCGATCGTGTCAAAGTGAGCGCTCCTGAGAAGAAGATAAAGAAGGCAAAGGAGGTGAAGAAGGTGCCACTGGTCCAAGCAAATGGCAAGAAACGGTATGTGTTGAGGAACCTAGAGGAGAGATATGCCCTGTGGAAGCAAAGCGGGGGAAGATAACCTGACTTACCAGATAATGAAATAAGGTTCATGAAATATGAAGTAGTAATAGCATCACTCTTCTCTACGGTACTGAGCGTCCAACAAAGTTCGTTGCTGTCCTTCCATGTCGATCAAGACCTGTCCCTACGCTGGCGAAGTAGTAGTCGCCTAGAGCGCCAATAATGGCGAATTCAGAATCTCCGTCAACTCCTGAGCTTGGCAGCTGACAGGGAGCACAGTGAGCTCGAGTTGTTCAGCGTCTTGTACCTGTCTGTTACCATCATCAATATCGTCGACGTCGGGGCCAGGCCTCATGCCAGCTAGTCAGGAACGTTATAAATGGCTCCAGTCCCAGTCCCAGATCCATGACCCATCTGCTCGCATAGAACTCATCCAGCCAGCATCTGTGCACTGCGCAAGTAGATACTTATCGATAACCCCCGAGCATTGTTGTTGTGTTGCGTCATTGAAGTCGAACTGGGCCTGGCCTGGTCTCCTTGATCTGAGCCTTCCTCGTAACCGCGGAATGTTTCTCGGCCTGCTTGGCCTTGGCCTTGTTGGCGGCACTCTCGGATACCTACCTACCAACCAGGTGGGGATATTAAAAACCTTCGCCGGCGGCCGCCGGGTTCGAATCTGCGATCTGGCTGGCTGGCTTCCTTCTTCGGCATCGATCGAGCTGGCTGGGCTTGGATTGTGAAGAGGGGCTGTGAAACGCAGCGTGGGCGGCGCGCGTCTACCGCTACTACTTGTGACATCATCACCGCACAGTCAGACGTGCCTGGTCGTGAAATTTTCATGAACTCGCTGCGTTCATGTACTTCTTCCAGTAGTGAGGTGTTTGTTGGTATGACCCTTAGCTAAGTTCGCAGAGGTGTTGGGCCAGATTCACGGTTGTACTAATCTTCCATTTTGGTCACCTCAAACCGCCGAGCTATAGCTAGAAGTTGGTTGAGCGGGCCGGCCGTCGATGGAATCTGCCTGGAATCGGGGGGTCTCGGTGAGGAGAAAATTACGGTCCCCTGTCGCGATCGTGGAGCTCCTCCTCACGCTGCCCGTCATCGTGTCTCCGAGGGAGGCAAAATACTGAAGAAGATGTTCTGAAAATTGTTTGAGGAAGATTGAAGGATGGAATGGGAAAGAATAGTGAATACTACTAGTTGGTTGCGCTGGAAGTGGAAGTCGGACAAAAGTGCTCGTCAATGAGATTTTCTCGTGGATATCAGTTCAAGAACCGCAACGCGGCAGGTGAAGTCGCCTGTCGAACTTGATTTTTTATATAAACCCTTTCAAAGGAATTGTTTATCTGCATGGAAAAACGTGTGCGCCGTGCATTCTGTGAGATGCCTCCGATCGATTTTCAGCTGGGGAGCTTAAGTTATGGTACAAGAATGGAAGAGCTAGCCGGTTCAGGGAATGGTATTGAGCCAGCAGCTGCAGTAGCCAACTTGTGAATATTGTTTTTATTATTACATAGAAGTTTCACTGCTGCCAGACTTATTGTGGTTCTAGAGGCACCGAGGCCAGTGTCAGTCGCAGACAGTTCCAGCAGAGGGTGGTCAACAGCCATCTGGCCCTGCACCGTGAATGTATTGATGTTCAAGTCAACGTTCAAGTTTCCAAGTGCTGCTCGTGGCCTCATCGTAGGCGACAATACCTCCGCGGAAGTATGCCCGCCATCTTGATGTTGACAGCTTGGCCGCCGCTGACGTCCTTCAGCTCTGTAAACCTGTTGTTGTTGTTGTTGTTGTTGTTGTTGTTGCTCGTAAAAAAAAAAGCTCGCCATCCAAGGCCAGCAGGCCGCCATTTTCGTCCCCACCACTACCAAGTAAGTTTAAACAGTGTCCTCTCCCACAAGCCGAGCAAAATGAATCACGCTGCGAGCGTTCGCCGTGGGGAGGCACCTGTCGCCCATCTTTTCCCATCCGTCGCCGTACAGCTTGGGCAACAGCTTTATTCCTAATGCTTCTCAGTAATTTATAACAATGACTGATCGGCTTGGAGACTTGTATGAACCTTGTCAATATATGGGGGGGGGGGAGTTACCACAGCTTATTTTCGAGAAAAGGAACCTATTCTAACTATCTTTTACATAATTATTCTACTAATCTCAAGCCTACTTAGCTAGAGCTGAGGTAATTCGTAGGGTCGTGAGCAAAGATGCGCTAAAGTATCCCATCATATCTAGAAGCCATCGGCATTCTTGTTGTTCTACTATTAAATTCGTTTATAAATAAAGACTTACAGTTCATCTATCCCCTCCGGAAAGCGGCTTAACTGCACTTTGTTCAAAATTCCTCTCGCCGCGACAGGATTAATAAGTACAAGACAATGAGTTCGGCGTAGAGAAAATACGCTTAACATCGAACATTAATTGTCATCATTAAGTTCGGATAGCTGAATATGATAATGATGGTAATTCTGGGACTTAGCTCGGCTTAGGGTGATGCTTAGTGCGCCTCAGCTCCTGCTCAAGTTTCAAGCCTAATGCGGATTTGGCTAAAAGAAGTTGTTGGGGGTGACTATAGAGGTAGGTAGTAGTGAAGGAGCCCCCTTCCGACGTCAGGTGTTCTAGAACAACGCGCCGAAAAGCCTAACAAAGTACGGGAAAATGTCAGCGCTAAAATCCAAAGTCCCATTTGGAGATCTTGATCTTTGGTCAGCACTATATTTAAACCAGGGGGCTCGATATTACCAGCCGCAACGGTTAAAACGGGCTCTATTCTAGATTGTTATCGGCGGCGCGTACCTTACTCATGATCGAGCGGGGTAGCTTGTGGTATGGCCTTATAAAATGGAGGGAAAATTGGAGATGTTGGGGATCATAGTCTTTCAAGTTTCAAGTGCCTGGAGAGTCAAGACTAGAAGCGCATCTGATTATTTTTTTCAGACTAGCCTGATACCCATCTCGCTCATCTCACGTCTGCTGCTCCACGTCACCAATATGCTTCCCCCCAAAACCCTCTTCCTCGCCCCATGGCTTCTCGCCAGCTGGGGCGAGGCGGTTGCTGCATCTCGGCCAATGGAGTGTGCCCTCCCGACCTGGACCGTCAACGATCTGAGCATCAACTTCAACTTCCCGGGGAGCCAGGCTAACTTTACCCTGCACAACACCGCCACTAACAAGTGGGAGGAGATCTCATGCGCGCTGGAGTTTGCCACCCTCTGCGAGATTAATGGCACGCCCCTCGACAAGGGTCTGTACATTCATCTGCAGACGAAGGGGCCGGATGTCTGGGTGAACGTCACGTCGCCATATACGTGCGATGGGAGGTAAGTTTTTTTCCCACTTGTCCATCTTGCACAAATACCTCTGTTACACGGTGACAAAACAATCATACTGACTTTGGAATAGGACGGGCCATGTTACGGGGAGCGGAGAGCGTTCATACGAATGCGCCGAGAACGATGACTACAAATGCACTGCTGAGCAGATCCTAGTGGATGTGGAGTTTGAGGACTGGTAGAGACGCCAGTTACTGGAGGTTAGTAGGGCAAGTGCTTCCTTCGTGGGCTATTATCACGACACGGAGCCACGCTGGAATAGCCGAGACTCGAGGTGGTTATTGGAAGGAAGCACAATAGATATCGCCGACTAGAATAGAATAATACGATTATGCATCCGCGTTTCTTAGCCTCATCACATATTGAAAGTCACACGTTCAGAAAGACATGTCCCGGTACAGCAGCAAGATTGTGAGCGACATATCAAGATAGATGAAAACAACGGTGTCGTATAAAACCGTCAACTTTAGAGCCCGGCACTTTCCGCTTTTTTTTGTGAACGCAGCTGTGACAATGCGAACACGCTGCTTCAAACTTAAGTCCTACTCCCACTGTCATATCAAACAGGCCCGCTTCTTCCTAGGCTCCTGAGCACCCTAAGGGGTGCCCCCAGGTGCTCTCCTAAGTGCCTATTTGGGCCTAAGAGCATTGATGTGTGGCTTGCCTGGCTCTGTTAGAAGGCCCCCCCCGACTCCCTTTAGCTAGATTAATGCACGTTTACCTACCTTCCCACCCCTCTACAGAGAGCTGCTCAGAGCCCCCACCCCGAGGGGGCCTCCGCTGTGACGTGACACCTACACTAGCTAAGCTAAACCTGGGGCCAGACGTGGCCGAAACCCACATGGTGTCTTGCTTCATTAGTTGATGGGCTGAACCATTGAACTCGAATGGAGGGGGGGGGGAAGAGGAGAAATGCCAAGCCTGATCATTTGAAATCTAGAAACTTTGGCGGTCAAAAGCTATTGGGAGCTAAACTTTGTGGCCCCCTAACGCTTTTCAAGGAACGGGGGGACGAACTGAAATGGGACGCGTACAATATTCCTGATATCGAGGAAAGGCCCTCGACATTCTTTTTGGTAGAATTTGCACTTTTCACCTTTCAAGTCTTTCACACAGCCCCTTCAGTTCCGGCCTTCTACCTATCCGTTGAACACACACACCTACCATGGCCATGTTGTACGAAACTGAGCTTTCACCGGCTGAGCGCGTCGAGGGCACCGTTGCCGGGAATCGCGTGAGTTTGCAATACTGCTCTCGAACTTACGAAATACGGACGCAACTGCTGATCCATCAATCCGCCGGGTGCCTTCCCGTTCAGATTTTGGAACTCGTTGAAAAGAGCATCCGTGATATCGGCTCCTTTATATTCAAGTTGGAAGAACCCCACCAGCCCGGTGATCCAGATTCTGCCAGAGGGCCTTACGAGGAGTTGCTGCTGGGCATGACGGACAAGTTCTCGGGCCTTTATGAACATCCTTTGTCAGTGGAGGAGATGGCCGCTGGGGTTAGACCCGCCCGGGACACACTCAACGGCCTGCTTTCGGTGCACGAGTGACCAGGTGGTAGTCCCGTGCCCCCTGGTGTCTTTATTGACACCAGCACGTCGTCGGTTCACTTCTTTCCCTACAAGGGAGACTTTTGCATGTCCGTTCGGCCCCGCCATTTGGCGAAAGAGGTACCGCCACCTCAACGACCCGGCGCTCAAGTCGACCATCATGATGACCAACATATTTTGTGACGAGAGCCGTTTCAACGGGAACACATTGATCTTCACTTAGAAGTAAGGCCTGAGTACGACAGTACAATGACGGATATTTTACATGTACCAATAATATCAGAGACGCCCCACCTCCTTTCATGTTCCAGTGCGACACAACGGCCCGTTCTGTGTTGGCAGCCCATCTGCAGTAATCACCTCCCACTCCTCGCTCCCGACTGTCTTCGGCGCCCAGAACAATCCCCACGGATCCACCGCCTTCTTGATCTTCAACAGCCGGGGGTAGTGCTCGCCCCAGAAGCTGGTGCGCCATTCCGGCTCCAGTATGTCTGCCTCGTTGAAGTAGGTGCCGCTATCGGGCGTCAGACGTACGAGCTCGTTGATGCGAGCACGTAGCTTGGCGTGCTCAGCGCGGAACTCGGCCGGCGGAAGGATGTCGACGGGCTCCTGCTTGAAGGTGACGCAGTGGATAACCATGTTTCGCATTGCCGGGTTCACGGCCGACGTCGTGTTGCCCGGGTATCCCGCCGCTTCTGCCGAAGGCCCGTATATGCGCGCCGTCACGCGGTAGCCTATCTCGGCGTTCTGCCGGTTCACCGCGGCCACGGCGTCCAGCCGCGACCCGTTGGCCCACAGGCTGCTGGGCAAGAGCCGTGAGATGAAAAGCCGGTCCGCTGACGAGCCTGGAAAGGATATCGGGGTCACGCCGATGCCCGCCTGGGCGTATGGGAGGAAGGCGTGTCGGGGATTGGGTACACTAACGCCAATCTCGCTCAATGAGCTGAACAGAGGGGTGTAAAAATCCTTGATTCTCTCAGATGGATAGTCGGGAAGGGTGATTGTGCCGACGAAGACGAAGGTGTTATTCCCCTGTGGGTTCACATCGCCAAAGCCAAACCCACCAGCATCGACAATCCCCTTAGCGAAGCCCAGGTATACGCGATAGGCCTTCCAAAAAGTCTCGGCATCAGCGATATGGACTGGCGGTGAGGACGGGTATCCTCGAGCACTGGGTATCGTAATCTGGCCGGCCCCTGTTGTGAGATAGAAGGTCAAGCCGCCGATCCTGGTTTGCCCTGGCCACGCTTTGACGATCATCGAGGTAACGATACCGAATGTGGCTTTGCGGTACGGGTCAGCAAGCAGAGACCAAATGCGCACCCCAGAGCCCCGAGCTTACCTCCACCGCCTCCTCTGAGTGCAAAGAAGAGGTCTTGGTTCTGACTTGCATCCGCCGTGAGAAACCTACCGTCTGCCGTGACGATATTTAGGGATAAGACCTGGTCCGCTCCGAGACCGCGCCGAGACGTCAAGAGCCCATGGCCGCCGCCCAAAGCCCAGCCGCCTCCGTTGCCGACTGTGGATTCGAGCGATGTCACAACCGTAATGTTGCTAGCATTTACCATGGCGTTGTGAGCTTCCCACGCCTCCATACCCGCGCTTATCCTGGCGGCAGCCCCGTTGTACTCGCCAATGCTATAGTCAGAGAGGAACTCGATGCCCTTGAGGAAGTGCGTCCATACACTCAGCGCTCCCCGGCCGGTTGACTTGGCGATGAAATCATGTCCGGTGTTCCTATGAATTCGTGTCAGACCTAGCTCTAAAGTTACCGGCAAAGTTCAAGCCAGGGTATCTATCTCACCTGATGACGAGCCTGAGATTCTGGTTCCGCGCAAAATTGACAGCCGCTTGGATGTCCCTCACCGAAGTCGCATTTACCACATAAACGGGAAAGCCGCCCTGCGTGCATGTCCTCCCGGTCGTGTTGAGCAGCTGCAAGCACGTAGCACCTTCGCCCCATGTTGTAAGAGCGGTGAGCGGGTCATCGAAGAAGAGGCGAGTGGCAGTCGCAGGGCCGAGGAGGTAAGCGCAGGTGTCCCTGTTGTACTCCAAGCGGTCGGGATAACACGCCGCTCCCAGGGGATGCGGTTTCAGTAGATTGCCGTCCAATGTAGCGTTGAGCTGGTCCCATTGCTTCTCACTCGGCCAGGCCGTATCTTCGGGTTGGACTTTGCACTTAGGCCCCTGGTACACAGACGGAACCGACGAAGGATTTCCGAAAGAGATGGCGGAGAAGTTCCCGACATCCTGCTGCGTCAGCTGCGATGATTCAAATGGGAAGTTGAAGGCCTTCGCCCCGAGGGCGAACAGCAGGTGGCTTAAGGAATGAGTGATCCACATCGTCAGCCGTAAACCTGCGGTCGTGGAGAGGGGCCAGGGACAATAAAATCCCAAACGGTTTTGGGGGTGATTAGAAGCTCTAACAGAGCTAGCTTTATAAAAATAAGTGCGTTGCGTTTGGGGAGGAAGAGTGTGTGCCGTAATATAACCCCACAATGATCAGCAGTCGCATTATTCGGCATACGGAATACTAATTGGGCAGAAATGTCCCACCCGAGGACTCGGGATATAGTTCAAAGGGCTCTGTGGGGTAGGAACAAACCCCGGCAGAAGATGGGATGCGAGATTCTGCCGTCACAGCCGCTGAATCCAGTTGCTAGGAACGAAAAGCCCCATTTACCCTTATTAGCTCGTACTTTTGGATCCTGTCAGGAGGCTCGTGATCTGACCAGGGTGCGATGTATAGTAGCCGTGTCCGAAGCCCAACCATTCTAGCTCAATCAAAGGGGCCTCCTTAGGCGACCGAAGGACCTCCTCGGCGATGGTGTTGAAAGAGGTTTAGTGCCAGCTATATTCTGTCGTAGCGGCCATTTCGATACAAGTATCTCGCGTTGATGAGTCCAATCCGCTCGTCGCGTTTTCTCTCCGCAGATTACAATGGAGTCGGCGTCTCGAAAGTAGTCCGAGGGCCGCTGTTTAATTCATCAGAGGGAGCAACCTCCTATTTGCTATCCAAGTGCTCTATCTATTCTATTGACAGAGCAGACGGAGCACTTTCTATTTGGCCTAATTCCTCGCACGAACCCACTCTCTGTTCCTCTCCCTGCGTCCTTTGGTAACCCCCTTGGGTTAGGTATGCAAGGCTATTTCCTGATGCATAATCCCAGCGAGTGTGCCATGCACAAGATCCTGCGATATGCATAATTTGGTGATAGTGCAAATGGCAGGGCGACTTGCCCAAACCTGCCAAATGGCACAAGGCGTTGACCTTCCTCTGAAGTCTTTGAGGTTAAACTAGATATGCAAGACCACGTCACGGCCGTCACGGCCGCGCGGGCTCCCCCAAGTCCTTCCGCCTACCTTCTCTTCTTTTTCTGCTTCCAAGTCCACAAGGCCATACACAGGGCACACAAAGCACACAAAGCACATAAAGCACACAAAGCACACAAAGCACACAGGGCATGCAGGGCACGCAAGGCAGCCAGGCAGCCAGGTCAGGGCAGGGCAGTCAGAGGTCCATAACCTGACGTGTAACGTGGTCGCGAGGGCGAGAGCCAGCGAGAGGACCTCCGTCCAAAGCGTGGTATTGATTGGCTCTATGCAGGGGAAAATGGATTTTCCGCCATGCAGACGACGGACAGTAACTAGCGTCCTGGACTTGGCAGCTTACATATCGTGGAACCAAAGCTTTGAAGAGACTCGTAGACAGCCGGCAGCGTCGGATACAAGCTCTAGGCGGGCAGGTTGATGCTTCCGCGGATCGTGCCGCCCTAGCGTTGTCCCAACGCTCATTAGCATCATCACATTCATCATTGGTTCGTGGGAGCCGGGCTCCAGGGACTTACCTCAAAGTCTACCCGGCGGAGAGACACTAGAACAATATCTTTCTCCCCGGACTTTTAGCATGCTGGGCGTGCTTACCAACAACACGCAGGCGCCCAACTCGAACAGACGATATGTCATTGACGAGACGTACGGCGCCATCAGCGGGTTGTGTGTGTCTGAGCACGTCAATGACGCCCCAGATAGTCATGAGTTTCGGCTTGAGGGCGGCAAAGTCCGTTATGTGCACACCATGACGGTGACGCGGAATCTCACGAGCCTCCCTTAGTTAAGTCGAGATATGGGGATATAAAGCTGGAGAGTTGGGAAAGAAAATGAAATGGAGGTGGCGATAACTGCATGGGCAGATGCAGACATGCAGGCAGTTGTTGGTTAGATCGAAGCGAGTAATTCAAGCCGGGTGGTGGTTGTCGAGGTCGCCGTGCGAAGCGCCGAGCATGCCACTTTTTAGAGTACCGCAGAAACCCAGATAGCTCGGGCAATGTTGCGGTTTCCCAGCGCTTGGATTGTTGTGGGCAGTCAACCTCGTTTCCAAATAGGTGCGCTTGAGATGGTGAGACGAACGATACTGTGATAATCGTGCTGCGCCAGAGGGCTATGACCATTGGCGTGGGCAAGGACGGTGTTTGCTTGAGGTACATGTGTACACTGACTGCACAGTGTATTTCTCAGGCGTGTTCCAGGTTGTGCCTGCGGTTGGCTGCGTCGCTTCGGGCCGCCAGGCACCAGCCCACATCCCCTCACGATGAAGTCAGCCACATTCGCCGAGCCACCCCAGCCGCCACATATGAGAGGCGCCGCTCATCCCAACCCCGCATATGATGGAAGCCAACACCTTTGGGTACGTACAGTACGTACCTCGGGCAGGAACTAGGCAAGTTAGTTTTTAAAAGGATCCCGGATCAAATAATTGTTAGTACGGCAACTTAACACAATACAACCTTTTACATCCACCACACCAGCAGGGATCGGTCGCCGTCACACCGCACCATTACCGCGCGTCCCGCAACAGCACCCGACTAATTCCTCCCTGCCGACCCACGGCCGGAATCCACCCATGCCGGAATCCCAAACACCAAATCCTCCTTCGGGGGAGCCATCTCTCCCTCGGTGGCATAACGCAACCGCCCGTTCCCCCTCCGAAACCAGTATCGATAGGCACAATGAATCTTGCTTCAACCGATTCGGCAGCCTCCCCGGCGAGATCCGCGTCCTCATATGGCGCCATGCCGTTGGCTGTCGCGTCCTGCGCGTTCACGTCAACACATATCTCGAACCCACCGACGACCCAGACTTCCCTCGGACCGTCCCCCTCCTGACAGGCACGCCTGCTCTTAAACGCGCCACCCAGGACCTCGTTCGCCTGTCGCTCGCCTGCCGTGAGGCCGACGCCGAGGTGCGCCGCGCCATGCCCAACTCGTTCCCTCTCTACTGGGGCGGCGTCCACACCCTCTGGATCCCCTACAACCCCGACCGCGACCTTGTCTGCATCAGCTACCTCTCTCCCGATTATAAGAAAAACTGTATCAAGGGCAGCGGTGGTGGCAGCTCCTCGCCGCTTGGCCAGCTTCAAGGGACGTTTGTCGGCCAGACGATCGGCTTTGATGATTCTCTAGCCCAAGACAAAACGTCTGCGCGTGGCCTCAGGAATGTGGCTGACCATCTCGGCGCCGATTCTATTTTCCTCGTCGCTCCGACCGTCACGGATTTCTGCCACCTTGAGAGCGCGCGCAACATACCCCGCCGCAGCCTCCCAGTCCTGCGGCGCGCCCATGCTGCCCACGACCCCGGCCACGCAGACCTTTAGCTCCGCCACCTGCTCGAAGACGCGCAACGTGTCGCCGACGCGCTGCTTCTCGAGGTGAAGCGCGCGCGCGCACGCGGCTGGCTTTCAAGAACCAGCCAAAGTTCTGATCTTGCTTTCGAGCATTCCGTAGCACAAAGCATTTTCTCCAGCCGGTTTAACGAAACGGACGAGAGACAGGCCGGTTTGGAAACACCTCTCGTGATGGCATCTTCCTTGGCGGCAGCGTTTCAGTTTCCCGAACTAATCACGGGGCCAATGAGAACCAGTCCGCAGACCAAAAAGCTACCCCTTCTGTAGGCTTCTATTAAATTTTAGACGCATGGTCCAATCAACGAAAGTTGTGCCCAGAAGCCCAGCCTGTCCACAATACCTGTTTCTGGGCTGCACAACACACAGACGCCTGGTCAAAGACATCCCACAGCGCCTCCCATGGAGAGATATAAAACCGCCACGAAGCCCAACTAGCTCCCCTGGGAACTCTACCCAAGCAAGACTCGTCAGGGGTCAATCAGCTGTGTCTCCACGGGAAAGCCCGGCGTGCGCGAATCAATCCACTATCTACCCTCCGACACGACCCGCACGGCATATAGCTTGTGCCCTCTATATTAGTGAAGCTGTCAAACTGCTTAAATGCCCACATTGGGGTTCGCCGCTCGAATGAAGGCACAGTATAAGCGGCTCTTCGATTCCGAATAGGCTCCCAACAGAATCCCCTTTGTTAGTAGAGTGGCTTCCTTTTAAGACGTTATAGCTAGCTAGTCGTCTCGGCCAAGGGATCCGCACCGCCTCAACAACTAAAGAGCGGGCCTCGGCGCCCAAGTGATCGCCACCCGTAGCATCAACAACACCACGCTCCCCGGCGCACCTCTTTATATCCCGGCTCACGCAAATAAAGTTGGTGCTGTGATTGCGCCCCAGCAGTGACCATATCCTGCCATTCCGATTGCTTCCATTAGAGCCAGGTACCTAAGATTTTGGTTCAGTGGTCAGATGGTCTTTCTTGCCCACTACATTTGGCAATATTGTTCAATCTCGTCTCGACCTTTTCGGGTGTCCTTGGCGTTTTGGGTAGCGGGCGCTGTTGATAGGTACTTTGGTCCCGCTCAGTGCACTGACGTATCGTTGATTCTCCTTGTGTTACGTAAAACACTGATAGCCGTGTCGTGAGCCGACTTAGTTGTCCCCATTTTATGCTCTTGGCGATTCTTCTTTCATTGGCTTAATTATGAGGGCGAAGAACTTGTAGCCATGGAGTTAATTTACTACCCATTACTTATTGTAGTACGAACTTGGAAGGCACGAGCTTTTGGGTTGACCGTCCGAGGACCTAAGGAGACCCAAATTATGGCGTTTGTAGAAGTGCGCCTACGTCTCCCGTGCATGCACTTAGCCGCATTATTTAGAACGGTGTATTTTAAGCATTCTAGAATGCGGCCTAACGGCCTGAATCCTGGGCGAACAGGTTTAAGTTAAAGCCTAGATTTTACGAGTACATGCCCTGGGATGGTACACAGCATCCCAGCTCGGAATTTGGGATAGTATATAATATTCTAGTTTAGATATCACAGTACATTGCACATCAACAGTAGGTATATCGCATATCATACTACATTAAATATCACAGGACGTTAAGTCATAGTATATTGCATATCACATAATATAATATCACAGAACAGCCGTTCATTTCGCCGATTCATGTCTTCTGCCATTGTCAACGGAGATATCACTCTCCCGTCACCAGCCGCAATGAGCCAAGAGCGTTCAACTTCAATGGATAACGGGGCCTTAGTGAGGGCGATTAATGCGTAAAGCAATAAATCATGCATCATCTACTTTCCATCGACAGGAGATTTTAGCCGGGGGGACTGAAACCAGGCTACTGAGGCTGTGCAGCGGCCACATATAGGATCACCCTAGCTTAGGGAAGAATTAGCCCAATGTCTGAGACGAATCTAGGCACACGAAATTTTCTTTTTCATTCTTGGCTCTGAGCTGGGGCGAGCTGGGATGAGCTGGGGTGAGTTGTGGCTGATCTATCCTGAGCTAGGGTGGTCTTATCTGCGGTTGTTGCACAGCCTTAGAGGCCCGTTTTCAGTCCCCCGTCTAGACTTGCCCTTTGATGGGATGCACATAACCCGTAATCTACAGGAATGGTTCCAGTCAGCAGCAGTTTGATCTGTTGTCAATCGTCAATCTTGCCCTCGTCGACCCCTACCAACCACACTACCCCTCACCGCTTTTGCTCAGACACCTGCCAGTACATCATCAGTAAAGCGACTAAAATTTGTTTAGGCTACGTAAAGTTCAGAGAATGAATATTGACAACTTTTCTCTCGCGAGGGAAAGGCCTAAGCTATAGCTAGGTCCAAAACCGGGACCACCGAGAGACCTATAAATGCTTGCTCGCCCAGCTTGAAAATCTGCTCGGAGAGCCCATTTTATAGCTGTTTTACTGTTAGCTTTTCTGGCTCTCTCAAAATTTAATTCTGTTTCTTTGCCCATCTCGCGCTGACTTCCACGCCTGTCTCTGACACCTTAGCTAATTGGATTATCTTCAACACCATACTTATTCTGATTTTACCAACCGCTTGTACTGTAGGCATACTCATAACATGCTAACAAAGGATGGCAGCGGAGCTTCCTCTTAGGCAACTACCCTCCTTCTGAGGGCTTCGTTTTCTAGCCTCCCTAGGCGGTGGCCATTTTCTATCCCCCTCCGGAGGGGAAGTTGCGGGGGACGAGTAGATATCAGCCAATCGATTAGGTTTTTCTACACAATAGTTTCGACTATGCTTATGATTCGGCCGTCTTCGCTACCATTCTCAGTCAGCTCCTCAAACTCGGCAATTGCTCAAGGAGGAAGCGTTCGAACGGGGTCTAGCCACCTCTTGAACGGGCGGGCGTAAATGGAAAAAGATCGAGCATACAGCCCAAGAACAAAATAAGCGTTCACATATGTCCTAGCGACAGGGATGGTTGAAGCTGAATAGAACAGTGATTTGCGAGTCGGCGATTCTATAATTATCATGTCTGAGAACGGCTGTATTTGTGCATTGTCTACCAAGCGTAAGCTACTGCTAGCAACTTATCTCAAGTTAGTGCCGAGAGCTCGTACTATCAGAGAGAGCCGGCCGTAGGTCTCGCGGATCATCAGCCCAACAAAAGCAAAGAGAGAGCGAACTCCCAAAATCTCTGCTTGCCTATAAATATCTCGAAACCGTCGTCGGTGCTGTTGGTGTGGTATGCCACGGCAAGGCATAAGAGCGTCTAGAGGAAGGCACGCGAGAGTCGCCATCGGACGAGCTGCTGACCTAATCGTGGAGGAGATTGGGCCGAGGCTCGCCAGCCGTACATCGATGGGCGATGACCTCCTCGATCCCATGCCTCGGCGGTTTTGAAGCCGTGGTGAGTACTAACCGGCGGTGCATTCAACATCAAGGTATACGTCATCGAGTTTCTTCTCATGTGTGTCTACACATCTCTAACGATCTCAAGTTGCATCACTTACGGCGCTCCATGTCTGAGCGTCGCCCTGCCCAACAGGTATCCGCTCGTAGGCCTCGGCGTAAGCAGTCCACCAGTCCAGCGTGACCCATTCAACTCGAAGCACGCCACCTTGGTCTTTTTCGGAAGAGAAGTCCTCTTCAAGGTCTTCAATGGCGTCGATGTACTTCCTGATCGTCCACCTTTCGCCGCGGTCCTTCTTGAGTCCGCTCGTAATGATCCAGCTCAGCTTCAGGGGCAGCACCGAGCTCCCGTCGTCGACCGGTTTTGACACCGACCCCGCCTGCTTCAGTACATGCTCCGGCGGCCGCTCCAGACAGAGCTCCTGCCGCTTGTCGAGGAGCTTGCAGGCCGCGACCGCGAAGGCGAAGACATCGGATGCCGGGCTCCAGGTGCGCGAGGATAAGATCTCCGGGGCGTGGAAGTCTCTGGCTTCGACGCTGGCATTGAAGGTGCCGGGGTCAGCGGCGTGCTGTCCTTCGCCGATATCTGCTACCTTGGCCGAAATCTCGGACGAGAGGCCCTGTGGCTGATCTGGAAAGACCGTTTCCGTGACGAGAATGTTGTTGAGGTGAAGGTCCCTGTCATTTTTATCAGTGCATTCGCCGACCGCTGGCAGTTCTCGATCTGACCTACCTGTGGATGACACCATGTTTATGCAGCGTATGGATACCGTTCGCAATGCCGGAGAGCATGTTTAAGATGAGGATCCATGATTCTTGGAATGTACGTTTCGGGAGTTCGTTGCAGAGAAAATCGCGTATATTTCCCATGTTTGCGCACTCGGACACAAGGACGAATTTCCTGGCCTGGTCCGTCGGAGCTCGGAGACTGCGTGAGGGTGCGTCTGGTCCTGTGACGGTTGAGATGCCGAAGAAAGCAACGCATCCGACACTGCTGCCGCCAAGGCTGGTGTAAGTTAGGTCCAGCTATTATTACTTTGTCAGTCGGGAGAGAATCCTAGAACCCCGGGAGTTCAAGGGACATACTTCTCGAGCAAACTTCATGCTCATGCCTGTCGCTTTGAGCTCCTTAAGTGCCACCTCAACTGTCTGTCCACGCAGTGACGTGGCCAAAACGCCGTCTGGTCTCGTCCATGTTGCTCGATAGACCTTTCCATTTCGGCCCTCGCCGAGAAATGAGTTGGGGTAGACCGTAATTTGATCGCCCGGAATATACCGAAGGGATTGAGAATACGTCGTATTATAGTGCTCTGCTCCTAACAAATCTTGCATGGTAAAGTCTACAAGACGGCCCGCAGCATGGTCCTCGACTAGGTTCCGGAAGTATGTTTGCGCAACTTGTTCGTCTTGGAACTTCCGCCGGCTGCGAAATCGGAGACCCGGTAACGTCTCGAGGAGGTACAGCTGTTTTCTTTGGGCGTCCCAGCTGAGGCAGCAATCGTTCTGACGGCGTTCAGCGGTCAGGCGTGTACAAAATGATGAGCAGGACGTCGCATTTAGGCTTACCCATGAGCTCCAAAACTCCTTGGTCTTGGCGAAGAAGTCCGTATCTTCGACAGGACGCATGGCGAACAAAACCTCCCCGTTGCAGAAGTGGTCTGGGAAGTACCAGTCGTTGCGTAGGCAGTACTGATAGACTTCATCTTCCGTATACAGAAGATGAGCTCCCATGGCGGTCTGGGAAACCGACCTCCAGACTACCCAGCGCAGCCTGCCAAAATTTTCCCTTTCCATGAAAGGCACAGAATAGTTGACTGCAGATTGTTCTAACCTCTCACAGGAAACTTCACGCAAGTCCGCAAATGGTAGCATGCAGACGTTCTCCAAGACGCCCTCTACTGCCTCCTCCAAGTAGCGGGTTCTGAGCGCGTATTTCAGCCACTCACTTGTGAGGTTTCCGGTCTCATCTACCCTCGGCTTTCCCGGCGGCCGGCTCTCCGCCGCCATATTCTTCGGATGCAGAGCGAATCGCTTGCCGATGTTCTGCGGTGGAAGACTGCTATTGGTATCGCTGTCGCTATGAGCATCTTCGATCGGCTGAGCGGGGCCCACTGTCCACTGTCCCAACAGCTTAGGGTGAGTAGCGACATGACTCTCGATGTCTTGAAAATTTCCGGCTCTCGCCAGGCGCTGCTGGAATGTGTAGACCGACTTGAAAATATCATAGGTCCGTCCCCTATGCGTCAACGACGGCGGATCCCAGTAAAGATGGCCCATTTGGAACATCCAAGACACGATGCTCCAGGCCTCTCTGTCGTCTGGATGAATGCCTGCTTCTATCGAATTGATCGAGTGTTGGGTAAACACTCCCGGGAAGTCCGGGTTTGCTGCCCTCAGAGCATCTGAACGAAACTGGCTGTCGGCAAGGAGGCCCTGGTGAGCTAGAAAATGCAAAAAGTCTCTGTATGCTAGGCTACGGTCGCCATTATAAGTTTTTGCCACGTTCTCGCTTTTCAAATCTTCCCTGAGACATCGGTACGCAAGCCTCGTCCAGTTCCATGCTCGAAATACGACGTTATCAGGATCTAACGCCAGAGGGGTAGTTGTCTCCAAGCCGGCGATGCGGGCGACCTGCGACAGCAGAATCTTTTCTAGCAGCGTTAAGGGAATCTTGAATACCGGACTGGCCATCGTCAGGAGCTATCACATAGAAATCCAGACAATGTCACTCGCTGCATTCACAAGGGGTGAGTCGGAGGTTGGGAGTTGAATTGGGCGAGGTATTGTAACGAGGGGATCTGGCTGTAGGGCAAGATGGCCTAGAGCGAAGTGCTGAGCAAGTCATGCATTCCTCACGGAGGCCTTATGGCCACTCATCTTGTTGCGCCTTACTGTTGGGGTTACACAGTCTTCTGGTAGGCTGGTTGCCCTGCAGAGGGTGGTCCGTATGACAGTTATGGAGTGCTATTTTTTTCTGATTCCATCTGTTTCCATGGCCCACTATTCTGGGCCAACAAGCGCTTGCTTGTATGTCCATTGGCCCCAGGGGCTCCAAGTGAACCAATCACAACACCAAGGTGGTGAGGGTGCTTGCCGCGTGGCTCAGTGCCAAGGCTTGGCATCACCAGATTCCTCAACCCATCTCTAGCCGTGTGACAACTCGCAAGTGCTGGTGAAGTGCACCGAGCCTGACCATCTGTCAATAATTTTCTATTTCACCTTGTCTTTAAGCAGGGTGCCATTCTCGATGTACGATCACAGAGCCTCGTGTATCCGGAGTTGAAAGCCGACGCTACTACGACCTTCACGACAAACGAGGCAATGCCAGCAGATTTGGTACTAGCTGGATTGGCGACGGCGAAGTCAGGCGCTGAGATCTTGGTATATATCATCAGGAAAGCTCAGGACGTCCGACGGCTTAAGAAGGAGTGCGAAAAGGTAGGAGAACTTGCGCAGCTTCTGCAGAGTGTTCTGGACAGCAACGAGGAAGCACTGAAGAGCTCGAGCACGGAAAAGAAGCTCCAGGCACACCTTCGAGATGTTGCGACGTTTGTGACCAATTGCACGAAGGACTATTCGCTGCTGGGAAGAGCATGGGAGGTCATGTGGGACAAGAAGCTTCCAAAGCTGCTTGCGGGCTTGAAAGATTGGATCCTCTATTTCCTGATGGACGCCATGGTAAGCTTCGGTCAACATCATGATAACAGCCCCGAACTAACTATGCACGCTCAGAGTCGGGGGATCACGGTAGGTGAGAAGCTCGTTGATGGCCAAGAGAGGATTATCTCGAGACTCACTATTGTGGATGACATCAACAGCCATCTCAGTTCGCTCGACGAAGGCCTCAGAGGCCAAGAAAAGGTTTTCAGCGCTATCATGGACGAGAAACTGCAGATTTTGTCCAAGACCTCCGCAAAATGGAGGGCCGATTTCCAGTCAAACGATACCCGATTAAAGGCATCTCAAGATAGCAGCGGCGATCTCTCTGGGACGCTCGACGGCCAGAGGGTTGTCTTGTATCCGATCAGCAGCAATCAGAGAGATAGTCGCGTCGGCCCTCGCCACGTTACGCTCTACTCGAAGCTCTCGGCCAATACCTCGGTGCATTCATTCTACGGCCTCGCAGATAGGAATGGGCAACTCTATGCTGTGATGCAAGACCTCAGGACCGCAAAGTCCCTCGGGTCGTGTCTTGCAGATCCCCAATTCAGCGACGCGAGGGACAGGCTGCGTGTGGCATATGACGTTGCGCAGACGATGGCTTATCTACACTCGGTGGAGATTCTGGTCAGGTCACTGTCGGACCAGAACGTCGTGTTGACCAGGGAGGATAGGGAATGGAAGCCGGTCCTGACGAGGCTCGATCAAGCCAGGCTAGTAAGTTCTAGGATTTTACGGGAGGCAACCTGGCTGACCAGCGAAGTTCCTCGAGGACACATCGTCGGCGGAAGTAGACATTCGGTATGAAGCCCCGGAATACAGGCTATCCCAGAGGCACAGCCCGGAGACAGACACCTGGAGGTATGTTTAAAGCGAGTTGCGGTATAGAGCTTCTTTCCTGATGCAGGACGGGCAGTTTTGGAGTTCTGCTGTGGGAGTGGGTAGAGCAGAAATTCCCATTCGGACTCGCAGAACCCGTCCTCGTCGATGCGGCAGACCGACAGCCCCAGCCAGCCGACGGTGCGGATACACCTGAGCGGCAGGCTGATTCGGTGCACCGCGCGCTGGATCGGCGCGATCTCCCCTGGCTACGTGAAGATACCTCGGTGGCACCGCCAATCTTGGCCCTCATCAGGGGCTGCTGTCATCTTGCACCAGCCATCAGACCGTCAATGGCATTTGTAGCACGCTCACTCTGGCTTCTTCTCAGCGGCGGTAGTGTCTTGATCGTAACGCCGGAACAGGACCGTGAGGAGACTAAGTCAAGAGTCCACAGCATTCTGGAGCTGGCCGAAAAGAAGGCCGGGGACCAGCATCAGACTTTACGAGTCCAAATGCAGGACGCAGAGGTTCTCCGAAGCCTTGCGGATGATGGAGATCCGGTTGCCTCAGCTCTGTTAGGTGCCGCAATCTGGATGGACTTAACAGACTACGGCGTTGATGGCGACGGTGACTCTATATCTCTGAACCCAACAGACATTTCCCTAGGTAGGTCTGCCGCGGGTGCCGCGACGTAGTTGGCAGGGAACTAACATGCAGCAGAGAGGAAGGCGGGTTTAGCGCTGCCATACCTGGAGTTCGCGGCAAAAGGTGGTGTTAGGTCGGCATTAAAGAATATCGCCAATATTCACATCAAGCTTGGGCGAATGTATAAAGCTCTGTGGGACAGTACAAAAGACTTGTATCAAGAGAGGTCTTAAAAGGCAGCATACGGGGCGAAGTAGGCAGCTTGGACACATGCTGCTGGGCCGGATGTGACCTCGAGCGAAGGCACCGAGGGGGAACGCCATAGCTGACCCGGAAAACAGGAGGCAGAGCTAGCTTCGAGTACGTAGTATGGGTGTTACTTCGACCTGTCGTATTCCGACTGCTATCTATGTAGTCGACCGAAATTTATGTGGAAGAAACGAGAGAGACGGAGAGAGAATGGAATTCAACTCGAGCGAGAGCCGAGACGAGAAGGGGTCCTTCTATCTGTACCTCTAAACACAGGCATGTCTGGTTCCTCTCGGACTTCCGGAAGGGTGGTCATATGGATGATGGAGGCATGAGATCCATCAAAGCCTCTTCCATTCCTGACACCGTCCCCGCCTACCTACCCTGGGGCATGACAGATCTTAGACCGGCTAGCCCCTAGGTCTGAAGTCACGTCACCCTAGGATATTCCTAGCTGAGACTCGGGATACCATACATCGACGACGGGTAACCGTCAATATGACACTACTGACATCGATCTGCCAGCCCCAGGGGAGCAGTGCTCGGCCGCGTACTTGCCTCTAGGCTACCGAGAAACTCTCCCCGTGGTACCCCCGTGCCAATCCTTGCCGGCGCCTTTGAAACTGCAGTGAGTCTCGCTGCGATTCGCATGTCCATCTGTTTCTCGCCATGATGTAATGGAACCCGGGGAGGGGCAATCATGGGCTGAAGTTTGAGAACCTGGTAAGATTGGCTGGCTGACGGTCTTGGTGGAGTCCTAGTATGAAGGTTCGTATTGAGCGTGTCTGAACGCAATTTGATAGTGCTTCCTCCTCCACCTCTACCTCCTCCTCCTCCTCCTCCTCCTCTGCCGCTATTTCAACCGCCAGTCATGCCATCCGAAATGCTTTTCAGGACAGATGAGTACAGTACGTTCTTTGAGAATCTAATGCGGCACCCCTTACCCCTTATTACGGCTAAGGGGCTATAACGAGGAGATTAACTCCGGGGTTACGAGTGTTAAGTCTTAGTATCACGCTCTATCACCGCACGGGTACACCTTAATAACGAGCTTGTCGACCAGTAAGAAAAAAGGTTCTAAGAGCCCTCGAGTTTCTCTTTAACCTCGTGATATTTTAACTTATTCATTCAGGGGTGAGGTGACTTTAGTAAGCGTGTAAATGGTGGATATAAAGAAGCTTCCCCCTCATGACCAAACTAATCGAATTTACCATTTTTTTCGCCGTTGCTGAAGGATTTAGATCCTGCTTTTATTTTATTAAGACATCTCCTTTAGGACTACTAGTTACCCTATAGTTAACCCTGAGAACACTATATTTTTAACAGCTTGCATGTAGTTAAATTGGGAAGTTAAAAAAATAAAAGGATAGCTTATTACAATCCACACACAGAGTGTCTGAAATGCAAGGCCGTATGCCGTGAGTTGAGTAGTTGAGTCACGTAGGGAAGGTAAGCAGCTTGAACAAGGTGTCACGGTTCGTGACGCAGCTTAGTGGAGCCGCAGAAACCAGTGGACCAATCAGGGCCGTGCTCTGTGAGCTCTCCAACAGAGCACACAGAGCCGACCAGTGGACCAATCAGGGCCGTGCTCTGTGAGCTCTCCAACAGAGCACACAGAGCCGACCAGTGGACCAATCAGGGCCGTGCTCTGTGAGCTCTCCAACAGAGCATACAGAGCTAAGACGTAACTTATAAACAAGTAGGCCGAGCTCTCCTTACGAGACTCGGCAAGTAAGCAATACACATTCATCTGCTTCATTACTTGTGAAGGCAATCTACATTGTGTGTATCAAGACTTCCATCCACATTGTTCAAGGAGCTTACCTTCCCTACGTGACGCACCCACCCAACCCACGGCGTACCGCCTTGCAGTTCAGACACCCTGTGTGTGGATTGTAATACAAGGTCGAACGGTTGTCTTGATACACACGTGTGGAATGCCTTCACAAGTAATGAAGCATATGAATGTGTATTGCTTACTTGCCGAGCTCCTTTAAGGGAGGCTCAGCCTAAGCGTTCATATAGACTAGACTGTTCTGTCTGCTCTCTCAACAGAGCAGAAGGAGCAACTGTCTGATTGGCTGTCATAGTGCTCTGTGAGCTCTCTTGACAGAGCGTCTCCTGATTGGTCGATCCGAGAGTAACAGGATTAGCTAGTGCTCTGTCCACTGTAACGCTAGCCTTCTTATTACAATCCACACACAGGGTGTCTGAACCGCAAGGCGGTACGCCGTAGGTTGGGTGGGTGCGTCACGGAGGGGAGGTAAGCTCCTTGAACTATGCAGGTGGAAGTCTTGATACACACAATGTAGATTGCCTTCACAAGTAATGAAGCAGATGAATGTGTATTGCTTACTTGCCGAGTCTCATAAGGAGAGCTCGGCCTATGGTATATATAGACTATAGGTGCTCCGTGTGCTCCGTGCCTAGAAGACGGAGCAGAGGGAGCCATGTACGGGGGTTCCGTGTGCTCCGTCCTTTAAGGACGGAGCAGACGGAGCACTGCCTGTAATGATCTGATTGGCTAGTCTGCGTGGGGCGATGGGATTGGTTGGCCCGTTTCGGCCGCCCACCTTAGTGCAGATCGAAATCGTGACACCTTGACTGGAAGGCAGGGTCCCCTGCAGCCTGCGAGCTAGCCTGCTAAGAAGAGTCCTCACAGTCTAAGTGGTCGGTCAGTATTACAATCCATACACAGAGTGTCTGAACTGCAAGGCAGTACGCCTGGAGTTGTTGGGTTGGGATCACGTAAGAAGGATAAGCTCTTGAACAAGGGGAATTGTCTGGTACACAAAGGTGAATTGCCTTCACTAGTAATGAAGCAGATGAATGTGTATTGCTGACTTGCCGAGTCCCATAAGGAGAGCTCGGCCCAGCTATGTTTATATAAGTGAGGTGCTCTGTGTCGCTCTGTTCTGGGACCCACAGAGCATGGCAGAGCACTCCCTGATTGGCCCTAGCGCCAACCGCGTACCGGGAATGACTGTGCCTTTGATTGGCGGCTCGCCCCGCTCGCCTGCAGGTCAGAATCGTGACAGTCAGTAGCAGAGTCCTACAGACTTGTGCCAATCAACCTGCTTCCCTAAATGCCCTGCCAGGCTACTGTTGTATTCAACTGCAGGGGCCCCCGCAAATTGATGAGCCGAGGAGAGTCGCGGATTGATGTGCGGAGGATGAAAGGTAGGCGTACAGCGCCCCAATTAGGACTCGTAAGGCGGATCCATCTTGAGATTTTCGGTGGCTGTTGGAAGGGAGCGGGAGGGGCTGACGCAAGGCACCTTTGTTAAAGGTGTGTGTTTCGGATAACCCATTTTTTGGTGACAGCACGCTCCAAACAAAACGAAGGGTTCAGCGCGTTGCAACCCTATTGGACGACACCTGGTAGGCAGGCATCAGGACCTCTGTACAATAACATGATTAGCAGTGGAATGGCGCAATGGTTATTCACACCCGACAGCTCAAGAGACAATAGATTGGCTAGCAACGTTCCAACGGGCTATGCGTTCACCGAAGATATGCATTCGGCCCTAATTTTCTCCATTGCAATGGAGGGTTGTACAGCCGTTTCGGCGGCCTCAAGCACATAATTCAAAGCCCCATGGCGCCAAGGACGGAGCCTTGTTGGCGCTTGACACCCCTAATGACTTAACCATTCCTGCATGCCGGACTTCTCCAAGAGTGAATCTGACATTTGTGATTGTGATTGTGCAATCCTGTTCTCAATTTTCTTTCAGGTCGCACTTCAGCGACTAAGATGCCGCTGCGCGAAAGAATCGGACGAGCACTCAGGGCTGCCCGCAGTCCGCATCAGCAGTTGATCGACTCATCCGACGAAGAGGACCTCGAAACGGCCACCATCGAGAATGACTTGGAGAATCTCGGGTTAACAGGTATGGAGTACATATCAACATCCGCCAGAGTTGCATCACCTGACAAGAGTTGAACAAGTCCCCTTTCCGCCCTATTTCTTCCAGTCGGACATCGCAAATAGTGCATCCTCGAACCCGCGCCTCATTCAATACGATCGACGGCTTCTAGAAGCATCAAGGGAGCTTCTACACGCTCTGCAGCTATACTCTGAGGGGAAAGAGGGCAAGGGTTGTCTGGTGGCACGCATTCTTGATGGCGATACAGACGCTGCAGCTGAGTTGGTCAGGGACCCCGAGAAGCTCTCGGCGTTTGTGAGCCAAGTACTGGACGAGCAGAAGGCCAAGAAAGCAACCATTTCTTCTCGGTTTGGAGCTATTATTGGCAAGGTGTACCCTCTATTATCCTTGACGTTGGGGACAACGTCGGCTGTCGCCGAAGGGGTTACTTTCGTCCCTGTGAAGGGTACCGTGAACGCGCTGTCCCTCCTGCTCGCGGTAAGCTTCCATCCAGATCCGACCTCTCGCGGAGGACGCAGATTAAGCCATCATAGATCGCCGATCAAGAACACACGAAGAGCGCCGACTTCCTGAAGCAGCTGGACAGAATCTCATTTCAGGCTCTTCGGGTCGCAGCAGTGAAACAGTCAGGGCATGAGTTCAATGACATTCTCCTGGAAAAAGCCACCAATCTCATGACCGCAATTCTGGTCTTCTTCAAGGGGTCCCTCCTCTACCTCAAGCACGACTTCTTCCACCACCTCTGGAAAGGCATACTCCTTGGGCCACAGGTCTACGCCGATGCCAAGGCGGAATTGACCGATGCCATCCACGAATTCGACCAGGCGCTGCTCACCGAGATCACTTTGCGACACGTTTCGACCCAGCCACCGAAGAGCCAGGACCCTGATGGCTTGCTGACGATCGAGTTGATTCAGTGGCTGCAGCCATCACACTGGGAAGTCGAGACCGAGTTTGCTCGCCACTGCCGAAGGCGTGTCGAAGGTACGCTGAAGTGGGTCTTTGGTGCCCCTGAGTTCAAGGACTGGCGACTTGGTGGAAATGCAGAGAGCAAGTCTTCTTGTTCACTTTGGCTCCATGGACTTCCAGGCGTTGGTAAATCCACCATCGCGGCATATGTTGTGCAAGCTCTCAAGGCTCAGCATCCCGATGCCTGCGTTCTCTACTTCTTCTGCAAAGCTGGAGGTGCCACGTTGAACACACTGTCACAGCTTGTGCGGACGCTCACAGCTCAGCTCGTTCCGAACTTGGAGAGTGCCAGGGAGCATCTTTGTGAGAGGAAGGAGAAAGGACTCGACCCGACAAAGCCCGATGCTCTGTTCTTGTACCAAGAACTGTTCCGTGACGCGCTAAATGGTTGCAAAAACGAAATCTTTGTCATCCTCGATGGTCTTGACGAATGCAGTGCTGAAGGCCAGATGGACGATGTCGCAGAGCTGCTAAGGAGCATGTCGAGCTTGCCCCTGAAACTGCTGGTATCCAGCCGAGTGACCTCCGAAATCACCAAAGGTCTCTCTAGTGCAGCGAAAAAAGAGCTCACGTATGACGAAAGTCGAGGTGACATCCAGCTCTACGTTAGCCATATTGTGTCCGAGAAAAAGAGCCTAGAACGAGGGTTTAAGTCCCTGAACATTGACGCCGCCGAGTTCCTAAGCGAAAAGTCGAATGGCAATTTTCTGTGGGTCAAGCTGGTCCTTGACACGCTGAAGGACACAACCTCAGGGAGCGACTTTCGAAGTGTGATTGACCTACTCCCAAAGGACCTGGAAGCCATATATGAACGTTTTTTTCGTCGCCTCGAATCCCGTGGAAACCTCGAGCTGGCCTTGACGATTCTCAAATGCGTCCTTCATAGCAAACGCCCCCTGACGATGCCGGAGATGGAATCCATGGTGAGTCTCATTTTGGGGGATGACGTGTTCGTGGAGAGTTTCGTCGAGTCGGACCTCGCCTCGCTGCTGAGGAAGACACCGGTGGAACCTGCGAACCTGAACACCGTCCACGAGACTTTTCGCTCTTACATCACGACCGAGTCTTCTTCCAAAGACAAGTGCATCAAAACAGCGCATTCGCACGTAAAAATCCTAGCAGCATGCCTAACCACTTTGGCGGCGCCTAAGAAGACGCAAAACTCAATACGAGACTACGCAGTCCGCTTTTGGCTGGATCATCTGGCCGAAGTCTTCAGGAATACTCCATCGATAACGAATTCCGAACTCCGACTTGTCTTCTCGAAACTCCACCTCTTCTGGGCTTCTGAAACCGCCATGGTGGAGTGGATGCGGGCTTTCATATTCGCTTCCCCTAACCACCATTACACGCTTGGCGGCACCATGGCATCTTTCCACAATCTCGTCGACGTGCTCATCTGCTCCGAAGCCCCGCGATGTTGCGGTATAGCTGAAAACGCCATAGCTGGCTGGAAAGACGTTGAAGAATGGCTCTCCGGGATCCTATCAGGAAGCGACCAACTGGCACCCAAGTTCTGCTCTAACTTGTACCACACCTGGCTCACCACCAACTGGGAAGAGCTCAGCACTGCTGAGTGGGTCTTCCGCGCCACACACAGCATCAAGCGTATTCTCAAAGACACAAGCTGCCCCATCGAGGACATAAAAGCCCGTGGCAACTGGAAGCAGTACTTCTCCGCCCATGCCGTGTCCGAGCTGAACACGCTCGGGAACCTCCAGGACCTCCTAGCGAACGCTGACTACGACGATACAGACGGCACCCAGATCGGCAACCACGCCATCGCCCTCCTCGAGCTCAAGTCGGGCGAATGTGTCGATCGCTTCGAAGAAGCCATCGACGAGTGTCCTGATCAGTGGCACCTACACGAGGGGCTCGCGGCGTACTATGAGAAGCACGACGAAATTGACAAGGCCATCGCCTCCCTCGAGAACGCCCTTAAGGTCGACACCAAAGAGTTCCCCTCCTCGGCCTTCACCCACGCATCCTTGGTCTCGAAGAACCGCCGCGACGCAGGCGACTACGAGGGCGCTGTCGAAGCATTCCGTGACGATCTGCGATACGCCTCGCCCTCGGATACGAACCGCTACTGGGACGCCATGGCCAAGGTCTGGAAGTCTCAGGGGGACGGGAACAAGATGGTAGACCTATACAAGGAAGCCGTCGAGAAGTACCCCAAGGCCGGGTCCGCGTACTGGGAAAAGCTCGCCGAGACGTACGGCCGCGGCGGCGCGAGAGAGATGGAGTGGCAGACGTACCGCAACGCCATGGTCAAGGACCCCGAAAACCGGTCCAAGTACGGGAAGGAGGTCTTGCAGCTGGCAGACCACCTGATCGCGCTGTGCGTCTGGCCGCCAGTGAGTGTTGTGTTGGAGCAGGGGGCTAAGGACGACCCGGAAAATGCCGCCGAGTATCACCGCGCACTGGGAAATGCCTACATGTGCCAGCGGAAGTGGAAAGAAGCGCTGGAGCAGTTTGAGAGGCACGCTGAGCTCAAAGATAGCAGGTGGATTTACCACGATATTGGGCATGCGTATTTGGGACTGGGAGAAACAGCCAAGGCGCTCATGGCGTACAAGGCGGCGGTGCTGGAGGCGAGAGCGTCGACAAAGGCGCTGACGATGGGGTACGTTCACATCATTGATGGAGAGTATGGAAAGGCGATGAGGTTGTTCAAGAGAGCCCTATCTCAGCTGGCGTCGGGCGAGGAAGAGGCGCACATGCCGATAAATTTCGTGCAGGAGGATGACTCCGGCCAGCAGCAGCTGTTTCAGCTCCATCTTCAGCTGGCGCTGTGCTGTGAGGCAACCGGGAAGTTGGAGGATATGAGAGAGAATCTGGAGAAGGCCGTTGATGACTTGAAGCCCATGACACTCAAAGCTGACGCGGACAAGGATCGGGAACTGGTATATCGACACCATGCCCGTGCCTTATTCCACATCGGTCTGGTGGAGGAGAAGCTTGGCCGGAAAGAAGACGCGAGAGAAACCCTCACAAGAGCCGTGTTCCTCCTGGAGAAGACAACCATGGAGGGGGATGATGAGACCCAGAAGTCAGAGGAGGACGAGGCTATTGCAGCTCTGAGAAGAGCTGCGGATGGTGCGGATAAAGTCGGGGGGTCTACAGATCAACCCCCAGATCTGAAGGAGACCAAGGGCTGCATGCGGCTGCAGAGGAGATTGACGCTCCCCTATACAACTGATTGGTACTGCGCACAGTCATGGCAGCCACCGCGGAGGCGGGGTTGGGAGGAATGGAATGAGGTCGACTTCACGAACAAGTTTGTTCTCTGCCAGGGTGACAGGACAGTTGTTGTGCCATGGGGCTTTGGGCATTATTAGAAAGACCGAAAATTTCACCTGTTTCAACTAGACGGGCCTCCACTAATTCTTCATCCCGCGGCAATCACCAATGAACTTAATTTGATCCTGAAAGATGAACTCATTGGGTTTTGCCATACCCGCAAGGTCACCCTCTACCGTTCCAGCAATGTCCGCATTTGACTCGTTTGCGGGCGTAGCCGCCACCAAAGTTAGTGATCGATGCATTGCTATTGAGATACACGTGCCAGACAGGTAGATAGCTAGTGACCTACGAGAAGAGTTGCTCTGCCATCCGCGCGTTACCGCTCTGTTGGAACTCATGGACTTGGCTGGGGAGTATTCTGAAAAGCCCCTCCGTCATTGCAACCAGTCGCTAGAAGCGGAACCCGCAATGGACGTCCAAGTGCGCTTGACTAGTCACAGCTCCTGCCAGTGGTCGCCCGATTGAAACCATCGCGCACAAACAAACGCCAGGCAATTGAGCGGTCATTCTGGACGAGAAAGAAAGAAAAAAAGAAAGAAAGAAAGAAAGGGCAGGGGTGGTCCGAGTATTTAGTAGACTAGTGTTTGCACTATTGGCCCTTTGCGGCTGATCCCGTAATTCCATCTTGCCGTCATGACGAGGTAACGCTGTATCATCATCGGCAATACCGAGAAAGGCTTTAACACGCCCATTAGTGATACAGGAATTTAAGATACTGCCTACGAGTCTAGAGTACACCTATAGCCGTAATTACGATAAAGGAGAGGGGTAACATACACGGCAGTATCTGAAGAGACTTCTTAGCAGCTCTTCGACGGTTCCCCTTTTTCCCTGCCTATATTCTTAAGCCTACCTACTATTCTCTTGCATATATTCGATTGCTAAGGAGTAAGACAGAAACGTTGGGTAATAGACATCGGGACTACTAAGTATACAGTCTCTAGCTATCTTTACGTACTTCCTAACTTATAAGGGTTTAAGTTAGTTAGTGTGACGATCTAGATCCTCGTCTTGGGGTTTGGGGTGAGGTTCAAGGGGGTGAGTAGTCACACACAGTAACAATGGGTAAGAGTATCAAATGAGTAGATAGATCGCCTGCTGAACCACTTGTTCAATTGTAAAGACTAACTGTATACTTTGGTTGATAGCTGAAGAACCACAAAGGCTCTCTAGCTCTCATCATTATATAGAACCATGGAGGCTCCGTGGGCTCTGTCCATTACCACACAGAGCCATCAGGGCCACGAACCTGGTTGGCCCTTTGGTGGCTCCGTGGGCTCTGTTCCCCCGGGCACAGAGCCATCCGGGCAGCCGTGGTCCGTGCTTCGTGCCATGCGGGCCCAGCCTGCATGTCACCTGCCTAGCCCCTGGGCTTCACCCAATCAGGATCATGGCAGTTGGATATTTTATATAAACTCGTAGAGTTTTATCCTCTTAAAAGAAGAATTTAGATAAGTTTCATATATGCTAATTCCTAGGTGTCACGATTTTCTTATGCAGCTAAGGAGCGGGGCGGCACATCCAAACCAATCCAACCAGTCCTTACTGACAGGGAGTCCACCAATCACAGAGGACCCGGGCAAGTTGGCAAATGCTGCCGGGTCCTTGGCGGACTTGGACCCGGCCCGGGTCCTCAGGAGGCTCGGGTCCACGGAACCAGCAGTCTATATACACAATTAGGCCGAGTCTCCCTTATGGAGCTCGGCAAGTAAGCAATACACATTCATCTGCTTCATTACTTGTGAAGGCAATTCACCATTGTGTATCAGACAATTTCCCTTATTCAGGAGCTTACCCTTCCTACGTGATCCAACCCCAACAACCCCAGGCGCTCTGCCTTGCAGTTCAGACACTCTGTGTGTGGATTGTAATACTAGGTTAAGTACAAATAGTAGCACTAGATAGTTTGATAACGGTAATTAATGGTACCCGTAAGGGAAAAAACGGAAGTTATAGGCTACTGTCCCAAAACTAGGATCAGTTTGGACACGGCAAAGTAAAGCTGGGACACTCTGGGACTCAGCTCGGCTCGGGGTGATGCTCAGTGCACCTCAGCTCCTGCTCAGGTTTCGACCTAATACGGATTTGGCCAAACAATGTTGTCGGGGGTGACTATAGCGGTAGGCACACTGCGTCGCCAGCTACATTTCGAAGAGTCGTGCAATTGGGACCCCCTGCTCCTTGAGGGGAATTGACGTAAAAGCTCGTCGAGTTGAGAAGATAACAAAAGCTAGAAATAGCTGGATCGAACCGAAGAGCCCCTAATGGGTTTAAGCGATAGTTGCGAGCTTTTACTTCTCTTTTCCTTTTACATCCACGAACAGTTTGCTGGCTCGTAGCAAAGAAATAAAGGGTACTGGAAAGGTACCGTTTAGAGTCAATCTGCGGTGTCGCTGAATTTATGGTCTGTTTTCAAGCCAGTGCCTCTCCCTCACAACCTTCTCAGAACTTTTAAAACTTTGAATGCAATTGATTGATTGTTTGAACATCCGAGTCTTGTCAATTTTTGCGTACTTTTTTTCTTGTCCACCGATTGTGGACGACCTGGTCAAACCGGTAGACCGTTTTGGTGTGCCCCTTTTGACCTTGGGTGCTCGCTTAACACTTTGTACGTGCGTGTGCGCATGGATTTCGCTGCTAGATCTCCTTCACCGGTCAGGCTTTGACCATGGGGATGAAAAGGGGGACCCTTGCCCGGTACCCACTTTGAAACCGGGGTGTGGACTACTCTCCCTTGTCTCCGAACATTTTCGGTTGGCCTTGCCATACGCCAATTTCTCTGCAGTATCCCGGCGTAAGCCACAGAGACTAGTTTGCCTCTTTGCTAAAAGAAATCGAAAAAGAGTTAGTCGTTCATGTCCGGCAACCAGTGCTGCAGCGTAGAGCCCAGCTGGCCAAACTCGGAAACATTTCCCCGGAAAAGGCGCCAGCGATGACGAACTGTCGAAAGAGAGGATTGGCCGGATGCTGCTCGTCCCATGGTCAGCCCGAGCAGCTCGGTCAGCCATGCTCGTGTTGGACGAATGGCTTTTGCCCCCCCCCCCCCTTGGTCCCCCTTCTATTAACAAATGGTGGGCTTGCAGTTTTAACGAGTTGTTCTGGACCTCAGGTCCTCTTATCATCCTATTCCTTTCCCAACTCGCAGGGGAGCGGATTCGATGCCCGCTGTTCTTATGTCCACACATCCGTGCCTGCAATTCCGAGAAACCGCCCATCGCCCAGTCTCATCAAGATGACTCCACCTTCCGACGATCCCTCCATTTCCTGGACCGTTATCGCTTGTGCGGTGGTCACGACCGCCCTTGCGTCTCTAGCTGTGGGGCTACGCTTGTATGTTCGCGTGAAGCTGCTGCGGGCTATGGCAAGAGAGGATTGGTGCATCATTGCCGCATGGGTGAGTCGCTTTGCACGAAGCGTCCAGTGAATGATTGAGCGCTAAAACGCTATCTAGGTCTTTTCTGTCGCCAGTAACGGCGTGGTGATAAAGGGTACAGCACCTGAGCCACCAGCTGTGGGCTGAGCGCTAATGGAACAGGGCTGCAGAAGCAGAAGTAGCGCTGGGTCATCACATGGCGACGGTCTCTGCGGCTGATATCATGACCTGGTTTCGTGTTAGACGCTCTATTTCATTGGCAGTCTATGAGGCTTGGGAAGATTTACTGACAAGCGCTTGCAGGCAAGCTATGCCTTGTCGATATTCTACAACCTCAGCCTCTGCTTCGCAAAGATCTCGATCCTCCTCCTCTACCTTCGCGTCTTGACATACGACTACGTCCGCAAGGCGACCTATGTGACGCTTGGCATTGTCGTTCTATACAACATTTGGGCGTTGGGCATGCAACTCACCATGTGCATTCCATTGGCGAGGATATGGGACAGATCCCTTCCCGGCTTCTGCCACCCAGACGATGTGGTACTCCTTGGCTTATCTACACATTATCACCGATTTCCTGATCTTTTTCTTGCCAATTCCCGTGGTAATATCCATGAGTATCCCACTGCGTCAAAAAGCAGGGCTTTTCTTCATCTTCTGCACGGGATTTTTGTTCGTATTCCCCAATCCACATGAGCTCCACTCTTGACACAGCGACTAACCGTGGCGTAACCTCTGTCTCATATCGATTCTACGCGTCCGGTGGCTCAGAAGTGTGTACTACATGACGGACCTGACCTGGGAGCTGACATCTATCGGGAGTTGGTCCGTCGCGGAAATCAATGTCGCCATCATCTGTGCGTGTTTGACGACTCTGGGGCCGATCTTGAGGAAGTTCTTTGGACCTCTGCTGGATCGTTGGTTCCCGCATCGGCATCAGTCTCTCGAAGACGGGTCGAACAAGCCGCCGTTGACGATTGGATCTGTCCCCTTGAAGATCCCCTTGAAGATGGTCGTGGCTCGAGGAGATCCGACACTGGATTCGGCAGTCACACATGTGGAAAGCGGGGGTGCAAATGGTTCAACGCTCGGCGCTGTCAAAGCCGGCCCAGAAAGCATTATTCTGGACGAACTGAGCGATAAGACGGTGACGACAAGAAACACCACGACCCGACCGAGCACTGACATTGAGGCACCCCCACACGCACACTTGAAGCGCTGAAGGCGCTACATATCCATGTATCTATATAACTATGAGCAATCCCAAAGCAAGATACCGAAAGCGTGTTTCGTCAATATTCCCGAGTCAAACGCCTTTTGCTTCTGAGACCCTGGTACTGCTATGGAGTAGCTTTCATGTTTGCACATCTCCAAAACCGCTTCTTAGCCTTTTTCGGAGTGCTGATGATAACGAAGGCAGCCTAGGTCACAAATAGTTCATTTTTGGTTCCAGGGTCTAGAGCCAGCCCCTTCGGCAGCCGGAAACATTCTTGGTTAGCCGCCCCCCCCCCCCCCCAAACAATTCCTTCTGCAACTTGGCATAACCAAGCATCCGGGAAACACCCACGAATCATACCCCGAGCCCTACCTTTTTCGAGCGGGGTACGATGTGCTTACCTGGCAAAGCGACCTTCTCTTGGCAGCGCTGGGCCAAATTAGTACATACCGGCAGTGGAAACCATGCAATACTCGACAAGGGTGACACGAGGCGACCTGGTTTGTAGGGGAATGAGGGGTTATTTGTAATGAGGAGAGGAAGATATGGAGAGTATATAAAGCCGATTTGTTGGCCTTTGATCATTACTCAAGGACTCCTCACCCGTGGACTGTCCTCTCAGCAACCATCATAATGAGTCTTCTCAGCGCCATAGTCTTCTCGCTCGCCGCTGTGGCGAGTGCTGGGCCTGCCAGTATCCGGCGCCACGTCTCACATCTGCGCAGCTGCTATGACTTTGTGGTTGTGGGCGGAGGCACGAGCGGTCTTACAGTAGCTGATCGTTTGACCGAATCGTTTCCTAAAAGTAGGTTTCTTTTCTTGTCTTTTCTTTTTCTTCTTTTTCTTTCTCAATTCTACCTTTACCTATTGCACATCGCCTTAGGCATCTGACCATCCACTTCAGAAGTTGTCCTCGTGATCGAATACGGCGAGATCAATCCCACCCCCGGCGTCTTCGACCCGCCCACGGACTGGATCACTGCTTCGCCAGATCAGGCCCCTACCTGGATCTTCTCGTCGCTACCTAATTCGGCATTGGATGGCAAGACGGCTCTTGTGCTCGCCGGACAAACCGTCGGGGGCAGCAGTGCTGTGAATGGCATGTTTTTTGACCGCCCTTCGCGATATGACTTTGATGCATGGAGTGAGGTCGGCGGACATGCGTATGCTCACTGGGATTGGAACGGGGTATTCCAATTCTTCAAGAAGGCAAGTGGCACACTGGGAATGCGAGAGGACGCGGCTAAAAATTTTCTGTGTAGAGTGTTACCTTCACCGCGCCAACCCGTGCTGTCGCCGAGCGGTGTGGGTACACGTGGGATGTCTCAGCCTACGGCGGCACCACGCCTATTTATTCCAGCTTCGGGGACTTCCAGTGGGATGATCAGCCAGTCCTTAACGGGACCTGGCAGGATATGGGAGTCCGAGTGTCCAGGGAGTGCGCCGGCGGCGACAAAGAGGGCATCTGCTGGGTCCCGACCTCGCAGCACCCGGTCACGGCGAGGCGCTCGCACTCTGGGCTCGGGCATTACACTGCGGTGAAAGATACCAGGCCCAACTATGATCTTTTGGTCAAGCACCAAGTGATTAGGGTAGTGTATCCTAAAGGACTGAAGAGGGGCCCGCCAGTGGTAGAGATACGGTCCTTGGCGGATAACAGCGTGTTCGGTGTGACAGTCAACAGCGAGGTTATTATCTCAGCTGGAGCACTGCATACTCCGTACGCATCCCGGTGGAATTGCCTCTGTTCCTCATTTGCTGCTTTGCCAAGTACGATAACTGACTTGTCGGGCAGGACTATCCTGCAGCGGAGCGGTATCGGGCCCAAGGCCTTCCTCCAAGGTGCCGGCATCCCGGTGCTCATTGATGCGCCAGGCGTTGGGTCGAATCTGCACGACCATTCTGGTCCACCCGTCCAATGGAACTGTGAGCTGGCGCGCGCGCACAGGCACATGCCGCTCTACTCTAGATGCCTTTGCTAATCTCAGCGTCCCTGATAGACACCCACTACGGCGACTTTTCGCCCGTACCAGAAGACATGCTCAATCCTTCGTTCAAAGCCAACGCCACCGCCGGCTTTGACCAGATTCCCGCGACAGGCCCATACACCCTCGCCGGCGGAAACAGCGCCATCTTTGTCCCTCTCCCCAACATTACAGCCAATTATACTAGCATCACTAGCAAGATCCGTGCTCTTGTTGCCTCCAACTCGGCAGCATCGTACCTCCCACCCGGCCCGGACTACGCGTCCAGTCCAGAAATGGTAGCCGGCTACAAGGCACAGCTCATCGCTCTCGCCAATCTTCTCGACAATCCCCGCGCCCCCAGCATCGAGACACCCTGGGCCACCGGTCAGATCGCTTGGGCCTTCCTCCTTCACCCCCTCAGCCGGGGAACGGTCCGTCTCAATCTCACCGACCACTTGGCACAACCCATTTTGGACTACCGTGCCGCTTCGAACCCAATCGATATCGACATCCACCTTGCCCATATGCGCTTCCTGCGGAGGATTACCAAAACCGACACCATGCAGCAGTACGGCGCGTATGAGACTGCGCCCGGCCCAGCAGTGTCTGACGACGACGAGGCGGCCTTGACCGAGTACATCAAGAAAACAATTGTACTCTCGTTTATGCATCCGTGTTGCACGGCAGCAATGATGCCGCGTCGGAAGGGTGGAGTGGTCGGGCCAGATCTCAAGGTTCATGGTGCAAGCGGGCTGAGGGTGGTAGATATGAGTGTCATGCCCATGTTGCCAAGCTCACATTTGAGTGCGACTGCGTATGCAGTCGCCGAGAAGGCCGCGGCCTTGATCATTGACGAGTGGAAGAGCAAATAAACGCTGGAACGGAGATTCTGGGGCTTCGTTTTTGTTTGAGAGAGCGGGTGGTCCTTGTATCGCTACGTTCCAGTTGGTGCCTGATGAATTTATACCACGTGACATGGTGCCACCGGATTACGGGCTGCCGGGGCATGATCAGGATAGACTCTGAGCGCACCACCAAGGAACACATCAACGGTCGTTTTTCTACGGCATGGCTGTTCGACGAGAGGGCCGCGGGCATTGACGGCCGAGGCAGGCACGCCGGAAGTCTAGAGTCTAGTGTTCATCCCCTGTCACTGTCTTCTCTGCCGCCAAGAAGCCGTCTTTTCGTCTGGACCTTTATCCCCGGTCCGACAAACGCCTACACTATGTGGCTACACCCGTTGACGAGAAGATCTACGTGCATCGGATTGGAGTGTAGACGGGCTGTTTCTAAGATATCAAAGAATTGATGAACGGTCATGCAAGGAGAAAGGGCAACATAGAATACTCGCCGTGGTTCAATAACTGCCAGCATAGGGCTGTTACCATGCTGGTGCTGCTCGAAGCCTAGGCTGCGAAAAGACCTGGCAGATCATTCAAGATTTATTACAAAACGATGAATAACAAGGTTCTTTACACCTTATCGAAGACAGGAGATTCGCTATACAACAAACTACAACCCGCTGTTCCGTGGTGGGACAGCTACCGGTGTAAGCGTCGGAACGGGCATTGCTGGTGGACTGGCCATCGCATCTACAGCGACGACAGCGGTAACGGGAACTATAACACTTCCAGCCGCGGGCATCGCGGGTCTGTTTGGAGCTACAGTCACAGAGACTATCGCGATCGGTGCTACTGCCGTCGCAGGTGCCGCGGCTGCGATGTTGGTCGGCCCACTGATTGGTGCTGCGCTCTGGGCGGAGCATTCATTGTAGCGCTGGAAGCGTCATCTCAGAAGGATCGGACCAAGTTCGAAGACCCAAGAAACACCATTCTGCTCGACTTGGAGTCATGAAGGAAGTTCCTCGATTCTTCATAGCTATGATCTCAAGCAACCGCGAACCATTAGCCTCGAATGAAAGTTCAGTAACAGACATACCCATATCTGTTTCCTCTACGTACTCGCCCGTATCGGTGCGCCAGAGCCGTACCGTATTGTCATTAGAAGCCGACGCAACAAGCACCGAGTCGTGCGAGCGCCGTCGGCGGCGGGGAGTTTATCGAACATTATCTTCCGATCGATTACGAGTAGTAATGGTTCCATCTTTTACTGCTGAAAGCTCATATTGCCGAAGCCAAAAGCTTTTATCTATCGTACTTGAATGGCAACCGGATATTTAACGAGCAGTCTCTGCACTTAAACCAAAGTTCTATGGTGCATATGCCCAAAACTGGGTCCGCAAAAATTAATCCTAGGCTGTTTTCTTTTTTCGTTTTGGTAAATGGCAGGCTTAGACTGGGTGGCCAGAAACGAGGCTCCAGGGCTGTGCAGCGGATGCACGCCCGGATCACCACAGCTCAGGTTAAAGCAGCAGCAGCTCAGGACCAGGTCCACTCAGCAGGAAATTGCTGAGAGTAATCTGTACGTAATGCATGTCATTGAATAGGGCTGTTGTTTTATCCTAAAGTTGCCCTCACTAACCCCACACCACCCCTCGCGACCTTGCTCAAGCTCTGCTCATGTACTTCTCAGGATATGTTTCTTTCTTTCTTTCTTTCTTTTTTTCTTATATAAGAATAGGTTAATATACGGATAACTAAGTTTCCTAAAATTTTACTCAGTGAAGGGGGTCACCTGGATCATAGATAGCCATGGCTTTTCATGAAGGTAGGTGGTGTATTGTTGTTAAAAAGAAGGAAGAAAGGAAGCTCTAGATGGCTACAACTTATTTTGGAGGTTGCAGTGCAAGAGCCTCACCTTCTTCTCGTGGCCGGAGCCACTCACCACTAGGAGTGGGGGACTCTTGTCACGATTTCAACATGCGGGGCATAGTGGAGACAGGTGGAACCCACCAATCGGATGGGCTAACCAATCACCTTGAGAGAGAGGTCTCTGTGGGCATTGGCGCCAGAGACAACAGAGACTGAGTAGCTTTAGCGGTCTCTGTTGACGGAGACAACAGAGACGCATCTGATATCGTTCTATATAAACAACCTAGGTCGAGCACTCCTTATGAGTCTCGACAAGTAAGCAATACACATTCATCTGCTTCATTACTTGTGAAGGCAATTCACCTTTGTGTACCGGACAATTCCCCTTGTTCAAGAGCTTACCCTTCTTACGTGATCCCAACCCAACAACTCTAGGCGTCCCGCCTTGCAGTTCAGACATTCCGTGTGTGGATTGTAATAACTCTCCACAAGCCTTCCTTATCTACCTGCTATCTACACGTGCCAGTCATGTGACCCTGGATGCCGAATGGAGGCATCACTAGTAAAAAAAATTCTTATTAGTATTTTTAATTATTTTATTTATGGTAGGTAATCATGACATTACGCGAAGGGTGGGTCGCAGTCTATTTTAGAAGCGTAGGTGATGTTACGGCCCTGGCACCCTGCACTGGCACTGGCGCCTGGCACGTAACGAACACACCCATTGAATGCCCTCATTGAATGATGACGGCATTGGTCAGCCGCCCTCACTACACCCTTTGTGTACAGTAAAGGCCACAGGACCTATTGATCACAGGACCTCTTGCATTAGCCTAAACCTAGATATCTTAGATCCATTCACTACAGCTGAGAGGTCTATATAAAGGACCTTGGGGCCCGGCCGTATGTCACCCTTTTCTCCTCAGCTTAGAATTACACAATACATAAGGTCATAACTGCAGCCTTGACTCAGACAACCTACCTGCCCGTGATTAATAGAAATGGAGCTATCATGCATATGCTTCACAAGTTCAGAGTGTCTGATGACAATGTAATGCACGCCTGGTCAATTATTCCCTAGGTGGCTATCGAAACGGGGTAACCTCGTGTTGTGTTGTTCCAACGAGGAATAGCGTATGCGACATGACAGAGACACAAGTCACCATGGTACCTGGCAGCCGCCGCGGTACAGTTTTCAGCAATTCGTACTTCTGTCTACCAAGGTGCCAGATCTGCCTGTAAGGTGAAATGCTGTTCTCCTCCCTATCAGTGAAGGGGAGTCTTTATCAGAGTGGATGTGCTAACCGTCGAAGGCTCCAAAAAATAAAAGAGTCTATGCTCAGTTAGGTAGGTATGGACCTCATCCAGGAGGCCTGTGTAGCCAACAACTGGCAGCCCCTTATCAGCCGATCACGCCGTCATCCATCCAGGTCATGCAGTATTTATCCTTGACCAGCAAGTCCATGACGGCCTCGGGGAGAACAGCCATAATCTCGACCTATATGTCGTTGCGCTTAGTAGGCATGATGATGCCGCCAGCGACATCCCATTCCGCTTCGCCAAAAAGAAATACGCAAGTTGAGGATGCCTGAAATTTCTCTAGGATAGTGGTCGTGCGCAAGTTTCTATGGATACCTAGTCATTTTCCGTCGCAGGGGAGAAGAAAGGTTGCAATCTGGAGGCAGTTGACAATTCAGACAGACCCAAACTAAATCCAGCGTTTTTGTAAGTTATTTCGTTGGGTGAATCCCAGCTCCATCTTGAAAAGTAGCATACTAGTACTAATTCTGCTGCCGCTGCTAGCTGCTTAGACAAGTTCAAATAGGGAAAATTCAACTCCTTCAAACGGATCTGGCTCTCCCGGCGTAGCATCCCACCGCCCGATTCCGATCCTTTCGTACTTTGGTGTTTCTTCACGCTCGGTGAGAACCTCGCGAACAGCTAGGAACAAGCCTAAGCTGTCCAAACCAGGATCACTAGGCATCGTAGCGAAGCCCTGCTGACGAGTCAAAAGTTTCATACAGAGCTCTGTGAATGGTTTCTTCCTACCACCCAGATCTGGGTAATCGTCCGGGGAATATGGGAAGTTTATAGACAGTTCCCAGAAGCCGCCAAGATTTGGTGGGTGGTCTTGCCCGCTTAAGATCCACATGCCACCAGGAAAGTTCCCCTTGGGCTGAGAACGGCAGAAAGTTAACCTCTTCAAGGGAGCCGAGATGGTCAGCTCTGTAGATTTGATCCGCGATGTCAGGGGCGCGTGTCCATCCAACAGACCTCGGCGTCTTGAATCTTGGCATGGGTTTCCAAGAGGCTATCAGTGGTTGTTACTCGGCTGATGGGCATTTCGTACCGTAGCCAAGTCCACGATGGAATATTCAACACGGCCGACCGTCTCGCAATGACCTGCATTCTCGTGTCGTTCAAGTCGTTGACGTCTAGGGAACGTGAGGTTCGGTCGACGGCCCACGCCAGGTCATCCACCAGGCTCTCATTTCACATGCCATAGATCGACGTCAACCCCGTCTCTCGAGAAAAGTACTCTGTGACGCCGGCAAAGGCAGGCACCCAGTCTTTGCCGACGCTTATCTTTCGAGTACTGTAGTCTTTCACCCACATCCACCAATATTCTAGTGCCACTTCAGTCTTGCTAAAATCGAGCGGCTGGTGCATGAAGTCTTGTTGGGAACTGGCAAACGTGTCGTTTTGGATCAGGCCATCCTCGGAAAGAAAGAGCTCCTTGCACTGCCAGTATAGCTGGTTTGTGGTGAAGTGGACAGTTCGCCGGGATAAGACCAGCTCCTGCAAGGACCACGCCCTCGAATTCAGGAAAGAGACGTGTATGAGCAATTTATCCGCCGCTGGAGATTGTAAAAGTGTGGGCGCTCCATCTTCATCATAGGTCGTCTCAATCGGGGGCTCCAGGGAGGTGAGGAAAAGGCCGGCATTGCCGTCTTCCGCGTCCGTGGCCGCCAAGGTAAGAACCGCGCCACTAAACACGGAAGCCATGCGCGAAGACTCGCGCTGCCATTCGTCAGGGTCGCCTCGGATGATACAAAGCGAGTCAATCCGGATATATGGGATGCCGAGCTTCCTTGTGACGACGATGCCTTCCTGATATGTGTTTGAAAGACTGTCCCAAAGTATCTTGCTGCGATAGTTTGCCTCGTAGGGGATACAAATGGAAGTGTCTTCGATTCCGCAACCGCACCCGCAACCGGGAATTGTCATCCCCCACAGCAGCGGTATCGGATGAATAAAACTTTTCAGTATTGCTGGCTGCGGTGATCACGGAAGCTAAGACCCATCTGAGCTATTGCCAAAATAATCGGGACTCAGAACTTCGCAATACCTCCACGTAGGCTATTTCGCTGTATTACCAAGTGCTTTAGATGGTGCGTCAGTGCCCGTTTGTTCACCTTTGCGCCGTAGTCAAACGCTCTCGAGCGGACTCGAGCCTTCAGCGGTATGCAGGGGCTGATCGGATGCGCATAAAATATTCATGATCTTGAGATTGCGGGCTGAAATAGGTAAGCATTTGCCAGCCAAATTGGCATGATGCATTTGCCTGCCATATTTATTTACATTTCCATTAGCCCCCTTGCAAGCCAAAATTCCGAGGTTAATACATGCCCTTAACAATTGACCCCAATTGCGCCTGTTGCTCCCCCAATGCAGGACACTTCGACTCTCAATAGATCCCATTTCGACGCAATTTCAAAGCGACGCTAACACTGGCACGGCCATATTAAACTTAACAATGCTGTCGGCAAGCAGCTCGCCGCCTCTCGTTATGGATACCCGATGGCTTATAATTCCGTTTTATCTCACGTTGAGCGAGAAGGACGCGCCTAAGGCCATTGATAAGGCCTAGTCATCGTCCCTTAATGTTTTTAGTTGCAAGCAATGTAAACCTTCTGGAACAGGCCGGAGTCTTGAAAAAGTTTTGACAAGTCTCCCGTCAGAATAGTTCGAGTCGTTAGAATGAGCTCGGGAGGGTATTGCGAGTGAACAAGACTAACCGTATTGAGACAAGAACTCGACTGTCCAGGGCTACGCCTTCGCGGGAATTGAGCCTCGTATGCGTTGCCCTGGAACTGCTTGGCACGGACGGGTCAGAGGAAGAGTACGTTACCCACGTTGCCTCGGGTTCGAGGAAAAGAAAAGAAAAAAAAAAAAAAAAAAAAGGTTGACCCAGGCGCCAACCCTCGGTGTCGAGGACGGTGGTATGTCCACACAGCACATCTTTTGTCAAGTTGAAGAGCTTGTAAAATTGGATTTGAAGACCATTGCGCCATTCCACTGTTCATTATGTTACTTTATAGAGGTCCCAATACCTGTCTATCAGATTACTTAGCAGGGAAAGAGAGGGTCCCTGCAAACATGTTTAAAGTTGAAAATCGTGGGTGAATTTTGCAATGGTGATCACATATCCGTTAGTAATAACATTTCCATCATCACAATACCAATATAAAAAGTGTACTGCATTTGGAACCAACCAGCTCCAACTTGGCAGCTACTAGAAGTAGAACTACGTACCTGCCCATTCCTGTTGTGGGGTGCAGATCTCCACGGCTTTTGCGGGGCCTCGGCAACACTTCAGACCTTCTGTTTCACAATAACGTCCAAGGGAGATTGATTGATAGGTAGAGAAGCAAATGTGGTCTGTGCATGCTGATTTAGGCAATCTGATTTAATCCGAAAATTGTCGGCCAGCAATTTGCCCGATTGAGGACGACTGCATGCGCACCCGTGATGGCGGACGGAGTAAGGAGGATTGAACATGCCTTTTGCAGTGATTTCCGTAGGTGCGCGGTGGCCGCGGCGTCCGGGAGCGGATGAGTCGGGCAAGATGTTGGTCCGCGAGCCGATGGTAGAGTGACACTGGGGGAAACGCAATAGGGAGGGGTGTCGAATACGGGACGGGAGTGGCGTTGCGCCGCGGCCACCCGAGAGCACGCTATCCCCATCCGGCCAAACGCTAAAATACCTAAACGGGTCAACCACTGCGCGGTCAGCGGACTTCGCCATGCAAAGACGATATATAAGAATAAGAAGGAAGGGGAAGGGAATTTAATAGTACTGAGACATTAGTGGTACTTTGATTGTTCTTTATGGGGAACTGAACTGGAACGCAGTGACGTTTCATGGCAAGTGTGCGATTTTCCGGGGGGTCATTGTCTCGGCGTCGAACGGGCTTTTACTGCCGGAAAAAAAAAAATGGGCAATCGATTCCTTACTGAGACGATTCGTTCGGATTGCAAGCTGCAAGCTGCTTACTGCATACGGCAATCAGTGGCGCGCAGCAAGGTTGTCGGTTGCTTGCGTATCTGATAAAGCTGTGCAACGCGAACACGCCTAGTCAATGGGCGAGTCTGAAACTTTGAAGTACAGGACAGACGAGTGGGGCAGTGTCTCGGCAGGATCCGGGAACCATGGCCGTCGTGCGTCTAACGGGCTCCAAAATCCACCGTGCCCTCCGAGTGGAAGGTGGTCAAGGGTTGAGATTAAGTCCTATAGTCCTTTGACCCTGAAGTCGGCCAGGAACATGTACTCCATATAAATACGCTCTCTCCCAGGACTGTCGTTCATCCCTGCCCACACAAGGCATCATCCAATACTCCTCTTCCTAAATCAGGAACCACCATGGCGCCGACAACAATACCAATCCCAGGCCCGCCGGGCTTGCCCTTCTTGGGCAACATGTTTGATCTGGACATGTCGTTCATGCTTGGCTCGCAAATGGACCTGGCTGCGAAATATGGCGAGATCTTCACCCTTAGATTCCCTGGCCAGGTTATGCACTTTATCGTGCGTCCCATCCATTTTGACCCCTCTAAACAAGTATAGCCCAGCTTAACAGAGACCATCGCAGTGCACACAAGCGCTCGTCCACGAAGTATGCGACGAGAAGCGGTTCAAGAAGATTGTCAGCGGCGCCCTGCACGAAATCAGGAACGGCGTGCACGACGGGCTCTTCACCGCCCAGCTCGAGGAGCCCAACTGGGGCATCGCCCACCGCGTCCTCATGCCCGCCTTCGGGCCCATGTCGATCCAGGCCATGTTCCCCGAGATGCACGAGATCGCCAGCCAGCTGGCCCTGAAATGGGCTCGCCACGGTCCGACCACGCCCATCATGGTCACCGAGGACTTTACGCGCCTGACCCTCGACACGCTGGCCCTGTGCTCCATGAACTTCCGCTTCAACTCGTACTACCACGACGAGATGCACCCCTTCATCACCGCCATGGGCGACTTCCTCACCGAGTCGGGCGGGCGTTCGATGCGACCGCCGCTTGCCACCAAGGTCATGCGTAAAACCACCAACAAGTACTGGAACGACATCAAGATCCTCCGCGAGACGGCCGAGGCGGTGCTGAAGTCGCGAAAGGAGCACCCGAGTGACCGCAAGGACTTGATGACGGCCATGCTGGACGGCGTCGACCCCAAGACGGGCCAGAAACTGTCAGACGCAAGCATCATCGACAACCTCATCACCTTTCTCATCGCCGGCCACGAGACGACCTCCGGGCTCCTTAGCTTTGCCTTTTACCAGCTGCTGAAGCGACCCGAGGCGTACCGGCGCGCGCAGAAAGAAGTCGACGACGTGGTGGGGACAGGCACGATCAGGATCGAGCATATGAAGAAGGTATGAACCTCCAATACCGCGAAACAATATGCCGTGGCTAACATACTCCCTGTCAAACAGCTCCCCTACATTTCGGCCATCCTTCGAGAGACCCTCCGCGTGTGCCCCACCATCTCCCTCACAGCCGTGAACCCAATCGAGGACGGCACAATCCTGGGCGGGAAATACGTGGTCAACAAGAATGAGACCATCGCGCTCTTCCTAGCCAAGTCCCAGGTCGACCCCGTGGCGTTTGGCGACGACGCGGACCAGTGGATACCCGAGCGGATGCTGGACGAAGCCTTCGAGAAGCGCAACCGCGAGTTCCCCGACAATTGGAAGCCCTTTGGCAACGGGCTTCGGGGCTGCATCGGCCGTCCCTTCGCCTGGCAGGAGTCCCTCCTCGTCATGGCCGTCCTCCTGCAAAACTTCAACTTTGTGATGCACGACCCCAACTACACCCTGCAGTACCACCAGACGCTCACCACTAAGCCCAAGGACTTTTACATGCGTGCCATTCTTCGTCATGGGCAATCCCCCACCGAGCTGGAGCATCGTCTCTCTGGCGGACTGGCGCCACCTACAAACGGAGTGTCAAAGGCCAGTACCAATGGCAATGCCAACGGAGCCCAAAACAAGGGAAACCTGAAGCCCCTGAGCATTTTCTACGGCTCCAATACCGGCACTTGCGAGACGCTCGCCCAGCGGCTGGCAGCAGATGCGCCGTCCCACGGGTTCGTAGCCACGACGGTCGACGCCATGGACGCGGCGAATCAGAAGCTGCCCAAGGACCAGCCCGTGGTTATCATAACGGCATCGTACGAGGGCCAGCCGCCCAGCAACGCCGGCCTTTTCGTCGGCTGGCTCGAGGGCTTGAAGGGATCCGAACTAGACAACGTCGCCTTCGCCGTGTATGGCTGCGGCCACAAGGACTGGACGCAGACGTTCCACCGCGTGCCCAGTCTCGTGAACGACACCATGGCAGCCCGCGGCGGCGAGCGCATCTGCGAGATGGGCCTGACGGATGCCTCCCAGGGCGAGATGTTTACCGACTTTGAGCAGTGGGAAGACGAAGTGCTTTGGCCAGCCATGGAAGAAAGGTACGGCACGTCCGCCGCCGCCGAGGGGGGTGCCGAAGCACAAACCATGCCCAGCCTGTCCATCCAGTTCACTGCCCCACGGTCGACCACTCTCCGCCAGGACGTCCAGGAGGCCGTCGTCGTCGAGACTAAGGACCTCACGGCGCCCGGTGGTTTCCCTAAAAAGCACATCGAGATCGAGCTCCCCGAGGACATGGCGTACCGCGCGGGCGACTACCTCGCCGTGCTGCCCGTCAACCCGAAGGAGACCATCAACCGCGCCATGCGCCGCTTCCAACTGGCCCGCGACGCCAACATCACCATCGAAGCCGACAGAAGGGCCACCCTGCCGACCAATGGCCCGGTTCCAGCCTACGAAGTTCTCGGGTCCTACGTCGAGCTCGCGAATCCCGCGACCAAGAGGGTGCCCACCCCCCTTTCTCCCCCTTCTCCCCCTTCTCCCTTTTCTCCCCCTTCTCCCCTTTCTCCCCCTTCTCCCCTTTCTCCCCATTTCCATCCCCCATTTTCCCCATTGCCAGTACTAACCTCACCATCTACCACAGGGAATCCTCGCCCTAGCCGAAGCAGCCACCTCCCCCTCCACCATATCCCAACTCCAAACACTCGCCACGTCCCTTTACACCAGCGAGATCTCCCGCAAACGCGTCTCGATCCTCGACCTCCTCGAAAAGTTCCCAACAACAATCAACCTCCCCTTCGGCGCCTTCCTCGCTTTATTACCCCCCATGCGCGTCCGGCAGTACTCCATCTCCTCCTCCCCGCTCGCCAATCCGCGCAGGGCAAGCCTAACCTACTCCCTCCTCGATTCGGAAGCGTCCCTCGCGAACCCAGACGTCAAACACGTCGGCGTGGCTACCAGCTACCTCGCCTCCTTAGCGGCGGGAGATAAACTCGCCGGCGTGAGTGTCAGAAAATCACACGCGGCGTTCCATTTACCTGCCGATCCGCAGACCACACCGATTGTTTGCATCGCTGCCGGTGCGGGGATCGCGCCGTTTAGGGGGTTCATCCAGGAACGTGCGGCGCAAATTGCCACCGGCGGTAGAGTGCTAGCGCCCGCGCTGCTGTTTTTCGGGTGTAGAGCCCCGGGGGTGGATGATCTCTATCGTGAGGAGTTGGACAGGTGGGAAGAGATGGGCGCCGTTAGTGTCCGACGGGCATTTTCTAGACTACCGGAGACGAAAAAGAGGAGTGGTAATGGAGGAAAAGAGGAGGCGAAGGGGTGCAGACATGTGGATGATCGGCTTTGGTACGACAGGAAGGATCTGATGGACCTGTGGGATAGGGGAGCGAAAGTGTATGTTTGTGGGTCGCGCGGGGTGGGCGAAAGTGTTAAGGGGGCGTTTGTTAAGATGGCACTGGAGAGAATGGAGAGGGAGCCAGGGTTTATTGCTGGTGGGAAGGTAGAGGGAAGTGAGGAGGAAAGGGCGCTGAAGTGGTTCGACGGGATTCGGAATGAGAGGTATGCGACGGATGTTTTTGACTGAAGTGCCAGTGGGGGGAGATGGAGGAAATGGGAGGAGGGGTGAAGGAAGGAGGGAAGGGAAATCAACTCCACTCACAAATTGTGTTATATTCCAAGTTTAGGTATAAGTTCGGCGCATAGTGTTCAGTACCAACTGTCATGTATTTGTATCACCTTAGTCCACCTTAACACGGCCATCACTCCCCCTTGTGAGGTGTATAACTTCCAGTTTTTGCCTCTTTTCTCCCAAGAAGGACTACGTATCGTTCAAGTTGTATTTGGAACGCAACCTTAGTGGATCTACGTCACAGCACAAAGAGGCCTAAGAATAAACAGTTAAAGAACGGGATTACGCAGCAATGCCGCGCTTCTTTCTCTTCATGACAATGGCTCTTGTGGCGCCCTTTGTTGCATTAAAATCGCATTGTCCGCTCTTTCAACCGTCCCAAAGTACATAGGCAGTCCAACCCCCCCTTTCCCACGTCTTCCCCAAGTGATGTCAATTTTCCCATACACCACAATATGGCTTCTACGAAGACAGTATTATCACAACCCCCTAAGAAACCACCACCTACAGAAGTGGATCCACGCACAACAATGTCGCTCCGCTTCGCCGTCCCCTGCACCCCAGTAACGGCAAACAGTTCATCCCGAATCGTCTCACGCAAACGTTCCCGCGACGACATGCAATCTGAAGAGCAGGACACCAGAAAACGCGAAATCATCGCCGCCAAATCAACCGAAGAACCCCTCCAGCCCCCAAACGACGTCCTCAACGCCATCCCGCCGTTCCATCTCTACGGCCCCAAAAATTGCTCCGACCATCTCCATAACCTAACCGAAATGCAGAACCTCTACGAGACCGACCAGTCCTCCAGTCCTAACACAGACAAAGAACCACCACTCAAAAAACCCCGCTACGCCCAAGAAGGCCCGCACTCCAACCCCCAAACAACCCCCTTCAAGCTGATGGAATGGGTCTGCAGCGACTGCGTCGGCATCTACCAACCAATGGACCTGCACGACCTGCCCTGCGGACACATGCTGTGCCTCCCTTGTCTCGAAGAGCGCGCGCGCGAGGTTCCCAACATGCTGGGCAAGTACCAGTACCAACTAAACAGAGCACTAACCCAGAAATACTCCATCGAGTCCAAGTTACAGCAGCACGACCAGTACCCTACCTCCTCCCGCCGCACCCTTTCTGAGTCGCAACCATCCCTGCTCAGAAAACTCGCGGAAGCAGAACAGAGTCTGTCCGTCTTCTCGGGGCGCGCATGCTGCGGAATCAACATGGAGTTGTTTCGTCGTTTCGCGCGCTGCCTGACTCCCGAGACGGCCCGCCAGCTCTGGCTGGCCGAGCAGTGGCTGGATGATCACCCCGACGACCGGCACGCGTGCGGATGGCCCGACTGCGAGGCGTACGTGCCGCCGTGTTGCGTGTACGAGTTGCCTGCCTATATGGGCGGTAACGGGGACGGGCAGAGGTGGTGGTGCGTGCGGTGCGAGGGGAATTCACGGGGGTCGAGTAATCGCAAGCGTGCGCAGGATATGGGTAGGTTCCCTTGGTTGAGGAGGGGGACGGAGGTGCTCCTGCCGTCGAGGTAAGTCACGACCGAGGGTGAGGGTGAAGGTAGGTACCCAAGGTAACTGCTAGGGGGCAGGGTTTCTTGCAACTGTGGACGAACTTTTGGTGTTCAGGTAAGTAAGCATTTTTCAGGCGTTGAAAATTCGTGTTTGAGGATACACCCAAGTACCATACTGCTCATACTTGATATTTTATTCATGATGAAGCACTACGTCAAACAATATTTCAAGTTGCACTAAGCGGCAACGATGAATGTCAAGTCGAGTTACTTTGTTGTTGACTTCCGATAGTGTATTGAAGCCTGGTTGCAAGCCTGAGCCGCCGCTTTGTCTCGGGAGATGACCAATCGACGCACCATATTTAGAACAGAAAAAGCCCTGATACAGTGAGTCAATGAGGACTTGGATACACAGAGAATTTAGATTCTCATGTAAGGAAACTGCTGTGAGTAGTAGTGACTGGGGGTTCTTAAGGCAATGGCTGACTGACTCAAGCTGAAATAAGCCCACCGGGGTAGCTAGAAAACCTACAGACTGTTTTGACGTTTAGCTTTGCCAAGGTTACTTCTTAAATTTCAACGCCTAAGACTTATAGAATCAGGATGGGGGCTGACATGGGTGGGTGGATTAGCCCGTCAAGACACTTTGGTACTAGAAGGTGGTGCTCCTTGGTGTCTGTCGAGAGCCTGACTCCAGAGAGAGAAGGGAGGCATTCGAGACGCTTTGACTGCTCATTCCAGGGCGTTGCATATTCTCTAGGAGCAATCCCGTGTCTTCTTCGCTAGCTTCCTGGCTTTGTTGGTCGGTGGCAATGAAGGGAGAATTCGAGGTCGGTAAACTTGACGGATCGTTGGACGCAGCTTGCCCGTTCGGAATACCGTCCTCTCCGGTTTCCGGTGGGCCCTCTGCGAGTTGTGGTTATTATTGGTGTACGGCAAAGATGGGCCATGAACTTACTTTTGAATAGATAGTACAGCTCGATGAGCACCGGTAACCACGTCCCCAAGCTGAGAATCTGACCAAAGGACCATCGTAGATCCTCACTCCCGAAACCGCTCCGTTGCAGCAGGAGCTGTCTGATCACAGTAATTGTGATGAGAATGTACCACGCGAGGAAGCCATACACCCCGATGATGTAGACATCCATAATTTTCCTGCCCTTTTTTAATCACCTGGCGACCTTGGGAAGCGGCTTCTTGAGCACCCATGGGAGGAAGAAAAACCAACAACACCCAGGCCCAGAACAGAATGCCGGTAACCCAGACGATCAGACTTGTAAAGCGCCGCTCGGTGGGAATGATATCCCAGAAGCAGTACACCTCCCATGAGTCGGTGCTTTCAAACTTGTTTGAGACGATGGGCACCATGTTTCCGACCACCAGGTAGAGAATGATATCAATGAATAGAATCAGGTATCTGCTTCCGGTCCTTCCGCTGTCGCCGTGGACCTGTTCATGCATGATGGTCGGGAATAAGCAAGCAGAGAATGAAAAGACGACCATGTCATGTGCCAGTGCGAGCTGGGTCCCGTCACTCACGTCCTTCCGCTGTAACATGAGTGCAAAGGCGGCAACGTTGATGCAAAGACTCAGAATCAATGCTCCGTTGACGAACACGTCCAGAGCCTGGTTGAAGGCATAGAAGACCAAGTGGAGCTTCTTGCCCGGGACTGTATGCTTTTGGCGGAGAAACCATTCCCAAGCGGCAAGAAGCGCGAATATGGTGGCGAGAACCGCTTGGATCCATGCACTCGTCATCACCTGCTCTCATTAGCGTGCTGAGCGACAGAGGGTATAAATGTGAATGCGCACCCCCGGTCCTGTAATGTCTGGGACACCACTCCATGGGATGGCTTGACAAACATCGTCCAAGCAAGCCTTGAAGGGATTGACCGTTACGTTCAACTATGGATCTGGATTCGAGCTGTTGTAGACCTTGCCTTTCATTCTTGCTCGTTTGCGTATCGCTAGCAATGTCCTAAATCAGTCAACAAGTTGGCCATCGCTGGGGACAAGGCGAAGTTGTGCGGGCAGAGCTTGTCAAAAGTGGTCTGCCGTTGCAACGTCGTTCACGCCAACTCCGTCCGAAAGCCAAGTCTTTGCCCACGCGGCCACGATAGCACAGTCTGTCGAGAAGTCCAGCTGCGTGATGGGCGGCGCAGTCCAGTTCGGGTACCTAAAGGTAATGTTGAAGTCCATTTCTCTGTGTCGGGGAGGAGGTTACAAGGCAAATAACTTGGGGTAGGTACGTTGAGATGAACATTATCAGAAGGTGATTGAGGGGAAAAAATACTGCAGAGAAGCAGCGCAAGGCTGCCATATCTTGGGGTGGTCTGATATTACTCGCTGTGGCGGCGCCACGACCCTATTCACAGCCGCCTTTTGCTTGGCGACTGCGTCCCCACGAATTTGTCACAAATATTATTATCCCAGAGAAGGCGTTGCATTTGAGAATGATGTGAAATAAATTAGGACGATGGGTATGGGTACTCTGGCACTCAACCGTCTCTGCACAGGATAAAAAAAGAGAAATGAAAAAAAGATCCCCCCTAGGAAAATAAACAGAGGCGCCATGCCATATGCACAAGGTTGAAGAGGTGGTGTGAGCGCCTTTCTTGGCTGTCCTGACCTTTCGCGCCATTTTGTCAGGTCTCTATCATATGATCGGGCAGTCTCGAAGTTCTATGAAGTATAAAAAACTCACGTATTTCTTGCTACAGGATTGAATCTTCCTTCCCCTTCCACCACCTTCGTACCAGACACAGGTGCACTCACACAACCTCTGCGCCATGGACGGTTCATCCGCAGTTGCCATCATAAGCGACAGCATCGCCATCTGTTCCAAGGTCATTAGCGAACTCAAAAAGGTGGCGCGCGCCGACAAAGATCTTCGGAGCCTAATTCGAAATGTCGAGCGAGTCAAGCAGTGAGTGAGCTGTTGCCAGCCATCATCCCCGACCCGAGATGAGCAGGGCCGGGCACAGCGACTTCCGCTTGGCCTTTGAACCACTTTCTCGCCGTCTCCGTCACCTCATCCAGAAAATATTTACCCATGCATCTGGAATTGCGGACGGACAATCAAGCCTTGGTCTTTTCAAGAAGATCAAGTGGACACTGGGAAGCTCAGAGACAGCCGAGCTCGTTCGAGAGCTAAAGGATATTGAGAATGGTGTCAGGCACAACGTTGGCCTGCTCACACTGTTAGTTTGAACTATCTAAGGAGGCCCTGCATAGCGGCCAGAGGGGCTAACCACAGTGTGATGGGTCACGTAATGACACAGATGTGCATCCATTCGTCAACTATCCATTCCTCGGCGTCTTCAAAACATACAACAGGGGAAAGACAATGAACCTCAGCTTCAAGACGTTTTCTCGGCAACTCCCATTGCTTCACCGGTTACTGCCTCAGGGGACAACCTTCTCTCATTGAGCCTCTTCATCGAACTTGGCTCGGCCAACTCATTGCAGAGGACCACGATCCAGACCAATTTTCGCACCGTTGTGGCCTTGCTGATGCTGCCTACCATGCCCGCTGGGATGAAATTTTCCGTTTACTTGATCTCGGACAATCGCGTTACAGCGTGAACACCACGCGTATCCGTAACTGTTGACTTGGCTCATCCGCTGACTTCCATGGCAACTGAAAGCAGTTACGATTCGGAGGTCTTGTCAGTTGGGGGATCCCACTAGTGTTACTGGTTATTATTAACTGCGGAGCCACGCTCATCGTACCGGAAATTGACGTTATGGACGCCCTTGCACCAAGCAGTTTACATGCGGGCACCCCCCGAGGTTATTGACAAGCTGGTCCAGCTCGGTGCATCCAGTAAGTGGTGTTATTCTTAACCTCTAAACCGTTACCCCCGCCACGGAACAGACCACCTGATAGAGTCTTCGACACCTGCAGAGACTCTGAGAACACGGACTGGGTTTGCTTGGCCCAACATCACACCGCTCGAGCTTGCGATTGAGCTCGACGTGAATTGGGCGGTGACCCAATTACGCCCCGTAATCCACAACCCTGTGCCGCTTGATACCTTGAACCGGCTCCAAGACAACTCTCACGCCATCATCCGCCATAAGCTTGGTACTGCGTTTGATGAAATGAAGCTGTATCTCCCCATTCTAGAGCAGCTTACTGAGTTCACGTCTCAATCGACGTGGTTTCCGATCAAGCTGGACGGGAGACACAGGGTGAGTTATTTCGACATGACGGGCACTTGTTTTTGGTGAGGGTGGTATGGCGTTACTAACCCCATGTGATTAATTCTAGAGCTACATGTACCGGCTGGATTCTCGGCATCTGCTGGTTTGGTCCATCGACATCGAAAGACAAGGAAGTAGCATCAAGTATCGCGTCACCGAAGTGGACATTCCTCTGGTAGACGAGGCTCTGGTTTTTGGTGGGAATTCGCTCAAGGACCATGTGATCCGGAGGCCTAAGATGCGCACATTTTCGGTGAAAGTGGGGATGGAGCGAAATTTGTTGGAAAGAAGAGGTAAAAAATCAGTCACCTCCCCGCTGGCTACGTAATTCACCATGGCTGGGTGCTAGCGTCCATATATACGGAGGCCTTTATCTGATCCGTGCCACCGGTTGCCATGTGATGGGGGACTTTCTCGCAATGGTTTCGGGGTTCAAAATCTGGCGAGAGTTCTAGCGAGACTGGGCGGCATGCGGCGCGAAGTTCAGCTGGTTGAGGCTTTGCTCTGGCACGTTGCAGCCCCGACAAGTGGCAGTCAACGCGGCACAACCCCGGTGCCCGAATGCAGTTACTGGCTGGTAACCTCAGTGTTTTTGCATTGGGCAATCATGTCCGTTTCTGGTTGGGCCGTTAGGCACCTACATTTAATCATTTTTATGAGTGCACTTTTTATTCAACTTTATATATTTCCCATTTCACTATTGGATGGCAACTTGTTTCTTTTGGGGCCATTTTGCCTAATTGAACGTATTAGGAAAGCCGCAATCCCCAGGTAACTAGCTTACGCTCACCGCCGTCGATTTAGGGTCACGAAAAGGCGGGGTCTTCATCCTTTTGTTGTTCGAGGTAGCCCAGGCACAATTCCACACGTGCGCAATAGGCAGAGAGAAAATGGCCGAGGCCTCCCAAAGCTTACCGTCTTAGCCTCTGTCATTGAATGGACGGGGTAGACCGGGGTCTTTGACACAGATATCACTTTGGAGCCCTCATACACAACTCAATCACGCAAATTCAACATTATATTAATTACTAACTTTTCGCCCCCTTTTATCCCCTGCATTCAATCGTCTCTTTTGTACTTCGCTCGATCAAAAGTACCCACCTTCCTTATACTCAGGTACTCTTTCCTTGTATCTCTTTCCTCTGTTTTAACGCCTTTCAAGTTCAATCCTCATTATCGGCTCAGACTGGGGCCAAGAACCGCTCACGGTTGGACAAGTAACCATGAGCAGCAAGGCATGCTATGACCAGAGAGGACTAATGAACAGCCGCATGTACCCTTGCAACCCAGACGACCCCGTCAGCCATTGTTGTTCAGAAAACGATCTTTGCTTGTCCAACGGCCTGTGTCTCGATCTCGGGTGGGACAACCAATTCGCTACGCAGGGGTGCACCGATTCGCAATGGAGATACCCCCCTTGTCTTTCAATCTGTCGCAATCGTAAGATTCAAGTTGCTCAGGTCTCATGACACAACCAAAGATACCTCTGAGAACTAATTGTGGCGGGTAACCAGCCAAAGCGCAGGATGACATCTACCCTTACCTCTTTGCTTGCGACCTCGGGTGGGCGCCAAAGTTTTGTTGTGGAGGAATCGACTGTTGCAGTGACACCACTGCGCTACATTCTCTTCCAAGATTCACCGCAGCATCACGGCCGCCTGGCGCTCCGACAACTTTGACTCTCGGGGGCCCTGGAACATCGCCGACAACCCGCACCTCCGTGGACCCTACGTCATCAATTTCACTTTCGTCTTCTACTTCAGCTTCGTCATCAGCTTCGACTCTGTCATCGACATCAATTCTGTTGTCATCCACGGCTCTGTCTACGTCAATTCTGCCATCAACATCAACTCTGTCATCTGCTTGGACTATGTCGTCTCCGCCTCCTTCGTCGTCAGCCTCACCGGTGTCTTGCCCAACGCACGATGAACTGAAGTGGGGCCTAGGGTCAGGCTTGGGGGTCCCGTTATTGGCCACCTTGGTTGCTTTGATCTGGCTCTTGTTCCGGAAATTTACGAAGGGCAAGAAGGCAAACGTGCCCATTGTCTACTACCATCCGAAACCAGATCTTCCTTCTGCGTGGCAGCAGCAGCAGCAGCAGGACGCAAACCCCTCTGTACAACACCAGCACTATTATCATACACGACAGCAACCTGACCCTCCTGCGCACCAGCAACCTGAACCCCATGCATGGAATCACCGGGCCGCTTCTGTCAGGCCTGGACGGCAGCTTGGGGTCCAAGCAGAGTACCCAATCATGGTACCAGTGGAGCCAGCTGCGTCGGAACTGCCCAGCCCCCCGGTAAGAGAAGGTGGAAATCTCATTTGAGTCGTGGTAACCTCCAATCGCAATCGTGGCGACTTGAAAGTCCAGCTTCAAGTTTTTTTCTTTTCTTTTCTTCCCCCCTTTTTTTCTAATATTCAGAGCAATGTGCTAGTACGTGGAAGACTTCAGAGAATTACAGGGACAGAGTAGTATGGCCCTAAGGGGTTTTGGCAACAGGGAACATGATACCAGCGTGGTCGCGGGAAAGAGAAAGAGAAAGAGTCAAGAAGGAAACAAAGGACTCGGATGGAACGTATGATGTAGCACACGACTTCAGCATGAATTTTTTTAAGTAGACCCTTATGATTACACGATCAACATCTCACATCCTATTTATTGTTCCCGACAACCAAAGCATCCATGAATTTTCCGTTGATAAGGGCTGGAAAGCAAAACGACGTTTCGGCAGACTATCATGACTCTCAGCAGCTCCTTAAATACCCACTGTATGCTTGCGAGCTAATAGGCTCGCATCGAAATCGGTCTCTGTCGGTAGGATGCTACCTCGATCGAGAATTTGAATAAGGCTTGCAAGAACGCAGTTCAACTCAACGCACCCTCCAGTTCTAGCACTGCGTTGCACTGAAGCTACCATGGCCGCACTGGACTAGTAGACTTACGCGATAAACTGCGTTATTTCACATTGAACTCGATGATGCCGCCCATAAACTTTGAGCACCAATTTCTTTCCAAGTCAAATAAATTTCCCCTTTGTATTTGAACTTTGAGTTATTTCCTTAACCCTAACCCTATTTGAATCGCAAGCCAACGCAGCTTAGGGCGTTCAAACTACGTTGCGTTCAAACTACGTTGCGTTCACCAAATTTCAAGCGGAAATGCGTTGATGCATTGCTCTGCGCTGGCTCACCGCATGAATGAACCGTGTATCGCCAGTCTCGGAGTAAACTGGTACTTGTATACATGCCAGCGATGAGGGGGGGGGCCACTCGAGTTGACCCAAGAGGTCTTTTACTCGCCAGCGCATATCATCTTCGACAGCCTCCTGTCAAACAGAGGGTTTCGGTGGTGTGTGGTCACACCTGCAAATCTTCAAGTTCGCAAAAAATTCCAGCCACGAAAGCGGCGTCTTTGAGGAAATTCTGGCTACGAGAGGGTGTCTTTGAGCAAAATACGACCCCGATCGAGACATATGCACTGAATCGCTAAGATCGATGGGTGGGGATGAGTTTGCTCCGGCTATGTCAGATTCTGCAGAGTTTTGTTACGTAGCAGTCAAGTAACATTGGGTAGGTCGCTAGGTAACATGCTATCTTGAAGAATTAAAGAGGACATTTCATGGTGGTGGTGGCATCTTATCCCGGGTCTCGGCTCGGTGGTTGACGTCCAGAGAAGGTACACGCTTCAACAAGAGGGTTGCACCCGGGGAATAGACTAGATGGGTCGGATGCGGTTCGAATTTTTGAACTTTGCTTGCCGAAGTAGGTCGGGGCTGGCTGTGCCTTGCAGCTCCGTATATATACGAAGCTGAGCTGGTGACTCGGTGTGTGGTGCCAAGCTGCCAGGACGCGTAACTGCGCACTCTATTTCTTGGTTTCTTGTTATTAATCGTGCAGAAGCAATAATCGATTGCCAATATTATGTACGAGCGAGCTCATTTCTTCCCTCGCCGGCTCGATGCTGTACCCCAGATTCTCTCTTGCCTGGGCTTCCATGTCCCGCCCTGCCCTACTCTATTCATACATGCTCGGCTGCGGAGTGCCGGTAAATTGGCGGCTGTTCCTGGACCGTGCTCGTGCCATTGGCCATCGGGGCTTATTTCCCCGTCCACATATGGTCTTCTTGGCGATGATCGCTTGCTGGCTAAACGCAGGCAGGATTATTTGCGACGGGCTTGGTGCACGGTTTACCAACCGGGTGATACCCGAAAATTGACAACCGGCCCAGTCAGCTCCACCAAAAAGTTCTTCCAGTCTGGTGCTGGTCATGGAAAAAATGCCTTCTTCGTTGGGAAGAGGAGTCGAACACGACGACAGCAATACGACAAAGCTTGGCAGGTCGGGACCCAGGGCCAGAGTGCCCCCAAATTGCGTTATAATGTTATGGGTGCAACCACGGCATTTTTTTGGCGAAGCTGTCTTACGCGAGCTCAGCTATAAGGTCAAAAATGGGCAGCACATATAAGAAGGGCTCGGGTCCCGGCAACGGTAGATGATGAGGAAGGCTCGTTTATGCAGATTATCACCGCCTTCTCGAACTTTCAGCGACCCGGTTGAAAATCCTCAACCACAATACCAAGATGAAGGCAGCTTATATTCTCGCTGGCTTAGCATATGGACTCTTTGTTGAGGCCGGACTCGCTCAGCCGGCCGGTCTCGCCGCTCGGCAAAGGGGAAGCGGTGGTGGCTCAGCCACTTGCACCTGGACTGATCACTGCCTTGGTACGTTTTTGGAGATGTCCCTCTTGCCGAACCGCAGCAGAAGGTTGGTGCTAACATTTGACCACCAGGGGACGAGTGTGAGACCGAAAATGACTGCGACGGACAGTTGATCTGCATCAACTCCCAGTGCGCCAACATCCCGACCACCACCGCCAGAGCTACGGCCAGACCCACAAGTACACGTCGGGCAACACCGACACCGACGCCAACTCCCAAGCCAGCAGCCTGTGAATGGGAGGGACACTGCCTTGGTAGGTCACATCTCCATATCCCAACTGAGTCAGACCGAGTTCCTGTTCTCAAAACGCTAACCTCCTCAAACTATATAGGCGACACATGCAAAACCGAAAACGACTGCGACGGGCAACTGATCTGCCGCGCCGGAAAGTGTGCCCCTGTAGCCACCACCACTATCGTCAGCACCCGCCCGCGAACCACCGCCCCTGCCACCACAACAAAACCGGCTGGAAACGTTTGTGGCGCCAACCCTCTTGCGTGTATTGGTACGTGATGTAATCCCCCTCAAAACCGTCCCTAGAGCCAACAAGCTAAAAAATGGTTTGGGGAAACAGGTGTGAGCTGCAAGACTGACGCCGACTGCGGTTTCGACTTGATCATCTGCAAGGAGGGAGTGTGTGGCCTGTAATTAAGATGCAAGTTCATTCCGGGCATTAGATAATCAAATGGAAAGAAAAACAGAAGAAACAAAACAAAACGGGACCAGCTGGCACAAGAGAATCGGACGACTAGGATATCAAAAGTCTGTTGCACAAAATGTACATAATATGACAAGAAAAAGTATTCCCAAATCTTACTGCATCGTACACAATGACAATCATAAGCACTTACCCAGGGTATCGGCGAAGACCAGGTAGCCAGCGGCGAGCAGCTTGACAATGTCGCGTTGCAGCCATATATGTCTCCAGCGTGCTGAGACCATTAGACGGGGCCAGATGTCGAGGTCATCGACCTGGCTTGCCACCAAAGACCTGCAGCTTGACCGGGAGCCGGGCAAGAATGTCGGTACGGAAGTCGATCGTCTCTAGTAGGCCACGCAGCTCGCGCACCTCGCGTAGAGTCAGAGAAGGCACGAGATTTCGCACGTTTGCCTTCCGTAACAGGGCATTAGGCCCGATGCTGTCGAGATGATGAGCCAGACTGCTGTATTCCATGCCTACGAACCGCCCTCTATTTGTTTTGTCAGTACTACGTGAGGTATTTATTCTGCCCAAGCAAGAGGGAGCTTGGTGTTTTTTCGCTCGAGTTTTGAAAGCCGTATCAGCTTTCTGTCCCGAGTGAGACGGCTGAGTTTTTAAAAGTTGTCCTAAAACGATGAAAAGAAGCGCGACTCGCAAGATGATATGGGGTGTTACCGGGCAGATTATAGGCTTACCATTGGGAATTCTCAAGTGGGGCCAACTTTTATTCGCTGTGCTTGCTGGAGCTACTGCGGCGCCTGACTTCCGCTTCACTTCGACAAGGCGGCGCCCGAGTCACTTGCAAAGTCGTTGGCAGAATAACGCGGACTGCATCGGGACTTTGTACAACGCAAAAAGTATATTCAGGTCTTGGTTAACCGTACAGGCGCCCAGGGAGTATTTCTCTGGAGGCTTGTCGTTTTTGTAATGTGAACCACCGACAACCCTAATTTCTGAAGAGCCGTTTGGCCCAAGGGGTATAGCCGACCAGTGCCTCTCGACACAGGGCCAAGTTTAGGGGATGGATTGTTGACTAATGACCTATGTTGCTGTGCTCCATGGCCCATTTTCCTCCTCCGACCACAATCTAACACTGCATTTAACATCGATTGTTACTCATAATGTGAATTGCATGTCAGCACGCAAATTTGGTGTTTGAACAATTTAGTATAAAGAGCCCCCTCTGTCCTCATTCAGCAAGTACCGCCCTCGAGGAAGAGTCGAGGAGATGGTGGACAAGTTTGAAAGACGACACAACAACTAGCTCTAGACAAGCGAGAATAATTGGAAAGTTTTATCAGCGACAAAACGCAAAGAAGAAATTACAGTGTCAACGAAATACTGAATTGCAAAACAGGATACCTAATCAGAAGTTAGAACGACTCGGGACCGGCTGGGAATCGGACCTAGGATTATGGAAAGATGCTGAGAAGAATACTCTACCAACTGAGGCACACGCCCTGTACTGCTTGTTGAGTACTGGTTCTGGAGGTGGTGGCTTTGGGCGTGGTGGTTCCTGCCTGGATTGAGGTGACCCTTGAAATGAGCTCGGTGTTGTGCACCTTGAAACAATGAGTGAGTTCTCAAAGCAACCAACTACAATTTCATTATAGAGGCTGTTTAATTGAACGACGTGAAGTGGCTAAGACCACATTTTCATTTTTCTGTACTGACATGCTCGGTCTCCCAGGGAACTAGCACCGATAGAAGCCGATCCGGTGCACCTATCTATCGTCCGACATAAACCTGCCTAGTTCCGTACAGTCTTACAATCGCGTCGGGTACGGCATTAGAGAAAACCAGTTGGCGCATGCAGTCGCAGGACCCTAGATCAACCTGCTTAGATACACTGGCTCTACCAATCTGAGGCTTACTTGCACCTCGCGCCGGACTTGCAGCAAGCCCGGCTGTTCCATCCAATGCCGCCGCCATATTCTCGTGGCAGCTCAGTGACCGCCGCCAGCGGTAGGCTTAGGAGTGGATGGCGGAGACAAAGGAGGTGAAGTGGACACAGCAGAAGAAGTAGACAGGGTAGACGAAGTAGACAAAGTCGAGATTGAAGTGAAAAATGTAGTACGGGAGGACGTGGACGAGGACATGGTGCGGGAAGAGGTGGATGAGGACGAGGAACTGCCACCTTGATTAGGGGCCGGGTTAACAAGCGTCAGTACGCCGGGCCGCCAGGGCTGGAGGTTGTAGCTAGTACCCGAGGAGCCCTTAGCTTTACCCTGGTAAAAGAGCTGCAGGTTGCAAGCGTCGATGGTCTTGAACTCGTCGGCACTGCTGCGGATCAGGTCACCGTGGCTGATGTCGTTGGTCCACAAAGCTCCGCTGTTAGCGGCACCGGCGAAGGAATTGTTTTCGGTCGCAGCATTCGGAGTCCACGAGCCGCTCAGCGAGGTGGCGGTGAAGGAACGGAAGTATCGACCCCGCGATCCAATGCATTCGACGATCATGAGGTATTGTTGAAAGCCGGCAACCTTGTACACCTCGACGGCCTCGAAGAGATCATTGGTGCTTGCGCTCATGATGGTTGTATACGAGGTTCCAAAGCTGGCCGGAAAGTTTCCCACGGGCATGCTGGAGCGGTAGATCTTGCCGTTGTCTCCTGCAAAGAAAAGGTACATATCTGTCCCGTCGCTGATGAGCGTATGGTCGATAGGCCCAGTGCTACTACCGCTAATGCTTCCAGAAAAGAGCGGCTTTGGCGAGGACCATGAGTTCGCATTGGTGGGATCGTTTGACGTCATGTAGTTGAAGGCGGCAGCGCCCCATTCATAAGCCAGGACCCATGTGTCCTTGTAGGTGAAGTGGAAGAGGAAGGGCGCCACGGCCGCCTGTTTCATGCCCGTCTGGGTCGCCGAGGCAAGTTGAGACCAGTTGGATACCGGGGCGAAGGCCATAGACCCGTAGTTGCCTGCCGTGTTGACGTCTGAACCGTACACGATGTATTGGCCGTTGTAAGGGACGACAGTGAAGTCTTTAAGCGACACCCAGCCGGACTTTGGGCTCGCCAATGAATTGCTTGACGACCACTTGTATGACGAGGGAAGGGGACATGCCGCCCGGGCCGCCGTGGCCAGCGTTAGCACGGCGAGGAGGATATTCTTCGCGAGAGCCATCCTAGCGCTTGGGGCTTGCTCCTGGCACCCAAAGTAAGCGCGGGGTAAAAGCTGGAGGCAATAAATCACCGAAAGGCGTTGGGAGCATTGTTGGGAACATCCTGTATTATAGCCACCCGAATTTCTTGAGCGAGGGTAAGAAATAGCGTAAGGTATCTCGCCGCAAAATCGTGGAAGAGAGCCTCATGGAAGGCGGAAAGTTATCCTGTTGGGGCGCATATAGCTCACCTCGCGCCCGGCTGCCGTCATGGTTGACTTCCGCCATGGTAGGGGAGCTTGCGGACCCAACCGTTCCGTGGTAATCCTATCAGGGAGCTTGACATCTCACATGGATTTAGCCCGACCTACCCGACGTGGGTGTTAACCGTCTTACAAGGGCACTTCCGCATTCGACAGACTTTCATGTGCTGTCGCTAACTAATGTGGTGTCTTTAGACCTGAAGGTCCAGGAAGGGTCAATTATGGAGAGTAAAAGGGGTAGGCAACAGCTCAGTGAAGAGTATAAGTAACCTACGGGTGTGCCGTGGCCTAAACTGGAATGCATGACCTCCGGGTTGCCACACAAAACTTAAATTGTCCCGTCTGGGGAACGAGCTGACAACACTCAAAAGGCACCCTATTGGCCAGGCAATCAGCAATGCGGGCGGTCCGTGCAACGATGCGCATGGAAACTCGAACCCGGAAGGTACGTAATTACTGGGTGGGCATCTTACCTCACCTACAATGGGTGATATTGGGAGGGTCAAGGTGGGTCACCGAACTCGGGAGTCGGGTTCGGTTGAGATGCAGGGAACTCTAGACTCTATATAGGTTGCATCTGCCGCCCCAATAGGAATATTTGTTCCTAGTGTGATATCTACTCTTGACTTTACTCCCTGTATTGGGTGTCGAGCCCTCTTTCCCGTCCATGGAAAATCCAAACCGAATACCTGCTCAACCACAAACCCCTCACCATAATGCTCCAGATAGAAAATTTTGCAGCATCAGATTAGTCCCGCCGTGTTGTTTGCTTACCAACACGTCGCGCTACCCGTGACCTCATTGTCGTCCTCGCCCTAGCCATTTTTCATGAAGCCAAACCTTTCCTGGTCGAACATAGGGCCGCCGTTGATCAGAACGCTGGGTACGTAGCCGCTCGCGGGATTGCAAATCATGCCTCCATTTCAGATTGATAACTGATTGATGGCCCATAACAGCGCTAGGAAATTGCTAACGACACCGTCACGGTTGATATGCGACCAATTATGGGCTCACCGTATCATATTCTTGAGGGCAGCCTTGCTCTCGAGGTGAATCTGGTCATCATCATTTATATCGCCTCCGACGTTCAAAAAGCATAGACGTATCGGAGAAGACGGATGCCGTGGACTGTATGCCCTCGCCGCTTACTTTAATTCCAATGACGGTATCACAGGTTGAGTCCGAGTTGTTTGTATCTGCCCGAGGGCCAGGGAGTCGAGTGCCGGAATGAAGGTAATGAAGTGTGGTGGGCATAGACCGTCGCCTCTCACCTCCGGCGGCTAGGATTTAGCATGTCGAATGAGGCGATGAGGGCGTCAGTGGTTGGCGGTGTCGGACGAAGACTGAAGCGGCGGGGGCCCTCAGACTGCTGATGCTGCTGCTGCTGCACAAGGACAGTGGTGAGTTTCGTTCCGCCGCGAAAGATGTTGAGTCCCGTTTCGAGGCAGATGCGGAAGAGCGGGTATACCATGGGCATGTTGGTGAGGACCACGGACACAAATAATTCGCGGATGGACCAGTAGCTGGATTGGGCTGGGCCAATGTCACCGAGCTAGATTTAAAACCCTTGTAAGCATTGTGGAATGTTGAGGAGTTAATCACCATCGCGCTAAGCTTACCGTCAGGATGGAGGCAGCGCGCAGAATGCCAATATAATCTCCAGAAAACCACCGCTGAACATGATCAAGAGAACAATCTTCCTAGGCGGGAGTTTGGACTTCCATACCATTGGCGCAGGAATGGCCAGGAGGTAAAAGTCGGTCAGGGTGTTCATGACCATCGCAAAGATGGTTTGAAGCGTTGAGATTGACGGCCCGCAGCTATTTGGAGAAGGCTGGTCAATTACCTTTCGGGGTTGACACCAGAATACAACATGTAACTTACTTCCAGGAAATGGGTTGATCTGCCACTGGTGATGGAATGGTATGCACTTGAAAGATACCACGAGAAGACAGGCGATGTATGTTGCCGGCAGGATAACGTAGGCCCATTGGATAATCTTGTACATCTTGTGGACGCCCTCCCTGAAGCAGTGCGCGTTAGTAGATGGTGCATTTCGGCGGATGGGCGAAATGAGAGAAATAAGAGAAACTCACGTCAGGCGCGAATAATACACGACCCAGCATCCTTGAGCAACCAGAGCAGCGTGGTGTAGAGCAGTAATCCGGCCACATGTGTCTTGGACCCATTGACACGCAGCATGTACTCCGAGTTTAGATCGAGTTCGGCTCGCAAGGCGTTAGTCATTGCATTGTTCGCAAAGCCTTTCTAGTACGCCACGACGAGGTAGGCCATGACGCTCTCGGCAGTGTAGGCGAGCTAGTATCCCAAAGAAGTGTTGTCAGTCATCCTGAAACTTGAACATGAACTGCCTGAAGGAAACCTAGAGAGATGAGATGTATGTAGGTGCTCACAACGGCCAGAAACATCAGGTAACCGTCCAAAGCGAGTCTCCATCCCAGCCTCCGGAATCGGTTGTAGTATCGAAGCCCGAAAGTGACGTAGGATGTTCCTTGAAGTCCCCATCCTTCACAGATAAAGGCTCTGGCCGCTTCCTCCATCTCTTCAAGGAGCTAAGAAATGAAATTTTGTAGAAAGTTATTATACTAGAGAAACACATTCACGGAAAGGTAAAAGTTGAAGGAAACGTGCGCATTGTGCTACCTAGTACGGCGGGCTTTACATCGTATAAATAGCCTCTGCTCAGGCTTTCGTGATATCACATCAGAACGCTGGGGAAGGCGATGTTTGACGAGAAAACCTGTTTGGAACCGTATCGATACTCTCAGGTGCGGCAACCTCCGTCCCTTCCAGTCTTCATTATGGAAGTTTCTAGCAACCGAGTCGCTTAATCGAGTCAAGAGAACTTCCCCTTTTTTTCCCATTGTGAGATGCAATGCGCATATGTCATAGGTGAACATGGTGAACGGGTGCCCCTATCACAAACAAAGACTCCACCACTGTTTTTCGGTTTCATAATGAGGGGGAGACACCTTCTGTTGGCTGTTGGCGACATTTCATTGCGTCGCAATCAAAATGCTACCGCCACCAACGGTCAGTATGCTTCGTTGTTCCTCTGCGTGTAGGCCTCTAAGCATCATGCTTTGGTCTGGACCCATCCACGATAGATAAGGAATGAGCTGCGCAAAATAGACTCTTCTGTCGGGGGTGATGAGAGCATCTGTCGAATTGTTGCAAAATCGAATCCTCGTCTACCTACTCTCGGTCTTTCCGAAACACTGGAATAATTATGTGCTGAATCTTTTTGCCCTCTTTTTTTCAAAGAACAATCCCGCCGAAGCTCCACCCCCTTCCTTAACCCCAATTCCCGTCCTACGTCATGGAATTCAAGAATGGAAAGAGGTATCAAAGACGTTCAGGTACCCAGGCAGGTACGGCCCGCGGCGAGACAATAAGAGGATCTTGACCCACATTTCGTGCCCCCGCCCAAGAAGGTGAAGAAAGGGACCATGCAACGTGGGGTAGCGGCTAGACTGTGACAAGATTAATTTGATGGCGTCAACTTCATGTCATGTTGGTGAGGTCCTGGGAAAAGAGGACTACAAGTTCACCTCGGGAGAGATTCCCGGTCTCTGCCCGGAGAGGTCGACAACTTCTCCACGAATGCTTGCACGGTGTTGGCTGTAGAGTTAGGAGTGCTGCCAGCGGAACCATCATGCTTCAACCATCCGCCAACATTGTGGCTGTCTATCTTGCAGTCTTGGCCGTGTCACACTACCCAAGTTCGACTTATTCTGTTCATGGTACTTTAAGCGGATTTGAAGTCTCCTTTTCAGCGAATACAAACGGAGGAAAACTGACTTATCCTAGAGAAAAGATGACAAAGCTGGCTACGTTATCGTCATGCACATGCAAGACAGCAAGTTCTTGGCCCGCTAGGTCTGTCTCAAGCAATATTCAATAGTTGTATGTATAATGTCGGCATGCAGTATCTGTCCCGCGACTGGACCATTGGCACCAAGTCAAGGGATGAACGACGGACTGGCGGTTGGTCCCGTGGCGCCAAACATAAAACGTGGGACAGCGCCGGTCCGAATTCTGGCCGGGGAGGGCTTGGATGGGAGGGGTTTAGACGAACACGAGGTTTTGAGTTTCGATCTCGTTCCACTTGGTCGGGTCGGGCTGGGATGTTTACAGTTGTGAACCCCCATGTCGGGATGTGGGCCAGCTTGAACAAAAATGAAGTCATATCGCTCAGATTGGTTAGAGGAGCTGAACCTGGGATGTGGGGATCCAAAGGGGTTGGGATGCACGGATGAGGTGACATGGGCGGACACTCCAGACATCTGAACGAGAAAGAAACCCTTGCTAGTTCCGCCTCCCCTCTCTGCAGAAGGACGAATGATAAAGTGGATACCGAATGCGTGTTGGGGTTTGGCTATCGTTGCACATCCGGCAACCGTCCAACCAAACTGGGGGTCGATCCTTCCAAGATGTCGTGCTTGTCTCGGAGTTCCTATCAGCGGACGGAGTGAATTCAAAAGGGGGGTTACATTCTTCGACCTCCAAGCTTATTGTATCCCTCAACCCCAGTATCGGTGGCTGTGTAACCCACGGTCTTACTCCGCATCGACTAGAACTATTCCCATGTCCTCATCCCCTGTGAGCCAAAGCAAGCGACACCAACTGCTGTAATTGGCGGGACTATCTAGCACCGCGTGCCCCACTACACCGGAGGAACTCATTGCTGCGGAAAAGGCCTTCTTCCTTTTCCATACTCCATTCCAGTGGAAGTCGATAGCAGTCTCTCTCAAGCTGAAGTCATGGATGCAATCGCCGAAACCGCGGAGTCGAACGTTGATGTGTAAGTCCGCGTCGTGTTACACCAGACATCACAGGGGCAACTGACATCCAGAATGACAGTCTTATCATCGGCGCGGGCCCTGCCGGGTAAGGCATCCCGAACCTCATTATCGGAACACAAACAAAATTCTGACCGTGGGTAGGCTCATGGCTGCGGCCTGGATGGCTCACTGCGGAGTCAAAGCCCGCATTATCGACAAGCGCAACACCAAGATCATGTGCGGTCAAGCCGACGGTCTCCAGTGTCGCAGCCTCGAGATCTTTGATAGCCTGGGGTTCGCCGACCGGGCCTGGAAGGAAGCCCACCATATGATCGAGATCTGCATGTGGAATCCCGGCACGGACGGTGTTATCCGCCGCGGAGATCGCGTCCCTGACACCATCGTGGGCCTGTCGCGCTTCCAGCAGATTGTGCTGCACCAGGGTCGTATCGAGCGCTTCTTCCTGGACAACATCAAGAAGTACTCTGGGGATTCCATTCAGGTCGAGCGCTGCGTGTTGCCCGAGTCGCTCGAGATCGACGAGTCCAAGGTCGACGATGAGGCCGCATATCCTGTCACCGTCAAGCTCAGGATGCTGAAAGAGGAAGAAGCCACTCCCCAGCAGCAGATCAGCGGAAGCACAGTCACCGATGGCCTCTTCCGGAGCAATCTTATACAGGAAGACGACGAGGACGACTTGATCCGCAAGAGCAAAGCGCGGGCTGGTGCAAGCGAGATTGTCCACGCCAAGTATGTCATTGGATGTGATGGCGCGCGCAGCTGGACGCGACGGGCACTGGGGTTCGAGTTGAAAGGGGAGGCGACTGATTTCATCTGGGGTGTTATGGACATTTTCCCGATCACCGACTTTCGTTCGTGTCCTCTTGTGCCCTTGCGTCGCGATACTCTTCCAGCTAACCCAGACTAGCCGATATCCGCATGAGATGTGTCGTCCACTCGGCCAATAGCGGTAGCTTGATGATTATTCCGCGCGAGAACGGTCTCGTCCGTCTGTATATCCAGCTGAAGGAGGTCACCCCCGATGCGTCTGGCCGTGCGGACAAGTCCAAGATCACGCCCGACGTCATCTTCAGCGCTGCCAAGACCATTCTCAGCCCGTACAAGATCGATCACGAGTACTGCGACTGGTGGACGGGCTATCAGGTAACTGCCAACCATCCATCCATCACGGGGCTGAAATGGATGCGCTGACAAGATGATGAAAATAGATCGGCCAACGCACCGGCACCCACTTTGACGCACATGGCCGCGTGTTCCTGGCGGGCGACGCGGTGCACACGCACTCTCCGAAGGCTGGCCAGGGCATGAACGTGTCGATGCAGGACGCCTATAACCTCGGCTGGAAGGTGGCCCTTGTTGCCAAGGGTGTCTGCCGGCGCGAGATCCTGAACACCTACCAGAGCGAGCGGCGGCGCGTGGCGCAGGAACTGATAGAATTTGACCACAAGATCAGCCGGCTGTTTTCGGGGCGGCCTGCGAAGGACGTCACGGATGCTGAGGGTGTCAACATGGAAGAGTTCAAGAAGGATATGTTCCTCAAGGGCAATCTGTTTGCGTCGGGACTGTCGATCAACTATGGCCCGAGCAGCCTGGTCGTCAAGCCGGGCGACGCAGCGGAGTTGGGCGATGGAAGTGCCAAGAGCGCCAGTCTCGCCGTCCCGAGCCCCATCACTGTCGACGAGTTCAGCAAAAAGCAGGCTCTCGCCACCGGACTGCCCGTCGGCATGCGCTTCAACAGCTTCAAGGTCCTCAACCAGTCCGACGCGCGGCCCTGGCACTTCCAGGAGCGGCTTAAGGCAGATGGTCGGTTCCGCGTCGTGCTCTTCGCGGGGGCCATCCTCTCTGTCGCCCAGAAGCACCGCGTTGACGCCTTCTGCGCAGCCCTCGATGCGCCCGGCAGCTTTTTGCGCAGGGCAACCCCACCGGGCCAGCAGGTTGACTCGGTGGTCGAGGTTCTCACGATCCACTCCTCCAAGCGCACCGACACGGAGCTGCTCCGCGATTTCCCAGACATGCTGCACCCGTTTGACAAGTACAAGGGCTGGGATTACGACAAGGTGTTTGTGGACGATGTCAGCTACCACGAGGGCTTCGGGGATGCGTACACAAACTACGGCGTGGACAAGGAGCATGGCTGCGTGGTGGCCGTGCGGCCGGATCAGTATGTGGGCTGGGTGGGCGACTTGGAGGATTTCGAGGGCTTGCAGCGCTACTTCGAGGGTTGTCTTGTCTTGCGAGATGGGACTGTCCCGGAGAATGGGGCGAAGGCTGAAATGGTTCATTGAGTGGGTAAAGTAAGCGCCCCTCGGCAATCGGCAACCACTACCTCTACCTTTTCTACCCCAATTGTTACACAAAGAACTGAGCAAAAACACGCAACCGTACTTTACAAGGCATTGTGCCGATGTCCAAGGGGGCGCTTACTCCATAGAAGGGGCGGGGTGAAGTTGTGCCGTCTGGGATGAAGCACATTCCACTGACCGATGCTAGCTGGCAACCAATTCCGCGTCCCGAACAGCATCCTATTAGTTAGGTTTCTTACTGAAGGCGGATTTCTTACTCTCGTAATACCAGCCATCGTACCGGTTAGTGACGATCCTAGGCCAATCGAGTCTCCTGGGAGGATTACGGTTGCTATAAGATGGCGGCAGAAGCCAAATTGCAAGATTAAAAGCAGGGTATAATATCGATTCTTTTGCAAAAATTGTGTTAGCTTTCGCTAAGAACAAGAGTGCAACCCGGTGATACAAGCATTTCGTCTATAATCTAGCCCTTTCTCCAAAACGTAACAACTCACCAAGTGCACCCCTACAAGCCAAACTCGCTGAAGCCTGGGCAGGCTTTGAACGGAATCGCCGGCTCACAATCCGAGTTCTGCTCACACACCGTACCATTCGCCGGAAGCGTGCCAGACTTGAAGTACTCGCGCACGATGCCCGCAGTGCAGTTGCTGGTGGCTGTCAGCAGGGCACTGTGTCCGAAGGATTCCTGCACCACGACCGCCGACCCGCCGTGCACCTGCGACAGCGCGTAGGCGTTGGCCAGCGGCGTGGCGTGGTCGTGGCGGTTCGAGAGGATCAGCATCGGACTGCTGCTGCTGCTGCTGCTGTTACCGACAGCACTCCCAAACGGCCCCCTAAACGTGTATGGCGGCTTGAAGCTCCATCCGCTGCACGACGCGGGGAAGCGCAGCCACGGCTCGCCAGTGGTGGGCGACTGCTCGGTCAGGAAGCTGACGATGTCGGCCGTGAAGGAGACGTTGTCGCGGTCGCCGGCCTCGGCGGCTGAGTCGCCGCAAAACACCCCCATGGCGGCCTCGCCGGCCCAAGCGTAACTGCCAACCTCGGTGTGACTCAGGGGTGGCGGTTGGCAGAAGTTGCCGCCGCTGAGGAGCAGCGTGTGGTTCCCCGCGAATATGGAGCTGGCCAGCGCGGCGGCGAGGTTTGCATACGAGCAGATGGGCGTGTAGAGCGTGACGCGGATTGCTTGGCGCACGACGAGCGACGTCACGAGCCGGGCTCGGCCGTTGAACACGGCGGAGAGGGGCTCGATTTCGAGAGAGTGGATGTAAGCGTCGACGCGGCTTCGGATGTCTACGGCGCTCGTGTCGGCCTCTTGGCGAAGTGGGCATGCGCTTGTGCCTGCTTGGAAGCAGGTTTGGTAGAAGCGGTCGACGACCAGCTCGGCATCATTCAAATTTTTGGATAGCCTCTGTAAAAAAAAAAAAAAGAATTAGCTTGGAGGCTCCTTTTCCACGCTTCCCCTTTAAGGGAAATACTAGAAGGCTTACGCCGCTAAGAAAATCCCCAGCATCAACAACACCATCAAGAACCATCCTCTCGACTCGGTCCGGAAACATAGAAGCGAACGTGTTTCCCAAGAAAGTCCCGTACGAAACCCCCAGGTACTGGAGACGAGCGGGTTTGGTCTGATTTCGGCCAGAACCTGAACTCCTCAGCGCATCGGCGCGCTCCACAATTTCCAGCATGTCGCGCGCAACCGAAGCCGTGGACATGTGGGAAAAGATGCTATCCGATCCAGCGGCCGCTTCGTGTTCGGCACAGACACTGCTTCCGCCCTTGGCGGCTGCGAAATGTAGGTTCAAGCTGACGTTGCCCGCTGTCACCGGAGGCATGCCGCCCTGTTGAACAGCGTCGGCCAGGCGGTTGACGCCCTCGCTGTCGCTGTAGCACTCTGCGCTAGGTGTGCTGAGCGCCATACCGCGCGGGTCGAAGCCGAGGATTTCGTAGTGCCGGTCTTCGGAGTCGAGGATGCCGCGCAGGTAGACTCCGGAATCGAGGGCCATTCCCGTGCCAGAACCGCCTGGCCCCCCCGGGTTGATGAGCACAGTGCCGCCAAAGGACGGGTCCGTGTTGGGGACCGTTGCCGGGAGGGTGATAATGGCAATGGCTGCCCATGAATTGGAAGAGGATGCGTTACTGCCCCCAGAGGCTGGAAATGATGACGGGGCGGCGGCGGCCTTGGCCCAGTCGAGAGGAACCTGGAGGCGGGCACATTTGTAGCTATCGTAGCAGGCGTGGTACTGCAAGTCTTGCGACGGAATGATCGAAGTCCAGTTAAAGTCCACTGGAAGCTGTCTCCTGTGGTGCTGTTGCTGGATGAAGGCCGAACTGCTTCCCGCAGTTAGGACCCCTATAAGGAGCCAGGTTGTAGACGTAGAGGGTGATGTCCGCATAGTGGGCAGTTGAAAACAGGAAGTAGAAAAAGTAAAGAGTGTTAGAGAAAAGAAAAAAGAAAAAAAAGTAAGTATAGATCTAGCCGTTATAGTAATGACCGAATGTTCAAAGAAACTGATGAAGAAAAATAAAAGTATGATAGAAAATCGGATGCAGTCGCGGTTTATATCCACCGCGACCCCCCCCCCCCCCCCACCCCCCTGCAGGTTCGAAGGCTCTTAGACAGCATTGTATACAAACACCCGCAAGGTCGTATAGCGCTCTGCTAACACGAGATGGAAACTACCCGCCTTCCATGGCATTGGCGTGCTATGACTTTTGGACGCGTAACTAGGTAGCTTTGCTGATTGGCTCGTCGTCTATTTGACAATCCTTTTGCAGCGGTCAGCCCTACCCGTACCGGCAGCCCTGTTTCGAGATGCGAGTAGGATTGCGCTACTCAGCCGTAGCAGTTACGTAGCCCCTGAGTGAGACGTCAATGCAGATAAACGAGAACAAACCCAGCCTCACGGGGGGCGCAGTCGGTAGCAACGTAACTTAGACGACAGACCCAGCGCCTCTCCTAGGCAAGCAAGCACTGATACAAAGTTTCAACAATTTGCCCTGCGTTTTATGCACCCAAGAATGGCAAGACGGACCACCCCTCGCGCAATAACTGGCTGCTTGACCTGCCGGTAAGCTATTGCCCCTTCCTTGGGCCCCCGCGGTTCTGGGCGAGCCCCAAATCTGAGTTATTTGGGGGGGAATCCCATGCCGCTGCATCCGGCTGGTCCACTGGCGGTAGAAGAGTCGTAAAAAGCACTAACACCGCCCACTAGCACACGACGAGTAAAGTACGACGAGACCGAACCTCACTGCCTGGAATGCGTCCGGACGGGGCGAATATGTGTCCCCAACAGCAGGAGCTACCACGATAGCAGTCCGGGCAGCGCCACTCCTGCCGACGAGTAGAAGTACTGGTGTTGCGTCGTCCTACTACATCCCGTTCCGCGTGCCCGGAAGCCAAAAAAGACCGCCAGTTGCTGCATTACTTCTGCGGTCACCTCGGACGTGGCAACAACCCAAGTGACGGGGATGGTGCCTTCGAGCCCCGGATCTACCAAATAAGCGGCGTACTCGCCGACGCTGACCCGTCTTCCCTGGGCCTCAAACGTGGGTACCGTGACATGGTATGGCTCGCGCTGGCTGTCCCATGCAAAGAAACGGTCGAGTCCCTCGTCACTCTCAGGGTCCTCATGGCCGATGATGAACTCTTGGGTCGGGATACGGAACCACTGGTTCTCAACCCTCCGTGATATCGCCTTTGCTACCGTCATTGCGAAGTCTGGGCGTGGTACACCTGATGGTGGTTTGATGTTGGGACCCAGGATGGACATGTACAGAAATGTCTCGAGGTGAAGACCTAATCCAAGGTCAGCATTGCTGGTTTTCTTTGCTTAAGGAATAAAAACCATTCAGCACTTACCTTCATGCTCATATCCAATCCACAGAGCTCGTCCGATGCATCGATCGGTGAGTGCTTCGCCAGACACATATAAAAATTTGATCCGAGCCTTAACCTTCTTTCTGTGCTCGAGCATCTCCGACAGCTCAGGCTATATGACAGGCAGCTCGCTGTGGTCATGGCACCGTGTGGGATCGTCGACGTCGGGGTCGATATGACCCCGCGCACGCCTCGTTTCGGTTCATACTTTGGCGCCCGGATCTCTGTCTCCAGCGCAGGAGGTGAATTAATCGGACATGAAAATTATCAATGGCTCCCCTGCGAGAGAGGGAGAAGTGAGGATTAATCTCTCAATCTCCTGCCCCCCTAGAACTAGTCCAGCAGCCCCAAGTGATATCTCAAGATGACTACCACCATCCTCCCTTGGTTCTCTCTCCTCTCTGCTGCCTTAGCCCTCGCTACTCTGGCGCCCGTGGCCGACCCTCTCTGCTCGCGCGAGCTCCTGCAGTCGCACACAGCGACCTACATGGCCGCGCAGACGACGGCGGACGCGTACCTGGATCTATTTAACCATCCAACGGTCATGGTACCGTGGGGCACACACGTGCGCCAGGGCTCGAGGGCGGCATATTGACGGGCAACGGGTCGGCGACGGATAGCTGCAACGTGGGCGTACCGACGGGGGTCATGATCTTTGATAGGAGGTACGTTATTGACGAGGTGCTCGGGACGGTGGACTGCTTTGTTACGTTCCAGACACGGCCGGACAGCCATGAGTTCCGGGCCGAGAATGAGAAGTTGCGGTTTGTGCACACGTTGACGGTTATGAGGAACGGGGTGGAGCGACTGAGGTAAGGTAAAAGAAGGGGAGAGTTGTCGACGTGTGTCAGGTTAGGGAAGGTTGATGTACAAGGTAAGCATGAGATCAAGTGTCAAGTTGCTAACGCAGTGGCTTCGCTGTCCAGGTCGGCGTTAGTCGCGTAGCCAAAGACGTGGCAGTTGAATTCTCCTTGCCGGTTGCTTTTAGGCCCTGAAGAGGGTGCATCTTCAACGCTAATTGCGGTGCAGCACCCGGGAACACACGCTTTAAGTGCCCTTTTGTCATGTTTGGTGTCCGGAGCGGTCAAACTGTTCCAATTCAAGCCACGATTAAGACCCGCATCGAGAACCTCATCGAGGCAATGGAAATTCCCCACAATACTTCCCTTTGCGTCGGTTTCGAGTTTCCAAAGATATGTTTACAACTACAAAGATACTCTCATGTACCTCCAAGTGCGACTTCACAAAAAGGGCCAAAATTTTCGTCCAAACTGTCAAAGTTAGCTGCCCAAAGCGGCCATTGAGTCATATTAAGATTCATGAGAGGGCAGAGTAACTGCATCTAACGATTATAAGCCGGCAAGAGTATCATTTCCAACTCATGTTCCCGTAAGTAACTCTCGTGCGTAAAGTCGTCGCCCCCCTGGAGCAAGATGCATGTGTACGCCAAACCAGAACGAACAATATCCACTCCCACGGGAAATTATAAAATTCGTCTACGACGCATCATCTTAAGCACAAGTAGTCGGCGACCCTCCTGCAAGTGGGTACTGGGGCAATCCCGTAGCGCAGGCGCAGTACGGTCTGCTGAGGGCGGTCTCCGTGCTGCAGTAGCTGGGCGTGGTAACGGTCATGCAGTACTCGTTGGTGCTCCAGCTGGTGGTCATGCCGGGCGCGCAGTCGGTGAAGGGCATGCACCAGGGACCGCCCGTGTAGGGCGGGGTCTGGGGCCAGCTATACCACAGGTCGTCTGCGCACTTGCAGTCGACCATGGAGATGACGGTATTGACGCCGCCGGCCAGCGTACCTGAGAAGAGCGTCGTGGTCAGGTAAGGGGTCTGGCCGCCGCTCGGCGCGCACGTCGTCGTGATCCAGTCCGCGTCGACCGGGAAACACGCCTGCCCCACCTCGCAGTGCCCATACTGAATACTACTCGGGAAGTAGCCCGTCTGGCACGTCAGCGGTGGCGGGTCGCTGTGGCAGTACGAGATGGGGAATCCATAGGTGCACTCTTTAGTGTAGAGGACGGTCGAGCCATCCGTGCACGTGAGCCCAGGAGCAGTCGTAATGGCACTCGGCGGAGGCGTGGCTGATGTGATGGAGGCAATGGTCGAGGACGCCGGCACCGTATTTTGCGGATATGCCGTGGCCACGCCTAAGTGGGCGGCGGCGGCGCTGAACAAGATTCTGGAAAGCATGGTGGCGGTAGCGGTGATGCGTTTAGGGGTGAGAAAGTGTTGTGTGTCCCAATGGGATAAAGTCACGTCGAAGATGGAAGGGCACTATCATTAGGTTATAATCAGATTGCTGAATAAGTGACGTCGTTTCTACAGGGTCGCATTAGATCGAGTTGATACCCCCTGCATGTTGGTCCACCTCGGATGGTTGTGCGCCAATACGAGACATGATGAACACGAACATCAGTCATTTCGATCTTTCAAAGCGATGTCACGCTAGACTGCACCATCATATGCCACTGCGGAAGGAGGGTTGCCCGCTGACGAGAGCCCGGACCCTTCCGCCTGGGCTGTGCCCGGTTCTAGGAAATGGGGAATACGAAGGGCAGGTCTGCAAATGTAACAGGTCAAGTTGATAAAATTCGAAACCAAAAATGGGCTATGCAGAGAACTGGATCGCTTTTTCAGCCCGTGTCCAACAAAGTCGGCCGCGCCAGTCACCCGGCAAAGAGCTGCTTACCCCAATCCCACTTTGCAACGTTGCGCATGGCAGAGCGGACAGGTTATTGCTGCCTAACAACTACATTCGGGCTTTTCTATTCCTAATATCAATACCTGAGATACCTATCCCTTCCTAGCGTGCCCTCCTGGCTATTGAACTCCCCACCAACCCTTCCAATGCATGTATAATCGATAATATCTATTTTCCTATTGATGATACTGTCAAGCGCTGCCAGCAGTCGGGATTGGGCAGAGAGGCGTGCCCTCTAATTCTCAACCTCTCGAGTTCACACTTCCGTCCAAAACCATTTGCTCTCACGAAAAAGACTTCGACGGAATTGGACTCGGGAATGAGGAAGACGCATGCTATTGAGATTCGGGCAAAGTAAACAAAGAATGTAGCCTGAGAGACTTCGGTTGACAATATTGTAAAGCTGAGAGCTAGACTCCGCGACCTGATATGTGAATTTACGGCGAACTGGACGGGTCGTACCCGATAAAAAGTACCCGGCGCAGAGCGTGGCCGGGGCCGCGGTGACGCGCGCCTGAGGCTGCCTCAGCCTGAACCCCGAGGCCCGCCAAAGCTGACTTCTCCACTCTGTAACCATCGCGAAAGTTACTTCGTCAGAGAGCTGACATATGGTGACGGTTGCTTTATATGTTGAGTGGGAACGCTCTTGCTGAGAGACTCGAGCACGAGCCTGGGGACACTGCGTATGCCTAGGCAATTCCAGAGCTTCGGGGAACTACCCTCTCCGCGTCTCTTAAACTGCTTCATGCCTAGTGGTCGCACAACCTGATACGCACCGGTAGTAGAATACTTGTTCCATCCCTCTATGCCTTTCGGTAGTGCGATAATTGGTTCTGCGTCGACTACCAACACTATCCGCAGTGTGAGCGTTCACCTCGAGGGGCGCGAGAACGACAGGCCATCCCGGTATATCGCGACTCGACGAATTCACTGCGTTTGACGAATAGCCACTCTCTGGCCATTGCGTGACACGACGCCCGACCAGACACGGGAAGAGACTCAAAGCTACAGTGGCCGACCGCGTATTGCGTCCACAATTTCAAGGGCGAGCGTAGTGTCGAGGAAGCATCCGTGTGTGGCCGGCAGAGGTGGACTAGACCTTGGCAAGTCAAAGTGACGAGAACCAGGCCATGATCGATCGAGGCCAGAAAACTCGGCCGCGCAGGAAGCGCCCGCCCCCCCTCTTTGAGCGTACCAACAACTTCCGGCGCAAACCACCCTCAGCCGACAGATCTACATCCTTGAAGCCACAGCCATGTAACAGCTTCCTCCCGTTCACCCCCCGTTCGAAGCCCCCCGTTCTACATCCCCCCTCAGCCCTCTCCGCCGTCGTCAATGCAGGTGTTGAAGCACTGCGTGCCGGCGATGGGGGGAGGGGAGCACGGGTATGGGTGGGTGGGCATCGCACTGCTGCTGGATGATGTGCGGAGACCGTTGCGGCAGGCGGTGATGGACGACAGTTTGGAATACATGTGCCATGGTCGGGACTGCCGAATTCTGATTGCTCAGTGTTCCCTGCGGGATCCACCGAGACCAGCCAATCAGATCCTGCGCTCGGACCACGATCTTGTACCTCAACCAACAAGCCTAGGTACCGGCCACTTATTGTTAAAGTCACCATGTCTTGATAAATACACCGCATCCTGCCCTGCTTGCTTGTTTTCAACTTCCTCCTTCTTCTTCCTTCCTTCTCCTCCATCCCGGTTCTGGGCCGTACTTCAGCCAATAGGACACTCTGCAAATGCACGCAGCCAGGGTGGCTACGTATCGCCACCCTTGGCCTGTTTCTAACGGCCTTCCCCCCTTATTGCGATGTCTGCCCGGCATTCCCTCGACGCGGTGTTACAGGCCTATTGGGGCACAACCGCTCTCACTCCTACTGCTTACAGTTTCCAGGACTTCCCTAACCCTCGGTGTAGATTTGGTTTAATCCCAACCTTTACTGCGGTACTTGCTTTCGTCTGCTGCTATGAGCAGTCAAAGCCGACCGCCGTTCCTAGCACCTACCGCATCCGACCATCCGCCTTCGTCTGTGAGTCATACTTCGTTTCTGCCTTACTCTTAGTGCCGCCTTACTCATTGTACGTCCCGACCAGTCGCAAAAGTGCCGCAGAGGTTAACGGCGCCAATGCCGTGACGTTAGGAGACCCTCACCCTTGCATAACCACTTGCATGTCGTATTCCGGGAATCTACGTAGTCGTAGTCGGACCAATCCCAGCTTTAGAACACGAGCTACACAGGATCCAGTGTGCGGACCTGATTAGGCATCACTCCGCCTTTGCACAAGCGGCGTGTGATTGGCGGCGCCAGCGAAGCCAAGAATGAGGCAGTGGCCAGACGGCCTAATTGGGATGAACCGCGGAGGGCAAGAAGGGGAGCTTTCCAGCGAATCGGACGGGGGAGCAGGCAAGGGAACGAGGTGGATCCCAGGATGGTGCGGCCTCGCCTGGACGCTGCCGTTGGCTGCTCGCGAAGGCACACCGCAAGTGAAGGCCCCCGCAGGATTTCGGGCGATTCATACCCTCATTCGAGCGATGGCTAGGCAGATAGAGTCCCAGAGAGGGCTTGGCTGGCCGCGGCGGCGCGAATGAGGCGGCTAAGCGGAAAGACGTCGCCTTGCTATTGGCGGTATCGGGGACGGCATGATGATGGAGGGCGAGCTCATGTAGACGGCGCAGCAGCACAGGAGTCGGAGACCGCCCGCCTGTATCGTCGGCTAAGCCGTCCTGGGTAACCCTCCGAGGACGCGTGGGTCATGTACCATTAGTTCAGGACGCAGCGAGAAGGTCTCCATTACGGGCGCCTTCTCCAGCTATCTCGCTTCTGTCCCGGCAGCTGCATGATTCCGGCAGCCGCATGATTGTCAGAAGTAGGAGAGATTTGGAATCCCCCCTATTTCCTGGCTGCGAACGAGGCGCGTTCCGTGAGCACGCTCTATGGCCGGCCGTTAGGATTGGTGAATGGTTATAGTATCGTGGTATCGAGTGAAGTGCTAGGCTTAAGTGCGAGGGTTGCGGTGACCATGGATGACGTTTGCCGCCTACGAAGCCTTCTAACCCTTGCCGATAGTCTAGGCGCGCGACCCCTTCGATTTAAAGACAGAAAAATTGGAAGTAATAGCAAGTATACTCGAACGAAGAGAGGATAATGTACGGATGACGGAAGATGAGGTGGCCAATATTGCAAAATCATTCGATGAAGAAGTAATAAAGCTTCTTCTACTTAACTAACGAGGGGGTGAGCTCCAGATTACAGAGGCTGTGGTTGCGGCAGCAGCAGAGAATAAGGAGAGTGGAGCGGCAGTGATAAAGCTTCTACTTGATCGAAAGGGGGACGAGGTCAAGATTACAGAAGACGTAGTAATTCGAATTGCAAAATCATTTAGTGGAGAAGTGATGAAGCTTCTGCTCGATCGAAAAGGGGACGAGGTCAAGATTACAGAGGACCTAGTGGTTCAAATTACAAAATCATTTAGTGGAGAAGTAATAAAGCCTCTGCTCGATCGAAAAAGGGACGAGGTCAAGATCACAGAGGGCGTAGTCACAGCAGCAGCAGGGAATGACTGGAGTGGAGAGGAAGTAATGAAGCTTCTGCGAAAATGGGACGAGGTTAAGATTATAGAGATCGTGGTCTAGGTTACGTGGTAGGCAAATCTCCAATTGGGATTGGTTGTGCTGCAGTCCGGGGGTGAGTAGTATTTGCGGTCGTGTATAAGAAGAGGAAAAGAAGTCAATTCGATATCCACTATATATTCTGAAAGCTTGCCCGGTCCACGCAACCTAATCTAACTCGGTATGCTTCTTCGGAGGATGGCGGCTGCGATGTGGCCGCGCATGGTCAGAGTTCAAGGGCGAAACGGAGTCGACCGAAAAGTCTTTCTGGTTGGCAGCAGTGGATGGAGAAGAGGTGACAAATGGGGACCGCCGTATCTCCTATTTGTGGCAGGTTTACTCCGGCCTGCGTCGCATTAGGTGGTGTTATATTCCTGTTGGAAGGCGAGGTACTTCCATCGACTGGCCTTGAGGTCTATAGCTACTTCGATGGGGTCGACGACGGCGCCCGGTCATCCCAGCGTGATCGCTTCGAAGGTAGTGTCGTAGTCGGGGTCGGCATTGCTGCTCCGGAGTTCGGTCTCGGCAAGTAGGCGAGGTCAAGGACCCGAAGGGCTAGACGATTCGTATCAACTGTACGGCCGGCCAACTTCGCAGTGACGCTGAGAAAGGCCCCCGACGGTAGCGTCTTGACTTTCTGCCAACATTTGGTGTTTTTCAAGAAGTAGACTACCGAGAACTGGCCTGACTTGCGCCTGCATTGTTGACACGCCCACGGTCCGCTTCAACGACATCACCTTCGCTGCGTACAGCCTACTCTTGTCGCTGGCCACGACCAGCCAGTATCTTTTCTCGCACGTCTGGCGGCCGAGCATCGGGAACCGGCCGAGTCGTTTCATTCTGGGTATCTTCTTCGGCTACGTTGCGGGCGTCGCTGTCATCGTCTTTGTAGTCTTGGGCTCCCCGTAGCGGGACAGCGCCGAGGATGTGGTGGGCGCGTGGATTTGGCTCAACGCCATCTATGCCGTGTCGTATGTCAAGCTCGTCGTGACGCTCATCATGTATACGCTGCAAGTCATCGTCAACTACCGCAACCGCTCGACGGCGGGCTGCAGCATTACAAGGACGGCATAGTTTACACAGATGTCAAGCTAGATAATGTCAACCACGGCCATTGGGCCTTAACCTCGGGTCGGCGCATATCAATATCGTTCGTGGGCCAGCTTAGGAGGCGAGCGGACCGCCCGGAAAGATGGCGGAGCCATCTTTGCTCCGGGGCGGCGAGACCGATCATCACCTCGGCTTCGGCGTTCTCGTCCAGGCGGAGGCGTGCTCCTCGGCACGAGAGCCATCCATTACCCGACGGTCACGCTGGGAGTTTATCAGCGTCCATATATCCGGGTTCACGAACGCCCCCTGGTCTTACATACTAAGGCTTGCGCTTCAGTTACGGTGTAGAACGGATGGGGCGCCGGGCCCTATAGCTCTGCACGGCCAGCGCAGCGTCAACGGCGCAGTGTCCTTCCCCGCACGGAGTTATGTCAAGCCTAACCAGGAGAAAACTACGGGATTTTAACTGTAGCGAAGGCAGGGCCGGACACACGGCGGGTGATGCTACCTGTAACACCATCACAACACTTACCGTCGCCGGATTTTGCATCTGCAGATAGCCGACAGCACGTCTTTGCAAACCATATAAACATTCAAGAACTGCCAGAAACTAAATACATGTATGCCTATATCGCGGCCCAAAATTCCAGTGGTCCACCAAGCATTAAGCCCTGTGTTCTCCAGCGCTAGCGTCCACCTAGGTCCAGTCCGTCTCTGCCTTCTCCCCTACGCCCTGCCGCTTCTCGATATGCGAGTAGAACGCTGTGATCTTCCTGTCGGGTCGGGGTGGTCCGCTTGCCTGCAAGGGAAGACCTAAACCCAGGCCCATCCGGGTTTGAACCGTCGGCCTACCTCCCGGTGTCCCACTCGATTCCTTCCCATTCTCCTCCAAGCCTACACGCGCCGTTGGTTGGAAGAAGTCGGTGATGCCGGCTTGCTTGATGCCCCTGGCCCAAAGGGCGAGCCCATCATCGTCCACTCCATCAATCTCGCCCTTGACTCCGCGCCGCACACGCACCCCTTCGAAGTGGTATATCCTGCTACACCAGCGGTGCAGGTCGCCTCCGTAGTCTTTGACGAAGCAAGGACAGCGCTTCTGCCAGTGAAGCCTGTGCAGTTCCGAGTCTGTGAGGATACCTTTGCCATCAGGAGCCGGGACGTGAGTGATACATTTCTCGGCCCACACCAGATCGCAAGGCTCCCAGTCACCCTCGTCAAAATGCCGTTGGGTCCCTCCGAACGCGCGCTTGTACTGGATGAACCAGCGGGGCCTGGACTTTCGGTGGGCCTCGAACGGAATGGCTGTTCTCTTGAATGGCAGCCGCCGTGTCTTGAAGATCGGGGAGTTGGGCATCGTGAAGCAAATGCTGGCCTAGGCCGTCGTGACGGGAAGTGGTGGTTGTGGGCGTCGAGATAGATGTAGGAAGCAAGTTGTCACAGCCGTCGCCTTCGAGAGGGAGGGGGGGAACCGCTCCTTTTATCGACGAAGCTTTAGAGGCACTGCGCCGCCACGCGGACGGACAAACAGAAACGCCGACGGTGACGCCTATACCCCAGAGCGAATTGGGGTGAGCCTCACGATGTCGTTCATGCGGTCGGATCAAAAGGGCCGGCAAAACCACCAGCGCCGCCCCCGTCGCGAGATACCCGAGGAGTCGGTAATAGTGTAACGAGGCAGGCTGTGGTCGGGGTTAAGGCGATTAGAAGAAGCGGCCGTGACACAAACGCGGCGAGATGATGTAGGAGAGAAGTCGTCACAGTCGTCGCCTTCGAGGGGAGGGCGAAGTCGCTCCTTTTATCGATAAAGCCCCAGCCCTGACGAAATGCATCGCCACGCGGACGGCCAAACAGAAATGCCGACGATAAGGCCTTCGCTCCAAAACGAATGGGAGCGAGGAGCACTGCACGACGTCTTTATGCATGTCCTCATGGCCCCTAGCTCATCTTTCCCCAATGTTGCTTCACAGCATTCTCAGTTCGACCTAATTAGTTGGCCGGCAATCCACGACTAATCTTTGTTCTCCTTCACATACGACCGCAGCCGCCGCTCTTCGAGAGGCGACGAACGAGGGGCCCTGCCACGGCCCTGGCTGTTCCGCTTTCTCCCTACTCCGTCAGTAATATCAGAGTCGCCGTCGCTCTCGGTACCTTCAGAAAGATCGTCACGGCCACCATCGTTGCTAGCGTCGGAGAGAGAATCACCCTGACCCGATATGATATCATCTATCTTTCCGGTCTCGGTGTATTCAGGCAGCGTCATCGTGGGTTGGAGAGGATGGCCCTGTCTCCGTGCTGTGGCCATTTCCCGAGCGTAGTCGCGTATGGATCCAAGGCACAGCCGTAGCATAATCGCGCTCTTGTCTGTGTCCGAGAAGCCAAAGCCGCCCTCGAACAAGGCCTCAAAGGATGCGTCGTCCTTAGGAATCCATCTCCATGCCATCTCCGTTAGCTGAAAAAGGTGCTCAGCATGAAAGCCGCATGCGCTGCAATCGCAGCCCTGATCCTGCATCGATAGCCTATTCACAGCTGCATACCTACCCCCAGGCTCGCATACGGGTTCAGTCGTAGTCACATCCTCAGGCCCATCATCACCCTGCTCCTCACTTGCCTCCTCCGTCTTACGGCGCTAACAACTGACAGTAATGCTTCCGATGGGCCGGCCTGTGAAAGATCGCAAATGAACCTACGGCGGTCCCGATTGCTTAGAGTATCTAGCGATAAGATACGGGCAATCTTTTGGACACTGGGTCTCAGACTTGCTTGTTACGCTATCGGTGGACGACTTCCCCCTGGCATATACGGCAAAATCCTCAAAGATATACTATCTCTTAACGCCTACATGGAGAAGCTTTTGAAAAGTTGCGCACCCGCCCAAACGCTACTTCGGATCCATAAAGACCAAGCGATTGCGGGATGAGGGTGAGAGCGTGGGGGAACCAGTGGATTCGCAGGCAGGGATAGCAGGAGCTAGCAAAGGGGGATGGTACGATCGATGCGATGTGTGAAGAATCTGGTGTCGGCGGCACCGCGAATCCACAGCATATCGTGCGTAGCTGATTTCCGGTGCCGATCTCGTGAAGGTCCTCGGGATTAGGTCGTCGGCTGAAGGGTGTGGATCGATTCGGGAGGCGGAATTGGATCGATGTAGTCCTTGAGGAAGGAAGCGTATCGGCGGTCGGGAGTGGTCGGCTTTGGATGCTGTAGGGTCGTTTGCCTGAGAATGCCCCATTAGTGTAGTTGACCCGTGAGCGGGAGTGTTGTCGTACTTTAGCCGCTTGTTCTGCTATCTCGTCCTCAGCTCTAAGTCTGCGCTAATTGTACTTCGCGAACAACGGGTCTTCAGATGCCTCGTCGAGTTTCCTTTTTGTAGCCAGCGCGTCTCGGGTGAGAGTTCGGCTCGCTGAGAACTGGTCTTATGGGTTCCGCGGAAGCTTTATTGTATATGAGTTAGTATTTCGCTGTCCGCTAAACGAATAAGCATATTAACGACGACTGTATACCTATTTTTTTCGATTGGAGTGGTCTTGGGGGTGGTGGCTTGCAAAGCAATGATATGTCGAAGTGTAACATAGTCGCCAGGGATGCTTCCAGAGTGGGGTAGGCTAATAAGTTACCCAATAGCGCGCTTCCGCTAAAGATTCTGCCCGTGCCCCGCTATTATTGTGTGATGGTATCCAATGAATCTGCAGCCGTTCGGGTGCCAAAGGCCGCTGAAGGGGGACCCGACATATTGCAGACGCTCGGTGTCTGCCCTAACGGCACCTAGTATTCCCGGTTACCGGATCATGGCTTGGGGACTGCGGCATTCCGGATTGCCCGGATTTTGGCAGTAACGTATCCCTATTTTAGGATGTGCCGCAAGCCGGGAGTACGGCCGACGCAGCGAACTCGATATAAGGTATGTCCGTCTGGGCGACGCAAGCTTGCAAATCCTTAAGCAATACCCACCATTATGTCGCCGGAAATCCCAACTACCGCTAAAGCCCGTCTGGAAGCCAGAAAGAAGGCGAAGGGGCTGGCACTCAAGATATTTCGCCGGCGAAGGACGATTCTCAAGAACATTCACAACTTCTCCGAGGAATTTGGACTACGTGCCTACGTGCACCTAGAGAAGAATAGTAGATACGGGAGCTACGACGTCTATTCTTCGAACGATATGATGCATTCGGCAATTGTAGGTCTCGCGTATATGCGTCGTGGGTACTGCTAACGCTGCCTAGGCCAAATGTTACCCTTTACCCAACGTATATACTCCGGCCAATGTGACTACGTTGTGGAAGAAAAGCGCAGAGAAAGGGAGATTAAAGGATGCTTCCTGTTAGTGAATTATGTAGTTACTTATACAAGAGATCGCATTTATATTATGACAAGTTATGTACGGAAATGGTGTCTTAGCAATTGCGAGTTTCGCCGGAAGGCCGTAAGAGTCGGAGGAGAGCGAGGAGGATGTTGCCGTGCCCGCAACTTCGTTACAGCCGAAAGATACTTAGGGAGGGGAGGGCTGGTGCGTAAGTAGCGTGGGCCCATTGTCCGATTTTGTTGGGCTTTTTCTTTTTCTTGACAATAGATAGTGGCAAGGACAAGGCAAAATATACGAGTTGGGACGGCCCGAAATATATAGGGTGAAATCATTAATATATCTACTTGGCTAAAGCTTAAAGGCTACCGAATTATCTCAGCTGCTCCATTGCCTTCCCTTCCTCCCCCTACCAAAACTTGAGTATGATTAGTCTCGTTCAGGTACTCTTCTCGTGTCTGGCGCCTTGTACCGACCGCCCGATGTTGGTGACCTTGCTAGAAGCTATTCAATGAAATCGAGCAAACGGTAAACGTAGTACTAGCCAGTATACCTTGACATGCTTTCGTCTTGGGTCGACTGTCTCTATATTTTGCGTCGTCGATAGGGCTACAACGCTCCATTTCCGATTCCCCCGTCCAAGGAGGGCACTTATTATACGTCTGACTCTCTGGGGAAGTATCCACATACGACATGCGAGCTTCTGAGCATAGCACCACCCACGCCTCTCCGACTCACAGGCTGATGCCAGACAAGCCTGACTGGACTGGAAATTTCGCATAATATGGGAGTCTCCTAGCTCCATCAGCTCAAGTAATGGAACTCCACGAACTTGGAGGCCAGTCCCGTAAGAGGCAATAGTCCACGACTCGTACAGGGCCCTAAGTCCAGAAGCAATTATTAATCCGACGCTTAATCAACGCTTGGTACAACTTACTCGGGCACGACGGAAGATTTCTCGAACGACTGCTCGGATTCAACATCCGAAGCTTCATCATATACATCCTTGTTATAAAAGTGCGTGGCCTCGTCGGTAAATTTCTTATAGGCGGGCATTTTGGGGATAGGAGAGCGGCGGTCTCTCTTCGCCTTAGGGTGCTAGATAGACAAGGCATTCCAAGCTCTTTATAACTTTGAAGCTTTGGGTGCTTGGGGCGCCACTTGGTCCTATGTGGCATGGAGCCGATGTTGTGTCCGGGGTTAGTGGCACCTCGGTGGCCTGGAGCCGGGATCTGGATGGCATCTGGGTTCTGGCAACTTGGTGTGGCCTGGATCTGGGATGCATTCTCAATTCCAGATTTAGCTACCCCGCCCCGTCCTTAACTCTGGATTCGGTACCTCCTGGCCTGAATAAAGGGCGGCTACCGCCTTGCATGTTATGAACAAAATCTATGTAAAATAAATACAAATATAAATTACTAGCTTTTCGGTCTTTTAATGCCCGTATTGAATAGTCCTGGAAACTAGTATGGAATATTGTCCATGAAAGCCACAGCAGGTTTAGGTCTACCTCAGTTTATGGGTTTGAACACCCTAAACACGAGAATGGCTCGAAATGGAAAGCAGACCCGCTCTCATCATCTATCTAAAGGAACTATGGTAAACAATATTGCATTGAGACTTATTTCAACTTGAAATCTACTCTCCCCTGCTCAAGTAACCTTCCTATGCAGGGTCTCCTCGAGCTTATCGAGACGATCATCGCCGTGGCCAGCGCCTGCGCGCCGTGAGTACCAGTACCATAGACTCCACCCATAAGGCCCCCCACAGGTGAGTTTCACGACGAAATGCCAAACACCTGTTGATCATCGCCGAATATGTCTCCTGTGAGGTTGATGAGACTGGCCGATTGGAATGTGGGGCAGGGCGGCATCTCTCCGAATAATGAAGGCAGTATGGGCTTCGTGTAGCTAGGCCCAAAGCTCTCGTGCGCGGGGATCTTGACGCCGGTATCGCGGGCGAAGTTTTCATCTGGCTCGAACTTTATCCACTTGCCGTTGTGTTCCCCGTAGAGACCGAATCGCGTGTTCGGAAGCTTGTTTATGGCCACAACCATCTTAATGAGCGTATCTCTGCGGCCATTGTAACTTCGCTGGGACCTCTGCTCTGCAGACCGCCAAGACTTGGGCTGGCGAGACCGTTTGCAGTTCATGGTGGATAGGTGAGAATGGGCTTAAATGGCGAATTGATTGGGAGTAGAGGAGGAATGTGTAAAAGACGATGTCGGAGAAGATGTTGACTGCTAGGACGACGGACTGCAATCAAACACGACTTATGTACTCGGTCGTGATCGTCAGCGCAAAACAGACGAGGGCGTTTAGGGTGGCCGTCAATTCCGGCTCGATCGTGTCGGCCGCGCTTCTTGGCCTATGACGCCCTAGCACCACATCCGCGGCTAGTCATGACGTCGTACAGCCAAAATTAGATTGTATTGTCATCATGTCGGATGGCGCCTAAAAGTTCGGTTCCGGCATCCCTTAGCCTGGGCTTCGGGTGCTCTTAGCCCGAATTTCGGCATTCCTTCGCCTAGGCTTTCGGATCTTATCCATTACACCCTTGGTCTAAATACGTAGAAAGGGCTGGATAATCTACTGAATACAATTGTTACCTCCATACAAACCTACTCATCGACATGCTGCCCGAGCTAATACACAACCCAGTTCCTGATTTTTTAATTTGTCCCTGCATCGATGGCGTCCTAGCAATTGGTCAGAATATTCTCTTCTGTCATACAGAACCCTTACAAGACGTTGTTAAAATGTATTCTCGGGCATTCAACTCCCTAGCATTTCTTAGAACGGATGCACGCACCAACGAGCTCGCATGGCTCGCAACGCGACAGCATGACCAGGATGCCCTTTGGGAGATGGCAGAATCTTCCCTGCTCCCGAAGTGTTGGTCGTTTCCACAGATCCTCGCTGTGGCGTCTGCAGAGGCAGTTGCCGCCCTCGAAGCGAGACACCTAGGAGACTTGAGATTGGACTCAGGGATACGTACCCTACGGTGGCGTCTTCAGGATATACGCAAAGAAACGAATGATAGATGGACGGTCCCAGAGTGGCCTCCATCAGAGGATACTATATCGTGTGGATATATAGCAAGCTTTCACCGAGGAGCAATTTTCAAAGATGGCGATGGTAGCTGGAAGGTAGGCGAGAGTGGGCTCTCTCCATCTACTGTCATAGTGAGGGCGTCGGCGGAGCAGATACTATGGCTTTCGCAGTATCCCAACTTCTCACCGGTACTGCGCGGTCTACAAGATCGCTTCGGCACCACTGTGATTGGGATAGAGCACTTCCTCGCATTACAAGCAGCATTTGATATTGGAACCTTTAGAGATTCGGTTGAGGATTGGTTCGAGGGCGTTGACATTTTCATTCGGGAACTTGAACGAATGCTTATCGAGGGAGTTATTGTTCCAGAAGCCTAATATATTGGGGATTGGCTGTTGATGTGTTTTCATTCTATTTCTAGTGTCTTTTGCTCATGTCTGTTGAGATCTGACCATTAGATAGAGCTAATATAAACTCAAATCACCGCCTAGCTCCCAAACTTCATTTGTCCCCTAGTCTATAACAACACTATAGTACGTCGTATGATTGTCGGGGGGTTTTTTTTAAAAGACTTTATCTACTTTTTCTCAATAACTATAACTGATTGCAATTTGAAAAAGAATGTAGGATATATATAGAAAGCTCTAGAGTGGCTAGGGGAAAAATCTAAGATTTTACTCTAAGTTTAAATATAGTAATATGACTTTTAAATATACGAAGCGGTAAGCGGTATGTAAGAGAAGGCAGGTACGCCTAATCAAGGTGGTCACAATGGAGGCAATAAGGAGGGCGAGCAAGGACTGGCATTGGGGTAAGACTTCAACCTGCCCTCGCAAAGGAAGGTGGGCGAGGGCCACTGCTTATGTACATAGTTGGGAGGCTCAGTCTCGCTCTCGCATGTGCTTATAGAGGCTTGGGGGACTCCTTCCTTCATGTGTGGGTTAGGGGGCTCCTTCCTTACAGGTACAAGCGGGCATTAGTAGTAAATTTAATTGTTTTAATAATTCTCCCTCATTTATAATTCAAATTTTATGAAATTCAGGAAAGATTTTTAATTTGTTTTTCTACAGATTTAATTTCTTTGTAGAATTTATAGAAGCTAATAAGGTTGTTTTCTCCCAAGCGGTAAGTGGTAGTTTTACTACTAAAAAATCCGCGCAGACGATCATCCGGGCTGGGAATCGTCGCGTCTACTCGTCGGCTACGTTGTGGTTTTGCCTGACGAGGAAGCGACCTTCAAATAGTATATTAAACTATGCCTACTCCTAACTGTTGGACGAAATTAAGAAAAGACAAACTTCCTTCGTGTAAATAGTCTCCCGCATCGCCAGTATATTGTCATCTCATGCGCCTTCTCTTACTGTCCCCGCCGATCTCCACATCGCTCTCGGGACCCTCATAGCCCTCAATAATAGGTCGCTTGGCAGGAGTGACCGTAGAGCCTAGGAAGGGTTCCTGGTCGCTCAGGAACGCATTCCATGGATCAAAGACCTGGAAGTCCTCCAAGTTCTGGGTGCCCCTTGGCTCGTAAATAGACTGTTCTTCCTCTTCATCTCTACTCGCGTCGTTCTGTTCGTCCTCCTCGCAGTCTCCATCTCTCTGGTCATCGCCCTCAACGGAACTCAGGGCATCCAGGCCACCCCAATTTTCGAATTCTGCGCTTTCGCAGAGAGAGTCCTCGTAATCAGGCAGGCCGCTACCGTTGTCGTATGCGACGGGTATGCTCCCGCTGTTTGAAGAGAAGTCCGCCACTCCGTCAGCGCATGCTCCGATTCCTTTAACTCCATGAAACGGGCCGAGCAGGCCCATATTCGATCTCTTGGGAATCATATATAGACAAGTGTGAAGCGCCCGCGTGAAATCGGCAGTTCCTGCCTGCCAGCCAACCGTATCGTAGCGCTCCTTTTCAGCAATGATCGCGGCCCAGGCCTGCTGGGTCGACATGAGCTGTTGCTGAACCGCGTAAAAATACTCCAATCCGAGGTTCAGTTTCGCTTGGCAGGCCGCTACCATATCCGAGATGCTGCTGTTGGCCTGTTTTTCCATAAACTCCATTTCTTCTGCGGAGAGAAGTCCTGTGCGGCCGGGCAGCTCGTTCGAGTACACATTCGAGTAATGCTTGCTGTACTCGAGGATCTCTTTCGCGGGGTTCATGATATATTCGGTGGAGGTCATCAGTTAGCGGCTGGATAAGTAATAGAAGTTTTGGACGGAGTAGTCACTCGCGTCTTTGAGATGGGGTCGGCTTATTAACAGCTCGCCATCCGTGCGCATGGCGCCCGAGCCACGATAGAGGCTGCGCTGTGCCGTGATCCTGGCTGCGGCGTCTAGGCCGTAGACTATCCGCAAGCAGGGATTCCGCTTCAACAAGCCAGGCCAGCGGCGCTCTCCCGGTCTTTAAAGCTACGGAAGTCCGCGGGATGGAGAAATACTAAACATCAAGTCTAAGCTAACATAGCAATGGCTCATCGCAAGGGGAGATGCCATCCGAAAGGGCCTGTAGATCGTATGGATATTGATAGCGAGGAACAGTCAACACAACCTCCCCCGCAGCAGCCCGGCCAGGTTGATAAGGTGATTCGTCGCTGGTCCGACGCTGGTTGCTCACCCCTCCCGGGCGTAGATAATCGCCTGCATTCCCTCGCCGCTACCCTTGTCCGGCGAGATGCAATGTCATTTTATGCTGAGAATAGTCAGCATGCTCGAGCTTGCTGGGAGTCGCTTCTTGAGCAGACTACCATCTCGGCTAGCACGAGCTGCTTTGACCCGGCCATTGTCTCCAGCTTTCGGATGCTGGACCACGTAATAACGAGTAAAGGAAGCACGCCCTTTGTATCCAGACTTGCATATGTTCAACTAATGCGTCACTTCGATACTGTCGAAGAGACCATCGACTCTAGCAGGCGACATGGACTTATCCACCGAGCGGCTGGCTACCGTAATGCCAGCATCGCTCTAGATATCTACATGACGGCGCAAGAAGGATATACCGATCCCGCCTCTCGCCGGCGCCAACTCTTAGAGCGGAAGCGAGCTGGGCGCCGGTGGAAGCAGTTAGCAGGGCCATCACCTCTGTTCCTCCTGGTCTATTCAGACGCCGCTGAACGGATTGTGTATGTGCCTCCACCTCCTAACTAAGGCAAATACTAACAATAGAAGAAAAAATTACTCGATGTTTAGCGACAAGGGACTGCAGGAAGCGGCTCTCTACATACAGGAGCATGCGCCCGCAAGCCTCGTGGGGAGCTGTGTCAACTTGGTAGGAGGTGTGTAGCTTGGACTTGGTATGGTTGGGTTCCGTTAATCCATTATGCCGGGTTTGCTATTTCACTGTATTGATTCGTGTTAATTGGCCTCATATTACTGCATTTCGTTATAACCATTTCGTTATAACCATTTCGTTGTGGCTAATTCGTTGTGGCTCTTTTGCCTTTTTAACTGTGGCCATTTCGTTGTGGCCATTTCGTTGTGGCCATTTCGTTGTAGCTAATTCGTTGTGGCTCTTTTGCTCTGCTTTTTTAACTGTAGCCATTTCGTTGTGGCCATTTCGTTGTGGCCATTTCGTTGTGGCCATTTCGTTGTGGCTCTTTTGCTCTGCTTTTTTAACTGTAGCCATTTCGTTGTGGCCATTTCGTTGTGGCCATTTCGTTGTGGCTATTTCGTTGTGGTCGTTTCGATGCCGCCATCCTGGCTTCCGGCCTAGGCGGTCAGCTTGATCGACAATCCCGGCTTCTGGCCAATCTTAGTCTCATCCTGGCTTCCGATACCATTCCTAATTAAGGGCTATAATTATATAGGGCACTTTCATACACTTGAAGTTTCTCTAGCTCCGCAATGAAAAAGGGTAAAATGGGGCGACTCACTACGTCACACTGGGCTCGACTTGTCACCATGAGTGCTGCAGGCTGTGAGTAGACCTAGAACCTAGGGTAAACAGGGGCTAACTTATTAGTAGATCATATTTTAGCTGCTATCCAGGGCTTTTTCTGGCCCAAGATCTTTTGGGATTTTTCTATCAAGGCCTTAGATCCGTTAGTCAGGCCAGTGCCGGTCCTACAGACCGTGAACTTGCTTGCGGGCCTAGCCATGCTAGCCTTAGAATTGCCGCTACGTCTTATCGCCGGGTCAAGCATACATCGCAGTATCGGATTTCGCTTAGCTATCTTGCCTCTTGTATCGCTGCCTGGGATTTTCTTATATCAGGCAACGAATGCAGTTGCTTACTACTTGATTGCCGAGGTCATCTACTTTAACGCATACAAGAGACGCGAGGTGCGTTAGCCCTTCGATAGTGTTGGTTGGCGCTAATTTGTACCAGGTAATCACTCCAGAGCCATGGACTGATATCTCAATTAACAGCTAGTTGGAAAAGCCCATATGTTTCACCAACGGCGGTTCGGGGGTCATGGCAAGCCTGGCAGCACTAGGGGTCGTATTGGGTTGGGGGGGTTCGGCACCGTTTGGCAACTCTAGCAGGCTGCGTCTCAGCCAGCTGCTAGTGTACGGATATCCAACTAGGAGGCGCGGAGATGCTCACCGCAGTCGGAGTGCAGTTCACAGAGCACTACCTATTTAGACATCAGGGGATAACCCCTCCTCCAACCGCCTCGAATGGCTCGTCCCATACTTAGGGTTACGTTGTCAACACTATACAGAGGTCTCTGGCACTATCAGAGGATGGCCAATAAGACATAATGGTAGAGTATGGTGCAAAGGTGTGGCATGTGATACAAAATACCTGATTAGGTATTCCCTGTATCTTTAAATAATGTTTTTGCCCTTCAGACCTGGATATAAAATAAAAATTAAGAATTTATTTAATTAGGCGCTTGTGCAAGTCGTTACTAATATAGTAGCAATAGCTAGAGGCAATTCAAGTAAATGTTTAGAGAAGTTTTTTAGTTAGCGTACTAACTTAAAGAACGATGTCACAGTTTAGGTGACGGGAGACGGATGCCTCAGGCACTAGTGCAGAAAGGAGATTCCCCAAGATCCGTAGATCTTAGCATGGAGCTCCAGGGTCTATATAAGCAAGTAGGCTGAAGTGTCCTTATAACACTTCAGCAGCTATTAACTAGAATAGACAGTTCGTCTTTACAATTGAACAGGGTTCAGCAAGCGACCTATTAATACTCTATCTACTACTTTGTTACTTCGTGTGACTACTCACCCCCTTGAGCCTCACCCCCTTTAGAGACGGATGTCACAATTCGAGATTTCTATCTGCATTAGGGTGGGCCCCAAGGACGGGCCGACTAATCCTGTCACTCTCGTATTAACTAATTAGAAGTAACTAAAAGTGCTCTGTCCGGTAGAGTAATAGAGCACTAATTAAACCAATTAGGGGCTACTTTGTGTGCTCTCTCAATAGAGTAGACAGAGTACAGTTTGGACCAATCAGGTAGTTGCTCCCTCTACTCTGTCAATAGAGCAGACAGAGTAATATATCCCTATATAAGCAGTTAGGTTAAGCTCTCCTTATAAGACTCGGTAAGTAAGTAATATACATTCATCTGCTTCATTACTTGTGAAGACATTCCACCTTTGTGTATCAGACAATTACCCTTGTTCAAGAGACTTACCCTTCTTACGTAATCCAACCCCAATAACTCTAGGCGTTCGGCCTTGCAGTTCAGACACTCTGTGTATGGATTGTAATATACGGTCATTTCTCTTGTCAGTTGGTCCTGGGGAACCAATCAGGAAACGCTCTACCGTGCTCTATAGGACCAGAGACAGAGCATTACAGAGCAGGCGCTCTAGGGCGCTCTACAGTCTTAGCAATAGAGCACTACAGAGCACCTCACTTATATAAACGAATCTAGGCCGAGCCTTCTTATGAGACTCGGCAAGTAAGCAATACACATTCATATTACAATTCACACACAGAGTGTCTGAACTGCAAGGCCGAACGCCTGGAGTTGTTGAGGTGGGATCACGTAAGAAGGGTAAGCTCTTGAACAAGGGGGTATTGTCTGATACACAAAGGTGGATTGCCTTCACAAGTAATGAAGCAGATGAATGTGTATTGCTTACTTGCTGAGTCTCATAAGGAGAGCTCAGCCTAACTGCTTATATAGAGTGTAAGTGCTCTGTCTGCTCTGCTCAACAGAGCACGCAGAGCCCTTTTCTTATTGGTGGTGTTGGTGCTCTGTCTGCTCTGCTCGACAGAGCACACAGAGCGCCGTCTGATTGGTTCATTTCATAAGAGACAGGATTGGGTCGGATTATCCCTAGCTCCTTCCCGCGCCCCACCTTGGTGCATGTTGAAATCGTGACAATTCATCTACTTCATTATTTGTAAAGGCATTCTACCTTTGTGTATTAGACAACCCACCCTTATTTAAAAGACTTACCCTTCCTACGTGATCCACCACGACAACTCATTAGGCGTACGGCCTTGCAGTTCAGACACTCTGTGTGTGGATTGTAATAGTAATAAAATAGATAAATATATATTAATTTAATTTAATTCGTTTAAGAAGCTTACCCCCTTTATATAATCTACCCTAATAACCCTTAAGTATACGGCCTGATAATTTAGACACTCTTTATATAGATTATAACACGGTATCTACTTTACTTTCCGGGTTACATTCGGAATACTTAAATAATACTCAATTCCTCCTTTGCCATCTTTATTATTACTTAACCTACCCTCGCAAACACTTTAATTATTACCTAAAATGACGGAGCCCAGATGGCTGAGTTAACGCAGCGGTTTGACACCCTTATGTTCGAGATATTTATACTTGGGCTGAAGTTTGTATTTTTGTAAAGCATACACGCCATGTCAGGGGACATAAGATAGTGACTTGCCAATCATTCGGCTGCTGCTTCTTATGGCTTCTTGAACAAAGTGCTGGCCGTGAGCTTGGGCTTCTGCGCTGTTACCTGGGAAAACAAGCAGCGCATTGCTTTGAGATCCCGTTCGGTAGGGACACTTATCTCCCAATCTCGGTGAAATTTGATGAGGTAACAGGTTCGGAATGATGCCATTTTCAAGCTCCTCTCTTCAGCTTGCGCTGTTATGAAGTGGCTTCATCAGTTTGAGTAGAAAGGAGTCAAAGGGCACCAGCGACACCGCTGTGGTGGGGGCCCTTGGCCTGCTGTGTTAGTTTCCAGACGACTGCGGACTTGCCCTGGCAGCCAAGGCCCACTGCAATTCGCTCGAGAGCGGCCAGTAAGTGTATGCCGTCCGCAACCGCCCACCTTCTTTAATGTATCTGCATACCGCTTTTCTCCCTCGTGGAATGGCTCTATTGTCTTGCTTCGATTCATGCCGCATCAAGACGAACACGAACCGGTACAGTGTCAACTCTTCCTAGACTTGGGAAAAGGGACTACTAATCTATACCAAGATTTGTCCTTTCTGCGCACAAACCTTTTATACACGTAGCCGCCCATACCGTGCGTTCTCACTGTACCTGGGCACTCTGCTAGCCTATCTCAATATAATCACACTCATAACGACACCGTAGCGGAAGTTCTCAAGGGAAGCTCCCAACTCTCTATAAGCTATGTATAATCTTGCTATGACCTGGAGTAACCGGGGTAGGGACCGGAGCGGCGATGCTATTGCCCTTATAAACGATTGTCTACGACTTGCCAGTACAAATGAGAATGCTCGCGCTTAACGCGGCTAGACACCAAAATGAATGTAGGGAACCCAGTGTGGATTCGCCATTTCATGCACCCGCGACCCGGAGAACTCCAGCGTGGCATCTCTCGCCTTTCCATCCTTCTCCTTCTCATCCTTGATCCCCTCGTTACGCAGCGCGCGAACCGCCCGGTGGAGTCCCCGGCAGACCGCTATATCCGTCATCCCTTCGTCCCGTAGCGTCTCATAGAGCACCCTTGCCACATCAACGCAGTGTCTGTCCGACACCTCCCAGAGCGTTCCGATCACGTGCCGGAAGCCCGCGAGCTGGAAAGCACTGACAAGATGGATTCCCTCGTCGGCAAGTCGCACCGCCTCGTTGGATCCGGTGGAGCAAGCCGAGAGATATCCAAGAAATGGCCCGTTCCCCTGGAGCCTGTGGTCGCGGAGATCTCCAACTGTGAGAGGGCTGGTTTTCCAGTCCTCGAGGAGCAGACAGCTTTGTGAAGGGTCCGCCGGGTCCGCCTGCCCGTGGCCGGCAAAGTGGAATATCTTACACGTCTGCAGGTGTTGGAGCACATTGTCCTTCCGCATAATCGGTGTGAGCGACCCTAATTTAAGTGACCGACAGAGACTCTTTAACATTTCGACTTCGTCCCCAGCAAAAGGGAGGATTCGACTAGTCGCCAGGCCTGGTGTTTCGCGCATGGCAACCAGGAGAGCATAATCGGTGAATGGTCCAGCAGACTCTCGAATAGGGACTCGGCGTCCATGGATCAGCGCCTTGATCGATGGGGCGTAAGACGACATAACTCTATCCAGCACAGTCTCGGTAGAACCTCGCATGTGTAGTCCTGCCGCGTGAAGGGGCAGCTGACTGAGAAGACCTGTAGGAATCCACCACACGCGGCGCCACTTGTCATCGGAGACAGGGTCATTAAACCCAAGCGCGTTAAGAGTAGGATGCGCGACGCTATCCCAGAGCCATCCCAGTAGAGGGGTAATATGGAAAGAGCCTGTTGCGCGAGATGATCGAAGATCTTGTGCCCGTTCCTGGACTTCTTCCATTTTCAGACCAGGCAATTCCAACACCGTGATCTGGTTATGCTCAACCATGAACGCATCACAACGATACGAGCTTAAATTGACGACGACAATAGGGTCTGGATCCGCCGCGGCCATTATCTCATCTTCAGCCGGCGGAAGAAGAAAGCGTTCAAATCCAGGCCGAGTACGAATTCCTGCGATAAGCTCGCCGAATTTCTGGTCTGCTTCACGACGCCGTTTTGCTTGCGACTCCCACGAAGACGTGCTATCATTGGAAATAGTAGGAGTTAACCGGTCTGATGGCGAGTCTAACTCGTCTCGGAGGGATGTGAATTCGTCCGCCAAACCCGGATGCTCGCGCTTGAGGTCAGAAATATCTCCGCGCATATCCATTAGTAGACTGGCAATAACGCCGCGACCAAGTTCTAGAAGCTGTAAAGCGTGGGAGGCTGCCTTCCCGGCATTTAGAGCGGCGGCGGCTGCTACTGAAGCCAGGCCAGCGGACTCCGCGAGCATGTGCTGCTTGTCGGTATGGTTTAGAGACCGCGGGCTCACAGTCGGGAGAAGTTTTACTGCTTCCTCTAGCAGCTGGCTTGATTCGCCCCACTCCCGTTGTAATGCAAGAATGTTGGCAGTAGCCCGAGCGAGTCGAATGTGGACAGATGGCGGGGCGGTATGACAAGACCAGCCTTCTTTGTACGACGAAAGCCCACAGTTGAGGTCGTCTATCGAGCCGGTCCGCTCGAATCGCATACCAAGCCAGTTTCCAAGGTTATTCAACCGACCAGCTCGGTTAGGGTGGTCTTGAGGTGTGGTATCCACTGCTATGCTAGCAACATTAACAGCACGGTTGACGTCGTCTATCGAGCCGGTCCGTTGGAATCGCGTACCAAGCCAGTTTCCAAGGTTATTCAACCGGCTAGCTCGGTCGGGGTGGTCTTGAGGTGTGGTATCCACTGCTATGCTAGCAAAATTAACAGCACGGTTGAGGTCGTCTATCGAGCCGGTCCGTTGGAATCGCTTGCCAAGCCTATTTCCAAGGTTACTCAAAATAGCAGCTCGGTCGGGGTGGTCTTGAGGTGTGGTATCCACTGCTCTGCTAGCAACATCAATAGCACGGTTGAGGTCGTCTATCGAGCCGGTCCGTTGGAATCGCATATCAAGGCAATTTCCAAGGTTATTCAACCACCTAGCTCGGTCGGGGTGGTCTTGAGGTGTGGTGTCCACTGCTATACTAGCAACATCAATAGCACGGTTGAGGTCGTCTATCGAGCCGGTCCGTTGGAATCGAATATCAAGGCAATTTCCAAGGTTATTCAACCGGCTAGTTCGGTCGGGGTGGTCTTGAGGTGTGGTGTCAACTGCCATACTAGCAACATCAACAGCACGGTTGAGGTCGTCTATCGAGCCGGTCCGTTGGAATCGCATACCAAGCCAGTTTCCAAGGTTATTCAACCGGCTAGCTCGGTCGGGGTGGTCTTGAGGTGTGGTATCCACTGCTATGCTAGCAAAATTAACAGCACGGTTGAGGTCGTCTATCGAGCCGGTCCGGTCGAATCGCGTACCAAGCCAGTTTCCAAGGCTATTCAAAATATCAGCTCGGCCGGGGTGGTCTTGAGGTGTGGTATCCACTGCTATACTAGCAACATCAACAGCACGGTTGAGGTCGTCTATCGAGCCGGTCCGTTGGAATCGCGTACCAAGCATCGCCCCAAGGTTATTCAACCGGCCAGCTCGGTCGGGGTGGTCTTGAGGTGTAGTGTCCACTGCTATGCTAGCAATATCAACAGCACGGTTGACGTCGTCTATCGAGCCGGTCCGTTGGAATCGCGTACCAAGCCAGTTTCCAAGGTTATTCAAAATAGCAGCTCGGTGGGGGTGGTCTTGAGGTGTGGTATCCACTGCTCTGCTAGCAATATCAACAGCACGGTTGAGGTCGTCTATCGAGCCGGTCCGTTGGAATCGCGTACCAAGCCAGTATCCAAGGCCACTCAAAATAGTAGTTCGGTCGGGGTGGTCTTGAAGTGTGATGTCCACTGCTATGCTAGTAACATCAACAGCACGGTTGAGGTCGTCTATCGAGCCGGTCCGTTGGAATCGCGTACCAAGGCTATTTCCAAGGCTACTCAAAATAGCAGCTCGGTCAGGATGGTCTTGAGGTGTGGTGTCCACTGCTCTGCTAGCAATATCAACAGCACGGTTGAGGTCGTCTATCGAGCCGGTCCGGTCGAATCGCATACCAAGCATCGCCCCAAGGTTGCTTAACATTCTGGGCTCGATATGTGCTCCTCCAAGCTCTAATGCCAGTTCCATAATCGTAACGGCTTCTCTCAGATCTTCGAGGCGGCCGGTTTGCTGGTAACTCTCCGCCAGTCTTTCCGCTTGATGGCTTAAATGGCGTATTTGAATGCCGATTTCGTCAACTGCTGGCTCTTCGCCCATTCTTTGGCTAATAGATATCGTTATATTAGCAGCTGGCCGTCTCATGTAGATACCATTACGGCTTGACGATGTTAAGCCCCTCTTGGCATGCCACGAATGAAAGTTAGACTAGAAATTCCATCTAGAAGTGTTAAAAAATCTTGTGGCTTACGTAACTCCCGGAGTCGTAAGTATGGTGCTTTCTGGGATAGACCTATGGTGTACACAGGCCGACATCATGTCGAAGATGCGAGATCGCCGGATACGATCAGGGTGGTCTGTGGGCGTAACGGCGACCCATCCCTCTGCTCGTTGGGCCGCTCGTTCCAGGTGTTCCGTTGAGACTGACTTCTTGAAGAGGAGGAAGCAGGTGTAGATGTACAGTTCAATTTGTCCACCGATCGCGGGGTCATCGTGCAACTCTGCGAAGGAACAAAGTTCTTCGTTGCTCATGTCCTTGAGGAGAGAGGCTGTCTCGGCCTCTATACTGAATAGCTCCATCTCGGCCGTAATGGTAGTTGGCCACCAAGGGCTGTTAGACAGCCCGAATTCGTCTAGGGGTGCGAGATCGTGGTGTGAAGGCGGCTTGAGACGAAATCACTTGTGGTAATCAAGATGGTGGATATGAATGACAGATTCGGGGAGGGTTGATAAGCAGAAATAGACCATGGGTTGGGCTGACCTGGGCATGCGCTCTGATATCTGTAATAGTAGTGGCCCTGGTCGTGAGGCTATACTTTGAGCAGCCCGACCTCAAAGGCGGAGACCGCCCAACCCCCCACACCCTCCTTGTCCTTTCCCTCCTCCCGACAATGGATATGATAGGTTGCCCTACTTTGTGCTGCGCCTCTCATGCAAAACTGTAGGATTAGGTTTTCATTGGCGGAAATACGGTAACCCTAAGTTGCCCTACTTTGTGCTGCGCTTCTTATGCAAAACTGTAGGACTAGGTTTTCATTGGCGGAAATACGGTAACCCTTTTCGGGAGCCTTACTGGAGTACTGGCTCCAGGTGCTTCTCCGATGGCGGAATGAAATCTGCCTTGGGGTTTCCACAAGGCTCGGCCATGTCGTGGCACCCTACCGCAGCTTTCAGCTTGTTTTTGGTGGGTGGTTCTTAGTCCAGGCAGCAGCAGTGGGCTGACAAAAAGAAACCCACCGTGCATACGATGGTTATTTCTTATTGGTGGGGGAGCTTGATGCTCCCTGGACAAGCCGGAACTGAACGCCTAACTGAATGGGTGGCAGGCGTTAGTGGGTTCAAGGCGAATCTCAGAAAAAGCCTTACAGAGTAGGCAGACACTGCTTGGACCACCTCGGGCGGCCTTGGGCGACAAGTCAGGCTAAATGTTCTGATTGCGGTTCCTGATAGACGTCACCAGCAGTGGGCCATCTAGGACGGCATAGTACTCAGACTCTGACTTTGGCTTACTGGTATTAATTTTTACCCTCTTCCACTCTCCCGGCGTACGATTCATCATCGTCACCATGGCCGACGACGCTGTTGTCGCCCCGACACACTGGGCGGTTTTGATCGGGATTAATTTCTATGTAGGAGGCCGATGCCTTCAGGGCAGCGTGCGAGACGTCGAAACCGTCAAGTAGTATCTGGAGGCAGGACCTACCCCTGTGGATATCGCCACCCTCACCGCACCGGGAATAACATGCCGAAGAGGGAGCACCGAAAAGAAACCATGCACCAAAGACGATGGAAAATATGAGTATTATTACCAACAGGTGGATATTGTATATAGTCTTAATATATTTGGCCCATCTAATTACTTATCAATTACAGACTAGTGAGCACCACCTTTAGGTGGTGAGTGCCAACGAACGAGCCTGAACTAAAGTGGGGCGTTGCACGGGTAGTGAACTGATTTGAACTTGGGGCTGCAAGTGGGATTGTTGGAGCAGAGCGGTGTACGGGTAAACTCCGGAGCTAGGCTCATTATGCCCAAATCCGGCTCGCATGCATTGCGCACGTGCGGCTGCGTTTGAGCCGCAACTGACTTCCATTCTCAAAACACGCCTTACATTAACCCTAGCAGATATGCTGCCTTGAGCTGGTACGGTCCCAAAGCAATTCCCAAATCTCGATCCGGTCTATGACACTATGGAGGTGGATCCCAACGGAGACGTTATTCTCATCCTTCGCAATCCAGCCGCACCATTCGCAGTCTGCATTGAAAATGAAGATTTTCACCTCCCTCTGGCAAAACCAGCGAAGTTATCTAAAAAGAAACGCAAGATGAAGAGAGCGAAGCAAAGTGGGTCTCATGATATCTATACTCCGTCCCTAGATATTCTTGCTGACGCATCGTAGGAGCCGAACTCGTTGTCGAAGCCGAACCCGTTGTCGAAGCCGAACCCGTTGTCGAAGCTGAGCCTGTCGTCGACGCTGACCCAGACACTCCAAACATGGATGATTTACAAGGAAGAGGCTCCAGAGAACAAGCTGTCTCCTCCCCTGGTGGCGAGGGAAAGGATCAGTTCCCATCCGAATCACCCGAAGTACGGCTGCGAGTGTCCTCGAGGCACTTAATCTTGGCCTCTCCCTTCTTTAAGGCTGCACTAGACGGTCCTTGGAGAGAAGCGGTGTCCAACCCGGCCGATGGCTCACGATATATATACACTGAAGACTGGGATGCGGAAGCTTTACGGATCTTGATGTGTATCATCCACGGTCGCAATCGACACATACCCAGAGATGTTAACCTCGAGATGCTAGCAAAGATTGCTGTTCTTGTAGACTATTACCAATGCCACGAGGCGGTCGAGGTATTTGTGGAAATGTGGGTCAAGAAACTGAAAGGCCAGCTTCCGGCGCAGCTTACCGGAGAGCTCCTGCTATGGCTCTTTATCTCCTGGGTATTTCGTCATGCCGAAATCTTCGCGGCCGTAACGAAAGTGGCCTCCCAGCAGAGCCTAGGACCGCTTGAGACATTGGATCTCCCAATCCCAAAAGGAATCATTGGCAAGTAATTTGGAAAGAGCTTCTCTAGTTCAGTTGCTAACTGGCTTGTTAGGGGCGTATTACAATCCACACACAGGGTGTCTGAACTGCAAGGCGGTACGCCGTGGGTCGGGTGGGTGCGTCACGTAGGGAAGGTAAGCTCCTTGAACAATGTAGATGGAAGTCTTGATACACACAATGTAGATTGCCTTCACAAGTAATGAAGCAGATGAATGTGTATTGCTTACTTGTCGAGTCTCATAAGGAGAGCTCGACCTAACTGCTTATATAGACTGTAGTTCTCATGGACCCGGCCATATCGAGGACCCGGCCCGGGTCCTCAAGATGACCGGGTTCGAGCTGATTGGTTCAAGCTCCTCGTGGACCCGATGGCTTTCGCCCAACTGCCCGGGTCTTCTGTGATTGGTTAGGGAGGTGCAGATGCCCCGCTCCTTAGCTGCATGAGAAATCGTGACATCGGGTTCGTAGTGTCTTGGACTTATGTCGAAATATATTATAAGATGCTAAATGTCTAAGAACCGTTGCCTTTAACCCTAGCTTTATAAGACTTCTGATAAGGATAGAAGATTTGGAAGAAAAGCATAGGCGAGTCTCTACGCGTTTCCGTGGCCTTAAACATGCGATTTCCGAGCTAAAGATGTTGTCACGGCGCGTCAAGCTAAGCAACATGGACCAAAATAAACACTAAGGCGTTAACGCGTTGAACGTCGCCCGCCCTCGGGCAAGCGAAATTAATAGTAACTTAGGTGACGAGCTCAGGATTTATTTTATTTTATTTTTACCAAAGCTAGGTTTTGTATTTGCATAAGCATAATACGTAATTCTTAGAGACGTAAAATTGCTGCCTCGGTCAATACAAGCTAAGGGGGTGCGAGCTTGGCCAGACTATTCAAGCTGCCAATGTATTTCTTCGGAAATGGTCATCTTCTTCGAGGGCCGCAAGCTTGTGGCCAGGATTTTGAACTGAGCTAATGAAAGGTGCTATATTCCGGGCTGATATTTCGTTATGGAACTATAGGCGGGGCTTTACGTGCCGAAAGCCCGGTTTCTAGCTTCAGCTAAGACAGCTTGACACTGCTTTGAGCCGAACACCGGGTAATCTACGGACAGAAAATATCAAGCTATATACCCGCCCCTTTTTCGGGAGCAGCGGAAAGGCCAAGCAGCGGTCGAAAACAAATCGCCTCTAACACCTAGCACGAGTATTCGAACTGCGAGAAACATCGCCACGGTATTTAAGAGATCTAAGGGAAGTTTTTGCACAGTCACGTAAACTACAGTTTAGGCGGGCGATAAGATAGTACGCGGATATGTAATATCCTCCATAATATTCTACTCACTGTGTATCTATTACGAGCACCGCCGTCGCCGCTGCTATTGCCACCAGTACCGTTGTCTCCATGGATCTAAAATAAGACAGGTGATTTTTGTGATACCGGTAGCGGCGAGAAAACTGAGGCATTAGGCGTCGCTAGAGAGAACATAATGGCTGAACGTACAAATATAGAGAAAATTAAAACACTAAGGAAGGTCTCGAACAATTTATGGACGCGCACGGGCCACAGAGCTGCCCGGGCAGCTCTGTGGCCCGTGCGCGTCCAGGTGTGTTGACCGGATCAAGCGTCCGTCCGCACCCGTTGTTCAACTACTTGAAGCAGTTGAACAAGTGATTCTTTGGATTGCGGTTCCGTGGTACTACTCTGACACTCGAACATGAAATTCATACTCTTCCCGTTGATAATCTCTAAGAGGTGGCCCCCGGCCTCCCAAAAGTGTTGAAATTGGGCGATGTCGGTGTGGAATTGTTCGAGATCATTATCCGATAACCTCAGGTATGGCCGAGCGTTTGTGTGGGAAATAAAACAAATTAGGCCCTCGTACGGCCTGGTGACACGTAAGACTTGCATCCCTTCTTTGAAGGAGTTTATGAGCCAACGGCGGGAATCTTCCCTTGGTTTTCGCTGCTTTCTCATGAGAGCAGCAAAGCTGGGAGAGTCCAGGATAGCATCAAAGTCGGCGGAGTCCATCCTGTCGCGGCCCTTTTCCTCCCGCGTTGCAGTTAAGGTGTTTGCCAGCAAGGCCAATCCTCGATGTCTGATTAGCCTCTGGACATGAATACCGGCATCAGCGCCGTTTATGATTTCATAGAGAGCAGGCACCCGATGTACCGGGTCGCCAGTGAGCTGCCGGAGTTCCCTTAACTGATGTCTTCCCGATTGAGATCCGAGTCCCCTGACTCCCTTGACAAGCTCGACGAAGTTGGAAAACGCACTCTCGGTAAGCTTGGTAACGAGAGAAGCCACGCTTTTTGGGGCTGCCCTCTTGTTGCTTCCCTGTGTCGAGGAGGCGCGTCGCTTACGCGAAGGAGGTGGTAGGACAGAGGATATTGGTGATCGGGGTAGCAGCGTTAGGCCGACGGCATCGCACAACTGCTCCAGTTGTTGGGTCATGGCTTCTTCGCTCGCAGTGCCCTGCTGTAGCGCTTGACGTAAGGTGGCAGCTAGCTCCTTGGGGTCGGGTCCCGGGGTCCTAACATTGGGCGTTGCTCCCGCTCCAGCTCCCGAAGGGGGGATGTTGCTTTCTGCAGACGGGCCACTCGCACGCAACCTTTCTGGGCAGCCCAGGAGATGTTGCATTACCGTTGACGTATGAACTAACTCGCCGCAGAAAGGACACTTCCTAAGCCCGTGTTTTGTGGTACGATGTAATTCCATGTCAGCCTCCGCGAAACGCGAAGGGCAATCCGGGCAGGGCCGCACTCCGTGCTTTTCGTATTCATGCTGTGCGAGTGGTCGGCAGACTGGCTCCGAACAGATAGTGCATAGGATCCAGTCGTGAACATTGATAAGATGCCGGAGGAGCCCGGATTTGCTTTGGAGCTCCTCGCATCCACTTTCAGGGCAAGCTTCGGTGTTGTTGTGGAGCTTTGCGAAGTGGGAAGGGAAGGAGGCTAGGGGCACCATTTCAGCGCACGTTGGGATCGGGCAGATCCCGGAATTATGGATCTTCAAGTGTTGATCCATCAGAGCTTCCATAATGCGGTGCTTGCAGACCCGGCACAACGGGTGGTTCTGCATGTGGGTGTCGAGAGCCTCGGCATCGGGTTCCATGTGTCCACATACCTTACATGAAACCCATCCGTGAGAACCAAGGTGAGCAGGCAAGGTATCCCGCTGGACAAATAGGCCGCACCTGGGACACTCGGCCCAAGAGTGGTGTTGAAGGACATGCTGCCATGCGGATTCCTTGTCGTGGTTGCTGATGCCACAAGTGTCTTCCAAACATGCCAAACAACAGTCTGAGCATTTTCGGAGGCCGTGGTCGAGCGCTAGGTGCCGGGAGATACCGATGAAAAAGAGCTCCCCGCATCGCTGTACCCGACATTTCGAGTATGGGTGACTCGACGCCAGATGTGAGGTCCAGTCTTCGACAAGCAACCTGCCGCAATCCGGTTGGCAGAAAGCAAAAAAGTGTCTGACGACAAGATGCCGATAACCCGACTCTTTGGTTGTTCCACAAGGGCACCTGTCGCGGTGCGAGTATTGGACGTGACCGCCCAGTCCATGGTCATGGCCCCCATGTCCAGTTAGGGGCTTTTTTCGTGATGCAAGAACTTGTGAGTCGTCCAAAGCAGCGCCGCAACATACCCAAGTTCGCTTATGACCGTCTCGACTGCGGGAGCAGATGTCATTCCAAACATTGATGTTGAACCCCTTTCCGCCTTGTGGGAGAAGAAACCTCCGTAGCAAACTCAGTGTCTTGTAATCGGGAGCTCCTGCAACCCGATAGATCGAATCATTATGACAGCGCCGTTGCAGATGTTCCATTCGATCGTCTAGGAATTTTCGTTGGGATGGTTTGGGTGTGAGGGACATAGGACAACCGGAGTATGGGGAATGCGTGACCGGGTCCAGTGAAAGAATATTGAATATATCTAGTGTGCGTAGCCGTTCCAGATCTTCAGTCACTAACTTTGCTTGGAGAAGGTATTGTTCGCTAACTCCAACCATATTGAACGAGGGGGCCCGACCTTATGGTAGCTGTTTAGGAAGTGGATGGGATGAGGACGTCTCGAAAGCGACTGTCGGTCAACAGAGTGGTGGAGGAAGCAGAGGGCGCGGGGGCCTTTGTGGACCCTGAGAGCTGTATGGCAGGCTCAGGCCTCCAGCGCTAGGCTAAAATAGGTCTAGCTGGCAAGCAGACTGGACAGCCTCCATCAGCTAATCAGGGAAAGTGGCCTGCCGGCACTAGATATCTTTCGGCCAATAAGACCGCGGAGTGCAACCATGCTGGCAATGTGTCGCACAACTAACACTGTCGCATTTTTGGGGGGGTTCATAAGGGGGACACCAGCCCACCTTAGTGCAAACTCGCGCAGCTCATCCAACTTCCCAACCCTCCCTGAGCACCATGGCAGCCAACGACGTTTATGTAAGCAGATCCAGACTTGAATAGGGACCGTGTCTAACTCTCCAAGATTGGTATTGACCTCGGAACAACATATTGCTGCATTGCATTTTGCAGCAAAAATGGAGCGCCCGATGTCTTGACGGATGAGAGGAACAATCGGGTCATACCGTCTTGTATCACGTATTCGAACGGCCAGTGGATGGCTGGGCGGAAAGCCGTCGAGGAAAGCAAGAAGATGAGCGCAACATCTCTACGTCTATTGAAGCGTACCACTGGCCGTACTTCGTTCGACGGCAAATTGAGGGGTGACCTTGAGAAACTAGGCTTCACCAATCCCACCTTCGCCCCGGTTTCGGCGGATCCTACGGCCTGGCAAGCCGATGGCGACATCGATGACGAACTACCAATGCGGCCTCTTTTCAAGATTGGCGAGGGCTACACGGTCGCCGAAGAATTCGCTGCCCGCCTGCTGAAACACCTTGTGCAAATCGCAGAGAAACGCCTTGGCGAGCCCATTTCCGGCGCTGTCATTACAGTCCCGGCTGACTATGTGGGCTCCCAAAGAGAGTCCGTCATGACGTCGGCCAAGATTGCAGGCCTGAAAGTCCTTCGGCTCATCAACGAACCCACCGCCGCCATCGTTGGGGCCAGGGCTGCTGGGACCATCGACGACGGCAAGGTCCTTGTCTTCGACATTGGTGGCGGTACTACCGACATTTCCCTTGTCGTCGTGCAGGGCAATACATACTGCGTCAAGGGCACCAAAGGTCACCAGTGGCTTGGTGGCGAGGACATCAACGGAATCTTGATTCAGCTCATTTGCAAAACTCTCCGTGCCGAACCAAAGAAGGGACGGAATGATAAGCGCTTCCGGGAAGCCTGTGAAATGATCAAGCGGAACTTGGGCGATGATCCGACGCTCAACCTCGACAGCCAGTTTCTACAGCTGTACTTTCCTGATTCTCCTGCTGCTGAAGTAGACGAGGTTGAAATTCTGCGCGAGGAGTTTGACGAAGCGTGTCAAGACTTCTACCAGAACGTGTACGACTTGGCCGATCGTCTTCTCAAGGACACTGAGACTTACCCCCACGAACTAACCACCATTCTTATGGTTGGTGGGTCGGCTGGCCTAGTCGGGCTCCAGTGTTATCTCGAAAAACAGTTGCCGAATACGTGTGTTCTCGTGCCGCCGGGCTACGAGGAAGTTGTCGCTAAGGGTGCCGCACTTGTCGCTGCATCGGAAACCGATCCAGGAAAGAGGATAGTTCTCACCGAAGTTCTCGCTCACTCGATTGGGATCCAAATCAATGACGGGAGCATGGTTTCCATATTGCACGCCGGCGACGAGCTCCCAGGGAAAAGCATTTCTGGGTGTGATACATTTGCCAACGGAGTGGACTACCAGGAAGAGATGCGGATCGCCATATACGAGGGTGAGGGGAAAGTCGCTGCCGAGAACACATACCTCGGGGCGTTCATAATGTCGATTTCACCTATGCCAGCCGGGAAGCTCGAGGTAGAGGTCACGGTTACGGCCAATATGGAAGGGTTGGTCCATGTGACCGCCAAAGAGTGCAAGGATGGCGCTGAGCCGCATTCGATCAACATAAGCCGGGAGGGAAGTTGGTCGGAAGAGACGATATTCAATCTAAGGCTCAAAGTTGATGGAGGCATGGGCGCGGCGCCCAAAATGAGTACTGGCACCAAGCGGAAGTTGGCTGAACAAAGTGACTTGAATGACGGTGAGGGGGACCGCTCAGCCAAGGTGATAGTTTAGAACCTTAAAATGCACGGGCCACAGAGTTGCCCAGGCGACTCTGTGGCCCGTGCATGCGCGAATGTCAAACTTTGATATAGATGGTTCTAAAGTGGTGCAACGCCTGGGAATTCGCTACGAATATACGGGATAATTCCCCCAAAATACACTCCAAAATGATAACATATGTAACGTCTCAACTTAAACTCAAACTAGCAGCTCTCCTACAGGCTACTCTTCCCCAAACACGCCAAATGGAATGGCATTGCTTATTCTCAAGGAGCAAAGGAGCCTCGCTCCGGGGTGTATCGCGACAAATGTGGGTGCTCGTAGGTGAAGGGAGCTCCCCCAGAGGCAGGACCGGCTCCTACTAACCGATAATGCATTTGCTGGCCCAGCTGGCTGTATGACGACAGAGGAGAGCAGTTAGGGTCCGGGCCACTCCGTTCCTCATTTGCCTTCCGTATAGCCTCCTTTTCCTTCTTGCGCGCTTTCCGCTCTTCTCGGACTTTGCTAAATTCTAAGAGACGGAGATATTATTAGCGTGATCTATTCAGATAGATGATGTATAAATAGGGTAGTTTGAGGGTGGCGGTGGATAATCCTGTCCTACCCTGAGATGTCCGCTTTTGCCCATGATCTTGCGCAGTTACGTGGCCGTTGAGATGGTTCAAAGTCCCGTAGGCCTTCTCGCATCCATTCCACCCACAAAGATATTTGCGATCAATTTCATCTGGCCTCCTCCTGGGCCTTGGGGGCGTCTTGCCTAGGTTCTCCATAACGAATGAGTAAGTCTAAAGGCCCTATAATTAGTAACGAGAAATATGGATCATAGTATTATACAAACCCTTATAGTTAGAGGACGACCGAGATGGCCTCCGAGTCTCGCTAGCGGGACCCCGGACCTTAAATGGAGACAGGCAAAAAGGAAGCTTACCTGGGACTTGGAGGTTATAGGTGCAGCAACGGACTGGGCATAACCCGCCTCGTATTGTTGATAGGGATTTGTCATTTCTCCGGCCAGAGTAGCGTAAGGTAGGTATTGCCCATAGGCATCCTGAGAGGGCAAGCCCGTTGCTACAGGGTAGGCCATCGTGTGAGGCGGGTCGGGCTTGACTATGACTTTTGGGTCCGAGTTGGCCGAAAATTGGGAGTTGTGCGAGGGGCAAGGGAAACGAAAGAAAAAGACGGACAGAGAAGCGAAAGGAAAGAATAATTTAAAGGTCGGATAGTGGCAGTAATTTATACTAGTGGGCTAATGGCAGGAGAGTCTAGGTCCCACTTTTAAGATAGTATCGTTCTAATCCGCTCTTGAGTTGGCACGCCCACTCCTGTCCTAACTTCTAGCCTGCCTAGCTCTCTCACTTGCAGTCGGGGATCCCTGCCAACCCGACCCTCATTGAGCATGAATACGTCGGACTCGGTACGGTCAAATTGACTGCTAGCTCTATTCTACAAACTGGATGCCTGTCGTGGTTCGTAATATACATTCTGCGCTGGATGATGCTGTCTGGAATAAGCTGAGGCTCGACGACCAATTAGACTTAGTATCTCTCCCCCAAGCTACGGATCAATCCCCTACGTGAAGTATGGTGAAGTAGTACACCCTTCCCCCAAATGCGCGGTGCATTTCCGGAGTCCACCGAAGTCCCAGTCTGGCTCGAGTAGTTCCCAATCGCATTCGGTGAGGACTCGTTGTAGCTCTGTTGGCTCATTCATTGTCGCGACTTTGATTTTTCTTCCCTCCTTTCCAAACAATCCCAGACATTTACTCGTGCCGCATAAACACTCTGTAAGCGGAAAGGATGGACCATAAGGAGTAGTTAACTCTTCAAACGACTGAATGCTAGTCTTTGAAGACAGATAGAACCGGGTCGATCCAGATACCATCCACTTCTCGAATGTGCAGTTGGGATCGCAAGAGTGGTTGGCAAATTTGGCGTCAGAGCCATGATTCGAGCCATCGATACGGACACCGTCTGCTTCTATAGTGTATTGTTCCTGATAATATTAGACAACGTATAAATTTCCTTACAAATCCTCTTACATTGTATTCTTCGCCTTGGTTGATCAACTTCCCAGTATATTCTAGGAGGATTTCATTGGCCGGGACATCCCTCAGAAGTCTAAGACCTTGGCCACGTTTGCCGTCATTGTCTGTAGTCTGGAAAACCTCATGTGGTGGAAACGCCTCCCAGGAAGGGACGCTGTTGCGGCACTTGCCCCCAAGTCCGCAGTTTGACTCGTCGCACCGGATTCGTAGTGATCGGTTAAGACAGTCCTCTACGCAGCCATCGCTCTCCGTACATGTGCACGTTTCATAGATCAAAGCTGTCGTCGGTCGTGCTGTCCGCGGCGCGTTATGCCCTGGAGACATCTTCAACAGCCTCGCAGTTTGGAGGTCCCAAACTTATGGCTAGCTTTCGATTCGGGCACTTGTCACCGTATCGTAGATATATAGTCCGCTACCGGCCCATAGTGCCCTGCGGCATGATTAAAAATCAGCTCGTATGTGCTAGGGACTCACGCTCCACATTTGTTTTGTCTTTAGGATTTATAGCTAAGCTAAGTGTTGTTGAGAGACTCCGCAATGACCAAACTAGCGACCTGAGCTGCCATTGCCGCTAAAGTACTTATGCGTAATTCCAAAAGTCACTCAAGAGATAGAGCATCCAAGCTTCGCAAATACAAATATAATTTATTAATATTTCAAGTACCTAATTATAACAGTGTGGATTGTAAAGGAAATATAACTCCCTTCTAACTTGACAACTAAACCATCACATTATTCTATTTCTAGTCCGTCAATTTTCCGAATCATCACCGTTTACCCCCTTAGCATATTTTATCTTGTGCTTAGCGGCTTCCTTGAGCACCTCTACGGCTGGTTTAAAAACGCTCTTTCTAGTCGAAGTGTGAAGCCGATGCATTCGGACGTGCCCTTTAGCTAGATACTCGATGCAATGACGGTTACGCTTCGCTAAGGGCGGGATGATCGAGCAATTTCGACATGGTCCCTTTCCCGGGAATGAACACATCGGTTTCCCAAGTCTTTCTGTATATTTAGATAGGCACTGGATGCAGTGCCTATCGTTATACTCTCTTGGCTCCGAAAGTGGTTGGTAACCGATCTTCTTTTGTTTTCTCAATGGGATGTACACGTCTACCGTTCCTCCAGTCTGCGGGTAGCAGCAATATGAATTAAGTTTGATGCATTCGAGGCATGGCGTTCCCCCGTTACAGGATTTTCCTCGACAAGTACAAAACCTACACACCTTGTCTTTCTTTCCCTTGGTGACGCGGGCGGGGGTTGGCTTCTGCAGCCGCAAGTTCTGCATTTTTTTGTGAAAGTGATAATATCGGAGGCGGGCGCAATGGCCATTGCTTATCTCTTGCGACAGGATGGGGTGTTTGGCGACGTCGTTCCAGTTGATCTGACTCGAAAGGTTAGCCGCCTTCATCAAATACCACAAGTAACAAGCAGCCGAAAACCTACACCTTTCGGGCTTGTCTGCTGTAGCATAGCGTAGAGCAAGCGGCTCATGGGAGTGACTTCGGTGGCTCCCATAGTCACGGCTGCTAGCTGGTTGGCTCTGGTGTGATTTGGAGAGCAGGGTGAAGCGGTCGAAGGTCAGTCGAACGAGACGAGAGAGAAAGGCGGCAGGTCAGAGTTTGAACAGGTGATGTGGACGACTTGGTAGTAGTGCCCGTGACACTTTCAAAGCACTACTGCTCGAGTGGGGAAGTGAGTTGCAGCTTTTAAAAGCTGTAACTAAAAGTAGGTCTTGGTTGGACAAATTGTTGACAACGTCCAGCCCCTCGCAATCGGCCCCACGCTAGACATCACGCAATTATATAGCGGATTCGGTCTGGAAGAGGAGCTATAGGTAATTAACGGCAGCTGAAATTGCAGCAACCCCGCGCTAGCACACATCGGGCGCGAACAACTTGACCCGAGCTGGAGAAGAAGGGGATTGAAGTTTTTATATCCTCGGGACAAGGAGGCTAGCTTCAGAATGCACAGCGATTGCTACACGGGCTCAGCGGGGGGTACTTAAAAGAAGACCACTCAGCATATTGTATTTATTTTTAAGCACAGCTGACAATTCAGCGAGTGTCCTATGATCCGCCGCCTCCCACGGCTCCAAGTACAACCCCATGTGTGACACCACACCCTTCCGCCTACGTTTGCTCATGCACATCCCCCCCCCGCTTGTAGACTCTTTGATGAGGGGGGAGCTGATATTCTACGGCATCACCACAATTTTGCCCTCCAAGACGCAACATCTCCTCTTATCCTGGCGACCGTGGAAGGTCCGCCAACCTGTGCTCAAGCGTCATGTCAGACTCTGGATCGAGACCGACGCAGGCGCGGAAGATATTGGTCAGACAACTGCGCTGCTTGGCCAGCGCGTTAATCACGGGTATTCCGGCCGGGGTGACAGGTGCCTTGAGCATGTAGCTTAGGATGCTGAGGACGGAGTGGAAGCTCTTAAAGTCTTCCTTGCCTTCGGCGGACGAAGCCTTCCATTGGATGCGTGTCATCATCTCGGTTACCAAGACCAGGTCGATAATAAGTGGTGAGGCTAGGAGGGAGTCTTCGCAGACGTTGAAGATGCTGTTTGGGGAGTGGTGGTTAGTTTATTTGTGGGTGATATGGGAAGAAAGGGGGGGAGGTGTGCTTACGAGATGGTTTGGTGGCCGCCCATGAAGATCTCGGCGTAGTATTCATCCAACGCGCGCTTGCTGTCGCCGACGGCGGGCATGTACTTAATCACAACTATGTGGTCAGGGTGCTCGCCGGGGGCGTACAGTACGCTGTTGGCCTCAACCATATCATCCACAACATTGGATTTCGAGATCTCCTTGGACCGGAACTGCTTCTGCGAGCTCAGGTTCTTGCCGTCGTTGTTGCCCAGGTGGTTGTAGCTGGCGATCGAGGTCGGCTTAATGCCGGCGCTGATTAGGAAGTCGACGAGCGCGGATTTCATCTTGGTCTGGCCCGACTTAAAGTCGTCGCCGCCGATGAAGGTGCCGTGCTGCTCGGAGAGCTGGATAGCGCCAGGCACGAATGTGTTTTGCGGCGAGCCGTTAATGAACGGTGCGCCCTCGAGGATGCAGGCTACTGCGAACACGGTGGAGGGAGAGATTTCCTCGTGCCCGTCGGCGATGGCCTTGAGAAGATTCTCTGCCGTGTCGTTGACGCCGGGGATGATTTCGGCGTAGCGCTCCGTGTTGGCAGTCCACTGGACGATAACCTTATCTAGGCTGTTGGCCGCCTTGAAGTCGCTATTGTACTACTGTCAGTATTTTTGTCAAGAGCTTGTTTTCTGGAGGAAAGTCTTACCAAATGTCCATGCGGATACGCTCAACATGCTCGGTGCAGGCCTTAGATCCGGAGATCAGGTTATCGGCCCGATCCTTCTGGTTGGCAGCAATGAAGTCGGGGTAGTAGATGCTGGGTAGGGGCACCATCTCGGCCATCTCCTTGCGGACAAGGGCCTTCAGGGTGGGCTCCAAGACGGCAGCACGGTCCATGGAGGCAGCGAGGTTCAGGCTGCTCATATCCCAGCCACCAATGACAAGGTCATTGGGGTGTACCATGGGCAGAACATCGTGGAAGGGGATGTTAACGTCCTTGAGGGTCTTAGCATCGGTTCCGAGCTTCATGGTGGAGCCCATCATGACGGATCCGTAGTAGTTGGCGGATCGCTGGCCCTCACGGGTCTCCCAGGTGAGGCCACGGCGATTGGCGATGATGCCGGCGGTCACGGTCGAACCGTTGTTGCCGCCCCAGCCCACCAGCATGGCGCCGACTTTGGGGACCTTGCGGTCGACCTTGAAGTCATAGACGGTCTCGCGGGGGGTGGCGACATACTTGCCATCAGCAGTCTGATTGACGCTGGTGGTGCGGTACGTGTACTTGGACCGGATCTCCGAGTCCGTGTAAGTCACGTTGGGCGAGTTGACGGTGAAGAGCTCGCGGGAAGAGGGCCCGTTGGCGGTTGCGTTTCCCCCATCGTCGAAGGGACGCACGTTCACCGGGATCACCATTCTGACTAGGTAGGAGAACTTGCAAGTTGAAAAATGGGAAATAAGAGTGCCGGGAAAGAGTTAAGAGTGATATACTTGGCTTTGGTGGAAGAGGTGGGAATTGGTGACAGGTGGGTGATCCTCGTCATTTATATTTATAGCCCCCTTTTGCGGGTTTAACCCCGCAGTAGCTAGGGGCATACGATCAACTCGCCAAATCCGCCGATAGGCCACAAGTTACTTTGCCTCGTCGTGAATATAAATTAAAGTATTTAGTTGGAATTATTAGAGTAGTTATATTATATACAAAGGCCATTTTATAAGAAAGTCCTGACTATCTTAGACCCCCGAGTGACAAATCTACCTAATAACGACAAACCTAGAACTGCTAATACTTTAGTGACTCTCTTCGGCCTGATCTCTAAAAATTATGCCGAATTAGCTCCGCGGGTCGCTGTCTCAAACGGCTCCCGCTATCTATGAATTGTATCCAAGTCGGGGAGAGGAGGGAGAGACACCGTGGTCGACCACCGGCTCAAATGCTACTACGCAACACGAAACAGGCTTGCCTCTCAAGACAAGGCCAAAGTCCCACAAGTATGCGCCCCAAGGAGGCTCCGAAAGCCTGTCTAGACCACACCCGAGAAGCTTGTTGCACAACAGCAAAGTCGTCACACCCAAAACCGTCAGGTCTGGAATCTGTGATTTGCGGATGCTCGCCAGAGTTTGTGCGTAGAAGCTCTCTTGTCCTAGCCACTTGTGCTAGTCGTCGACGACCCGGAACAGGGCCGCGCGGGTAGGCGGTAGCGATGTTGGCGTGTTCGAGCCGTACGACGGAGGAGGCAATTGAGGGTCAGGATCCGTCCTTCTCCGCCTCGCTGGGCGCTCTAGTATAGATGGATCGCTATAGGAACTGGGGGGGATGAGGATGAGCCTGGGCTTGAGAAGGAACCTGGGAGTGAGCCTAGGAATAGGTATGTAATTGTAGATGGGCTACTAGTGGAGGGTAAGGGCTATTGTCGCCTATAAAAGAGCCGCCGCTCCTTGAAGAGGGTGGGCTCGGCGGACCTCGGTCGGCCCATTTACTAATCCCTAGTACTTGAGAAACAGGTTCTCGCAAGCGGTTCAGTTCAGTTCTTTTTAGTAAAGGCCACACGCCCGCTCCAGCTCCTGAATCCGTTGTTCTAACTCTCCGACCCTCTTCTCCAAGTCGCGATTCTGCGTCTCCAGCCGGTGTAATCCCTGTTGTTGCTCTTTTTCCTTCTCCTTCTTTCGTTGCCGGTAATTTGCCGACATTCCCGCATCCCGCTTTCTCTTCTTATATGCCTGCTTGGACGCTTGGTCGACATCCACTGGGACATAGATTGCTTCCCCGTGTTCTGGAGTGATAGTGAGTAGCTGCTGGTAGCCTTCGCTAGTTTGAAGGTTCTTGGAACCCGACACACTAGGCTGGAGCGACCCTAGTATTCCTGGTTCCCACCGCCCTTCTCCCATTATCCCAGATCCAGGAGGCCCTCTGTTAGACAAATTTGGAGTCGCAAACGGGGACCCCGATGCGTAGGCAGTCCGCCCGCCAATCTCACGGCCGTGACTGGCACCTGGTATTGGTTCCTGAGCGGAGCTCGGAGGGAGACTGAGGCCCATAGCAGGATGCGAGAGGGATCGGGAAAGCGCAGAGGTAGGTCGGGCTGGTTGTGATGTGGTTGTCCCGGGTCCCTGGCCTGGGCCATGAAAATGTGGCGGTCCTGCAAGGCCTGGAGGACCACCAAGGGGAGAGCCGTCGTGTGCAGGTCCGGCGCTTCTTGGAGCATGGGGTGGCAAGCTTGCAAGATGTTGTGGTTCTAGCGTCCTCATGGCGTCCCGGCTCAAGCTCGCCGCCCTCGGAGACTTGGGTGTCAGCATTCGCCTCGCCGCACTGAACGGATATGGATGATTGGCTGCTAAGGGAGAACCCTGATCTGTAGACGAAGTATGTGGATTGCCAGGCTTAGATGTTGCTGCCCCCTGGCTCTGATGTCCCAGGGGGCGGGGAGGCAAGTCATCCCTTCCATACCGCCCAGTTCCCATCGCTTGCTGCTGAAGACTTCCTTCGTCGGCCAAATGCCGTTTTAACGACGAAGACGACGAAGACGACTCAATCAAGTCTCTGTGCTGTCCGGGTGAGTTCAGAATACTGCGTGCGCCCAGCATCCTGAATCCAAGCTGTTGTCGACCCCTTCCAACGTCTTCGGTTACTGGAGTACCGCCCAGGCCGTGAGGCGGCCAGGCCTTCGAGTCATTTTGATGGGTAAGATTTCCCTGGGAGGAAGGGGACGGTGAAACCTCTTTGTATGGGGACTGTGAGGAGTGGCGAGAGGCAGGACGAGACGTAGGCTCCCTCTGCGACATAGAGACCTGCACCCCTTCGCGCTGGTGGTACTGGGGACCACGGTCTGCGCCTGTAAATGGATGGTGTTCGAGAACGAAGCGGGAATACAGTAGAGATACAAAACGACTGATACAGAGATAAGAGAAATAAAAGGGGCTTCGGGAGAAGTAAGAGCCGCGGTATGGGCAGGAAGTGTGGGATGGGTGAAAGGTAGGCGATCGGGCTATTTATGTTCGCAGGTGAACGGCCCAACTCCTTCTACCCAGAGGCAGAGGCGATATACGGCTCGCACTCTCACATTGTGGCCACAAAGCAATATGACAGCAAACGAGCATGTGAATAAAAGAAGTAACGTACGAGCGAGGAAGAGTTCAGATAGTATACAAATCGCGTTTCTGGTCTGCAAATCCTGCACCACCAGCGGGCGCGCTGGTAAGCGCCAGGGGTTCAAAAGGCCCTCCCTGATCAGCTCGCCTCCATGAATCTCTTTTCGCCCTTATGAGCAAAGAAGGCTTGCATTGCGGTGCACAGCGGCTGATGGGGGGGATGAGAAAAAGAAAAATGGTATTTTATGGGAAAGATAAGTGAATGACCCTTGCCGCAGGCTCGCAGAAGTTGACAGCTCGCGCAGGCGATCCAAGGGACAATGAGCGTGGGAAGAGAACAGCCCACGCCCATCACAAAACAACAGTTTCTACAGAATGAGCAGGGCCGTATTCCAATTTAGCGATGGTGTCTGGCGGCGGAAAAGAAAAGAAAAAAGGTCGGAGGCGTAAGCTCGCCCGGCGCCGCCAGGTCAATCACTCCAGTGACTCTTTCACAAGTACTGTCTCCCCCCTTCATCTTCGCCTTCACTTTATCTCCCCTTAACCCTCTTCGCCTTACCCTTGCCCTTCTGATCAGGATCCGCCACCGCCTCCTTGTTCATATGGTTCGATAGCTCAGCGGCGCCAGCCTTGTGTTCCGATAACTCTTGAGCGGTCAAGAAACGTCCATTGGGACCTCTAGGTCTCCTCTTCGCGTGATTATGTCTCGATTCATGCATGTAGGGCTTGCGGCGCTTAGGCTTCCATTGGAGGCGCTCTTCCAATGCCTGTCGCGCAACTCTCCTCTTCAGGATGCGCGTGAACTGCTTTGCGTTGACGTAGAGCGCCGCCTCTTCAGATGCGCTCGGTGTCTCCTGCATAATCGTCGGGCCAATGGCTGGGTATTGTTGCGGTGTGACGTTCTGTGGATAATGGTATATATTGCTTTGTTTTTTTGACTGTTGAATGGAATCGAGGCGGATTCTACTACAGTCTGAGGTCGACTGAGTGACAAGGTATTGTTGGGGATATTGGAAGTGGGATGAAGTCAGGGGAGGAAGGAGGCGGCTTGGGAGAGCTAGAGTATGGGGGCTCTCCATGTCTCTGCGGGAACAAAAGGTGGTGACAAATGGGTCTGGGATGTTAGAGGGAGGTTCTGGTGGGAAAGCGAGTTGGCGGGGGAGGGAAAGAGGACGAAATTAAATGGGACGGTAGGTGAATGACCTAACCATTGCCGAGTTGACGACTCGCGCAGGCGATCCCTTCGGAGCTTTGGCTAGGGCGGAGGAGGGTAAGGGTAATGGAAGCCCAGGAAGCGTTGAGAAGAGGGAGTCGAGGGGTGGGAGGACGCTGTAAAGTAGTACCTCTTGCCTGGTTCATCCCTGAGCACGTCAAGATCACCCCTCTCTTGGAGACCGCCCACGCCCACCCCCATGGCCTTTGCTCACAACACATCTATGCACACGCCGCGGCCGCAGAACCCCCGACCAGGCCACCAGGACACTCGGATTCCGCAGAGAAGGCGAACGCCGGGGGGCGCTGGGTCATGGATCAAGCTCCGCTCTCTGCGGTCTGTGGCAATTGGTGGGCCCGCCCGAAGACGATGAGTATGACCTGCTACTCGCAATCTCAATAATATACATCTGTAATTCGGCGAGAATCCTGTGATCCGCTGCCTTGTATGTGACTCGCCATGGTAGTCACGGGAGCTTGAGCTATTTGACCCCTTCTGCTTGGTGTCTGCTCTGGGAGATCGCCTACACCCATCCCCGTTGCCCTTGCTCGCTCCCATACGCTGCGGTTGCGGAACTTCCGACCATGCCGCCTCCCAGTTCAGATGCCTGATCCCCTGCCTCAAACAGACGAATGCGCGGTGCTCTGAGCATTGCTTTCCTCGGGAGTCCAGGTCCGACCAGCTTCATGTCCTCATCATAGTCCTCCCATTTGCTTACAGATCTCTCACCTAATTCCAAATCACCACGTCTGAGAGACCTTTCACTTGCCGACGCCGTCGTATCCGTACGTTGGCCCTGTCTCCAGTCCCACCATATCCATAACATGTAGCTTGACCAAGCCAACTCTTCCAGTAAACAAATAAGGCACATAATCTGAGAAGTTAGTATCAGCCCATATAGCTAGTTTATTAATCACGTACCGCAAGAAATCCCTTAACATCGTCCTCCGGCAGCCATAGCGTCCCCCAACAGCCCATCGACAAGATAGAGGTCGCGAAAATACCCGATACCCACACTTTCACTCGCCGTTTCACCCTCACTTTCGATCCCTTTATCTTCCATATCATTAGATAGGATGAGATGAGAGACCAAAAGCAGAAGATAGAAACGACTGATAGCGTCAAAATCCTGCCGGCAAGCATACGATTATGGCGAAGGGTTGAGTCCATGGTCAAGTCATACCGCAGTATAAAGACACTCCCAATGAGCGCTCCTAGTACTAGGGGCATACCAATAACGACCAAGTATAGCCTCTTTCCTGCCTTTCCTGGCCAGAAATGAGCCCAATACATTCGCTGAAACGGTTAGTTCGACCCTCACACGTTGCGTTTCCTCGGGACTCACCTCGGATAGAGCACGGTAAACCCCAAGAGCGAGGGCAAAACTCTGATTCTCGAGTGAAAATAGGAGGATGGTGGCAAGCACGACAACCAAGGTATGGGCGGTCCAGACGCCGTCGAAAAGCTCAGAATGGTGGTGGTGGAAGCGGTCGACCCCACGCCTGGCCTCTTTGACCACGGTCCCAATTCCTCCTTTTGCGGCCAAGGCAAAGATGCCGCCATTGCGGTCAACGCGGTGCCTCGACAGGACCACAACCACAAGGCTAACAATACCCAGCAGCACGGTAGAAATAAAAGCGGCCATCTGTAGCCGCCCATCTTCAAGTGGTTCCTGCATGTGAAAGAAAAAGAGGGAACAAGGCAACTAGAGGGGCTGTGGAGAAGTGCAGCTTTGCCTGCAGGCCATACTAGGAGGCGCACATTAAGCATTCCAACCTGTTGGTAAGACGGCTGCAAAATCGAGAGGCAAGGTGCCAGACATATATGCCTCCACCACACGGAGAACCGGCCGGCCCCGCAACAACTTGCATTATTCAGGATCCATGGCTTGCCGAGAAACGCGAGACGATTCTCCTAATTTGTAGAAAGGACAACATTCCGGCATCAGCTGCCGGAGCTGTTGGGCCAGGCCCCAAACCTCTCAGCATGAACCTCACCACATAGATGATCGTGGAGGCCGCGGGAGGAGATGCATGGGTAGGATATGGGAGGATCCCTGTGCTCATCTGGTCGGGGAAGGGGCACTAGCCCAACACCAGCGCCTTCAAGCGCCTCCTTGGGTCCAGCTCCATGGTTTGGGGACAGGTGCGCAGCAGAAAGGAGGAAGGGGCGAGAATAGCAGACTCGAGGGGGAAGCCGGCCCAAGCGAGAAAGATCCTCTACCCAAGTATTGGAATGGATCAAACTTGGCAGAAACGTACTGGGGGGAGATTGGACAGCATCTGGACTGAGAAAAGCCGGCCCTGCAGCGAACCATATTATTCAGATCGCCACGAGCAACGCGGGATGGTTCGCCGAATCCGTACAAATAAGCAACGTTCACCAACATTCAGGTGGTGGAGCTCGTCCCCCTTGCCTCGTTCATGCAAGCCTCGACATGGACCTGGGCACTAGCAGGTAGATCACTCGACTGGCCAGAGCAGGGCCTCGTCACTCAACCACTGGAGCTATCCAGTCCCTCAAGGGGGAAGTGCATGGTTCGGATTTGGGGAACGCGTTAACACATCGCCAAGGCCGAACCGGGAAGCAACCTCAAACGCGCCATTGGGACCAGCTCCATGGGTGGTGATAGGTGAGCAGAAAGGGGGGGGTCTAGGGAAGGATCGAGCTTGGCAGAAACGGACAAGGAGAAGAGGAGACTGGACCGAGGACTAACCGGCCCTGCAGCGAACAGATCGCCATGAGCAGCGCGGGATGACGCCCGAGTCCGTGACAGCAGGAGGACATTTGACCCACCGTGGGCAACTCGGGGGTGGCGGACGTCGCAAGGTTGGAACAGTTCCTTCTAGCATGGACACTAGGAGGGGAATAAGACTACCGCGGTGAATTTTCCATGAGCTAAGAAGGGTATAGAGAGCGGGCCTAAGAGGGAAGAAAGGGGAAGAAAGGGGAAGAGAAGCGTACAGCAACTGCTCGGGCTGCTGTCATTTTTAAGGAGTCCTAACACAAACGGCCGCCCAGCAGCATTTCCAATTCCGCGAATAGGAAAAACTAGACAAGGCAATCGATAGAGCGGGAAAGGTAACCAAATGTAGCTTGAGAACTGTAGCCCAAGAACCGAGGGTTTTTCTGGCAACTTTTAATTGACTACATCAGGCTTTCTACTACATTACAAGGTGCCCTCTTTAGGACGTCTAATCATGTTCTCCCAGGGAGGGTAGGTCTCCGGTTTGCACTCTCCACACAGCTCGTCCGATCTATACGGAGTGTTAGAGTATATCTTGAACTGTTTCTTAGTCATCTTACCTGTACTCAAAGTGCATCACGTTTGGTTGGCATCTCTTGTGCGTAAGTGTATACTCCTTGCACCATTTGGATGCAATCCACCGGAAGTGGCCGCATTGATACTCCCGCTACTGACGGTTAGTGATGCAAGATGGCCGGGACTGAGCATGTACCTGGGTATAATCACACATTGCTGCCGGGAACAACTGGTCTGTCTTAATAATGGTGGAAAAAGTAGGAAGCAGGGAGAACTAAGATGAACGAGAATAAATAGACAAGGTTGGACGATCCCGCTGGACCACATGTTCAGGAGCAACCATATCGCTACGGGGGCTGGAGGAGATTAGCCCCATGCCCCCATTCGTGCAACATGGGCAGGGCAGTAAGTACCGAGCAAGATGAATGTGGGGCGAGAAACCCGATGGACGTAAGGAGGAGGTGCTAAGGGAAGCATGGGGACGGACGGAGTGGCGGGATCTCTGTCCTCGTCTGCTCGGAGAGGGTCCAAGCGAGAAATGTCTGCCGCCCGGTCTGTAGCCGAAGCGAAGATACACGAGTAGACCAAGACCACATACGTGGAAGTCACCCATCCATAATGGACAGATAGTAAGAGAAAAAGGCAGAAAGGGAAGATAAGATGCTACCTCTAAGTAGTCTATTCACAGGTAAACGGTCCAATTACTTTACCGTCCCGGCTAGAGGTAGAGGTCACTTGCAGTTGTTCATACTCTCACGGCCTAGCTGCAAACCCGGTATATAGTTATGGATCAATCCGCTTCGAATAAACGAGACAATTGTTCAATTCATTTTCAACTCGTGATTGAGAACATGCAATGCCTGAACCAAACTCGCAAGAACGTACAATGAGAAGCCCAGTTACAGACCTCCATTTTCAGTAACATCCGCCTGACGTAGAACCTTCCATTCAATCTCTGGCAGCGTAGCTCCTCTCTCTTGGAGGTAGCTCTGGACAGCTTTAAGCTCGCCCTCGTTTGGGGCGGATAAGCTCGTGTCTATCCCCTGTTAATATATGCCCAGGCCGGAATCAGAGACGGCAGAATAACATACAGTACTTCGCAATCCCCGCCATCTCCTTCAGAGGGAGTCTGGAAGACCCCCCATCCTCAGTCGCCATGCATTCCACTACTGCTTCTGGTAACGGGATCGTGAGGGTAAACCCGAGGTCTTGGAGCATGGAGTCGGAATGGCTTTGCACAGCCTGTATATCGGTGGCCATTTTTAGCATATGTTCGAAAGCGGTTGGTGGTCTAGGCTGTCTTTTGTTGCGAATGCGACGTGCAGGCATTGTGCCGGTGAGAGAAGCTGAAAGATAGTTATCGTAACCCGCGCCCTGCAAAAAGCGCGAAAATTAAATTGTTTGGGAGCCGGTACGCTGTCAAAACAAGAGAGGACAACTGCCGCGAGCGAGGGAGATGAAAGAGCTTAGGGGGAGGATGGGATGAGAATGGTACGCGGAGCGGACAAAAGGCGAAATGGGGCGGGGGCAGAATCAGCCCAACCAACCCTCAATACCCCGGGTCTCCGTTCATGGGCATAAGCCCGAGCACCAAGAGACTCAGAGAAATGAACGCCGGGGTGCGAGAAAACGCATGCATGAGACGCAATGGGAAGGGCAGAGAACCGCGTGAATGCAGCAGAAGATGAATTACCTAGCTCTGGGATCGACCCACGGCGGGAAATAACGTTACCCTGGTGCGAGACCGCCAGACTCGGAGAGTATGGGCTGCCCTCCCTAGGAACAGACCAGGGCAGAGGTTCGCGGTGGGCTTCGGGGTATGGCGGATGCCGCAGAGTAGCGCGCGAAGTAGAATCCGAACATGGTAAGAAGCGGGATCCCGCTTCCAGGGTCAAGCTCTTATGGCTGCGGCCAGAGAGAAACGAGACCATCTGCACTGAAGTCCATCATTCCGGACCGCGAAACAAGCACAAGACAAAGAGGGCAAACACCAAAGTAGGGAGGGAGAGAGGGAAGATGGCGACAACAAGAGGCAGAGCACATAGTGTCACTTTTAAGTAGTCTCACCACAAACGGACGCGGCCCAGTGAAAATTTCCAATTCCGCAAACAGGAATAGCCAGAGGAGGCAATCGGCGGGTGACAAGGCAACGAAATGCGGCCCAAAACTGCAGACCAACCCGCCGCCTAGGAGGCTGGGCAGGTGAAACAATGCAGTTCCAATTCCGCAGAAGGGGAACGTCGGACAAGGCAACTAGATGTGGCTTGAAAACTGCAGCCAACTGTAACTCAAATTGCACGGTATCAGGGCAACCTGAATATCGACGCAAAATGGATAGAGACTAGATGATGGCTGACCGCAGAGACACTCACGCGAGCACATTGAGAGACGAATGGCACTGAGATTGACAGGAGAAGAATTTGAGACTGGAAACAGGGGAAAGCGGGTCTCACACCAGGGCCAAAAAAAGGTCCAGAATCCTTGTGAAAAAGAATGAGAGGGCAGGATCACGCAGAAAGGAAATGCAAGCGCCATGAGTGATGGTGGCGCCCTAGCCGCACACTTACTCTATCCGGCCACGGTCCACTTTTAGTTGCACCTCTTGAAGAGGTGCAACTAAAAGTGGACCGTGGCCCAGACGGACGCCCTCGCTACCTTCACAAAGCTTATTGAAGAAAGGATCATGAGTGGTGATGGAGCCCTTTGCGCTGAAGGGTAAAGAAAAGCCTTGCCTTTCAGTTCCCAGCAGTGAAGAAGAAGAAGTAGTAACCCAAAGCTTCACACTGTCATATCGGCGACACTTCGAGACCGTCCAGCTTCGCCTATCCATTTTCACTCTCCCATCTGCTCCGGGAGAGAAATTTTACGCATGTTCTGTCGTGTGGATACCATGGTGTAGCCCGGGAATCCCAGAAGAAGAGGTGAAAGACTATCTCCATGCCTTGCTTAATAAAACTCTGGAGCGAGGGAAATGGGTTATTACTAAGTAAGTACACAGTCATTGTTTCCTTAGTCGCTACTAATCAGAGCAGAGACCCTCGGACAGAGCCCAAGATCAACTCTTGCACAGCATGTGAAAAAAGAGCTGCCCCAAACTCTACTCGCAAAGCTGTGACATACGCGACAGAGACCAATCCGCCCCGCCCAACACTGATCGACCAACAAGAAAAAACAACGGCGGCCGATAAGGAGCTCCGGAAATCAGCTAAAAATCTAGTGGATGATTTCAAGAATTGGCTTCCGAAGCGCAACGGAAAAGAGAGTGCCACAAACGGAGGCAGCCAGAGCAGAGGAAAGGAGAAGAACGACAACTGCAGTAACGACAGCGACAGCGGTGGCGGCGGCGACAGTAATCACAGCGACAGCGACAGTGGCAGCGGTGATAGTGAAAGTGTTAACGGCGATAGTGACGGTGACGACACTACGATATTGGGTAATCTCGTTCAAAAGCTCATCAAATACCATCGGATTAAGAGGAAGAGCGACGATGGCAAAAAACTGGAACAGATATTACGTACTGAAGCCAGCAGAATTACACGGGATGGCCGACAGGCTGTATGGGTGCTTTGGTACATTGAGATGTGTTCTCAGATGCTCAGAGTCTCCAAAGACCGGACACGTTTGGAGACAGGCGATTCTAATAAAGAGAAGATGGAACGTTATAAGAGATACGCATGTCATCTCCTCAACGAAATTGTGGATCAACTTTGGTGCAGTAAGGGAGAGAGTTGTTTCGTTCTTTACGAGTTCTTCGCAGGTAAGATGATACTCACACTCTTGCGAGGTTTTGTTGACACAAACTAGAAAAAAACATACGCATCACGAGAGTTTCACGACTTGATAGCCAGTCGAAGTTCGTCAGATTTGTCGCCGAGGGATTGTCTAGGCTCGAGTTTCCAGAGGGCATTTCAGCTCCCAACCCCGCCGTGCTCATTGCTTGGCTAAGAGGCCCCAGGTAAGTTTCTTGTTCATAGCAAATAGAGCACCTCACTGACTTTGCTATAGCTACCGAGAGGTATCCAAGGCAATTGGACTAAAGAATCTTGCACAGTTAGACATGGATGTAGAGGTTGCTACATGCGAGTACAAACTCCAACAAAACGGTGTTGGTTTTGCCTTCAGGGCCGCACTAATTCCGAGGTCTGAGATTGCAAGATTCAAACCTATCAATGCAAGCCGGATCGCAGAGGGTACAGCAGTGCCGGAGCGGCCACAGAAGCGGCAGAGACGTGAGGACGATCATTCCGGTGGGAGTTGCCGTGAGCGTCATCCGGGAGGTGCTTCCCAATCACTCCCTTTACTTCTTTCACCACCCGCGTCACAGCCTCAGAGATCAAATCACCAGTCGCCCGTCGGAGTTGGATTCTCGAGGGCAGGCAACCCGACCGCAAGTCGCCCGGGCGCAGCACCAAACGACCTCGATGAGAGCCTATCAGACCAATTTGGTAGTGCCACCTTCGTCCAAAGTAAGGAAATTCGCGAAATTATCTTATTGGCATTCCCAGACTAACATGGACACCGTACTAGGTTTTCCTCATCTTACAACTCCTCTTGCAACTGAATCTACCTCAACGACGCAACTCCAACCCATCAACACCAGCCCACCAGGCCGTGGCGAAGTTTGCCACGGTAACTCGAGCGAGGTTTCAGGTCAAGATGCGTCGCATCTCCACTTGCTTGCTGCTGTAGCCAGACAGGCGCAGGATGGGATTGAGCGGTCAGATCCATTCGACGCCAACGGCCAGGGAGAATCAGCCCCTCGGACGGACGAGACAGTTGCCCATGCCGCCGACTTACACGCACTTTTCCGTACTGGCTGGTCCGGGGAACCAACGTCCTCGCTGTCCGTCAATACCACGGTAGTTTCCAGTCCACCACAAACAAGACCCAGCCCAAGGTGTCGGTCGACGGTCACACCGGAATTCCCTAATGCCCTCACTCGCCGCTCATCGCCAGATAAATCCGATGCAGACGGCCGAAGACTCGATGGACCACTTATCAATTCAGGACAGGACGGCGAACCGCCAGCTGCCACCGGCTCCAGCGCCTCTAGCGACGCAAGCCCCCCAAACGAATCACGGCTGCCACCGGAAGAGGCAAACTCGCACACGGTACCCACGACCAGCGCGGCTGAGTCTCTGTCTTGGGCGGGCATGCAAATACAGTCGCCAGATTTTGATGTTTATGGCCATCCTGAACCCTTTTTCTTCAACGACGCTTTCGGTCTGACTGGCCCTGATATGGATACCTTTGGTGACCCTGAATCCTACGGGAATATCGAACTCTTTATGACTCCCTAGCCCCTTCCCCATTGTTTGCGCTTTGCCCTTCCATAGTGTCCTCCGTAGCCTTCTTGGGCTGTTTCTCAGCGTCCTCCGCAGCCCGCGCGACAGCGTGCAATAGAATAAACATTATGCTGCCTTTCTCCACCACAATTCTGTTCCCTTGATCGGATGGAAAGAAATATCCTTGCCACCCGGAAGAAACATCCTTTTCGAATTTGGACGGCGGAGGTTTGACGAGCTTGACAATAGGCTCTTGGTGCTGTTTATCAGCTGCGCTAAGGACGCTGTGGTCCTCCAAGAGAGGAATGATCATGCCACTCGCCCTCGCCCTACCTCCTTGCTTTAGTAAATATGGTCCCCGCCTGATAATTTCACAACCAGCTCCCCAGTCCTGAATCTCATGATACTTGATGAACCGTTAGCTCGCGTGTTTCGTACCGTACCACCTGGATACATACATACATAATCCCGGAGGAATTGACGGACGAGTTTTTTGTGCGCATCGGTACTCATTGCCTGAAATGAGAAGGTCTCCCCTCCCGGCACTGGCTCCCAATTGTTGCTCTCCCGGTGGGCTTGTAGTGATAGCTCCTGTAAGGCCTCGCTCATCTTGAGACGCGGGTCCATAGTGTGCGTCGTGGTGTCTCTTGTGCGAGGGAAGATGTAAAGATCAAAACGTGTGAAAAGATTAGGTTCTGCCAGCGAGATATTTATTATTCGCCCGTGAAGTGCCCGAGATGGGATAATATCCCCGTCTGGTAATAGACGGTCGGGCACTCGTCAGGCAATCATGGAGGCGATGAGTCACGTCAACGCGGAAATAAGGATAAGAAAAATCGCGCTTATCGCGGCTAATGCCAAATCTATGATTGGTTATTCGAACACCGACCCCACCCATTCGCCCCCTGCATCTGACCGCCGAGATGGCCCCCTCACCGGAACCCTTAACTGATGTAGAAACATATCCTGCCATTGCACCATCAATACTTATTTTGAGCTGCCGTGTAGCTCTGGGGTTATAAAGTGTGTGTCTGCCATAACTCGATGTCAGTAAAGGGTCAAGTGGGTTGACGTGGTGGATACTGACCACCACGACTGGGTTACCTGCCGAACCTGAATCAAAATCAGGGGTTTCAGGCCGAGGCTCTGGCGGGGGCGGGGCCGGGGGCGGGGCCGGGGGCGGGGCCGGGTGTCTTTCTTCAATATTGTTAGGAAGGGCACAATCGACCAGCCGTGGACTGACCGGCGGTGGCGGATTGACCGGAGGTGAGTTGCCCATAGGCCGGGAGTGGTCACCATTCGACATCTTGTTGAGACTATCGGCTGGCACAATAATTAGTTAGAATGTGAGTGTTGGTGTTGAATGAGCCTCGTATTGTGGTTCGGCGTTGAGATGGACTTGGCTTGTAGAGTAGGCTAAATCGTGTGGGAGGCGTCTCTAGGCGGCGAAGATATTGGCGATCGGGGATAGGCCGATGTCCTTTGGTTCAAATTGGTAGAGTGAATGACCTCTCGCGATGGATGCGTCGAGAGAATCTCGGTTCGGAGGACGAGCTGGAGACTGACTCCTTGAAGCAAGCCTGTGGACTCATGTCACTTAATACACCCTGGAGGTTCCAGGAAAGGATCCTCTCACCTGAGAAGTAGGTGGATTTAGGTAGAATGAAATAGGCTGTGTTATTACCGTGTAATAGAAGTTCGAATTCGTAATAAGCTTCTCCCTTCGGTGTATCGTTTGAAAGACGGCAAGCTAAGTTGTACTGTCTGAACCTGAACGCGATGGTTACGATGATGGCCTATAGCGGTTGCGAGGTGATTTCAGGAATGGTTGTTGAGCAGGCCTGTGAAGCTGGTGGCAGGTCAGTCTTCATTCCGTCGAAAGCCCAGGACATCGACGGGCATCTCATTGGGATTTCCCTTACATGAGAGCAATGTGCGGAGTTGTCGGTCGTCGTCTGGTTGGGTAGTCTCTTACGTGAAGAGCAAGGTGTGGAGTTGCTTGGAGATCGGATGAAGATAGAATTGGGCCAACGAGGAATGAGCGTGTCCGGGGACACCAGACTCGCGCTGTGTTAAACACGTCTTAGGGACTCGTGTGTTCGAGGTGATTGTAGATCGGTGCTGACTAGGCTTAGTGGCTAGGCAAGATTGTTGACTGCGAGGCGTTCTTGGGCGGCAAAGAGACTATGGGAGCGCGTTGGGTCGGTCCGTGGACCTGGCGACATGTCAGTCCCCCGTTCTGTGAAATTCCATGACATCGGCCGCCATCCCGTTGGAGAGTCTTCTTACATAGATTCAATATGTGGTGGTGTTTGTCCACACCAGCAGTTGCAATAGCAAATTCCAGGTATGATGGTGAAGTGGTGCAGTTGTTGTGGGGAAGAGCATTCTTATACCCGTGGGTGTTCCTGGAGCTGAGGGCCAACAGCTCTCCCTAAATCAAGTATGCTAGGCGGCCGTCTCCTTTCAAATGCTTCGATATAATAATCCGTCCCGTCGTCATCAGATTCGTTAACGTGCATGGCGGGTTGTGATAGACCGATGTCTGGACTCTACGTGTACGTCTAGACGTGCATGATCCAATTCGGCATCGACCGAATTGCATTGGTCAATGGTCCGCCCCTGGCTCTTCGATGTGCATGGTCTAGATGTATCCATAAGAACGCTTGCAACGGATGATCCTCAGACAAGGCCCGTCATGTCCCTATGAACGATGCTCTGCGTTGTTAATGGGCCGAAGCTGGGACACTCTTGATTATCCTCCTTAGCTCTATTCTATGTACTGTCGGAAGCCATTGATCACTTTCTCTGAGCACTTCAACTGCGCCGAGTCCCCATCATAACACTGATTGCGGATAGATCACTCAGCCATGAACCTTTGACGTGTGACAGTCCCGGCGAATGATCTGGTGTAATTCAATGCCGCCTCATATGCAAGGCGAGGCTGGGATGCCTGCGCTGCTTTTTGAGGCTCGCTCCTAATTGGCTGTAGCGTACCATGCCACATCACCTCCAACTCTTGCCTCCAAAGCCTACCTTTTCCCCATGGCGGGTACCAAAAAAGTTACCTTCGGACCCCATAGGGCAAAAACCTCCCTTGCCATCGAGCCGACGCTAGCTTCAAGCCGGTGGCCATACAAATCGCATCTTCCTCCTGCATGCTCCACACACACTAAGTTGCCGGCAAAGTTGGCAAAAAGGGCGAAAGCGGACTCCCTGTCAGTTGTGCCTAATGTCCTCTGCTTGAGAAATACCCCGTTGCTCGCCAGGCAGAAATTGTAATCCCAAAGACACCCACATCAAGCACTTCGAATGCCATCATGGTTCAGCTGATACCGCACCAGCCCCACCACTTTGGCCTCATAAATAGGGAGAAGGGCCTGTTCTCGGAAATCACACATTGTCGATAAGGCAAAGCGAGGGCACGATTTTTCATAGCGGCGGACCACAAAGCTGTCCGAACGGACATCCTGGTCTATCTAAAGCGATCAGACTCTCAATGGTATGTTTTCCCGTCGTGATCAGGACCCTTCTAACATGCTCTTCAGTCGTTCCAGGTGGAGAGTCTCACCAAAGACACCGAGTTTTTCAGCGATGCTGAGACGTGTCCGACCACTGTTAAAGGGTCAGGCCAGAAGGTGTACTGGCGGAATTGTTTTATTCGGGTCTACAGGGCTGGCAATACGGACAGTAGCATTGCAGAGCATGACACATGTGATGGGCAGGGAACGGTGAATAGGGACACTTGGCTTTGGTTTGGCGGGAGGGATGGAAGGGTGAAAGAAGAAAACTAGTACAATATTGAGGTAGTCGGTGTCATATATACAGCTCGCGCTTAATCAGCGTCCCTTCCCACAATCCTAGATCAAGAAAGATGGTGGCGCCTTCATAGGCTGATGCTGAGATTACCATTGACACAGCGTCTGTGATATCACGGCGCTGTTTGGCCTCATTCCGATATTTAGGACTCGTTTCAATCCCACGCGAAGCCATCTTACCAAATATGGAAGGGATAATGCCGTGACCACAACCTGTGAGCGTTAACTTGGGGTTTGGTATTGTCTTCGCTCTGCCAGAACGGAGGTACCGAAGCCCGTCCTTAGTCTCCACGCGGTTCAAAAACAATTCCTGAGCAAAATGAGCCACATAATTCTCCGTAATTTCCAGCGCCATCTGACATTCGATTGTACCCTCCCGCTGTGCTGGAAATGACATCGATATGGCAGCCACAAATCCGCCTTCATTTTTTGGGTCAGGGTATCTCAATATGGAGTCAACAAGGTCCAGGGGGAATAATGTTACGGCCTGGTCGAGAGATGCGTTGACGAGCACGTGTTGGTATTGGTCATACCGATCAGAGGAGCGAGCATTGTCATCTGTTTTGCCTGATCCGGATTAGATTGTAAATTAAATGTTCTGCGGGGCACTCACGTTTTTTGCTTAGACCTTGCGACACGCCATCGTTCAGTGGATTGATCTTTCTCTCCTGCAGGCGGTCGATTTTCTCTCTGACCTGGCTTGGGATTGCAGCTGCGAGTTGTGACGCTAACAATTTCCGAGACCCCACAGGCTCTTCCTCGAGATCGGCAATCAGTTTGCATTGGGCAGCCTTGCCGTCAAAGTGGCCATTCGACTCCGCGGCTTTTTTGGTGAGAATGTAAGCGAACCAAGCGGGAAAGCCGCCCTCGTCCAGGAATATTTTTGCCGTTGAGTTTTCTCCAGCCCCGTTGACGCTTTGCCATAATGTAACAAGCCCCGCAGGTGCCTTCTTGAAAGAATTAAGCCGTGTGAGAAGTGTGTCAACCCTTTGTTGGGATTCACTCCCTGCCGCGCTGGCCGGGGGTGTGGGCCGCGGAGTCATCTTCCATCTGTCTGCCACACAGATGAATGAAAACGACAGTCGCAGTCTGCGGGGAAAGAAGTGGAGTGTGAGGCAATTGTGGGACGGTTCGAAGGAAGGGTTTGGAGGAAGGGATTGAAGTAAAGTTTGAGGGGGAAGGGATTGAAGTAAAGTTTGAGGGGGAAGGGATTGAAGGAAAGTTTGAGGGAGGGAAGGGATTGAAGGAAAGCTTGAGGGGGAGGGAAGGGATTGAAGGAAAGCTTGAGGGGGAGGGAAGGGATTGAAGGAAAGTTTGAGGGGGAGGGAAGGATTATGAATGGGCATTCGTTAGGTTGGGCATCATTATTCCTTGACAAGGGGTCTTGGCTCGTTACATACCCCGCACTTGTCCTTCGTGCTGTGATTTGATTGGACTGATCAAGTCCCTGGATCGTCCCCCATGGATGTGAGGGAAAAGAAAACCTTCCTCTCATTTTAGAAAACGTTTCCTAACCCCTAGCATCAACCAGCTGTAAGCCTGCCAACCGTTAACGCATCATACCTAGTGAGTGCCAAAATTCCTTTCATTTTTTGTTCACACCGCTCCGAGACAGAGTTTGGAAGAGCCTGTGATTTGATGACGCAATTTTTTGGTAATGCATTAGTACTTAGACTGAAAGGTTCTTGCCTTTTTGTTTTTGTTCTATGGGACCAGAAATTTGGGGGCTAGACTGACTTGAACTCCTTTTTCCAGCGCACGTCCAATGTCAGACACAGGCCTCAATCGCCCAACCACCAAGCCAAGTCGGCAACCTGCCTTGGCCGAACCGAGACGGTCTGTGCTCGGTGGCCCAGTACTTCGTTATCGATAATCTTATCGATAGGGGCTTGCCGTGAACAACCCCACGGCTGCGCAACTAGCCGCCATCGCCGTCGCCGTCGCCGGCGCCGGCCGCTCTATCTAATATATGCCCTTGTCCTCTGATCTATTAGAGAGCCACTATGGAAATATCTTGCTTCACGAGTATAGATCCTAGAAACAACCACCAAAAGCGGGCGCGATGGACGAGAACTAGGATGTATTATCGATTGGGGATGCGAGGTGCGTTACCATTGATGGCGAGTAGCTGCAGCTCGTCTTTCCGCCTGACCTTTGATCTTCAGACACGTATTATATGCATGTTCCAAATCACCACGCAGTGGCTTGATCAACGTGCACAGCCTTTTCTCATTTTCTTACTCGCAGCGAGCATGGGGGTCCATCTTGGAAGGAGATGACAGCCAAAACCCTTGTCGCCAAATGCTGAGTACGGACCAATCGCAGCCGACGGCAAATTCCGCGGTCGCCAATGCGGTTCCGCGACACTTGGCTTGTTGGTGCTCAGAAACGGTGCACGCACCGCGGGCCCTTGGGTGCATGAAGGACTACAGCATATAGATGGCGTAGCCCTCTCATCCCAACCACTGCATGCAAATCTGTCCTCTCTCATCACCCACAGCACAGCCCACACGACCTCCTGCCAGCTCTTTCCAAGCCTGCCCATTACTCTTTGCTTGCATCTAGCAACGCCCCCATTTACGCCTCACCTATAGTATGGCGGACAGCGATGACAAAGGAAATCCCAGCGGATTCGGCGGTCAAGACCCGGCGGGGGATGCGTCCGGATCTGATGTTCAGGATGCCCAGTTTGCCGTGTCAGGCAACGCAGGCGATCTCAATATCGTGATCACGTCTGGCGAGGCTGCACAGAGGCGACGCAAAAGGGAGAACAGGGGCGATAAGGGAAACACGGATCAGGACGGCAAGGAAAAGAAATAAGAGGGTAAGAATCCAACCTAAATAATTATTATCCGTATTACTAACTAGATTCTTGCCAGACCAGCTGGTTTATCCACGGACGGAATCTTTGAGTCTTTGGAATGCCCTTGGCTGAAAAAGAGGGAGTGGAGTTCGGCCTGATATTGCTCTTCGTCTTCGACTTTGGCTTTTACAACAGAGTCGACGTCTTGCACCCAAAAGGCTGAAACCTGCTTTAGGTCAGAAATCAAGTGTTTATTAGCGCAGAACTTGGGGACAATATGGTCCTCGAAGAGAAAGAGCCAGCCATTGAGTGACCTGATACAAGCCCAGAACCACACCGTTTTGGAAACCCATGAGTCCTGCATCGTACGCGTAATTGGAATGCTATGCGCTGGCGGAATGGTCTTGATCTCTTCGTCCATTGCGGCCAAAAATGCCTGCCGCGCTTCGTCGAACGGCCCATATTCGTCCTCGATGATGTTGTCGATACTACAATTCGTCAGCCAGTATGGCACGGCCAGCATTTCCACAGGGAGCGCGCAGATCCACTCGAGATCGATCAGACAGGTGACGTTCCAATCCTCGTCTACGAGAATGTTGCTCTGGTGGAGGTCGGTGGGCTGCAGGAGGAACGGGCCGTTACGGCGGTCTGGAAGGATAAAGTGGTGCATAACTGCCCGGAGCAGCGTCCGGATGGCTATGCGCTCCCGGGCTTCCTCGTCATCCCGGACGGCATGGCGGTAATGGAGGAGGTAGTTATCGTGCAGGGTAAGCATGTCCGAGGCGAAGGCGTCGGAGCTCTGGTATAGTTGACAAGGCTGGATGGTTCGCGGCGTCCCGCTATTTTCGAAGATTAGAGTGGTGGATATCAGCGGTCGGTTTGTGAGTGTAATTGTCCCGTCGCTCGAGTTGAATCTGAAAGAGCCGATGTGCGGTTGCGGGAGACGAGCCAGCGAGAGCATGATGCGTGCCATGCCATGAAATAGCCGCGTCCGGCGGCGAGGATCGTGGCGATGTTGATCCCACGTCGCCGAGAGCATTTGGCCGGTCTCGGGTTCGATGTACTCTAAGAGCATGTAGGCAGTGCCCACGGTCGGCGCGTACGGGTCCCGGGTGTAGCTCGACAACAGGGGATAGCCGAGGAGACGGTAGATGCGTCTCCGAAGGGAATGCCAGAGGCGAATGTGCCATGGCCTTCGGCTGGCGTGGGTAAACTAGGTCGCGAGAAAGTCATCATCAGCCAGAGTGCAGGGCTAACGGGGATAATAGATTATATGAAAACACAAACTTGGCTGCCATCTACGAAACCAAAGGCGTAGAGGTGCGGGATACGGATATCGGCACAGAAATCTTGCATCCAGGCGTAAGCGGCCGCCTCGCAAGAAACCTTTTCATCAATGGTGCCGGGGTGCTGCTGCTCGGCGAGCTTATGGGGCATCGGGCAGCGGAAGACGAAGCGGCGGGACTCGGACGAGCTACAGGGCTGGACGTCGACGAGGACGCAGAGATTGAAGCCACCTTGGATCCAGGAGTCTGGCGGGAGGACGACGCAGCTGTCGTTGTGGCGCAGGCCCAGATGGTGTCTGATCACGGCAGCGATCGACCCGGTCTCGTGGCTGATCTGCCGTCTGAAGCCCTCGGCAGCGCGTTGGTGCTGGATGGCGAGAAGGAAGTCGCTTTCGTCGCTGGCGGCTGATTTGAGCATGCGTAGCCGGTTGCGCAGCAGTATCCCAGCCATCGCGCGTGATGTTGTTGGCTGGATGGCAAATGGGCATGCGACGAGGACGCAGCAGAGATGATGAAATTGTTTTGGTGGTCAATTGCGGTTGCACGAGTAGCCAAAAACGAGACGTGCCACGAGTTTCCAGTCAAGAATTGACCCGTTATTAATTATAATGGGCTCGTGCGGGCTCGACCCCACTGCGACTTGCAAACACCAGGCGAAAATCCACATGTCAGATCACGCGTGATAACGCTCCCGCGCCCGTGCTGACTCATGGATTTTCCACCTTATTTGAAGGCTCAACCCCCCCACCTTTCCAACCTCCACCCAAACCGGTAAAAACAGCCCAACGGAACACTGTCGGAAGAGACGAGGAGCCCAGCGTTGGGCCACCGTTGGTGCAGTTGCAGGTTCGCTGACGTTCCTCCAACTTCCGTACCTGCTCCCGTAGACCGGACGGTCCCGCAGCGAGTTGCATTATCCAGCATCCGTGTTTTGCCACAGGCAACGCGAGATGATTCTCCTCGTTTGTAGGAAAAAGCAATATTCGCTAGCATTCAGCTGCTGGAGTGTTGACTCAGGTCCCAGAACTCTCAACATGAGCACCACATAAATAATTGTGGAGTCCGTGGGGGAGATGCATGGATAGGATATGGGGAAGCGTGTGGACGCACTGCAAGTCGAAGAGGATCCTTGTACTCCCCTGTTCGGGGAAGGGCACTGGAACAACCCATGGAGCGGGACCTTGAAGGCGCGGGGACCGAGCAGAAGGGGAAGGAGGGACTTGAGGGGGCCGTCCAGGCGACTAACCATCCCCCTACTAGGGATCACTAACACGCTCAAATAACTAGGTCCGACCGGCCCATCTCCCCGGGACTTAAGTGTCCGCCTACCCCGTAGGCACAGAGACGAGGGGGATATATATCTCTGCGCGTAGAAAGGGCGGGCTCGACACAGCACGAGTCCGTCGTCCTCCGCCGCGTATTGCGCTCCCCCAATCCCGACGGGCAGTTAATGAACGTGTTCGGTGACGAAGTATTTCAGCCGCGGCGAGGGTAGCGGCGAGGGCAAATCGCGCGTTTCGATCGATGTGGTGATTTCACTTTCGAGGTGCGGCTGAAGCTACAGGCCGTCACCTGGCGTGCGGTGAAGATGTGCAAATGCGGGTTAAGGCTCTCGAGATCGAAAAGGAGAGTTGGTCGATGCCGAGCGAGTTGAGTCAAATTTAAGGCGGGGAGTGCAAGCGGTAATGGGGTGGCCGTAGGGCCGGGAGGCGAACCGTTTTGTGTCCAATGTGGCCGGGTAAGGCAATCGCGAAAGGGCGGCATGAGGATTTCGCTTTTGAGCCGCATGCCCGTTTGGGCAGATTGCGGGGTAGGCGCGGGGTCATTTCCAACAGCGGTTTGCTGAACTGAGGATGAAGTACTTCCATGCAACGTATCTGACGAGCACAAGATGCTTCTGCCTTTGTATGGTCGTGGGCTGCGGTCGCAGTCACAGATCGTACAAGGCATCTTGGCATGTCTGGACGTACTGGAAGCGGCGTGGGAGGTAGTGAGCAAATTGTTCGCCGCCCGGGTCTGTCGCAGCCAAAACAATACACATCAATAACACAGGGCACGAGATCCACACACAGAGTGTCTGAACTGCAAGGCCGTACGCCAAGGGTTGTCGGTGGGTCACGTAGGAAGGATAAATCTCCCGAACAAGGGGTTTGGATACACAAGTGTGGGATGCCTTCACAAGTGATGAAGCAGTTGAATGCATATTGCTTACTTGCCGAGTCTCATAAGGAGCACTCGGCCTACTTTGCTTATATAGTTGAGGGGCTCTGGGGTACTCTGTGGCCAGAGGTTGAGAGCATCACAGAGCACTCTTGTTGCTCTGTGATGCTGATGAGCCGGAAGACTACGACCGCGGCTGCGGAGGGCCTGCCCAACGACGAGGGTTGGGCTAAAATATACATAATATAAATACCCCGTTATTACCTGCCCTGCTTTGTACCCTATTACCCCAAAACCGAGGAACAAAACTCGAAGCAGACAAAAAACCGCCAGCAACGCAACCCCCAACCTCGCACTTCTAGCGCGCCTGTTTCTCGAGCGCCGGCTTCCTGTCTGCTCCTACCCCTTCTTTCCCCGTTACTGCTGCCGCCCCTCGGCCCTATGGCCCCAGTCGCAAGTTTGACGAGCAGAGCCCACCCGGGGGAGATGGGGGTTCCATCTCAGGTCGGGCTCTGGCGCCTTATCCCTGGGACAGGGCGCACAGGCCAACCCACAACTGACGGAGCACTGTCCCTTTTTTTTGCCGACCTGGTTCTTGCTTCCTTGTGACTTCTGGCACGTGCCTGGCAAAGTCAGGCTCCATCAATCTACCCCACCATAAATTACTCTTGACACCTGCAACCCCGCACGAATACTGCACTCGCGCAACGACCTCCAGCGTGCTGATCCCGCTCATGGACCCAATAACTTCGCTACCAGCGGCTGATGTGCGAACATTGTTTGCGGAGGATGCGGTTTACTCCACTGAAGATCCGGTGATTGGAGAGCGGGTCCAAGAGATGCAGAGGAATGGCTTTCCGATCGAGTCGATAGAGGGTCTTGACTTCTGCGAACAAAACGTCTTGGACGACAGGGTAAGTAAGAAACCTCTTCTGCTTGATATATCTAATACGTCTTCTAGCGTGTGCGACATGTTCTGGAAGCTCTTTTCCCGAGGTCCGGCCTTGGAATTTACGAAGTATATCGCACCGAACCAAACCATCTCTACGCCTTCATGACCGGACTGAATCCCGAGCTGAAAGGTGTTGCGGTTGGGCTGTGTAGTCCAGATTTACACATGGTGCTTAAGGCCGGCTCGAATTTGCTTCCTGTCGGGGGCTGGTGGGCGTCCAATGGCTTGCTTGAAATGCCGCACGGCATTCTCAATAATTGCAAGCCCATCGATGTTGTGCTGGAAAAGGGCGGCTTGTATGACCACTGACCACGTCTCTTGCCCATATGCTAATATATATTCTAGGCTCATTTGTGATGCACGACTGAGTTGGAGGAGAGTCAAGGGTTACGTTATATTTTTCGTTTTCGCGACGGAGGACGAACTCGCACGCTGGCCAGCAAAGAAATATCCTAGGGGCGATGATTTCGAGCAAAAGATTGCTCAGATGCAGAGCCCAACCATCGGGGTGAATTTCACATGTTAACAGCATCTCGACAGAATTTAAAGTACCTTGCTAGGCTATGCTCACTCTAAGCTTTCACCTTGAAATGAAGCTTATCCGAAGGCCGTCCCTGAATACATGACCGGCGCCCTTGCACCAAATACCATACCTGAATACATCATCGGCCCCCCTGTACCAGATGCCATACCCGAATGTATAATCGGCGCCTTTGTCCCCCAAACCGTACCTGAATACATAGCTAGTGTCTCAGATCCAATGTCCAGATCTGTGGAGGGCATATGAGATCCACGGGCTGTATTCGAATACATGATTGGCGCCTTTGACCCATAGTCTGCTACTGAGCAGGGAAGCTGTGTAATTGGGGTACCAAGAAGTGGCATTGAGAGACTGGGGGGATCATTGTTATGCGGGGTTCCCAAAATGTTACCTGTCGACACTGCGATAAGCTCGTTGGAAACAGCGTTGTCATCGCAAGACATCTCGATGCCGGAGTCCAAGAGTGAGCCCGCAGCTTCCAGTTCTGCTTTCATTTGGTTAGCTTGAAATATAGAATGAAGTGGCATCATACCATTGATGCAGCTGACTGGCCTGTCGTTCGGATTCTTCACCGGGTCAAGGGCAATGTCGTCTGCTTCTGTTCTGCGCCGTTTATGACGATGGTTTTGGTTCACGACTGAACCGTGTGGTCTTTTCGAACCCCTTGCCGTTCTTAACTCTCTTTCCACCTTCGCTCTGAGTGCCTTTCGTCGCCGCTGGACGTCTTCGCTCAGAATTCGTTGGCCCTTCTGGCCGCTCTTGCCCTTCTTGCATTTGTGATGAAGATATGTGCTTGCGCGATGAAAGACACGGTTGCATGGCTGACAGAACTCGTAGCACGGGATATCTATAGGCATTCTCAGTCAGATGTTTTCTTCAAACACGTAGTGGGGAGTAATACGAGTTGCGAAATGTCGGTTCAGTTCTTTCTCAATCACAAATTCCTCCTTCTGCTTGCAGCCTTGTTGCGGGCAACGCAAGTCGTCACCGCCATCCTCATCCTCTTCATTCTCATCATCTCCTTCTTCCTCTAGGTCGTTGTCTGAGCTGCTGTCCCTCCCATTGTCGATATCGATGTCGCCGCCGCTATCGCTGGATTGCAGACTCGCATGTGCCAAACATTTTAACAATTCGCGCATATGGTACTGGATTTGGGACTGCGGCGAGTCAGATTCTGTAATAAACTAAGCTGCGCAGCACTGACCTGGAAGAATCCAATGTGCTCATGCAGAGCATTGGCGCTTTGAAGCACCTTGGAACAAGTTTGACACTCCATTCTGAATTCACTGGTATTCCGCGGGTAGTGGGGAATTTGGAAATGGAAAACTGGACGCGGTTGGAGCGTGTTTGGTGAGACGAACGGGTGCGAACGGGCTGAGGATCAGATGACGTGCTGCAACCACTCTAATTAGCCGATAACAGCCGGTGGCGTGGAATCGGTTCCATAAAAGGGCATTCCGCTCTCAAAAAAGATTCGTCAGGCATCCTCACTGGCTTTCTGCACAATTCCGCGCTCAAAAAGGTTGCGCACAACCTCTCACTAGCTTCTCTCTGCACAAGTTGAGCGTCTGTCGTCCTATCAATTTGTCAAGTAAAAATTCATATGCTAACTTTTTCTTTCAGACCCCCCAGCATTTGCCATCAATTCCCGATTCATTTGGAACGGAGATGCCAGCCTGCACGCGCTGCAAGGGCTCTTGCACATCAGCCTCTGGGTTCAAGTGCACATGGTGCGACGGCACTGGGGAAGAGCCCCAAGACAACCGAATCGCTGTGGTGACGATGGCAGTTCATACAAGTTTTGCAACGGATCTATCGCATCTCCATTCTCCTGTTTCAACGCATCAAGATATTTCTTTTCCTAGTTAAGGGAGCGCCACTTCATCACAATGCTATCGTTATACAACCCATCTCTCTTTGACCCCTTGCATCCGGTTCGCGATATCCTGTGTTTTTTAATACAATTATCGCGGTTGGGCGTTCTGCTTTGGAAGAAGAGCCATGGTGCTGTTAGTAAAACCGACCAGGATCCATCCTGCCGCAAATGAGAAGTTGCCCCGTAATCTGCTGGACCCCCGAGTGGTGAACACGAGTGCTTGTTTCTCGGAACATGTCCTGTTGCTCTGCAGGAGGCCCACCTGTCAGTACCGCATCGAGCGAATTGTTGAGCCCAGAACCTCACCCCCACCTGCTGCAAGTTACCCCGCGCTCCTCGCCTTTCCTTCCCCTTCAATGGCTTATCAGCTATGGGACATTCGCAGTGCGCGGGGAAGCACAACGTGTGATGTGACGGAGGCCCGGGTGGGCAACCTGCAAGGCATAGTGCCGATGTTCGGAACATGACTTTCTGCTCCTACGTGTCTTGTTGAGGGTGGCATCTCCCTGTTGGCCGCATCACGGCACCGCCGCTTGATAGATGCAAGCTGATTGGAGATCGGCTCAAGGAGTTCCAAAATTGCTGCACAATGCATATCCTTTTCAGTCACGGAACAGCGTGAACCTCGCGTGAAGCGCGCACGCACAGGCTGCAGTCCTACTGTCTTGGGTAGTGCATCGCTGCCTGCCAGCCGTCGTTCTCAATTTGGATCGACCCTTCCACCCAGGCAGCAAGCAGGATGTGGGGCAGCTTTTTTCAGTTGGCTGAGATGGGCCACATGCGGGGTAGCTTGCTGGCCGCTGCCACCACATGCGCATGTGCGTCAAAGCCCCTAGCAGGGTGCGCCGACACCCTTATGCAGCAGGTCACATCAGTGCCTCGCCGTCTATTCCTGCTGGTGCTCATACAGCAAGGCAACGGCATGATGGGCCGTTGGAGATGGTGGCTCGGCAGAGTGATGGAGAGACGGGCTGGCCAACAAAGAAGGTTGTTAGTGCGCCGACTCGGACCCTACTACGGGACATCCCGCGGTGGGTTCGCATTACCCATGTCAAGGAAATCCATCCTAGTTTCCAATCATGGCATGAGCAAGGCAGCATGCTTGGGTGAATGTCGAGTGAAACGCACAGATTTATAGGACGTCACCCCCTCTAAAATTCACGACGTCCAGTCAAGCCTGCAGGTGTGAATGAGTCAACGATCCTGTTTAATATTGGTTCAAGCCATGTTCCATCTTGGTCTCTGCAGCATCCCACTCCTGCTCACGAGCTCGAGCAAGGGAAGATTAGGCTCCGGTCCCCGCAGTTCCTTCCTCGACCGGACGGCGCTAATCTCTGAGCGTTAGCCGCCGGCGCGTCACGCTGTTGGCCGAGCAGGCACAACATCAGCACGCAAAAACACAGCGGCCCATGAGCCTTCGGCCCGCCATGACCAGTGTGTGTGTGCATGCAGCATGGATACCAGCTCTCGCGGCAACGCCTAGCCAATTGTTATGCGCGCCCTGAGGTCTCATTCGCCAACTTCTGGCCTTTCCTCCTCTTTGCTACACCACTGAATGAGGTGTCTGGAGTGACCGCTTGCTGCTCGGCGATAATCGACTGGCTGTCCTGCTCGCCCGCAGAAGCGGAGCAGGCAGCCGACTGCATCAGGTTTCGTACACCCTGGGAAAGCCCGGTCGCCTCAGAAAGTGGTGGGACATCAGAGTCTAAACGACGGCAACTGATCGATGGCAGAGCAGATGTTCTCGAAATGCTTGGGCATCCAATGTCACCTACCTTGTACTTTTGGACTGAACTTTACCATCCAAGGAACCGGAATATGCCCGCACCGGGCCGAACATTCCTGCACGCTCATGGGTTATCCATTCAGCTGATAACCAGCCCGGCAATGGGTAATAAGCAGGTAGTGGCTGAAGTTTGCACGTGCTCTTCACCGTGGCGGCGGGCTGTGCGACTGGCGGAGCGGATAATTCCGCGACTCCGCGAATGCACAACAAAAAACATTTCTTGCACCCATCCATGCCTCCTATCTCCCAGAAAACTTTCTGTCCCGCTTCGGTACAGCGATCCCTGATACAACATTGCAGTCACCCCTCATAACCAGCAAGGTAACTCTACTCCTTATTTGATTCGATACTGTTAGTGCTTGTATCAGTCTAACATGGACAGTGATGGAAATTTGCGAGCATGGCGAGATCTTTGTCGAAAGGGATGACGACCTCATATTTGACCACACTAAAATCATCCTGCGAGATGCCAACGACGAATACTTCTACGCAAAGACCAATCAGCGGATGACCCGAGTCTCTATCGTTGACGTCAACGGGCTAGACACCACCAGAATTCCAGCGGACCATATCTGGCCTTTGGCTAATCCCAAGTTCACTCGAGCTCCGGACCCTCTACCTCCCACCTCCTACCTTAAGCGACCCAGACTTCTGTACTATGGGCTCGACGATCTCGATTGTGGCAACCAGATCTTAACTGAGGTGGAGGCGTGCGAAGTCTTGAAAAGATACCCTCATCCCAACATCGCACCGTACCTGGGTTGTATCGTTAAGGAGGGGAGGATAAGAGGACTCGCCTTTGCCAGGTACTCTGTCACCCTCTCGCAGATGTTAAAGGACGAGACACCTTTTGACAGGGGACATTGCTTGTGTGGGATTGAGGCTGGTGTTCGTCACATGCATAAGTTGGGACTCGTGCACAACGATCTCAACCCATCGAACATCATGATGGATGGAGATAATCCTGTCATTATTGACTTTGACTCATGCAAGCGAGAAGGGGACGAACTGGGTTCGAAGGCAGGAACCGATGGGTGGACACTGAACGGCCAAGACCAGGCATTGCGGGAGAACGACCTGTACAGCCTCTCGAAGATACGAGCTGCTTTGATGAAAGCATAAATGAAGAATGTTGAATTCAGTTGGGCCTAACTAATTGCACCAAGGACAGACCCATCCCTTCCCCTTCTCCCGTCAAGCCCTCCGCTCTACCTGCTTTGCCTGCCCAGCAGCATTCTTTCTCCATGCGCCTTGAGATGTTAGGGCACAGGTTGTCAAATGAGGCACGAGCAATCTTGCTTACAATTTCATTGCTATTGCGGAATATAGTTGCTGGACCACTTGCAGTCCGTCTGTCCGCAGTCTGAGATCTTCGCCCTGTATGAAGTTCCATCGTTGCGGTACTTCGTGATCCACTCGCAGCCATTAACGGGAGGCGTAAACTCGGAAACAGCCATTGTTCCAAGAATTGAGCGATGCTTTTGCTTGGGTGGTTTGGCGTCTGAAAATCGAGTCCTTGTTAAGGCTTCGGATGATATCATCGGGTGAGATGAGCCAATATTTATACATATTCAGTCCGACCATCTGTGAGGTGGCAGCCTGAGTAGGCTGCCAACCCGGGCGCACAAGAAAGCGCTCTAAGTTAGGACGGTGTTGTGGCTTTGGAGGCATTAGCCAACCTTCGGCCGCCTGCTGTGCGGCAGGGATATTCTGTACAGCGCAGCATGCAGGCATGGGGCAGACATGGCAGTGAGGTTTGACTCACAAGCATCATGCAGCCCATCATCCACACCTTGTACAAGGCGCAGGAGCAGGTTGTTTGTTGGTGAGAAGCAGCCAGCGTGCGGCGTGTGCCATGGAAGTGAGGCTCAACTCATGAGCAACATGCAGATATGGCCGAGTACCTGCCCAAGTAGACGTCCTTGTAACTGGTACATACCAAGCAGCTACAAATGTGGGAGGTTTGCCCCTCGTAAACATCCTCCAGTTCGTCGACATGAGAGCCATCTGCAGAGACAGGGCGCATAAGCAGGTTGTTCAGAGGAGATATCCAATCAGCTTGCATCTATCCAGCGGCGGCGCCGTGATGCGGCCATCAAGGAGACTTGTGAAACCCACTCTCGGTGAGACAAAGCTGTCCGTGGACGCGTAGGACCAGAAGGTCTTGTTCCGAACATGCAGGAACAAGCATTCCTCTCACCCAGTACCAACCGGCTGTTCATGGGGCAACTCAGCCATGGTGTATGCAAGTTCATCCGCTAGTTCACGCAACATTCACGCAGGGAGGGCCAATTTGTAAGTGCCAAAGGAGATGTGTTGTGTGCTTCATGCTGCAGAGGGCGGGGCGGGTAGCTGTCGGAATCTGCTCAGCCGACCAGCTACTCCGCAGGCAGCCCATCATCACCAATCAAGGAGAGGCACCCTACATCCTGCGTGACACAAGGCCTTGACCAGGGCATCGGCACACCTTGCTGAGGTTTTGACGCACATGCGCATGTGGTGGCAGCAGCCAGCCAGCTACCCCGCACACACAAGCTGACATGACGAGGAAGGCAGCGATGCACTAAATGATTGGTCAAGCAAAAGGTTGTACAGTATGACATTGGGACATGTAGGATCTCCAATTTTTTGGTGGGTCATCGGAAATCTAGGTTGGCTCGGCCCGTTTGCAGCGACCTAGTCAGAGAAAGGCAAGCGTGTGACTTCAAAATTGTTATGTGTATGCTTGTCAAGGAACAAGAATACTTGTTCCTTCATGCTCGGAACAAGTTTTGGCTCTGAAGGCGTGTCTGGTTCCAAGACGCTGCCAAGCACTGAAGGCGCGTTTCCATGTTCCAATCCGGTCATGAAGCCGTAGATGATGCTTGGCTGCTGATCGTTTCGTCGGTACGCTTCATAAATCCCAAGGCCTGACCATGGGAACAAGGCTTCAAGGACATGCCGGATACGCTAAAAGGAAGGTCAGTAGGGCGCGGGAAGATACGTAATTCTTACTGACCTGATCGTCGAAGATACTTTGTTGGCAAAAGTCGAGACCATATGCGGATTCGATGGGCACGCCCTTCTTCTGCATTTCCTCTACGTCTAGCGCCGTCAACAAAAAATTGGGCCCCGTCTTTACAGGTGGGAGTCCCGCTGCCGTCGGCACCAAGCGTCTGCAGCGTTGCTTCCGAGATCACACGGGACTTGGCATCGGCGCTGCACCATTGACACCCAGCCTCCTCACTTCTATCTTTACCTTGAACAGTACCAGATCGCTTTGTTTAACCTCACCAGACTTCGCAATGGACCGGGTGGCAGGAGGATGAAGTTGTTGATTAAAGGAAGAGAGGCTCCAGAGAGCAGACGCGATCTACAAGGCGGTGAAGAGCGGCAGATTAGCGGGAAGGGCCAAAAAAGGGGAACCAGCACAAGCACAAAGGGGCCTGGGTGCGGGTCGCCGTGAATCGCCGTGAATTTTATCCCCAGCCGCCATCGGCATGACAGCGGCGAGAGCAAATCGCGCGTTTCGGCCGATGTGGTGATTTTCGAGATGGAGGGAACCTTGCGGTCGCTATGCGATGCTGCGATAATGGATGTGCCCAACAGCACTTGGCGTTGGCGACTGTGTGAACCCAAGACCACGACCCCTCCAATCCAATCCACGTGCCAAAGCTGGATCAGGGTGGGGTGGTGGGCGCCAAGAACACAAGTCCAACCGTCCTCCACACTTGCCCCGCTTTGTGCCTGCATTTTCCTTCCCCATCAGCCACCAGTCGCGTCACGTTCTCCAACCTACGACTGCGGCCTCCTTCTGCTATAGAAGTATGGAAAACGTTAGACTCTATCTCGACCAAACGAGGGCCGTAAAGTTCGAATGCAAATGAGGAGTTTGACTACCGGCCGTTTGGGATCTCGGATGCTCCGCCTAGGAATTGACGCGCGGGCGAGAACAAGAGAGACCAGGCCAAGTCAATCTGGGAATCCCAGGTTTCTGAATCCCCCAACGGTCGTATATCACACCTATTCCAGCCTGTTCACCGAATTGCCGATGAATCGACATCGCGACAACCGCAGCCGCCATCCTCCGAAGAAATATACCGAGTTGGCTTAGGTCGGGCGGACCGGGGAGGCTTTCAGAACATGTAGCTAGATATTAGTTGAGTTGTTTCCCTCTGTTTACCACAAGGCCAAAATGCACCTACCCCCCCAAGTTCACCGCCACCAGCCTCGATCGAGGCTTTCACCTACCAGTCGTGACCGTTGCTCCGCCAAGTGACCTGCCTTTCTCAGCGGCCTTCTCCATCATTCAACACAGCTGGTTTTGTGCACCTGCAATCCATCCCTGGCGCTCTCTCCCGCAATATGCCGCTGCCTGGCCATATTCTCTGGTAGAGTTTTGCCAACAAAATTAATATCGCGACAACTGTACACACAGGCTTAAGGATGCTCTGGCTTGGGGCCCTTTCCGACTTTTCACATCTTCTTCCACACACATTCCCATGCCCTTGCTGCGCCACGGTGCTCTCCAACCCGGCCTTCTGGCCTGGCCGCTTTACCTTTATACGAAGGTGGAAAAAGATAAGCAAACTGAAATTTCTCGACTGCAGCCAAACTCGATTCATCATGGTGTCGTTAGGAAAACGTCAGGCTGAAAAAGAGAAGAACATCATTGGAATGTGGGATTGTGCTATCTAATGAAGTGATCTACGGCCTCGCCGCCTTGACTTACTCGGCAACAGTGCCCTGAGCTTTGGGCTTAAGTCCCTATAGGTAGCCCATATTGTGGCGTTCTTCCATGGCCAGTCTTTGAACTGGATGCGGAACGGCGACCGACCTGACGGCTTCTTATACAGCACGTTGACACCTAAGTGGTACCCTTTCCAGCTGGCCTCAAATGGGTCGATAAGGTCGTCGGACACATGGTTTCGATGCTGCCACGAGCGTGTACCGTCTTTCCACTGGAGATAGAACATGTCGCCCCGTTTCTCGTGCACACACTCAACAGGGTAGTCCTGCATGTCGTCGGGAACGTTGTTTTTCATCACCATGTCCTGGGTCTCAGGAGGAGGGCTTGATGCGTCGTGTTCTCGCAGAGCAGGGTCAACGAGGCCTGCATCGTAAATTTCTGGGTGTGATTCGAATGTCCACGCAGGTTGGAGATGCGCGGCTTGTGCTGCTGGCGTGGGACTACGCCCATCGGCCCTGTCCATTTCGTAGGGCGGTAGGGGCGGTCTCATGTTGTCCCATTCTGTCTCGTCGAGTTGCTCGCACATCCCCGGAGCCTCCGGGTTGCCCTCTGAGCCTGTCCGTGGCTGCTCCCACGGACCAAAGCCTTCTGCTGAAGATACCACGCTGTCGGACTCCGGTTTGCCCCCGATGTGAAAGATTGGTGAGGCGAACTGGGCAGAAAGGTCCCACCGGTCTCCGTCGGGACGGCCCGCCGAATCTGTAGTGTCGGGGAGCTCGGGATACAGACTAGCGTTGAGCTCATTTGCCTCGGAAGTGCCGATGTCGTGTTCCCATGGGTCCAGGCCAAGTGGCACGTCCATGTCGGTCACGTTCTCCACGTAGGGGACGCTCAGAGTAGGACTAGTGCGTAGAGAGCAGTAGGGCTCGATCGGCAAGGCTGGGAGCTCCGTCGTACTACGGTCTTCTCGCTTGGGTGGCCGTAACTGGATGCCATGGGCTTGGGAGGCATGGTATTTAAAATCCATCTCGTTGCAGAAGGCATTCTCCGTCTTACATTCCGGACGCGGACAGGTCACGACACCGGTATCAGCCGCGAGCTTGGCAATATGTCTCTCGACGCAGTTCCACATCGTAGCTTTCCGTCTCACAGCATTCCCGCAGAACATGCACGTAAAGTGTCCCTTCGCGGACGGACTGGGGGAGGACCGGTTGGGAACTCCGTGGCTGTCTTTGCGCTCCAGCTCGGGATGCCGTATTAGAGGGACAGCCGACTCTTGAATCATGGACGCGAACCATGGTCGTTTGCGGGGCCCGCGGTCGTCCACAGCCTTTGGTTCTGGATCTAGTAGCAGCGCTTGATCCTCCGTTTCGACAATCCAGGCATACCGAATCAGGGCTATGGTTGCGTCGATCTTCTTGCGTAGGATGGCGTCTTCGGAGGGCTCGTCGTTGAAATTCCCGAAAATGGCGGCAAGTTGTCTTCGCTCGGGAACTGTGAAATAAACAGGTCGTATCTCCTGGGGAGCCTCCGGGTGGGTTTCGCCTGACAGCTGCCTACCGAGCTCGTCGTTGTTCTTTGTAGTAAAATGATCCTTACGAAAGAGGCCCAGGACCGTTCGTCCGTGCCGCTGTCTTGCCACCTTCAACTGAGTTTGCAAACCGACATACTTTGTCTTGTCGGCTCCGGTGGCCCAGCTGGCCTTTCCGTATCTTTTTCCGAGCTCGGTTTGAAAGGCCGACAGCTCCTCCTCCAGCCGAAGCATTGTGCCGTCGGGGCCGACGAGGCGTATCATCTCGTCCGTCACCTCCGACGGCGCATTCTCGTCATAGCGGAGGCCAACGTGATTGAGAATGTCGATGAGGGGTGAGTGGGCACCACGACCTAGGAATGCATCCTGAGTAATGGCCCGCATCCCTTGGCCGACGTACGACGTTTCGTACACGTTGGTGCCTGGTCGATGCCTCGCTCCCCGATTTCGGACGGATGTCCGGTAATTCGCTATTCAGGCGTTAGGGGGGAACCGTGTCAGGCTGGTAGGGGGCGCAACTTACTGTCCAGGCTTTCCAAGTTGCCTCGACGATAGTCGTACGACTGAGGCCTATCCGGAAGACCAGCTCCCTTGCCCTCTCTTTCTGCATTGTTGTCGAGGACGGCCTTCGATATCGGTTTGTCCGTCTTAATAAGGCGGCCATCCGGCGCACGTTCCGTACGACGGAACACGGGCGTATGGAGGTACTCCTTCTTCCAGGGAATCTCGACCGAGGGCTGACCGATCTTGGTTTGGAACAACTTCTTAACGATGGCCTCCATATCTAGTCTAGACGCATCGATCTGCAAGGCGTCCCAGTCGATAACGCCTTCGGCGCAGGCCTTCCCGAGGACATGCACGATAGGACAGAGAAGGGGGTAGGGTTCCTCGATGAAGTGATATGTCGTCGGAACCGTCTCGTTGTTGTGGCCTTTGTGGAACCTCAAGAGGACGTCCATAGCGAACATATCTCGACCGCCGTTGTTCCAAGGGTCTTGAAGGATACGAACGGTTATATCTTCCCAGCAGAGGACCTTATACTGGGGTTGCGTCCTGTCGTCGACTCGGCCGCAAACCCAGCAACGCTTGGGGATCTTCTCCATGTATGGATCGGTGCCGTCATCAAGGTCCGTAAAGGCATCGGACTCCTCGAGGTAGCTCTGCATATATTTTTCCGTGTTGCGCTTGGGGAAGACCAGCTCATGCGAACGACATCCTGTCCACATCATGACCATGCGGCAAAATACATCATCGAGCCGGTCAAGCCCGATCTTGAAGGGCTTTCGAGAACGGACCCAGGTGAAATGAACTAGGTATGTGAAGCCGCGGGGTCCTAGGATGTTCTTGCGTTTCGGTTCGGTCCGCAGCCCAAATTTGGGAGCGAGCTCTTGTTTGGCGGTCTGAAGCATATGATCTCGGACACGTTTGTCGAGCTCGGAGCCTTGGAACCTGAGGTACAGTGCCGACAAGTCTCGAAGATATCTGCGGGGTGTCGCCAAGCTTGTGATTTTTGCTCCTCTTCTGCGCATAAACCAGCGAGCATACGCGTCGATAATACCCTTCTCCTCCCAGCACAGTGCTCGGAGAAGGGGTTTCCACCCACGACCTTGTCGGTCCTGGAAGAACACGCAGAAGCTGCGCCATCGGTTCTCCGCATGAACAAGGTTGACTATTGTGTTCTTCGCACGATCAGGTGGCAGCGGGCGTCGCTCATTGCCGCGATGGTAAATATTGTGAAGCTCGTCGGATGTCAATGGCACCGCGGCTGGGACTGGCCACGCTGCAAGGTGGGCCCGCACTCGTCTGGCAGCGGCGTCCATTTTTGGTTTGGCTAGTCGCACTGTGCACAACACTGTATCATCCATTAGTAGAGCCATACTTATCTCGATCGAAGTAGCTTACCAAAAAGCTGGAACTGATTGCGCCTGCAACAATTGTCGAAATACTGTCGAAAAGGCCTCAGCAATGAAAAATGCCAGCGAGTGCAGGCACGGCAGGTTTTAAGCCAGGCTTGTGGCCTTCATCGCCGCAAGACCGCCATAGTTACGGCTTCCCGCCAACCAGCTAAGAAGTGTGCAGCGCTTACGTGCGTGGCGGGGGGGGGGGGGGGTAGACAGTACTGTGCGGGTACTGTTAACACCGAGGGGACATATGCCCCGCCCGAGATGTACTTATCGAGGCGGCCGAGACTGCTGAAATTTGAGGCCCCACGCCTGCCAAAAACAGCAGTCCAAACCGCGGCACATGTAGTCTGGGTGGAATGTGGGAAAGGAACAGAGGGAAATCCGCTCCGGGGGGCATGCCGCGGCCGTCGATGACCGAGCTAGATGGTAGGAAGGGTGCAGTCACACGAGGACGCGAGCAAAAGAATCGCGCGTTCCTGTGTCATGATGTCCTTTGTCACCCTGTCCTCTCCCACTTGGAAGGCTTGCCACGGGTGCCTCCTGGTCTGAGACATACACGCCCTCGCTCTTTTGGCGCTCTTTTGGCGAGCAGTGTGATCCTAGCTTAATGTTGCTACTGCTGGCTCTCGCCTCCAGCCCGAAATCGGTACTGGCTGCCCCCAAAGCGTCTTCCCTATTATCGCTCTTATGGAAATATTGCCGCTTGCTCCTACTAAGTTGGGCGAGCTCTTCGCCCGAGCACTTCTCGGCTGCAATGCCAACAAATTTTTCGATATGCATCTCCAAGATCGAGTGTGTGGACGCTTGTTCGTTTTCGGTCGCGGCCGCACTCTCGACGGAATCTTGAGGTTAGAGTCATAGTTCGAACTGGCCTAGAGGCGCACGCAGAGTCCGTTAGCGCTTGCTCACCGAGTGTGAGATGGTGCTCACCCAATTGAGCATGGCCAGCGCGACCGTAGCGGCAAAGGTTCAGGCCTCGACACCGCGGTGGAGTGAGCGCGCCCGTAATCGGCACCTCAGCTTGTGGGGCGCTGACCGGCCCTGGACGATGTCGGCACATCATAACTCGCCGTCCTTACCAGCTCGTGCGAGCAGCCCTTGGATGTTTGGCCCTACGTCGGCACGCAGGCGAGCGTCGAAAACGCATGCCAATAACTGTGCTCCTAGTGATCAGCGAATTGACGAATGACATTGTGTCGTACGTGTCCATATTGAAGAGATCGACCTGTGGTTAGGCAGATTATTGATGCCTGACCAATTTCGACTGCCTAGCTCTGATACTGACACGTCTTACTGAGGGCTTGGCTTTCTCGTGGCAGAAGGCTACCGCGATTGCCTGGGAAGTATCTTCCAGGGAACAAGTTGAGGTGATCTTGCAATTTCGTGCAACGGCCGCCGAATCGGATTGGCAACATCATCTGCGGCGGTACGATTTAACCCCGGCTTTTGTCCCCGGGCGCGTGGAACGCCAAGGGCAAAACTGTAAGTTGAACTATCCCACCATTTCATGGTGAGATCGTTGAGATAAACTGACGAGTACGTGGCAGGCTTTCTTTTGGGCGGCACTGCCATCTCTAACGTTTGCCTGGGGTTACTTCCGCACGTTCGAGACCAGGAACCGGACCTTTGGCGAGATGGATGTCATGGTAAGTTTCTAATTCTCCTGAGTGAGTGATCCATGACAAGACACCGTGCTGACAATTCTTGCCCCTTGTAGTTCCAAAACGGTGTTCCAGCTCGCAAGTCTGCCAAGTACGTTGTGGACGCCGAGGAAGTGTTTGTTGCGCATTGAAAAAATGTGGGTTAAGGGTTCAAACGAGGAAAAAGAAGTAATGGACACGGACAAAAGAATCATCTTTGACCATCGGCTGGTACAGTAGCATTTTGAAGACAATAATAGTCACGAAAGAAAAGTGCTGCTAGCCTTTCAAACACGTTGGTCATGTCCTCTATGAGGTGATTTTCAGCTGCCCAGTCACGTGCGGTGGCGTCCAATCGTGATTATTCTTCCTCGCGCCATGATAAGCGCCGAGATGAAATTTCCCGCATTACGGCATTTGATAAGCGGCTTAGCAGTCAGTCCGAATCATCACTCAGTCGTGTTGCGGCGAATCTTTTTATTTTTTTCATCTCACTTACCAACCTCAGATTCGAACCAAGCCCATCGGACGTGTGGACGCGATGTGCCCACTTGGACCGTGGCGGAGGAAAAAACAACAGCAGGCGGCAAAGAGATCAACAGCAGCATCAATGTTCAGGAAGTGAGGGTTTCTGACGCTGCCCTTCTTGGCAGCAGTTCAAGCGGACATAAATCGAACACTACCACTAGTAGCACCACTAGATATTCGCAAGCCGACTGGGCTCGCGGCAACTGGCATCGTGCAAAGTCCACTGGTAATGTCACCACCACATCGATCGATAAGACTTTTAAACCACAAGACTACCACCACACTGCGAATCAGATCTACTCCACGACATCAGCACAACCAAAACCCACTATGCCCGAGCTACAAGGCAAACGTCCACACGATCCATACATCGTTCCCGCCGTTGTCGTCGTCGAGATGGGTCCGCACCAGCAACCCGTCGCCCACGCCCCCGAGCTCCCAGCCGACCCGCCAGTCACCGCGCTAATGGAGCTTCCAAATAACTCGCAGCAGTCTACAATGGTGTTTGAACTGCCAAGCTACTCGCCCCAGCATCGTGGAGACGACGTGACGGTAGAGTCGCTGGTGGTGAGGCAGACCAAAATCCGGGAGAGAAGACAGAGGCTGCTGGAGCTGGAGCAGCTGGAGAGGGAGGAGGAGGAGATTCAGAGGAGGTTGGCGGGGACGAAGACGGGAGTATGAGTGATGGTTTATATCCAGTCGATGGTGTTTTGCTTCAGAGGGGAGAGTGTGCACCCAGCGTCTGTGATTCCTTTCAGAAATGGGATTTGCAGTGTGGTTGTTCTACCGACGAAGGGAGGTGCGATGTAGTGGATGCGTTTTTGAAGGCGTATTTTTCGCAGGAGGAAATTGGGAAGGAGAGGTACCGGTGGCGATTTCGGGGGAGGGGGTTCTCTGGTGATTGAACTGTGGTTTGTCTATTAGTGGGCTTTTATTTGCCTGGTGAGAGCCTAGGGGAAGTAGGTGGACCTCCTGTCTGTTGTGTTCTTCGTCCTTGTTGACAAACTGGTCTGATGATGAGAGAGCTGTTTCATAAACCGTGGAACTACGAGCCATGAACTTTGCCAAGCATCGCCAGAAGTTCAGCTCTTCCACCCATTCTTGGCGGGAGTCTCATTCCCCACCGCTGATGGAGAGAATTTTTGTAGATTGTGTGAATACGCTGTGCTATGCATCCTCAATGGCATTGCGACAACTTGTAATTATCCGTCGAATGAATCACCAGTCTCCACTCGTTCCATCGCCTCGTAGCCTCCATGGCCCTCCCACGAAACAAATTCATCCATCCAGTCGTCGTTTTGCATCACCACGTCTGGGCTCACATTGCCTTGATCATTGCATACCTCATCGCGCTCCTTACCGTCCTCGTCCGACCCATACCCTCCTTCACGCATAATTCCGGGTTCGAGCATCATTTCCTCGTCCATATCGGTCCATTGTTGCCAGCCTCTCAACAACCTTGCTGCAGTGAGATGCCCCATTCTCTCTGCGAACTTGATCGACCGGATGTACTGCCGCCGGCTAGTCCCCGTTGTCTCCGCCCCGCTTTCCAAAAGGAACATAAGCATGTCGATCCTGCCGTGCTCGGCCGCGCCCTCCAACGCAGTGCGACCGAAACGACGCGCGCCAGGCGCATTGACATTGGCCCCACGCTCCAGTAATAGCTTTGCGATGCCTAGGTACCCCTTGATGGCAGCTAACTGCAATGCCGTGGCCCCCGAATCCGGCGCAGGATCCTCGTTGACGCTCACTCCAGCATCAAGGAGTATCTTGATGATGTCCAAGGCAGCCACCTCAACCGCGAGCTGCAGTGGCGAACGGCCGCGGAACGCCTCGATTTCGTAGTCGACGTCAGCCGGAATTTGAGCGCTTAGTAGTAAGCGAACCATCTCTGCGTTTCTTTCCTGTATGGCGAGGTTGAATGGCTCGTGAGCTACCGCGACAAACTGATCTGGAATTGTGATTGCACGATGTCGCTGCTGAAGTATCGAGGCCATCTCGGTTTGGTTTTTATGTGCCAGTGTCAACCAGGTGACCCAATCTTGTTCATAACCGCAGTCAATCAGATACGCCAGGCCCTCCTTGTCGTCAGAGAGAACAGCATAGCAAAGCACGGAGCCCCTGAGACTGTCTTGAGTGCGCAAGAATCCCAAGTCGGAACTAGGATCGACGAAATCAAGTCCACATTCCGTGAATCTCAGGGGCAGGATGCATGTCGAAGAAGAATGGGGGAAAGAATGGGTCAGTAACTGCGCCACATCCATGTTTCGGAGCCGCGAAACCTTGGACACTGCTATGCCAATAGCAGTTGTTTCCATGAGATCTGCCTCGAATCGGCCCTGGTCGGCTCCTTTGGCGAGGAGCTGCCGAATTTCCTCTTCATTCCATCGTGCTGAAACCGCCGCGAGGAGAAAAGCAGGATCATACCGGACGTAGTCGCGCTGATACAACTCCAAGAATGAGCGTTTCGCATAGCGGAGAATCACCACTTCGAGCGCGTCGGCAGCATCTTGCTGTTCTTCAGCTGCTAGGCTTAGCAGGCGATAGAGGAGCATCGATTCAACCGCCGACCTCTCGCGCTCATCATCGCCCGATTGAGCCGGATGGCTCAGAGCGGCCTTGATATCGCCCGCGGTTAAAGTTGCTCCGTGATCCAGAAGGCCTTTAGCAAGGTCTAGCTTGTACCATCCGCGCTTACAAGTCAAAAGAAAGGCACCTGCGCGTTGTCCATCGGGGAGCCGTTCGTTCGGATCCGCCCCCGCCTCGAGCAGATCGAGAATAAGTTCATGAACCCTCCTGCCTGTGAACCGGGATCCCAGCACGAGGCACATCTCACCACCCAAGATCTTCGCCCGGTGATCCAGAAGCATGGCCACGCAGCCCCAGTCGGTCGAACGATCAAGGGCTGCCAGTGCAATTTTGAGTGGACTTATCGGTGTAGAGCATACCGCCGTAACCCAACCTTGGATTTCGACACATGGAAGTTCCATCTGCCGAGCAAAGCTTTTCTTATCGAACTCCACTTGCGCATCCACTTCAGCACCACGCTCGAGTAAAATGCTGATAATCTCCTTGCTACCCCAAAAGCAGGCAATATGCAACGGCGAGGGATAATGAGAAGGCAAGTTGACCGGATGTTGGAGATCCAAAAGCAACTTTCACGTCACGCAAGAGCGACTCTGGGCGGCTGTGTGGAGTGGAGTGATCTCGAACGCGTTTGAAGAGCGGAAGTTTGAAGAGAGGCGGGACAGATACTTGATAACATGATAGTTCCCGGCAGCGGCGGCCGCAATGAAGACGTCTGCCGTGATCCAGTCTCTGGGATCCGTTGCTTGCGGAAGTGAGTCCAGTATCGCTCTGGTATGCTTAACGAACAGAAGAGCTGTTTGGTTTTGTGCCTCAGCCTCGAGTGTGCGATTCTTGAATCCAGCTGCGATGGTCAAGGCCGTTACCTCGCCTATGATCCCCCTGGTGTACTTGATGCGAAAATGCACGTTGATGTTGGGATGCTTTCTCAGGAACTCCCGGACAAATTGGAAATCTCCAAGTCCGATAAGAAGGCTGAAAAATGATGCTTGCTCTCTCTGGTCCGTAAAGTCTGGTTTTGCGCCGGCTTTGAGCAGGATACGTGCCATGTCGATGGCGTCTCTCTGGTCCACCCGGTGCAAGGGCCGCCCGTGGTCTGCGTCCAGTGCGATGTGCATAGCGAGCTCAAGTGGCGGGGCGAACTCGGATAATCTCAAGTTGGCATCTCCCCCATGGCGCAGCAGAAGACTTAAAATTTCGACCCGTCTCCAAAGTATGGCTAACTGGACGGCGGTCACCGTGATGCCGAGACCGCTTTCCCACACGGGCGAATTCGCATCATAGTTGGATTCCAAGAGCCATTCGAGTATGCCTTTCGCGCTACCATCACCCCTGACCACAGCATAGAAGACAACGACTCGAAACAAATTTTCCACAAATGCCTGGACCGTGATGTCCTGGATCGAAGTGATGTCAAACCTCCGCTTCTGCGTCATCAAGCCAGGATTTCCAAGAGCATCTGCGATGGACCTCCACGTGTCGCCGTCGTCAGAAGAACAGAGATTGTTGGAGAGGTAGAACATGGTGAGCAGTACGAACTCTTGACGGAGATCGGCTGCGGATTTGTCCATGGCTGCACTCGCTCGGTACCACTGTGAGTTTCCAAGTGATCCTGGCATCACCATCCCAATCATGGAGACAAGGCGGGTGAAGCCTAACTCGGTGCCCGAGTTGAAGGAATGTGAAAAGGGACTTTGAATCATCCTCTGGGCCTGGAGACTAGAAATGACAGCTTCGACCTGATTTGCGCTTTGATGGTGGATCCAGGAGGCGGCGCCTGCAATCGTCAGAGTCAGCAGGACTTGCAAAACCGCCCAGGCTGAGGCGAACTTACCCATCACTGGATTCGAGCAGAACCTTATCCAAGGCAGCGTATCCGGATATTCCCATTCCATGGAGATGGGTGGGGGGGTGCAGACTCTGACAAGACCGTCTTCGTTTGCGGAGGAGGGGATTGTCGCTAGACACACTGTCTATACTTTTGTGCTCGAAAGAAAGAGAATGAAGCATGCTTACCTCGATTGGCCATTTTACTAGTGCCAGATTCCATATCTTCCATTTTCCTCTTAACTTTCTCCGAACTTACAGGCGCGCCACCTAGTATGACACTACTTTCATACTTGCCAGCATTCTCTCGTTCCTTCAGCTCGTGACGAACCATGAGCCACTGATGTTCATGGAGATTGCGAAAAATATTCCACTGCTTTAGCTTGTACTCGAGTTGCGACCGCCTAGGAAACGTTGCTTTTTGGTCAGCTCCATACTTCCCCAGTGCCATCAGAGTCCGATATCCCCGTGCCGCTACGCTAGCGTGCAAATTTGGGAGAATTGGGGGGGGGGTTTGGAGATCACTCACGTCACATCAAGCCCTCGCTGGCTGAGTTCTTTCCTGAGAGCTTCAAGTGCCATTCTCCGGCAGGCATAGAGATCGAAGATGATAGGCCTGTGCAGCGACCATTGGGATTCGGGAACTTCTCCCGAGACTCGGTATCTTCGAGCACCGACTTGCATAGACGCTTCTCCTTGACTATGAACATGGTTGGATCCTTCCATGGCAGTTAAGTGAACCCGAAACTAATGCCAGGAAAGATATGTTGCTCTTTGGCTCCAAACAGGGGTCAGGAAAACCGGGTGGACTGTTTGGGACGAGGAGACCGGCACTGGGCTTGGACTACAGCGAAACGCTATGAATGCAAATGCGAACAATGGAATGCTGCTCTATGGGAGAATGAAGAGAGGTGGGGAAAGACGGGAAACAGTCAAAATCTGCGTCGTTGGTAGGTCTTGTGTGATGAATGTTGGGCGGGCACCTGGGTTCTTATGACAGACGCCAGGACCTAGAGAGGAGATGTGGGAGCACGGATCAATCAATTTTCAGAAATCTGAAAGTGGGGACGGTCGGGTCTCAACTGATTGCGCAGGAAGGCTGGCTCCCAAGGTCTCTCATTGGATACAGAAGCCTGAGTGCATAAGGAGGGCGCAGAGTGGACTGTCTCATTGGGCACAAGAATCTGAATGCATCGGTCTAGCTATGTACCCTGCCAACCTGCGCTGCTGGCCACCAAGAGTTGCCCCCCCCCCCCCCCCTGAAGGGGACAAGATCACCTCCCGACCATGGGTCCCTCTGAGCCATAACAAGGCCTTCGGATCCTTCCTGTTCGCAACCTTCCCTCTTGAACTCGACAAGCAATATCGGTATTCCCACGGCCGGGTCGCCAAGGTTGCATTGAATTGCCGTCCAGTGCCCTCCCCATGCTTTGTTCCATCAAGACGGGTTTCTCGCGAAGTCATGGATATCTCGCTCGAGGCGCTAGTTGCCATCCTCACACTACTTACAGGCCTTCCTTCGACCTGCTTCGTCGTGTGGAAATGCGTCCTGCGTCGCCATCGAGCACGCCAAAGAAGAGGTTTATCCGACCTACTCTCTAATATGTCCAGAGTCAAGATCTTTTAGCCCTAACACAGAATCAAAACAAAGTCAGAGATGCCGCACCTCAGCTGACAAGTCTTTTCCCCGGTTCACCCTTGGAGATCGTCACATCTACCAGCCGGTTAACCAGCCGTCAATCGTTCAGCGCCTTCATACATATCGCGCTCGAAGATGGTCTCCAACCACTGCCTGCCTCGCTCCCTGCTCGATCGAACACTGCCACGAAAGACGCCATGTCGAACTTGGCTTGAATCGACATAGCAAACGACGATATCCTCCGGGCTAGGGTTGCTAGAATTTTACGCAAATGGTCGAGAGGAGGGTAGAACGGAGAAGGTCCTTGCCTAGTAGGCATGTTTATATATAAATTTCAAGTAACTAAGAGCACTGCGACCAAGTAGCGGAGAGGCTCGGGAGTGCGTGTTAAAGTAGGGTGTGGGACTTGGCTAAGATAAAGGTACAGCTGGGCGGGAGGCAAAGAACGGCCGGACACATCGTCGGCACCCCGTGGCCGCCGGAACCCGCCTTATACTCGTTATGGCGACGAACTTGTTGTATGAATCAGCCAGAGGTGTTCTAGTTATTCTTTGTTGCCGCCTTGCTGTGTACCATAATGCATCTCATGCTTTGTACAAAAAAACGCGTGTTAGCTTGGTGATTTGGCTGTTGTTCCGGAAAATGGTCAAGGACACACAAAAAGATTGCAATGGAAGGGAGCCAAATCGCTCTGACCCGAGGTGAAGGGTATCGGCAACGACGCTGTTGAGATGAAGTGGTAGTTATATTCCCGAACCTCAAGTTCCATTCCCCATTCGGTAAACAAGACTCTTCTGAATCCGACTGCTAAGAGGAAGAAAGACATCCGAGCGGCAAGTTCAGTCTCCTTTCGCTAGACTTGTAATTTACTCCTAGCCCCAATGCAACCAAGCTCGTTCAGTTCCATCTTTGTTTCTTGGCTTCAACTCCGACGGCATAGGCGGCCGTCTGGTCGCCGTCAACCCTGGCCTTCCCATGCTCTGTGGCCCAGGGAAGGAGTGTCTCCCTCTTGTCTCTTGCGCGTGGCGTTGCCTCCTCCCTCGTCCGAAGGTCTAGTCTCATAGCTCTTTGTGCCGTCCATACCCAGCAGTGGTTGAGGATCTCCTCTGCTTAGGTCTGGAGCGAGGATAAACTCAGTCGCGAGGCTCCCCTTCAGCATATTTACCCCATGGCCAGGATGGGGCCGGCTGGGGTCGAGCTTGGATGTGGATGGGCACGCGCGCCAGCGCATCCTTCTGAAAACGGCCAACGGCCGCCAGCCGGCCAAGTGGGATGACCAGCTGAGTACGTTTGACGGCGCGACCTGGACGCCCAAGTCGAAGGCAGGGGGATGCGGGTGTGGTTGTGGTTGAGAGGCTTCGTACCTATGTGAGCGAGGTAGGAAGGTAATTAGGTGGGTTGTGTTTTGCATGAATATAATTAATAGCACTACTTACTCTGTTGGGATCGAAGATAACTTTCAGTCTGCTTGCTGCTCCCTTGCTATTTTTCTTAAGGAAATAAAAAATAAAGAAATTTCACTCTTTGAAATATATGGTAATTAGGAGTTCTTTCTTTTCGTCGAGTTTGTAGGCACCGATGCTGCCATGACTTGTGCATACGCATTAATTAGTTCCTCGATTTGGCGGCCGTACGCCCTCTTTAAACAACTCGAAATAACCAACATCCAGATGGCTGACGAAGGTGTGAAGAGTGCGGATGCATACAGGGTGTGATGATTTTGTGCCCTTTGCAACAGGTCTCGAATTCTTCCCTGTGGTTGCTATCGTGGCCGTCAAGAATCAACAGCCGGTAGACTATATGCCTTCGTGCGAGATGCCGTGCAGTAGTCGAAGTGCCGAATCCAAGCCATGCCTTTCTTATTGGCAGCCCAGCCTTTATTAGTTATTATAATGGGCTAGGTTGCCAGAAGGTTGCATTCTTAATGCTAGTGGGCGAGGTAGTATCGCCCGGCTAAGAAAATGAACGGTGGGATCGTGTTACAAGCCACACGCTAGGTAAGTGCTTGAACTGCAAGGCAGCACGCCAAGGGGTTGTAGGGAGTGAATCACGTTGAAGGGTAAGCTCTTCGACGGGGTCTGTGTCACAAGTTCAGCTGTGTGTCACGATTTTCATATGCAGCTCGTAGTGGGGCGGCACAGCCGCTCGAAGCGGGCACCGTCCCAACCAGTCATTACTGACAGGGAGTCAACTAATCACAGGAGACCCGGGCAGACTGGCATTGCTGCCAGGTCCTTGGCATACGTCGGACCAATCAACCAGGACCCGGGATCTTGAAGACCCGGGCCGGGTCCTCAGAGGTTCGGGTCCGCGATACTCATGAACTATATAAGCGGTTATGCCGAGTCTCCCTTATGGAGCTCGGCAAGTAAAGCAATACACATTCATCTGCTTCATTACTTGTGGAGGCATTCCACACGTGTGTATCAAGGCTTCCACTCGACCTTGTTCAAAGGAGCTTACCTTCCTTACGTGACCCAACCACCCAACCCAGGGCGTACCGCCTTGCAGTTCAGGCACTCTGTGTGTGGATTGTAATACTGTGCCATGCTTAGGATATTACGTGCTTGGTTCCCGGGCACCTAGCACATGACCTACACGTATAGACTGCAACCTTAAGTCTTAATCATTAGCCTCTACGTAGCTATATTATATCTCCCAGCATAGCGCGCCTTCCATAATTAGCGCCTTCGTATAACCACATCGAATTCATGTCACGATCCTCGTTGGAGGAAGGGTGTGGGGCTGGACGAAGGCACATGCGGGGGGCTCGCATGTGCTGGCGCACGAACCAGGTGAGCCCCGATTACACAGAGGTGGACCGAGGGGGCCACTAGGACCCCCCCGAGGGCCCTGGCTAGGCAAAGGGGGCCACCATGGTTCTATAATGATGAGAGCTGGAGAGCCTCGTGGATCTTCAGCTATCAGCCAAAGTAGACAGTTAGTCTCTGCAATTGAACAGTGGTTCAGCAAGCGATCTATTCACTCATGGATGCTCTATCCGCCCATTGTTACTGTGTGTGGCTACTCACCCCCTTGGACCTCACCCCCTTGAACCTCACCCCACCTTGGTGCATGCTAAGATTCAACTGATTATCTTTTAAATAATAAGCTAACCTAATGTCAAATCTTGTAGTTTCGAATGCCGCTCCAGACGTCGTCTGCAAGCCCAAACACCCTTCAGGTCGGGACCTCCATCTGGTCGGGTTGCATCAGTTTCATGATGGTCATACGCCCGTTATTTTCCGCATACCAGAACGGTGTCCGCTCGTCCTTGTCAACCGTCTCAGTATCAGCGCCACTCTCGAGCAAAAGGCGGACAACTTCCCTGCGCCCAGCTTCAGCCGCGTAACTAAGTGACATGCGGCCATATGCACTTCTCGACTCGATTTTAGCACCCTTGTCAAGAAGTAGTTGCACAACGGCTGCGTGGCCTCTCCAAGAAGCACACACCAACGACGTCTGCCCGTTCTTATCCTCGGCTTCGACGTCAGCACCTTTCTCGAGCAACTGCTGTACGACTGTATCGTGTCCATTCTCGGCCGCCCAGAGTAGGGATGTCCGGCGAGACGATTCATCTCTTGATTCCAAATCGGCACCTTTTTCCAGGAGTAGCCGGACATGTGCGTCGTGCCCGTACTCTGACGCAGCCAAGAGCTGCATACCGTCATAACTCTTGCTGGTCTTGGTTTCCAGTCGGGCGCCTTTCTCAACCAGGCACCAGATGTTGTCCTCGTCTCCGTTCACGATCGCCCACCATAGTGGTGTTCGGCCGAACTCGTCCTCAGCTTCGAGGTTGACATCTTTCTCGAGCAGGATGCGCACCATCTTGCCATGCCCCTCCTTGGCGGACCACGAAAGCGGTGTCTGGTCCTCTCCGTTTTTTGTCTCCAAGATGGCGCTACCGCTCACATCGAGGAGTAAACGAGCGGCTTCGTCGCTTCCCACCGTAAGAGCCCACCAGAGCGGGGTACGACCGAGCTTGTCCTTGATTTCGAGGCTGCCGCCATTCTCAACCATCCGATGGACGGCCTCCTTGAGTCCATGCCGGGCAGCCCACCACAGTGGCGTCCACCCGACGTAGTCCTTGACATCGAGATTAGCACCCGCTTCGAGGAGTAAGCAAACGGCTTGTCCTCGTCCGTTTTGAGCCGCCAGCAGCAGTGCAGTTTGGCCAGACGTATCCGCTGCCTCTACGTTTACGCCTAGCTCAAGGAGTCGCTTGACGACCGTGTGTTGGCCAGACCTCGACGCATATAACAGCGGCGTCAAGCCGCTGCATGACACGGCGTTGATGTTGACGCCCTCTTTACTGAGTAGCAGCCTAGCCACTGCCTCATGCTCCGAGCGTAATGCATAGAGAAGGGGTGTATGTCCGTCATGGGATGCGGCGTCGATGTTAGTCCCGGCTTTGTCAAGCAGCAGCTTGACCAGTTCTTCGTGTCCATTTTTGGCGGCTCGCAACAGCGGTGTGCAACCGCCGCTGTCCTCACTGTTGATGTCAATGTCATCCATCCCGAGCAATAGGGCTACAACCTGCTCGTGTCCTCTCTCGGCCGCCCACGTCAGCGCCGTCCTACCGTTCGTATCCTTGGCGCTGACACTGATGCCGTGCCTGCTGAGCAATAGCTTGACAACACCCCGGTGCCCGTTCTCGGCAGCCCTCGACAGCGGTGTCCGGAAGTCGCCGTCCTCGGCGTTGATATCAACATCATCTTTGCCAAGCAACAACCTTACCACGCCCTCGTGCCCATTTTCCGCCGCTCGCATTAACGACCCAGCGCCCTCCGCATCTTGATCATTTATGTTGATATTGTCCCGGGTGAGCAAAAGCTCGACTGCCCTTTCATGACCTCTCGTTGCTGCCAAGAGCAGCGGTGTTCGGTGGTCAATGTCGCGGACATTAAAATTGATGCCATCGGTATCGAGGAACACATGAATGGCGGCTTCGTGGCCGTTTCCGGCAGCCCATGCCAGCGGCGTCCAACCGAGAATATCCTCGCTATTAAGGTCCACAAATGCGTTATTGTTGGCTAAAAGAAACCGAATTGCGCTCTCATGTCCTCCGCGCGCCGCATATGTCAACGGCGTCTGGTTGTAGCTATCCTTCCAATCCACCGGATAGCCACGTCCTAGTATCCTTTCGATCGCAGTTGGGACCCCGAAGTACGACGCCAGATGTAAGCCTATGACCCGTGTCGGGACTTCTTGACTGTAGTGCGCGTGCCACGAGTATCGCTTGACGGCCATCAGTGCCTGGCTTGATCCCTGAACATTGTTCGGGTAGTCCAGAAAGTTGACCACTTCCTGAGGCAATTCCAGCAAGTTGCGAGCATGATGTCCCCAGTTATGAGATGCGTAGCTGTAAAGCGGATTAAGGGCCAACCGCTCCTCCAGCTCAATGTCTGTCTGGCAGTTCCCGTTCCGAAATACTGCGAACGAGAGATAGGTAGCGCAGGCCACGGCGAGAACCCGATGCGCATCGGGAAACCAGTTCGTCCAGGTCCGCTCAAAGTACTCCTGGGCTGTATAGTGTACTAGCCTGGCGATGGCGCTTTCCTCGTCTACTATCACCAGCCCAGCGCACACAGAGACGACGTCTTCAATCTGAGGGAGGTTTTCCGGATCTAGGGCGGTCTCACCCATCTCCACCGCGAGTGCATGCCGGAGTTCGGTAGTGGTAAGCGGCCTTTTCGCACACGTGACCCACAGCAAAATCTGCTTAGCAAATTTCTTCAAGCCTGGTCTCTGCCCGTTGATTCTTTTCATGGTTTGATCGTATGCATGAGAGAGCACCTCAACCTTTTGGTCCTCGCTACACCCCGGCGCTTGCTTCTGGAAATGGCCCAGAGCGTTTCGAATAGCCTTCGGTGTAGGTTTGTCATCGAGAGAATGCAGATAGATCTGCGCCAAGAGAAACCTAAACGACGACCCGATTAGCATGGGGACTCGATTTATCGCTAAAGAGACAACTTGCATCCCGTCCGCCGCCTCTGCAATACCGTTCTTGATTTCCTCTTGCAATCGCTGATTCTGCTGGACGAAAGCAGGAAGGAGTTTAAGACGACCTTGTACGTATCCCTCTACATCTTCTTTGCTCGCACGAATCTCGAGGGACGTGCTGCCCCTAAACCGCTCGACAATCTCCGGGATGAATCGCGACGTCGCAAAGACGCTCACTGGGCATATAGCCTGGAGACTGAAGACTTCGGATAGAAATTTAGACCGGCAGCCGTTTGCGGTCTGACATTCATCAAGCGCATCGACAACGATGAAGACTCTGGTGTAGGTCGTGGCAACTAACTGGAGACACCTCGAAATCTCATCCAAGGATGGTCGCATGCCCTTGCTCCTATACTTGTCGTAGAGGAATCGTACTTTGTCTGCCACAGAATGCCGCTGTTCTTCGGCCAGCTGCTTCAGTAAATTTGAGACAAGGCCATCGGGCGTTTGTTCGTCCTGGCGCTGGAAGTTGCAATACAAGTACGCAACACCAACATCATCGTCGTCCCCAAAACACATGGTAAGGTAGTTGACCACAATGGAAGCAAGTATGGTCTTTCCAGCCCCCGGGATTCCCGGACAGAACAACGTGCGACTGTCGGCTTTCAACCACGCCTTGAACTCGGAGGAGTCTAGTAGCCATTGCCCAGTCCCATCCTGGCGACGTTTGACGAAATCGCTTTGCTGGGACGCATAATCTGTAGGACTGAACCAGTCGAGAACATTTTGCCAGTCGGAGATAGCGCGGTCTTTTCGCAGGTATCTTACGTCCGCTTCCATGCCGTCTTGTGTCGTTCGAATGCCGCCAAGTAGCGAGGTAAACTCGGCAAACTGCATCTCGTCTCGTGTGGATTTGGCCTTCATCCTCTCGATAACATCTGCCAAAAGTTTCCCGTTCTCTGTCGACGCTTGTTTGATCTTTCTCATCAGAACCCTTCGCATCGTTAGTACCAGCATATGTATCAGGAATACCATGTTAAAGCAAGTTCCTACCTGCAATCACTCGTCAGAGCCAATTGCAGAATCGACTTTTCCCGCTCGATCACCGAGATGAGGTTGTTGACTTCTTGCTCGTCGAATGGCCACTTCAGTGCCGACAGGGCCATATCGAGTCTCTTTTTCGGCTCCAGCTTGACCTTGACCGCCTCCAACGCAGCGGTCAACCGGGACAAAGGCGTGTTGGGTCCCCGCAATGAGACCATCTTCTCGTTCCAATCCGTCTCTCCTCCATCCGCATCGTCGGTGACATCTTGAAGCTGGAGCAAGACGGATTCGCAAGCGATGATCTCGGTACGCAAGCGTCTGCGCTCTTTAGCCGCGCCTGCAGCTCCGATGACATATTTGAAGACATCAGAGGAAAGTTGGAGGACGGCAATGATGCTGGCGGAAACACTGAGCGGGTCCATTTTCACCAACCTCAAGGTTCAAGCCGTGGCCGGTCGCTCTGGGCTCCAGGCTCAAGAGTGCCTTAAGCATTCCCCGCCTCAGCTCATCACATGATACGCGGGGTAATGCGCTCGACAGCAGGCACAGCCCATCGCCCAAGGATGTGCTGGGCACAATGCGCGATAAATCCATAACCCTCTCCATATGCTTATCTCTTCGTTGGGAATATCTTCTTGATAACCGCTGCACTCAATGCACGTCTTCCCGAGGAGTTGACTTCGCGGCTGATACAATCCCAATGCCGGTATGTAATTCGAGCCAGCACCACTGTCTAGGTCCGTAGACGAGTCGAGCCGACTTCAGCAACGATGGTGTAAACAATGGGCCCAACGGACATGGAGCACGCGCCGAGCCAGACTGCGCAAAGAAGCGACTGTGTCCAGGCCAGAGGCTTGGTCTGCGGCGCAAGTGCAAGAAAGCCGATGGTCCGTAAGATAGCCACAAGGCAAGCAAAAGCCCGTCAGCCAAATCCTGCGCCGCCCAAACTTGTTGATGTAGAAACCACGAGACGATAGTCCCACAAAAGGCGACATTGGTGCCGCCCAGACTGATGCCGAACGACGCACTGGCGCTGATGCCCGTCTGCAGGAAAAAGAAGCTTCCGCTGTAGCAGAGCGCACCGCCGTTGGTGATCTGTGATAGAAACGACATGCAAGCAATCCCCGTACGGCGGCGGTCCGTCCCGCGGAAGGCATCCCAGTACGTGACGCCCGCGCGCTCTTCGATCTCGAGCTTGTTGGTGTGTGGACTATCATGGCGATGGTGGTGTCATGATCAACGTCGTGGTCTGGTTCTGACAAACGCTGCAGCGACCGCTTGGCCTCGTCAAGTCGGCGGCCCGTGCGGACGAGATACCAAGGCGACTCGGGCGCTAGGAAAGCAGCAATAAAAAGCGGCACAGGCCAGACCCATTGGGATGGCAAAGGGAACCATGTAGCCCCATTGTGTCGTGTTAGACACAAGCCCCTTCAACACGCCGGCGGAAATGAACTGGCCGATGCACCAGCACAGATTGACATAGGCGGCCAGATACCCGCGGATCGCGAGGGGAGTCACCTCCGCGGCGTGCGATGGTCCCGTGGTCGCAAAAATACCCCAGGGGATATTGCACAGAAGCTGGCCCAGCAGCAAGACATTAATGTTGGGGAAGAAAAGGGAGATGAAGGTGAAGCAGGTCAAGGCGACGAGACCGCCCATGAGAACTTTTCGGTGGCTCCACCGCGCTGTCGCCCACCCGTTGAGGAAGGCGCCTAGGATGTTGGCGAATGCGCTAAGGCAGTTGAACTTGATTTGCCACTCGGCGGTAATCTGGTACCCGCTCTCCTCATTGAAATATTGGCCGTATTTTTGGCGGAAGGACGGGTAGGCGTAGAAGTTGCCCAGGAGGCCGATGTCGTAGCCTTCCATGATGATGCCACCGGAGATGACTGTTTAGCGTCACGTCAGTGTTGTGCTTTGGCAGTGAGTTGGCTAGAGATTGAGGAGATTCCGCTCACGCATCGGCCACATAGCAGCACGCTTGTACGTCTTGATGCCCTAGATAAAGCCCAGGCTGTGCTGAGAAGACGGTAATGAGTGAGCAGACCACGGTGAGCTGGTGTTGAGTAATAAGAGAGGTTAATCTCCTTTTATATGCACTTCGGACCTCGGACTAAACATGAGTTGTTTGTTGCTGGTAATGCTCTGAGGGAAGTGGAAGCGGGATGAAGCGTTTCAAAGTACCGGGAGAGAGCATGTTTGGCTACTAATAGTTCTGTCGGATGTGACCATATACTCGGGCAACCTTAACACGTTCTCAATGTCGGTGAATAAAGTACTCAGAAGACGGAGGCGGGCTTTGACACCGTCAGGCTATCCGAAATCCATCCGTCCATGGACAAGCTTCGTTAGTTTGCAACATCAGTCCGTCGATCTCCATTTTCCTCTGTGATGTCCCTTGTTAGTCATGTTCAGCGACAGCAACATGGTTACTTACCCATCGACTACAATCCTCACGAAGGCTGTTGTAGAACTTCATTGAGATTGATGAGCATATTGTTTGTTCTCATTGGGCCTTTTCTAGCTTGGCCTTGGCTTGAAGTTTGTTCGCGGTTAGTTTGTGTAGTACTATTATGCCACGTGCTGTTTATTTTCCATCCGTTCCGTTGTGATACTCGTTGTTTGCTCTCTATGATTCGATGAAATATGGAATGGCTTGTTACACACAAACGGGCACTTGTTAAACACTTGGTGATAAAATTCTCTTGGCTTTGATGGGCAGGGCGTTGAGGAATACCGTGGTTTTGGGCCTGTTCAAGGAAGCCAACATCCTTACCGACTTCAGAGGGCACTTTATGCTACTACTAAATGGGCCACAGCAACAACCTAAGATGGTAAGAACGTTATAGGTATGGGTTTTCTGCTCATTGTGGTTGTTTCTCGTGGTTAAGGAGTCTGATTGGTCAGTTGAATGGAAGCCAAAGTGTTAAAAGTCTGTTTCTTTTTCAAGTGCGAAGATATCCGCTCCTCTTATATCGAATGAAAGCGACATCAACTTGAAACCCTCTACGCCCCACATTGGCAGCTCCATTCTCGCGCCTTTTTAACCGCTATCCGATATCTCGCTTCGACGATATGAAAGGTAGGCAAGTACGTATCTACTATTTGGTACATATTTTACAACTTTCTGGGTCTTCTATTTATTAAAACTCTCCTATAATCCCCTAGCATCCGCCTAAGGAATGACTAAACGTAGAGGTCTTTTCGGTCTATTTTCGACTCCTTCCCCTCCCTATAACTATCCTTGCGACAGACCATCATAATCCGCAAGACCGAGCTCTAAATAATAGTATGTCGCGATGGAGTCTATCACCGCAATTAAAACTCGGCTGTTCAACAAGATGTTCCATCCTCATGCAGGTGTCACGGGCAGGTAGGTTGACTGAGTCAAGGCTGCAGTTATGGCCTTCTGTATTGTGTAATTCTAAGCTGAGGAGAAAAGGGTGGCATAAGGCCGGGCCTCAAGGTCCTTTATATAGACCTCTCAGCTGCTGTGAATGGATCTAAGATATCTAGGTTTAGGCTAATGCAAGAGGCCCTGTGATCAATAGGTCCTGTGGCCTTTACTGTAGACAAAGGGTGTAGTGAAGGTGGCTGACCAATGCCGTCATCATTCGATGAGGGCATTCAATGGGTGTGTTCGTTGCGTGCCAGGCGCAAGTGCCAGTGCAGGGTGCCAGGGCCGTAACAGTAGGAGCCTCCCGCCCGCTATTTCTAAAAGCTCGTCCTATCGAGCATATTGCTGCCCGGTACATATCATGTCGGGCATACCGCATACACTCAGTCGAATCGTTTCTGAACTAAGGGCTTGCCTAGGCACTAAAGACGACGCCTAACGCCTTTGCGACAAGCCTTCATCCCACCTTCATTTTCTTTTAGAGATCTAATATTATGATGTTGGCCTCCAGCATTTGTCCAGTTGACGTGATTTGACCCGCTGAACTCCCAAAATATCGATGTAGTTCAGCTATATAAGGTCTGCGGTGTCCTTAGCTCAAAAACGATTCGACTGAGTGTATGCGGTATCGCTGTCCTGGCTGGATGAGAGCGATACCGCCAGCTTCGATTTCTACGAGGCACTGAACGCCAAGGTCCAACAATACTACATGAAGTGCAAAAAGTGTTCCATTTACGACCATCATCAGGGATGGTGGCAGTTTTGCCGCATGCAAATGGCACGCAAACTGGACACATAATCGTACTAGTTTTTTTCCCTTTCGCCCACATATAAAAACACTATATGCTGCCTTCTAAATGTTTTTTGCAGCGAGAACAAACCGGACTTTTGTCTCGAATGTGGCAAGAAACTGAATCTCCAGCACTTCATTCCGGTAATCCCGACACCGCATTTCCTTTTCCGTCATGGAAGCAAGCCACGTCCTTTCCCACACATACCTGTGTAACCAAAGATATCTGCAGAGTATCGGAGCCAAGAAAAAAAGAATGAGGCTCAGCTTCTTGGCCTTGACTTGGCAGTCTTCTGATCAATTGGATTGGAAAGCATGCGCAATTTCGTGTCGACTGTGATGGAACAACACGGAAGTCTGCCCCTCCTGAGTCGCGTCGCCCATGAAAACCGACTTCCAAAACCTGGAGGAGCGCTAGTAGTGCGAGTACAATCCTAGATGTGGGTTATCCGGCGTAGTACTCTTGCGTACTATCATCTCGCACCATTACTCACAATGCCACTGCTATCCCACTTCATCAAAATACTCTCCATTGTTGTATCCCCCGCAGCAGCATCCACCACTACCACCGCTACAACAACAAACTGCATCACGCCAAATCGATCCCCTTTATGAATTCCACCCGACCTGCGCACAATCCTGCCTAGGATACCAGGACGCCAACGAGAGCTTCGCACACAGCTGCGAACTCGCAGGCGACTGCTGCCAGGGCCCCAAAGCATCGAGAATCATCCCGCTCGTGTACGGCTGCGTGAAAAGATCGTGCACCACGCCAGCGACAGATGCGCAGGCTACTTGGGAGGAGTTCCTCAAGACGTGCGCCAAGAACGGGCATCAGGTCGCGCAGGATAATACCCCGTCTGGGTACACGTACGTCATCTTTAATGGTAAGTTTTTATTCTGTCAGATCAGTACACCAGATATACATAAATTCTCACCTTCTCTCTTTCTACTTCCGGAAAGCAGCAACAACGACGTCCTCCACCAACTCGAACACGAACCCTGCAAACCAACCCGGTCCGTCTTCCCCTGCGCCAACACAGCCATCATCACCCACATCGAGCCACAGTCTAGGAGGAGGGGAGATTGCAGTTGCAGGGATTGTATCAGCCGCGGCTTGCGTACAGTTATATTTAAGGCGGAAGAAGAAATGAGACCACCCCCTTCCTGCTGGGTGGTCTGCAAACTCTCAAGCTGGAGTCTCGGAGAATAAGACTCCAGAAATGATGGAAAGTTGCCAGTCTGTATCGCACACGGCGGCTGTTTATGCTTCCCAGAAGAACCCCTTTTAAGTGGACTAATTTCCCAGGCAAAGTTTTGAAGATGTACTAGCGGTTCAGGTTTAGGACCCGAGTTAGAATCTAAAGGGGTTTTGGTGCTGTCTTCATTTGCTGCCAGGAAGTACCAGACTGCTTCTCAAGGACCAATCGATAGGCAGAGTATGGGTTTTTGTCACGATCCTGATTGGGGGAGCCCTGTGGGGATGGGCAAACGTCATGCAGGTTGGCCTGCATGTCACGGGGCACGGACCACATGGCTCTGGTGGCTCTGTGCGTTGAGGACAGAGCCACGGAGCCATCTTTTGGGCCAATCAGGGGAGTGGCTCTGTGGGCCCTGTGTCAAGGAAGACAGAGCCAACAGAGCCACCATGGCTCTATATAAGCAGGCAGGCTGAAGAGCCTTTGTGGTTCTTCAGCTATCACTAAAGTAGACAGTCGAGTCTTTGCAATTGAACCGTGGTTCAGCAAGCGATATTTACTCTTTTATACTCTATCCGCTCTTGGTTACTGTGTGTGACCACTCAGCCCCTTGAGCCTCACCCCATACCCCTTGGCGAGGATCCAGACCGTCACAGTTTTTATAATAATATTGACGAGGCAGGAATTTGCGCAAGGGATAAATAATTTGCTTTAAAGCTGATTCTGATGCAGCCGTCAGCTATGCCAGTTGTTTGTGCATCGTAAGTCAGAGTAAAATTCCCCTTTTTTTCTTTTACTTCAAATTCAACTTATTTCCCTAATATAAATCTAACCATATTTGAATCATCGCATTAACGCATCCGACGCAGTTTGGACCCTTTAAACTGCGTTGCGTTGGCGATATTTTATGTCAAATTGCGTTGAATTCGCTGAACTGCGTTGGCTCCCACCGCGCTGACCCGAGTCTTGTGCCGCGTACCTCAGATAGCGTTCTGCATTTACCAGATTGTTGAAGGTTCAGACTTCGGACCTTAGGGAAATTTTTGAAGACATTGCCGCTCAGGTTCAGGACCAAGTTACAATCCAAAGGGGTTTTAGTATTGTCCTTCATTCATACAATCTATCTACACGTGTATAAACTTGCGCTTTATATTTGCACCAAATTTGCTTGTTCTTATTGATAATTGTTCGTTCTTGAAAACTGTAGACTAAGGGGAAAACAATACGTTACGATAAGTAGAAATAGTAGTATTGCCAAATACACGAGTTGGCAACCAACAACAGCTTTATTACACCGAAAATCCTCTTGAATCTTCCGTTCCCTTCCTCTTATCAATTTCCGCTCTATGTTGCCTGATTAGACTGAGAACTTACACGCTCTCGAACCTTCTGTCCCCCCCCCCCCCCCCCCAAAAAAAGGGAAATTCATCCGAGAATTCCCTAGCATCCGCCCAAAGAAATACTCTATGTAGTGGTACCCCCCCCTCACTTTTCGCCTCCGACCAGCCTCACACAGCTCAAGACTTACACTCCAAATCCCCAATACCGTCGCAATGGAGTCCATCATCACCGCTATCAAGACATGTCTATTCAGCCCGATGTTCCATCTTCACATGGAGCCACCCACCCGCTATCTCCCAAGACTCATCCTGTTCGGCCTATCGTCGTCTCGACTAGACGATACCGCTATCTTCGATTTCTACGTGGCAGAGGACGCCAAGGGCCGACAGTCCAAAATGTGCTCCATCTGCGAGGATCAGAAGGTATAGTATCTGCAGGTTTGCCTAAATGGGCATGAATGAACTGGACGTTATGATGTTACTTTTTTTTTTTCCTTTCTCCCCAAATATAAAGCACCATATACTGACTTTTTTTATGGGTGATGGCGACTGCGTGAGTCCCTGGGCGCTGGCTCTGTAGCCGTGCAGGAAACATTATTCCGGATTGTCTCATTATTCCGTTTTAATTTGCAATCTTTTTGCGATTCGTTTGGTACCTGGGGGTCTTTCGTGAGAGAGCAAAGAAGCTTGAAAAAAAGCTCTTGTTTCCTTTTATAGCTGGATCAACATACCCGAAGGTTTCTCATGGAAGCCAGGCTATCAAACCACAATTCGCTAAAAATCGCCCCAAAGCCGACCCTAACAAATGCACTCCCGTCCAGTGGGGAACCATCAGTCTTTTCGCTCCTTTTTTCTCAGAAATAGCACATTGAAGCCGTCAAACACATAGTTTTCAAGCAGGTTCTTTGCGAGTGCTGTGGCGAACAGGCCTGTAGTAGTGGTAGCAGACAGTTCTCCCGCTTCGTCAAAACATGCCCAACCCAACGGTGAGCTCGCGTCCGCGCCACCACCAAAGTAGGACACTTTCTTCGGCATAACCCACGTACCGGTAAATAACGTGGAGCGCGAGATATAATGATGACCCCAGATGTGGTTTGAGTTGTCGGTGTGAAATGCGACATCCGAACATGGTACAACCGGCGCAAGCAATTGAAGAAATACTGGCAGATTATTGGAACCTTCGTGCGGCACGACTACACGACAACCGAGAGCGGCGGGAAGCGCGGTTCTTGAGGGAGGGTGGAACAGCACAGCACCCATGGTCGATATCCACGACCGGGTGGGGAGGTGCGGCAGTTGCAGAATTTCAGGGCGGTCCAGGCCGTCTTTCGCGTACCAGTAGAGTTGCGACGTGATGGAGAGTAACTCTGACGTAAACAATTTCGTGCCAAATCTTGAGCTCTCCTGGGTTGGCAACTCCGTGGCAAAGTAATGGTCTTCGCGGTAGAAGATACCAGCAGAATACTGAATCCCTGCTATCGCTTGTATCTCGCGAACCCGACCCGAGATGGCCACTGGTTTGTCCGACGCATATGTGAGCTTTCGCCAACTGTACGTCGACACCGTATCGCACCAATCGGCATAGAACCCAAGAAGCTCAGACTCCTCTGGGTACGTCGCCGCTTTCAGATGACTGCAGTATTGGCCCAGGCCTACAAATAGGCGTTGCTCGTCGCTGTCGGCCACGACTTCGCCATCCTCGCCCTCGGCCAACAATTTTGCACGTCCACAGCATCCTAGCCTGGGTGTAATGAACTGCGCGGCGCGAGAGCATCCACTCCTGAGTGATCCAGGCACGCTCGCTCAGTGGCGCCAGATCAAGGCTGCATAGCTCTTGGTCCGGGTAGAGGTCGACCAAAAAGACCTCACCAGGGATCAGGCGTCCTTCTTGAATCGAGTACGGTAATGCAACTGGCTTATGCTGAGCTCGGCGTGGAATAAAGCATCCTTGAAACGCATCACTTGCGCCAGTGGCGGCAATTGTCAACCTTGCGTCACGGTATATCGCACCCATCTTGGCCGACTCGCGGCGCCAGTCATCTGGGGCGTCCTGGACAATACACAGACTGTCGATCCAGAGATATCGCAATCCGAGCCTTCACGTGATGATGATGGCGTCCTGGAATGTCTTTGGGACAGATCGGAATGAGATGCATCGCTGATGGTCCTGGATGTTCGAGTGCCGCGTGGTCAGAAAATCCTTGTCCTCCCCAGCAATAGCTGAGGGCAATGTAGTGGGCACGGATGACTGAGTTACTCGCCTCTCTGGGAGGTATGAGCATGCAAGCATCGGCAGACCCGTCTGGCGGCCCAACGTCGATGACTCTGTTGGGGAGTTGAGGGACCATACCCGATATTGTGTGGTGGCACCACGTGTGGTTGGCAAGGCAGTTGTCCAGCCACTGTTGGAGGAGAGCAAATGCGTCTTCCGACCCAGCATCTTCGAGAAGTGGACGTCCGGCCACGCCGCCGCCACGTGAAGCAGCGCTGTTAGGGAGGGCGAACACGTTCAGATTCGCAATGTCAAGATTCTCGTCGAGTCCAACGTGGACATCAATACTGATGAGGGGCGGAGGTGACGCGTCTGAATTTTTGTCTTTAATGCCGTGTAGCACGAGGGGCTCAGTGGGTAGGGTGTCTTCCAATTTCGCCTCTGTCTCGGCCGCCCTGTTCTGTAACAGCGTCGCGGCGGACCAGGTCACACATCTCACAGCTTTTGTACGACTGTATCAGGTCCCTGGCGTTTGCGAACAAAGAGTATCCGCCATCTCGGCGCAGCGCGTCGAGGCTAATTCGGAAGCACGCTTGGCAAAGTGGCATGTCGTCGTGGGGAATATCGCTCAGCTGGTTCATCGTGGGGAGGTCGGGAGTTGGAGCGGGGTTGCTGCACGTCTGCTTTTCTTAGTACATGTAAGACCCAGATGTGGTTCAAACCTAATTGCTTGGCAAAGCTGTGCTCATCGGTTTCTCGTCAGCGAGCTTCGTACTTCCAAGTCCAAATGAGTCCTGGTGTTTAGAAATGAAATAGCGCGAGACTGTGGGGACAATAATCATGTTACTAAAACAAATATGGAAGGGCCCCAACTATCCATACTCCAATTAGGCCTCATCCCGGTATGTCCGGCCCAGCTCTGTCAACTTCCCGTCAGGGCCGAGCATGGCAGCCCATTTCCCAACCGTCCCGGGGTCACGCATGGCACCAAACCAGGCGTAGCGCTCGACCCAGTCCAGCGTGTCAAGATATTTGCAGCTCTCGCGACAGAAATGTTCAACGTGTTCTTTTGGCAGGGGGTTCTCAACGCTCCAGTTGGTCGGGGCAAACTCGGTCACCCAGACTGGCTTGTCCGGGCCCAGCTGGTGATGAGTAGACCAGAGATAGTCGTAGAACTGGCCGAGAGTCTCCCCATACCAGTGCAGGTTATAAAAGTCGATGTCACCACCCTGGGCACGGATGGCGGAAAGAAAACCGCGCAGCCAGGCGACACCCTCGGGGGCTGACGAGATGCCCGGGCTGCCACAGCGCACGCCAGCGCGGCGGAGGGGCTCGATGCAGCGCATCCACTCGCGGGCGGCCAGTTCGACGGGCATGTTGGCCTGATCGGAGCGCTCGGGCTCGTTGAAGCCCAGGATGGCGTCTGCGCCCGCCTTCTTCCGGCAGTCGGCCAGGTGCTCGATGTTCACGTGATTCCACTGCATGGGCACAAACTGCAGCGAGCACGACGGCGTCGGGTGCGGCGACCAGTTGTACAGCCAGCTGACGCGCGACCCTAGCTTGCTGAACACAAACGCGGGGTCTGTGTTGGTGGTCGGCCAGCAAAGGCCGCGCTTGGATGCCATTTGTTGTGTTAATTAAAAGGTTTCGAGTTTTGAGTTGGCAGAAGCTGAGTTGGAAGGGGGACGCCCATGTCGTCAGAAAACTGGGTCTGCATTTGATGTGTGGATCTAAATGCCAGCGACCCTAACCCTGGAGTGCGAATGCAGATGCTTGGTGCGATGCGCCGACTCCATAGAGTAAATGGCTACATTATAAGAATAATGACGGGAAACAATGTCGCATTGTTCAAGGTACCCGATGAAGAAAAAAGAAAAGGTAAAAACAGTATGTTCAAAGTCGGGTTCGAACCCGCGACCATCTGAAGTGCTTCCGGACAAATGTCGTGATGGTGTCGCTAAGATGTCGCAGCCCACGAATAATCATCGACCCAAAGAAACGCCTTCGCCGTCCCCAACGCCAAAAAAAATATATCCTACAAAGAAGGGATCGGGTCGGAAAAGGCGCAAAAAATGAAGGGCACCCTCGAATTGGGTGATTCCACCCCAAGGTCATTGGATGTTGACCAAAAAAAATAAAAAAAGAATCCTCTAGAGTCCGGACACGCAGGAGGAGACTGATACTCGATCCACAATTGCGGTGTATAAGCTACAGCCACACGGTGCGGTTAACCAATGCGCCATCCTGACAAGTCGTATAACTCGTCCTCGAAGATGTATGAGCGAAGGCGTATTCGAGCTTATGTGTTTACCACCAACCTTCCCCTTCACTTTCCGTCCGCCCCGACAACTTGCACATCGCCGTCATGCTTCTTTGATGCTGCACCGCAGTCCCCGACTGGCCCAACTCCCTGCATGCCTCCATCAGATATCATCACCAACAGCAGGCTCGAAGTTCGAACTGACGAGCGCATCAACACCGCATATCCCTTGGCACTTGGCATTTTTTGCAGAATGCATTTCACCACAATGGTGCAAACAACTCAGCTGTTCGCACTCTTTAAATTGCATTACCTTCAACCCACCTATTATTTTATTTTGGCAAACATCACCACTTTCTTCCAGCCTTTAGCTATTGTTGTCGTTCCAAGAGGCTGAGCCCCATTCAGCACCCGCAGTCAGCAAGCGCTGCATATTTGCGGGGCTTGTTACCAGCTCAGCCTCAATCCCGCTCGCTCATCAGCTGTTCCCATCATCTTTCAACTTCACGAAATCCACATCCCAAACTCCGCAGCAACAACAACAAACACCCCCATCATGGTCACGATGTCTTCTGGAGCGCCACATTCTCAACCTCGGGGGGTTGACCAGCGAAACAACCACGACCAACTCCCCAAACGCCACAACGTCGCCACCACGCTCAACTACTGGAAGGACCCGGGCGATGGCGCAGAACCGTCACCCATCGTGGTCGGAGGGTATGTATTCTAATCGCCTCAGGACCTTTTTCCAGGACCACACGCTGATATCACCCCTCCAAAATAGAGGCGACGCCGCCAATCGGGCGCCCACCGTGGCCTACGACGTCATCGTCCGCGACATCACCGGCGACGAGGACAAGTACACGCTCGACACCCACGGCTTCCAATTTCTCCACCACCCGTTCAACGCCCGCAACATAGAATCCTTCTCCAAGCCCAAACTCGTAAAGAACGCCTACTACCCCGACATCCAACACCTCCTCATGCGCCTGACCGGCGCCTCGCGGGTATTCGTCTTCGACCACAAAGCCCGGCGCGGCGCATCGCACTGGCAGGCACTAGGCGTGACCAACCTGGCCAACCGCGGGCCCGTCACGCGCGTGCACGTCGACCAGTCGTACGCCGGCGCCGAGATGATGCTGCGGTGGTACCTCCCCTCTGAGGCGGACGAGTTGCTCAAGAAACGGTTTCAGATCATCAATGTAAATTTTCACCCCCTCCCCTCCTACCAATCAATGCCCCTCACTAATACCTTCCTTTTTTGTTGTGTGAGTAGGTATGGCGGCCCATAACCCCCATCCTGAAATCCCCCCTCGCCGTAGCCGACGCGTCCTCCATTCCTCAGAGTGACCTCGTCGCCGCGCGATCCGTCTACCAAAACCATGAAGGGGAAAGCTGGACCCTTCGCCCGAGCCCAAAGCATCGCTGGTACTTCAAGTACAAGCTCACACCGGACGAGGTGCTCCTCATAAAGTGTTTTGACTCCGATACTTCGGTAGGAATGACGAGGCGGACGCCGCACTCGGCGTTTGAGGACCCGGCCGAGGCGGACAAAGAGGAGAGGCAGAGCGTTGAAGCTAGGTGTTTTGTTTTTCATTGATCTCTGTGACAGTCATTTATGGGGTGGCGACTGGGGAGAAGTAACAGTAAAAGAGAAAAAGAAAAGAAGGGGGGGGGGGGGGGGGGTGTTTCCCAGTCGAAGGTGACATGGTGAGTCACTGATTAATAGTGGCGAGAATGAGATGCTCAACCATGAAAGGGGAAAGAGAATAAAAAAAGGGATCATAGTCTTACTGCCAACCGCTTCCTATCCCGTCAAGACTTATTTATTTTCTCGATGACTCTTTGCCTTCGAGCAGCCATGGGGCCGAGGACAATAGTCATGTCGGGACGCTTTAAGCGGGGACTCGAGGAAGTAGGTACTTTCGAGCAACAGCCTAAGAGTGCTAAATCCCCGGGAGGTGATTTTCGGTCTTGAAAACCCCAGCTCGAATGGCCTTAAGGGGCTGGTGGCGAACGTGCAGGCTAAGGAAGGCACTGATGGGCACGTTCGGCTCTCGACAAGAATACCATGGATGCCCCATCTAGCTAGCCACAGGCTGCCAATTGAACCGCAGGGTCGTAATTACCTAATTAATGCTTGTAAAACATGCTGGGGAGTCGTAACTTGAATCCGATTCACCCTCTATAAAATCACGCCCGGTGACGATTGCTTCTCTTTACAGCCTGCAGTGTAGCAGCATTCATTCACGGTTGGTATCTTAGGTGTGGCAATCTCATAGCTTACCTTACCTATTCTCTGCTTTGAGTGGGTACCTATCAGATCACAAAAAGTATTACTGATATTATATTGCGCATGTATTTCAATGCTTCAAAGCCACTAATAGGAAGCATCTGGTATGAACTTATGTGAAAATAGAGTGGAAGTAGGTAGGCAGTGCAGTGAAATAACGAACTTGTTCCTCGTGAAAAAGTTCTCACATTACGCAAATATTTAGGTCCGTGGAGAATAGAATATCAGTATCAAAGACTGAAGAGAATACAAATATTATTATCACATCTATCACTCGATTTTATCTTTTCCCATTTTTAATTTTTTGCTTTTACCTCTTATCTTCTGTTTCCCTCTATTTCGTGCATCAAGAGTGGAAGAAGCGTTGCATCATTCTAACTCCGCAACAACATAAACTGTTCCCCCTTCCACGACCCATGAAACAGTGAAGTTCTGGCCACAACCAGCAGCAGACATAGTCAGACGCACTATAATAATGGCATAGTAGTTCCGTTGATGTTAGACTAGGAAAATTAGACGTTTTTATAGGGGTCTAGTTGTCTGAATTGTATTAAAAATGTTATTTTTATGTCTTGACATCATAGCAAAATAATGTTTCGGTAGATCAGCCTGAGAGTAATACGAGAAAAGATGTAGCACCAGAAGAGATAATCTTTTTCTTATCGGTGCCCTCTTTTACTGACAGCCTAGCACAGCCGCCAAGTCCCTCCGTAAATGACAGCGACTACTATTATATACAGCACTGCTTCTCCATGGCCGAGTCATGTAGTGACGAGCCATCCCAACGACCGCTTCATTCACCGACATGGTTCCTAACAGCCCATCTCACGACAACCAGGCATTCATGAAAAAGAGTTGGCACATAAGTCCCAAAGGCATGATGCATTCACGGACGATCTCGCCATTCACTGACCAGGGAAGACACATCCACTCTACCACCAAGAGACACGTGTATACTATCAGTTCATTAGAGGCCATCCATCTATCTCGGATCTAAAGGCAGACCTAATCTAAAGTGCTGACATGGCGCATGGGATACAGCTCATTTGTATTATCGCAAGACACAAAGCAGGCATATACCCATGACCTTTTTATCTACTTCTACCATCATCCCAATGGCATGATCGTTCTGACATGATCATCCGTCTACGCAGCACAGATCGCCGACCCAGATGATAACATGGCAAGAAGGAAAATGAGATGGTCGTAGATCTCGTCTAAAAGCGGCATTGCGGCAACAGGGTGCGGCATGAGACTTTTTGAAACCGACGCCAATATGAATATGGTAAAGAACACAGACAAGAAGAGAGCAAAAGAAACTTTTTTGTTGCACACAGAAAGAAATAAGAAAGAAATAACTTGTGGGTCAGAGAGTCGTCGTCGTCATTGCGTAAGCGTTGCGAGGCTAGGGATGGCTGAAGGGTGACCAAGCGGTCAGCTCCGGAGCCATGCCGTCCATCGACGTAATTGCCCAATCCCCCACTGTCTTGCATAGTTACGACTGAATGTGTAGAACCTCCATGTCCGAAATGCTCCGATGCCGTTTGTGCATGGAATCGCCAAGAGGGTTTGAAGCTTTCCGCTTCTGTGACATGACGCTTGGGGAGCTCCCCTGAATTTCGGCCAGAACATTTATGCCGCTCGCACCATTCGCCGTGTTCATGGTAATAGGGTTCATGAGACTGTTAGTTCTCCTTTGCCGACGAACAGGCGTGATGGGCGTCGTGACCGTTTCCATGCTGCCCGTCTTGATGCCTCGAAGAGTGCCGTGGTAGTAGGGTCCAGAGAATGCCAATGACTCCTGGCTGGCCTGTTCACTGTTGATGAGTTGCTGGTTGATCTGATTGCGACGGAAGGCACCGACAGCGTCGGAGTTGTTGCCGAAGTGACTGAGGAGGGGGTGGACGTCTCCCACCGAGGCATCGGTAACAGCACTTGTGCCACTGGCAGCGGTCCGGGGTCTTTGGGGGCTGGAGGCAGCAGTAGCGAGGTCTCGGTCCCAGGTGGGCTCCAGCTCCTCCTCGTCTGAGGAGTCGTGGTGGAAGGTGATGAAGTCTTCGATCTTGAGCATGCTCTCCTCTTCGTCTTCCTGAGGGACACCAATTTCTGACTCGTCACTATCCTCCCCGGTGATCGCGTCCGAGGTCATGGGAAAGAAGGCCTCGGTTGGGCCATACGGTTGGGTGTTCAGGTAGTCGGCAAATGGGTTGGAGGAAAACATGGCTCCCATCATCACATAGCCTGGGTTGCTGAGAATGGGGGAGCAGCCAGTCAAGTCTGGTGCCGAGAAGTCGACGTTAAACGACTCGGGCGACAGGTCCAAGCGGTTCTCTCTCTGCGGGGTGAAGATGACCAGCTTTCGCGAGATGTGATTAACAACTGCGACGGGCTTCTTGTTCCTACTGTCGAGGTTGAACTGGCCAATGCGAGGTCTGCCCCGACGGAACCGGCTGGTCGGCCTCTCCGTATCCGAGTCGGATGATACCTGAAGAGAGTGGGGGCGTTTTGTCTTCTTGCGCACAACGGGCTCCGGAGTATCTTCCTCGGTTGTGTCGCCGTCGGCTGGGACAGGAAGATTAGCAACACCCGAGTATCAAGTAGACAAGCAAACTCACTCTCGTAACCATCGAGCTCCTGCACTTCGCCGGAAGCGACAGGAGTCGACGCCTCAGTAGGAGCTTGGCTGGTCATGGGTGTCGCAACAGGGGTAATCTCGTCTACAACATAGCCAGCAGGCCCGGCCAAATCGTCATCCGAATCATTGCATTGCATGTCCTGCGAGTTGTTGTAGTCCCAGAACGAGCCTGAGTTGGAAGAGTCTTCGTCGAGCTCAATCTCGCGACGGAAGGCGGGATCGAGAGTGCTTTGGTCGACAAAGATGTCAGGAAAGAAATCTTTCACGTCTTCAGAGGTGTCGCTGGTGGTGGAGTCGCTGTCGCTATCGGGCACGCCGGCGAAGCGGACATGGCGCTCGATTTCGACATTCGCCGCGTACTGGTCGAGTGTGTAGGCGGCCTGCTCAGCAGAGACCTCCACCTCGTTCTCGGACAGAATGCCGTCCCAGCTTCCAGTATCATCGGGGATGATCTCGAGCTCGATCTCGTCGTCGTCATTGTCGTCATCCTCTTCATGTTCGTCGTCGTCGTCATCGTCCTCTTCCTCGTCAGCATCCTGACCTTCGTCATCTTCAAAGGTTTGCGGCCGAGGTGTCTCGAATATGCGCTTGCGTGCCACTTCGTTGGTCGCAATGTGGACACTCTCGGCCGCTAGCATGCGTTCCTCGTCGTCGTCATTGTCGGATTCGCTGACGTCCTCGACGCCCGAGTAGCCAGTGTCGTCGGAGAGGTTGAGGGAGGACGAGTCCGTGTTGGAGTCGGAGTTGGAGTCCCGGCGCTTCTTAGTCGGCTTGACCGGCTGGGCTGGGTATTTTTGGCGAACGTTTCGGGACATGATGTGGGATATGCAGGGGTAAATTTGGGGTTTTATAGAGAAAGACGCTCGGGCAGTGCGTGCGGCAAACGGCGGTGAACTTGGCGTCCAAGGCGTGTGTGGAGTGTGATAATGTGGCTTCCAAACGAGGCCAGCCAGGCAGATACTACTCGTCTATAGAGAAGCACTGGCTAGAGAAGGCAGAATTGGAAGGCGTCGAGTCGAGCGGGAAGACGACTCAGGGGAGTGCGGGAGGGAGGGGATGGGAGGAGGGGAGAAGTCGTTTGGTGGGTTCGAATCGCTAGGGCCGTGGACATGGGCCAGAGAAGAACTTGTTGATTTCAGAGGCTGGCTCTCGTGTTCTCCGAGAAGATTGAGCCTCTGGAATAGAGGCTCGAGATGGTGAAAGCCTAGTAAACTTCGTCGAGGGAATTGGCAGGGGTGAATATCTCGTTGAGGCTGCTGGACTGCGGGCGCACCAGGGAGGACCAGGCGCGCCCACAGCGGGCGCTTAGAGCTCAACGGTGGCCGACGGCATCTTGGGAATTCTCGACGAAGTTTGTCTATGGGTACTGAATCTCTGAATGAGTAGTGCGACTTCGTTGTCTGGTGGGTTGGCTGGGTTGGTTGGAGAGGAGAAAAGAGAGGATGAGGGGCCCGCCAGACGATCTGACGGGCTTTTGACCAGACTTTTTTTCCTGGCGGGTGGGGGTCGGGCGGACCCACCACAACCATCTTTGCCAGGAGTCCCAGGTGCCAGACTCGCTGCGCTGCAATTCAATTGGAGCCACATCGTGGGGCGGGAGCTGCAGATGGCCGGGCCATCGGGGTCTGGCAGCTGGCAGGGGATGAAGATCGTGCGCCTGCCAGTCTGGAGAAATAGGTGTGCTCTTTCCCGCTGGCTGCTGCACTGTTGCGAAATGCCACCCACCTTGGGAGCTTGGCCGATCCAGGCAGGCCGTGGAGCATTTGCCAATTGCAACACTTGGAATCCCGTCACCGCTCTTTTGCCCTCGCTCCAGACGCTCGCTCCCCTGGGCTCTTCATCGTCAGCGGACCGCACGAGAGCTTAGAACCCAGCAGGCGTGGCAGCCAGCGCGCTTGCATGCTGGAAACACAATCCGTGCTTCTTCTTGCCGCCCTGGTGGTCCATTATTTCACTTTTCGGGGTTCGTGGCCAAGTCTGGCGCTGCTCGCTTCTCTTCTCGGCAGAGGAGTTTGAGGCTCCGCGAGATCATCACCCCCCTACCAAACCTTCCATCCCCGCATTCATTTTCCTCTCCCCCCTTTCAACTGGCGTCGGCTGTGTTCTGAGAGATGCCAGCTGGCTTGGCAGGGGTTCTCGCCAATGCGGGCCTAACGATGATGCAGTTTACGTGTTGATCCCGACTGGAACGTCGACATACTCCATCTCCTCTCCACAGTGCACTGTATTTCACCGCCATGGTGTTGGCTGGGTGCGCAGTTTTGTGCAGAGTTTTGGCAAGGTTTTTTTTTTCTCGTCTTCTCCATCCGATTTTGGAAGTTGGAGGTTGGAGTCTCTGAGAGTTCCACGCCGCCAGCTGGCAGCTTCGCCGAGGGAGTCAGTCAGCGGGGTAACCTGCCTTGGTGTGATGCTTGGAAACGGCTGATCCTGGCGGATGGATGTTGCTTGGACAGGTTCATCCGTCGACTTTGACCGATGACGCTCCATTGCTCAGCTCTTTCTCCCCCATTGACAACCCATTGTCTCCTTCCCTCGCCAAAGAACTTCGGGGGCGTGCTGGGAAATTAAAGAGTCAGACGCGGACGCAATGACTGCATGTCCATGCAGGCCGAAGCCGAACATCAGATGGAGTGCCATGACTCGATTCGCCAGACGACATTCCCCAACGGCTGATTGGCCGCGGTTGCAGGTCGTTTAACTCTGATCCACAGCCCCGAAAGCCGTCATATATGCAGTCCAACTCCACCCGACTCACCCTGCGTCCCGATCACTCCAATAATTCTGTCGGCCAGCATGGCGTCGCTGGCTGGAGGGAGATGAAGCTGGCGGGGTTCCCTTTGAATGCAAAGACATGAAGCGCACTCGGCGTTGTCCTCCGAGGGGCGGTCAATGGCATGGTGAAGAAAATCGGACAATAGCCCCGCCAGCCGAAATAAGCACGAATTGCGACAATAATAGCCCCTTTTCAGCTGGGCGCCCGACGTCCTGGAATGAGGAGGCCATTGCCATTGACTGATGAACTTGAAGCACATGTCTAGAGTGCGTCACCGTGATCCATGATGGGTAGATAATGGATTCCGTCGCATGGCGGTCAGAGCATGCGGACATCCCAAACCTTGGGATGCTTGATGGCTGAAAGTGAGATTTTTTTGGCAGGCTTCTTGGGTGCCGAACGGCTGTTGCAAGTTGGAGACAAACGAATTGGCATTTGATGTGGGGCAGGGACGGGAGCACTCTTCAACAAAGAAATGGCCCGTGCAGTCTTGGCATATCTTATCTTATCGCTGAAACTAGGACTGCCTTGATTGGTCGTTGCCAGGGGAAACCAGTTGAACGCTTTCAGCGGCGCGTAAACAAAATTTTGGAGCAACTCGACCTGAGCACGACCCGGCGATTACATGCGCCTGGACTTTCCGACTACCCGAATTGCACAACACCCAAACTCCACCCCGACGCAGCAGGAAGTCCAGAGCTGCATCATCCCTCGCATTGGATCCACGCTGATCTTTCTATCATCCTCCAAATGGATCGCGAGTCCAACATGTCGTCGGCTATGGCGCAGAAAGCACACAACCTCTTTCAGGTCTACCTTCGACTGAGACCTTCCCAGGGCGGGTCCTCCACCACGGGCGAGCGGTTTCTGGCTGTCGAAGAGCCCGAAGCGCACCACACTGCGCCCAAGCATATTACGCTGAACCCCCCAAACGACAGGCGACGCGCCGTCGAGAAGTTCGCTTTCACCCAGGTCTTCGAGGAAGATGCCACACAGCTCGACGTCTTCCACTGCACCGGCGTCGCCAACCTCGTCGAGGGTGTGCTGGCACCACATGGAGGAGAAGGGACAGATGCGTTGCTGGCCACGCTGGGCGTCACAGGATCGGGCAAGGTCGGTGCTGTCATGGCAAAAATAAACACCAGGAGGGTAAACAGAGCGGCTAACGTTTGGGCGTGGACAGACACACACGATGCTCGGCTCTCGGTCTCAGCGCGGTTTGACACAACTCGCCCTCGACGTAATCTTTCGTTCGCTCGGCCATAACATTCTCGACTGCGGCTCGGATCCAACCCTCGAGCACTCGATCGGTGCCTCGGACGGGTCAGAAGCGACTGTCTTCTCGGCCTCAGCCTTCCTCGACAACGTCTATGCCGACCCGTCCGCGACGATGCGGGCCAGCTCAAGAGCACCCACCCCCATGATTGTACGGTCATCCCAGTGCGACCCCCAGTTCAGTGTTTTTTGCGACGAGGATCGAGAATTTTTTTCTTCTGTACATGGTCGTTCTGTTTTGTTTGGTATCCAGGAGGGACCTCCCCGACCGGTCCCCAGCCCGAAGAGTGTCCGGGTGGTGAGTCGGGAGGACTCGGTGGCTCCGGAATCTCCTCCTATCACCTCTTTAAAGTGGAGGCAGCAGCACCGTCAGTTCAAAGGCAAAGTTGGCCAGAACTGCGGCGCCAGTCTACCTCACGTCAGTGCTTTGGGTCGCGGTCATCCGTCCCAGCGGACGCACGAGTTCAAGAAGACGGTTCAGGGGCAAAAGTCTCCTGCAAAGCATTTCATGTCTGCTACTGCTTCAGCGCGCCAGAAAGCAGCTACTAAAACTCCATTGCAGGGCGAATCCTTCGGTCCCACACCCACACCATCCCGTCGCCTACACCGGCCATCCGTATTCCCGCAGCAGCCCGATGTCAGTTCCCTGTCGGTGTCTTGCGACCCTTCAGCAGAATATGCCGTTGTCATCTCCATGTACGAGGTCTACAACGACCGCATCTTTGATCTCCTTACACCCCCTATCAAGTCCGTAGCAACGAAAGAGTACCGCCGCCGGCCTCTTCTGTTCAAGTCGACTGAGACGTCATCCGATCGAAAGGTAGTAGCTGGGCTCCGAAAGGTAGTGTGTGGTACCTTGAACCAAGCCTTGATGGTTCTGGAAGCTGGCTTGCACGAGCGAAGGGTTGCTGGGACCGGCAGCAACAGCGTGAGCTCCAGAAGCCACGGTTTTTTCTGTGTCGAAGTCAGGAAACGGCCTAAGAGCAGTCGGAGGCACGCCTATGACGCACCTTGGGGTGGAAGTGCACTAACCATCGTTGACCTGGCTGGGAGTGAGCGGGCGAAGGATGCGAAAACAGGGGGTGCGACGCTGGCCGAAGCGGGCAAGATCAATGAGAGCTTGATGTATCTTGGGCAATGCCTGCAGATGCAGAGCGATGCGGCGAGCAAGGACAAGGTATGTTGACAGGCTGCTGCCTTATCAGGATAATGATACTGACTCGCATGTAGCCCAACTTGGTGCCGTTCCGGCAATGCAAGTTGACCGAGCTTTTGTTCTCCAACTGCTTCCCATCTACCTCATCGTACTCGACCGCAAGACACCGAAACCCACAGAAGGCCGTCATGATCGTCACCGCTGACCCCAACGGCGACTACAATGCCACGTCCCAGATCCTGCGATATAGCGCCCTCGCACGAGAGGTGACGGTTCCTCGCATCCCTAGCCTGACCCAGACCATCCTCACCAACGTGGCCCCGGCTCCAGCACCCCAGCTGTTGTCGTCGAGTCCCGTAGGATCTCCACCTCTTCACCACAGACCTTTCTTTCCTCCTGGCTCGACCGCTGGCGCATACGCACCGCAGTCCTCTCCGAATATTGATCGCACATTCTCTCCCATGAGTAACGCCGGCAGTGATTGTCATCGAACTACTATGGAAGTGGCAGCTCTCGAGATTGCCCGTCTCTCAGAAGAACTGGACTATCTTCGTGAGGCGTTCGAGACAGAGCGAGCGGCACGCCAAGAAGCCGAGTCCCACCTCCTCTCGATGGAGGACCGGATGATCGAGCTCGAGCAGGCCATTCGCGAGGACTGCACATCTGAATTCGAGCGCCGACTTGATATCGAGATGGCCCGTTGGCGGGGCAACATGCAAGTCGAAATGGAGCGTGGCGAAGAGCACTGGGGCCGCAAGATCGAGGTATTTGAGCGCACCCTGGCTGCCACAGCGCCTCAAGACGAGAACATGCTCGATGATTTGGAAGACGAGGACAAAGAAAACGTCCTCCTGGAGGATATCAACCAAGAAAACGACCGCCTGCGCCGCGAGAACGAGATCCTTCGCCGTGAACTGGTCGGCATGAGTCCGTCGAAGCGAGCTCCGTTGCAGGAACGCAATAGCGATGTGGTCCCCAACAAGGGCGGCGCTGAGGCGGCACCTGGGAGTCCGCGGCCCAATCCGAGGAACGGGAATAGTAAACCGCTGAACGACGATGGGAACTTGCGCCGGCGTCTCGAGAATCTCCGTGTGAGTGACGACCTTGGGTCTGTCAGGTCATCGGCGGGGAGCACTAGCCCTACGAAGAAAGTCCGCAAGTTGGCGGCGAAGCGGTGGGACGGCGTCCTGGATGACGAGTTGTTCTGAGCTTTGTTCAAGACCCGTGAGATGCCAGTGCCCGCCTGGTGGAGGGCCTGCTGGAGGAACCCGTTGCTGTTGTGCTTTTATTTGCCTGGCAAATTATCTGAGATACCACTTGGCATAAACGTTTGGCTTGCTGCGGTTTTAGTTGTTGCTGTCTCCGAATATTACAGACTATGAAACTGGAATCTGGGTGGCTGGATGTGTATACCCCTTTCGTCTTTACCCGCGCAAGCAAAGATATATCTGTCTTTTTATTGGATGCATGGTTTTTGTACTGTCTGCTTATTTATAGATATTTCATGACTAATGAAAGACTGTCTTCTTCATATAGTGGTTTTACTGTGACAGTGACAACCTGGAAGTTCAAGGAATATTGACTTGGAAGGTGCCGCCGTCTTTCCTTTTAATATTTTTCACGAATTCTTCCTCCTTTGTTTGATTACATTCAATATCTCGTACTCCGTACATCCATGGCCATTCATCTGGCTAGACACAGTGACTGACTGGCAAACTTACCTACAAAGTCAATTCTTTATCTAGCCTTTCAACCTAGTCTCACATCATTCATGCTATTAATGTACTAATCTTGATCTCTCTTACTGTCGAGTTATATCTATTTTGTTTCTTTTTTGTCATTCCAAGTTTGTGTACAATTTAACGTTCAAAGCAAGTTGCCATGTTACTTCAAGACCCGGACATGTGATACACGGGGATATTCTCGGGGTAGGTCGGACACATCGATCACATTATCCGGATGTTACCGCGGAAGGTTGTCTCCATGTGAAGAGGAGCTGCAACCTCGGGATAATCTCGTGTCGGTCTTCAGCCATAAATCCTTTTGGTAGCAGAAAAGCTGATGGTCCCTGGATTTTCTCCACTGCGCTCCTTGGCTTCAATAAATGCCAGTAGTTCACATTGACACGCGTGAACCAGAAACGACAAAATGAGATTGAACCCTTTCAGCACCGTCCTGCTGTGCTACAAGTATGAACTGAACCCCGCTCTCCGTTTCGTATTCTAATGGGGTCGCTGTCTAATGGTGTACAGCCTCCTCTATGCTGTCGCAGCATCAGAAGCAGCAGCAGCAACAACAGCAGCGGCAGCCACGACAGGCACGCCGCTATCCTGCCCGACAGTGACTTCCACCGTCCAGCCCCCGGGCTGCACGCCGCCGCCAGCACCAGGCCAGAAAATCTGCATCACGCCACTATGCATCTACCTCCAGACGCTGACATGGCCGTGCTCGTGCGTGGTGCTGGGCTCGGTGCCGACGGCTACTGTCACGACGTGTGCTTGTCGCACCGGGTGCGCCACGGCCACCTCGGTTGTGTACTTGCCCTGTCCAATTTCGATAGCACGGCCTACCAGTACTGTGACGACGACCACGGCAAAAGACAGGCCGTGCGGATGTCCGCCGGACGGCGAGGTCGTTGTTGTTGAGGAGATTGAGTGATAAGAATTAAGGTTTTAATGGGTCGGAAAATGAACTTGAAATTGGGGGTTGGTTTCTTATTTCTTTTCTCAAACTTTCTTTTTCCTCGTAAAATTGAGCTGAAGAGGGCAGAGCACGAAGTGTGAGAAACTTGATATAAAGCTCTGGCTGGAAAAAAAACGAGGGAGTTTATTTTTGAAGTGGGCTTAAACGGAAAATATGGACTGAAAGTATTCGAGTAGTCAAACACAAGTTACTTCAGTCCAAGCTCATTGTACAATGCGGCGGGATTGGGCTCGCGGCCAAGGTATGCAATCAAAGTCTCCATCTCTGGCCGACTACCGCCCTTCTCAAGCAAGCCATACCGATACCGTCGCCCCTTGGTTTGGTTGGTTGGGTCGTCTTTGAAGAATGAATAGAAAATATCTTTCGAGAACACTTCAGAACTGGAAAGGTAGGTAGGTGTACGTTAGCAGACGAAATGATACGGATCAAGGATCGTTGCGTGGGGCCTTACAATAGATACCCATAGTAACTTGCATGGTAGTCGCCGGTGATGAAGGAGACATTGCGAGAATACCCGTGGCCCCATTCGGCCCCACCATCAGGGCCATCGATGGGATACAGCTCGACGTCAAGCCGGTTAAACAATGCGGATATATTCAGCTGCTTCGCGGCCTCGTGCGTCGGCTGGTCGTTGATGACAAAGTCCCAAATCGCCATGCGCAGATCACCCAGACACTTTAACGCACGGTTTGCCTCCCTGGATTTTAGCAGGTTGCTGATCATGTGCTCGGGAAGCGCTGTCTCAGGTGTCTCGAGCTTTGTTGTTCTAGGGCCTGCTTTGGCCCTCGTTTTCTCCTGCCACAGCCGGAAGTGCTCTGGCGAGAGGGACGAGTAGTGCCTGCTCATAACCTTAAGCTGAGAGGGTATCCAGCACCAGTTCTCGAGCATCTGGCTTGGCCCCTCGCCAAAGTCAACCACTGTGCCGCCGCTGCCGTGGAACCGGGCGTACTTCGTTTTGGAGACCAGATCATGAATCCCGTGGCCCAGTTCGTGGAACAGTACCGTGACATCGAAGTGGCGGAGGAGACAGGGCTTCGTGGGCGTGGGTTGGCTGAAGCCGCAGACAAGTGCTGAGCAGGGGAAGCTATTGGAGCCATCAGGTCGAACAAATCCCTAGAAAGAGAGGTGGGTTAGTGATTGTGTTCAAGCAAGAACGCTGAACTAGGAATTAATGGTTTGTGCGTACCGGCAACAGCGGATAGTTTCCAGGACCACCTGGCGCGGTATCGTGAACAAACAAATCCAGATATAAGTATCCGAGAAAGCCACCGCCTTCACTCTCGTCATTCCAGACACTAAATGGCCGAACCGACTCATGCCATACGAGTTCTGGTTTTCCCTCGACCAACATCTCTTTGAACACAAGACCAAAAAGGTGCTCAAATATGCCCATCATCGAAGCAACTGTCGGCTCGAGGGGAAAATACTCCGAAATCTCGTCATGATCAATCGCGTAGTCCTGTTCGAGAAGTGTTTTCCCATAGAAGCTCATATCCCAGTGAAAAATCCGGCCATCCCATGATCCAGGCCCGCTCTCCGCCTCGACTTTCGCCTTCTTCAGTTTCTTGTACCGTTCGACTTCCCGCACGGCGTCTTCCCTCAAGCCCGCCCTTAGATCGTCGAGTAGTGCATGTACTGTCGCTGTATTGCGCGCCATCTTGTCCTCGACCACAAACGCCGCATGGCTAGAATACCCCAGCAGACGCGCAGCCTCGTTGCGCAGCAAGACCACCTCGCGGAACAGGGGCACGTTCTCGTTGCACCGGTTCGCCAGCGCAACGTACATGCGCTTACGCGTCTCTGGGTTCTTGGCTTCGCGCAGAACCGGACGGACGTGGTCCTGGAACGTGCATAGAAGCTTGCCTTCATCGGAACCATCAGCAGCAGTTCCAATTCGCAGCTCAGATAAAACATCAGCCGGCACCCCGTTCAGCTCTTCAGACGTGAACCAGATGCCATTGCCGACTTTGTTCGCCTGGGCGGCGTTTTCCTTGAACTTTATGCCTATTTCAGCGATGCGGCGCTGAATTCCCAGAAAGCGGTCCCGCGGCGGACCAGCCGCTAAGCCCAGGCCGTTATTGAAGAACTCACGGTGGACGGCTTTGAGAAGATGCTGGTCCTCTGGATCAAGCTGTTCGGCGTCTTTTTCGGCTCGGTTAACAATGATATCGACTAGCCTGAACAAGTCGTCACGTGTCCTGACCTGCAGATCGTGCTCGTCCAGCAGTTTCACCGCCTCGCGCGACGCATCCTGCAAGCCTGGGTCGGCGGATGCGTGCTGGTGGAACCAGATCTGGGTCGACTCTGCTTTTCTGGCGTTCTCCGCGTGAGTGAGGGGCAGGATGACATTCTCGAATGTGGCGTTTTCGGGAGTGACAGTGGCGACGATATGATCCTGGAGTTGACGTGAGGCTTCGATGAGACGGTGTGTGTCACGAAGGAGAGACTCCGGAGTTGCTTTGAAGACCAGAGGGGCCTGGGGTGGCTGTTGGCTGGGTTGAACAGGCGATAGAGGCATTTTGGAGGTTGTTGAGGGGAAATATCTAACATAAATAGGCAAAGAGAATATGTATAATTATAAGAGTGGAGGTCGTGGCAGATTATCAGCGGCGTAAAGTTCACAGGTAGACGACACGAGTCAGTGCGTATTGCGAAACTCAATCAGCCTGATTTCAACGCCGCACCGTTGCATGTTCGAGGTGGCCCTCCTCCCTCTTTTATTGGCGCCGAAGCTGCTTTGTTACGCTCGTCAACGGGGTGGATAGCCAATTCGGCGGCAATGTCCTATCCTTGCATCATTTGGTTAAAGTAAAATAATAAAGATAGGAAGGAAAGAAAAGAGAGACGAGAGAAAAGGAGAGAGAAAAGACAGCAGAAGAGAGGAAGAAAAGAAAAAGGGGAAGAGGAATTGAGAAGGTAAAAGGCGAAGAAAAAAAGAAACACTTAACGTTAAGCGGGTATATATAAGAGCTATAAGTGCTGTAAAGGGCTTGTGCTTAAGGAACTCATGTCCAATTTGTAGACCCTGAAATCAGAATAAGCCTTGAAAGTGTCGTAACCTCAGACTTGTGGAGGACATAAGAATTGCAGAGCACCCGCTGAATCAAGCGCTGGAGGTAGAAGGCCAAAAGGGAGAGTAAGCCCCGCATTTCCTCCTTCGCATCTTCCTTCTTCACGCCTAAAGATGACTCGATAAGCGAGGCTGTTCATCTCGGCAAGAACGACCTACCTCCAAAGTTCACAACCACGGCCCCAACTTCGACTTCAGCCTCTCCATATCCTTCTGTCATTCGGCTTTTCCCCGCACTCGCAGGGAGCAAGTCAGCTCCAGCGTGGCAACTTGGAATCTTCTTGCTGCACAGCCACAGCGCCCTGCGCGCCCTCCCAACAGTCCGCCCGTCACCAGTGCGCCGCCCACACGAAGTGTCTCGAACCGGCTGAATTGGTTGACCGGGAAGCCATCGGGGAATAAGCCGCGGGATCTCGTCGATACACTGTATCGCTGACGGTGGCCAGTGGGGATTTGTTGGACGGTTAGCTGCCAGAACAGGTGCTGGATAGGGTGCTGGGTAGGTAGGGTGTCGAATGAATTTTAGATAGAATGACCTCCCACTGGGTTTCTAATATCTACTGACAAGAATTCGGCAACTTATCCGAGCAGCAGAATAGATCCTTCATGAACGTATCGGCCGAGATGGCCAAATTCCTGGCGGGCAGACTTGAGGACCAGGATGCGGACGCGGATGCGCAGCTCGCCAGGCTGCTAGAGCCGAATACAAACGGCTGCAAGAGGCAAAAGGAAGAAGAGGCTGAAGGTGGTTGTCGGCCGTGCCCTCGTGGAAAGGATTGCGGACATGCATACATAGATAGTGCTGGAAACACGGCAGAAGACGTTAAAGGGATGGAAATCCGCGCAGAAGAAGTAGGGGAAATACTTAGACACCTTCACCACCACCCTTGCAAATATTAGGAAACGTCACACGTGATAGATATAAGGGGAGTGAATAACCTGGCAGCCTCAAGGGTCAACGCATAGAACAAGCCTGGCCGGGCTTGTACGCATTCTTGTCACACATTCTACATCAGACCTCATCAATGGTGGGAACAGGCATTGAATTTCCACTACTACTCCCCATTCAGAAAAGACAAACACCCCTTTATCCTCATTCAATCACTCCTCATCCAACCAATTTCCTCTGACAAGCATGCCATACCGAAATCTCCTCACTGGTTGAGTCAAGAGTCCGAGCCAAATCAATCCATCATCATCTCCATCTCAACCTCGGCACGCAAACCAGGGAGCGCGCTCGAGACGAGCTCGTACAGCTCGCGGATACCGCCATCAGACATGCCCTCAAAGTCCTCCAGCTCGATGGCGCCGTTCTCGTCTTCCATGATGCCCGTGTCCCGCTTGACGATGTCGATGGCGCGCAGGACGAGGTCGTAGTCCATCATCTCCATGCCCTTGACGATGACCTGCCTCTCCACGATGAGGTTGCCCGAGTTGTTGGAGCTGCCCGAGTTGTTGGAGTTGTCCGAGTTGTTGGAGTTGTCCGAGTTGTTGGAGTTGTCCGAGTTGTTGGAGTTGTCCGAGTTGTCATCATTGTTGTTGGTGGCATAGACAGGAGAGTCGCCTCGCATGGTGCGGTCCGAGTCGCGATCGCCGTTCAAGTCAATGTACTCGTGGTGGGCAATTCCATTGCCCGTGTTGGCGACGGGAGCAGAAACGACGCGGTGTCCACGACCACCACCATGGACACGGCCACGTTTGCCCAGGCCGTTGCTTGGACGAACAACGGCGTCAGCAGCGTGACGACTAGCACGCTTGGCCACCAACCAAAAAAAGTCGTCTGGGGTGGCTGGCTCGCCAGGGCACTTGTTGTTGTAGCCTGGCAGGTGGGAGGGCGGCACGCCGCGGATCTCGTCCGGGTCGTCCGGGTACGAAATCACCTCGTCCTCCGGGAAACCCAGAGCGAGGATGCGACCGTAAAAGGACGCGTACTCTTCCGAGTAGGGCTCCGTGTGGGGGATCTTGTCGATCCCGTGCTGGTTGGCTCCGGGGACCAGGAAGATCGGAAAGTCGTCGCCGCGCTTGGCGTCTTTTTCATTTTTTTAACCCAAATCGACAGTGGAAGAAGAGGGAGAAAAGATAGGTTTTGATGTGGTAGGTAGGCCATTTCTTGACGACAGTGCCTTCCATTGGATGGGCGGACGGCTGGAATGATGTAGAAAGAGATGAGAGACTCGGATAAAACTTACGGGCACAAAAGTACCAATAATCAAGATACAGAAGATGATTCTCGTGCGACAGCTTCCGGAGGCCTTCCTGCCACATGAGGGCCATGATGCCCTCGTTGTTACCAATCAACTCCTCGTAGCCCTTGTCAAAGTGCTTGGCCTGCTTCTCGGTGAAGGGACCCATATAGGGCAGCCGGATATCATGGTCGTCAATACAATAGTAGTTGATCACCGCGATGAGGCGCGCGCGCTGGTACCAGTTGCGGTTGTGGATCGACTCGAAGCTGGTGTGCAGGGCCTCGTTGACTCTGGGGAGCTCGCCCATGTACAACGCGACCTTGTAGTCGAGAGTGGTTGGCTCCATTTTGTTGGCGATGTATTCGTAGGCACGGTTGTGGTGGTTGCACTACTTTATGGTGGTGATAAGGTAAAGACGGGCGCGCGGTGAAGCAAAAGGCAGAGCGCGAAGACGATGTGAAAGGGAAGAAGGATGCGTAGACCACCAAAATGAAGAGAAACAGCGAAATACCGTGGCGAGGTAATGTTGACGCGAACGCGTTGTAAAAGGGAAGAATAACTCAAAACATTTGGACCGCGTAGGTTGTTGCGATTAAGCTCAGGTCGTCGCGGAAACTGGTTCGATTCGGATGGCAGGTAGATTGCTGCAGGTTGCGAGTCATCTACTTGATTGCAAAGTGATAATTAACGGACATAACGCCTAGCTGCAGTGTCAGCAGACTACCAAGAGCAGCGTGTCTAGGAACCAGTACTGCCTCGACGATAAGGGTTCTGATAATCTACTAGAGTTTCTAAACATCACTTTGACTTCGGAAACCACCCGTCGTCTTCCTTAGAGAACTATCTCAGCCACCATGCAGGAAAGGGTCAGAAACGAGAAAGCAAACAGCAAATAAAGAGATTTAGCAGTAGTGAAGGAGAGCGATAGGTTTATTGTGTATGGTGGAAGCCCTATTCGACAGCATCGTACGCATCGTGTGGAGCCAGTATACTTACTTACCTTCCTTGGCCTTCCAGCCGGCGCTTCTCCTCCATGCCCTCGCGGAGAATAGCAACCTGTTTCTGGATCTCCACCCAAAGCGTCAAACCGTCGAGATCATCGTCGCCGTCATCATCACCCTCGTTAGTGACGCCAACCCAGCCGACTTCAATCTCGTCTTTCCATCCCTTCGTCTTCGAAACGGTCTTTGAGTCCCGGGCAATGATAAGCAGCGCCGCGACAAAGGCCTCCTGGATGTACGCAAAACTAAAGTCGTCCGTGATATCCGCAATGGCTTGACACAATTTATCGGGAAAGGCGATATCCTTGTTGTCGGACAGCTTCCGCTGCCAGAAATGGCAATACGCAACTCGCTCGTCGACGTTAGGGTTGGAGAAGTAATATTTTCTGTCGAAGCGGGATGGGCGTTTCTGTATTGGCCAGGTTAGAAGTGAGAATGAACGATGCAAGATGATGAAACATACAGAAATGCCCGGATCCAACCGGTCGAGGTGGTTGGTGCTGCCAATCATAAAGATACCGTCGTTCGGCTTCAGTCCGTCGACCTCGTTGAGGAAGTAGCTCCGCACCGAGTCGGCCACCAATGCGTCGAGATCCTCAAAGATGAGGTAGCACGGTGCGAGTGATCTCGCCTTGCTGAAGATTTCCATGATGGCTGCTTCGGGGCCGCTCCACTGCGTTCGGTTTTAGCCACAAGGTGTTGCTTCAAAGTTGGGAAAGAGTGGGAAAACCGTTACATGAAAGAAGCTTCGAACGTAGAGCGACGGGACAGGATCGTCCGCCCGATCGTACAGCGTGTGCATCATGGCCTTGATCGAGATGGTCTTTCCATTTCCAGGCGGGCCGTAGTAGATTACGCCGCGCTTCCAGGGCACTTTGAGCCGCTGGTACGTGGCGCGGGAGTCGAAGAAGGACGTGTGGTCGTCGATCAGGGCTTGCTTCATGTCCGGATCGAGAATCACAGCATCCCATGAGGCGTTCTTCACGCTGTTAAACAGCTCGGCGCTCTTCTGCCAGTAGCCGCGATCCCACACCCAGACCTCGTCATGCAGCGCGTTGCCCCATTGTCCCGCGGCGAGGACTAGGGAGTCAGCCTTTGGGATGCTGGTGCTCAGGATGTACGTCTGGACCAAAGGGTAGGGGCCGTCGCGGCCGTTGACGATGTACACAATGAAATCGGAGCTCTGCCACTTGTACAGAAACTTGGCGAAGCTGACGTTGGACACCACGGCGCCCACGCTGCCGTCGATGCGGCGGGCGGGCGGCGCGTACGTCTTCGAGCTTAGCGAGGATGGGAAGCCGCTACCTTCTGCGTCCTCGAGCACAGTGAAGCTGGCGTGGCCCGCCGCGGCGTAGCCCAGCAGGTCGATTCCATAGTTGGAGGCGATGACGAGTTCGAGGTTGGGGTACTGTTTCTTGAGGGTCTGGGCGATGAGGGCGTCCGTGTTGATGCGCTTGGCGGTTGTGTTGAGGAAGAATTGGCGCGTCGTTTCGTCGCCATGGTGGGCTGTTTCTGCGAATTGCGATTGAGACGGCTCCATGGTGGGTAGTAAGTTGTTGCTGTATCCCGAGGAAGGTGCGATGATGACGATGCTGAGGCCAGAAGATGAGGAGACGTTGGATGACCGCTGCATCCGGCCCTGGAGCTTACGTAGCTCTCACTCCTGAGGGGTGGTTGTTTTAGTGCGGGGCATTGCTTGGCTGCGCTGTGCCGCTGAATGAAACGGGGAAAGCTGCCTCTCCGGACGCTGATCCGGCATATGATACGAGGTTTTGCTGGCCTCGAATAGGTTTGTCCGAGCAGGTTGGTATATAGGTCATTTCTCGCGGTGAAATCATCTACAAGGAGATGGGGAAAATGGTGAACTTGAGGTGAAGGGGGGATTACTGCCATTCTGGTGTACACCAGCAACTCGCGCCTTCCGTGTCACCGAACTGGGTGTCAGCGTGTTAACATTATTTTCCCGAATTGCTCTTCTGTACTGGAATGACCGTAACCACCCCTCATCCGTCGGGTACTCTTCAGAGCAGGTACGGTCAAATCTCTAGACACCCGTGTCATAAATCCCTGACCGAGTTTTGGGTTCGCCCTTCTTATTAATTCTTGCGCCAACAACCCCTTCTGCTCGAATACATCTGCACGTCAATTCTTTCTTCATCTCTACTATCCGCCGTCGAACCTGGGCTTCGAACAGCAGTAATACAACTTTGGAAGTCACGTTCTGACGTTCTCAGCGACCAAAATTACCTGAACGCCGCCACGTAAAATGTAGGATTAATAGCGATACCATTCCTTAACAACTCATTGATGCCACCATTCTCCTGTTGCTTTTATATTATTTTGTTGAATTTGTTTGGGTCTGCCTACACAGACAATGCCCGTCGCCTCTGACCACTGACGTCATAAGCGGGCAACGTTGTATTCAAACGCTGTCGGGAAATCGAGTTTTTGGAGCTTAGATTTGGCTTGAGTTTTAGTCTATTTAGACTTACAAGCGCATAATAAGTCCATAATTAGTTCCTTCAATATCTCACCATGCGAAGATGTTCATAGAGGAAGCCATTTCCGTTCAACCCGTCCGGAGCTCTACAAAATTTTACAAGATGGAACATGAATTTTTTATGCACCCCAAATTGACGCTCCAACTTCAATACTGCTCAAAAAGGGATGAATTGCCGACCTTGTAGAATGGCACTTGCAAGATGGCAATGTTCATATTTTTTCAAGTCGAAGTTACAAGGTGTCTTGAAGACTTTGCTGTTTCTTTGATCTGCTATTGCCCTGCGTCCATTTTGCGAGTTTCTATACGCCTTCAATGTTTCAAACCTTTCAAGTTTTCCATGTCCTAGATGTGCTGCGACGATGACCTGATAGGTTCGAAGTTCGGTCACGACCTGCCAGCTCTCGTCCTAGAGAAGACAGCTTGGCGGGCCAATGGGAAAAAAGTGGAGGGCAGTCCCACTTTGGTTTCTCTTCACAGCCCAATCATTTCCCAACCTCTGCTGTCGACCTGTCTGCTCATCGGCGACACACAACGTCATTCCAGGCAAAAGGCTCCAAAACTCGAACGCCATGCGCCTGCGTGCTTGATTCTGCAAACCATGCGGTCGGACGCAAGCCGGGACGGGCTCATCTGGGACGACAGCGGCGGGGGGCTGGATGGCGTCGGCGAGCCGCGCTGGACGCGCGAGCCCGACATCCAGCAAATCAACAAAATATGCCGCCGCCACCTCCGCATCCCCGAGGAAGGCGCCGCAGACAACGACTGCGCCGTCTACTTCCACACCGCGGGAGCCTACAGCAAGCTGTACCTCGTCGACACTCTGCGCGGCCGCTACATGATGCGCGTGTCGCTGCCCGTCGACCCGCATAACAAGACGCGAGGCGAGGTGACGACCCTGCAGCTGGTCCGCCGCAAGACGGACATCCCAGTCCCCGCCGTCATCGCCTTTGACGACACGTCCAAAAACGAGATCGGCTTCGAGTGGATCCTCATGGACCTGATGCCCGGAAAGCCCGCGTACTACCGCTGGCGTCGCATGCCCATGGGCCAGAAAGAAATTCTGACGGCCCGCGTCGCCGACTTTCAGGCCCAGCTTTTCCGGTGCGGCAATCTGACCGAAGGGTTCCGCAGTATCGGCACACTCGGCGCCAGCTCAGAAGATGTCCAACACGACCCCACCAGCAGCACTCCCGAGCCCGGCCAGATCGTGTCTCCCGTATTTTTCTCAGGATCCCACTACCACTACACCGTCCAGCGGGGCCCCTTCAAATCAAGCCACGACTGGCTGCGCGCGTACCTCAACATTATCATCAAGGAACACACCACCGTGCTCGCGTCCAACTCCGGAACCGACGACGACCGCGAGTACGCCGAGGGCGTGCTGCGCGTGGCCCGCAAGCTGCTCCGGCTCCTGCACAAGATCTTCCCCGCGTTCGTGCACCCGCCCGAGCGCACCGTGCTCTGGCACGACAACCTATCCCTGCGCAACATCCTGGTCGACGACTCTGGGCGCATCACGGGCGTGGTGGATTGGCAGTGCTTATCCACGGTGCCCCGCTGGGTAGCCTCGCAGATGCCTGAATTTCTGAGAGGTGCAGCGCGCGACAAGATGCCCGACCGCAACCGGTACACCGACGTCGGCAACGAAGCCCATGGCGGGAGTGATGGGAGTGACGGTGCGTCGTCGTACGGCCCCGGCCTCGAAGATAGTCTGGACAACGAGGGCAAGACGGAGCTGTACTGGATCCATCTGATGGAGTACGAGCAGACGCAGCTGCGGAAGGTGTACGCTGCGCGCATGCGCCAGCGCCGGCCGGACTGGGACAACGAGGTTGTGGATGGCACGCTGAAGGCGGATTTCTTTGGTGCGGTGTCGCGCTGCGGGGCGGGGTTTTATCTTCGTCGCATTGAGCAGTGGGTGGATGCCCTGGACCGTAAGGAGTTCCTTGGGCTCATGGAGGTGTTGAGGGTGGGTATTCGGAAGGAGAAGAGCGGGACTAGTGGTGGTGGTGCTCGGGCCGGTGCCGTGGCGACGGCCGTGTCTTCTACCGTGTCCAGTGCTGTTGTTTGAGAGCGAGCGAGGCGAGTTGGGTTTGCTTTCTGTCATCAATGTCTTCTTATGTAAAGATGAGAGTCTGACGTTGTTATCATTTACCACATGCATCAAAACGAAAGTCTGTAGTTATCACTTCTGCTGTGATCGATACGAAATTCGTTCTGTTGTATGAAAGCTACAATATTGTTGGTTTCGAACTTGCACTGAAACTCATCCTTTTCAAAACTCAGATAAAGATGAAGGAAAAAAACACCAAACTTCCACTCACCATTCACCATGTGACACTCCGAGATTCAAGTAGTCTCCAAAATCCTCCGATACTCCGCCAAGGTATGCTCATACACCAACACATCCACCGCCTTTTCTCTGTAAGGCTTCATCACCCTCTCACTAGCCGCCGCCTTCTTCGCACCCGCCCCGGGTGCACCGCCGAGAACCGACTCGGCGTTCTCTCCAACAATATACGCACCGCTCCCAATCTTGCCATTCGACCCCACCGCCGCGGCGTCAGCCCTCATCACCCCCGCGGGCGTGAACGACGCATCCGTCGCAATGAACAAATGCCTTTCTCCCGATTCGGAAGCAGAGATGGACATCAGTCTGCCCAGCGCCGGCATGAACATCCAGTTGAGCAGGAATCGCGTCAGACCACCCAAGTGCTCACTTTTAAAGAGGTTTGTTCCGCGGACGAAGCCCGGGTAGGTGTGCACGAAACTGACCTGCGTGTGCCGGGCCGCGAGCTGCTCGAGGAACATCGTCGTGTACGTGGTCGCGATGCCTGCCGTGGTGACTACACCCTGGTGCGCTGGTTCCTTGAGACCTAAATCATCCGGGAAGATGGTGGCTTCGCTTCCTCCCGCGAGGACAGTCACCACACGGGCGGGGAACGGTCGCGACGCATTCTTGGCTTCCAGCAGGGGAAGCAAGTCCAAAATGAAACGCATGCGCGAATAGAACCGCACGGCAAGAGCCTTGTCTAGTCCCTCAGAGGATTCCTCGCGGGAGGAGAAGGTGATGTACCCCGGCGAGAGGAACAGGATATCGATCTTGCCGCCTGCTTCGCCAGTTAAAATCTTCTGGGCTGTTTGGTGCGCGACGGCCACGAGGGTCAGGTCGCCTGTCTCGACGGGGATGTAGGTGCCGGTGGCGTTAAGAGTCTTGAGGTCGGCGACGATGGACGAAAGAACGTCGGGCTTGCGGCCTACGATGTAGATTTTGGGGTTGGTGGTTGCGGTGGCGAGGGAGGTGAGGAAGGCGCGGCCGATTCCTGCGGTGCCGCCTACCACGACGGCGGTGAGGCCGTTTGGTGCAGTGGCGGTCTTGAGGGCCGCGTTGGCTTGGCGGATTTCGGATAGGTTGACCATTTTGGGTTGCTGGTGTGGGATTTGGGTTTGGGTTCAAAGGGGACGGTGATCAGGGTGTTCTGTAGGAACTTGAGGTTATGGCGTGATTCGTTTGGGATGTTTGGTCTGGCGAGCTTGGACAATGTGGCTTGTCACGTGTCTTTCCCAAACGGCGACAGGAAATCGCTAGCTCATTCCGCTTAATGAAGGTCGGAGGACTGCCAAGTTTTGAGAGTGAGACGATTGAACTCTTGGGACTTGGAACCTCTTATGTTATTATTTTTTTGTTTGGCCCTGTGTGAGGCATGAAACTTGTGATTTGGAACTTTTAACGATTGAGCTTGCGTTTTTAGTTCATGCAATAATCACGCCAAACTTGCAATCCTATCATCTCATGATTAGAATAACACCTTGCAAACCAAGACATTAAATAAGCTTTCGATATTTGAATGGACAAGAAGTTGGTACCAGTCAGTACCACTGAAGCTGAAGGAAAGCTTAGGCTTCTGTGCGGTGGCCCCCTCATCCACAAATAACACATTATCTTGGCGGCCTCCTTCCTGTCCTCAGCCCCAACGCTTGGGCTGTTGTCGTAATGCACGCCTGGGAGCCACTCGTCAATACCGAGATTGAATTCCCTTTCCTTCTGGCGGGATACGGCTGGAAGACATGCAGCCGGTCGTGGATGGACATTAAGTGGCACACATCCTGCACCACCGACGAGACCTCGTTGTCGTGGAACGTGGGCCACTCGTAACCAACGCCGCCCACGAAATTCAGGATCCCATGGGAGCCAACCGTGTCGAATATGCCCATGAAACGCACCGGCGGAGGGTGAGGAGGAAACGCGCCCAGCTTGTAACAGTACTCCTCGTCCCTGATCTGCGGCCAGGACATCCTGGCGCGGAACGCCCGCGAACTCTTACTCTTTGGATGATTGGCCTTATCCTTGGAGCGGTATAGCCCGTACGCTTCGCGATAGAGCATCGAGAGCGCGTCATCAGAGAAGAGGCACGGCGCAAGATGCCGCAGTTGTTGATCATCCCCGCCACACACCGAACCGTGTACGCACCGCGACTGAGACCAAATAGCCATATCTCGTGTGCGCCAGGGCCGTGGTAGTGATCCACGATGAAGCGGTACGCGTCGATGACTTCGTTGTCGAGATCTTGTGCGGTGACCCCGTTGAAGATGTAGTCCTGAAAGGAACTGCCTAGTCCCACGCCGTGCCTGTATCGAACGCGAATGCGGTTATGGTGGAGAGGTTCGTGGGCTGGTGGTGGGTGGATGTGCACATCGTTTGGGTTCGGGGGGTGGAATGGGATTCCGGTAGATGCTGCTCAGGGTTCCTGCTTCGCAGCCGCACCGGTGACGTCGCAGAGCAGGACGAGGGGTACACTGGCTGTTGGGGGAGTGGGCATTTCGTTTTTCAAAATGAACACAAACCGCTGAGTAAGAGGGATTATTCATTCATGCAATCTTGACCTGATTTAGTTGAGGACATGGGATATTTTTCTGTGATGAGTTGCGGTTGGAATGTGGATTAGTGGATCTCATTGGACGCTCCATGGCCTCGCACGCATTTCGAATTCCGCTTTCGGGGTTCAAGTGTGGAAAGGAGCCTGGGGTGAACAAAGAACAATGTAAATCTAGACCACATAACAACTTGGTGGAAAGTAAAAGTTATCGGGAAATCCTACAGATCTTTTTGAAGTCAAATGTGAGCAGATTTGAATGCTGCATCCGAATCAAGCATCATGCCATTCCATTCTTTCTGCCCATATTGTGAGACCTCAACACTCCCATGTCACACGGCATCTCATCCTTCAAGTCCTCCTCAGAGCTGGCAGGATGAGAACGCAAGCCCTCCTCCACAAGTTCCTCCATCCGCCACTGTGTGTATGTACCCATGATCTCCCAAATACAAAATACGTGACAAACGCCAGCGCGCTCAGTGGACCTGCCACCGCAAAGTAAACATAAAACAGCGGCTCGCCGGGGTCATACGGTGCCGTCATCCCGAACAGCGACGACGCGTACCCGAGCGGGATGAACACCAGCCCCACGACCGTCAGCGCCTTGACGCTGGTCGCCTCCCGCCGCGAGAGGACTTGCTCCTCGATCGTCTGCCTGTTTCCAGCGATACCCGCCAGACCGGTGATCGAGGAGCCCATGATTCCGATGCGACGCTGGACGTCCTTGAGCATCATGTGCAGGAACTGGAAATCTGCGTCGGCACTGCGCCAGTCATTTTCTCTACTCGGGTCAGGCATGCAGAATGAAATGCGGCACTGCAGCATGATGGACTCGAGATCCAAGCAGCATTACGACGCGCGGCGCTCAAACGCCTGCACGTCGCTCCACTGCTTCTCGACGGCCTGGGTGTCGAACCGGTCGAGCTTGTCGTGGCGCGACATGGAGTGCTGGATGTACGAGACTAGCGCGTTGAGGAACGCGAGCTGCTTGCGGGTAGTGGCTGGCTACGATCTTGCGCGCGAGGCACAAGACTGCGTCCGTGCTGCTGCGGTCAAACAGACTGAAGTGGTGTGAGAGATAGAAGCATAGGTCGTCTAGCATGCACATCCGCGGCGGGCCCAGGGGGATCGATCTTTCTGCTAGACGTTGCCTTGGCAATGTGTGTCATCTGGCCCTGCCGGGGCACAAAGTCAGCGTATCCACCCTGGGATGGCCATGTCGTGACGAGAGTAGTGGATGGGTTATATCCGCCGCTGCCGCTGCCGGTGTCGTTGGAGGACCTGGGCGAGGAGGACCATCCCACCGCTCTCAGGGGCGGATCGGTGATAACCACGCAGTCCCATCCTTTACTACTACTAGTACCCTCATCATTGCCACGAGCCCGTCTCCAGACAGAGCCCTTGCGATGCAAGACACCCGTTTCGGCGAACTTGCCAAACACGCGCGTCATGCTGATGTGTCGCCCTGACTCGGCGCAGAAGACGTGGAACCGCAGCAGGTCCGCCGGTAGGGAGATCGGCTCGTAGTAGCCCATGGTGATGTAGTCGCGTACGACGCTGGGGAGGGCCGTGCTGTCGCACTCGGCTGCTGCTTGGAACGACTCTGGGCTCTGCCCGCGCTCGTGGTCTACGAAGAAGGATGGGTGGGTGCCGAAGTGGGTGCCCAGCGCACTGATGTGAGCCGGGGCTTGGCCCTCGAGGATGATGACGCGTATGCCTTCTAGGTGGTTGGCTGTGGTATTGGGTTGTTGTTTCAAGTATTTTTGAAAATCCAGCGGGTCGGTATATATTTTCCGGTCTCTAAACGGTGTGCTGGCAGACGTGGCTTCGAGTATGGCGACTTGGGTATGTGGAGTTGGCTATGGGATCTGCTTCTCCACCTTCTTTGGGTCTCTGTGTTTGAGGCGTGGATCCGACACGGAGAGCCTCTAGACAACCCGTTGGTACTGATCGTCGTCGCTGAGCCAGCTGCCGTCCGGATCAGCCTCTTTACTCATGTTGTACCAAGTTTGAGATGGAGGTTGTTGTTCAGTTTAACTGTATGTTTATTAAACGATAAGAATGAATGGTATCGAGTAGAGAAATAATTTGAGGAGACAGGAGGCTCTGGACATGTCTTCATAAAGTAACCCCGCTCTCTCGCTGCAGGAGATCGGGCGATGGTTACCTCCAAAGAGGCTGGGAAAACGCCACCATCGATTTCTGTATGGGAATCTGCGTGCAGGAGAGCTGAAAGTTGTGGCGCAATCTTCACCGACTTTCAGATTTCCCCACCAACTCTTTTCTCTTGGTCTATTGACGCCAACTGAACACACCCGGCATCAACGATGGATAAGTTCTGAGTGCATGTACTACGGATACAGTACCTAGGTTTGGCGTTTTCAGCCGTGATTTTGGTCGGAATTTCTTCGCACATATACTAAGGAAGTTGGCTTGTACCGACCGAGGTCTAGCCCGATGTTTAATTGCGGACATGCACCTTCAAGTCTCAAGTCTCAAACCCGTGACAACTGCCTCATCACAGACGCTCAGGACTTCCGTCAAAGATTCAATCGAGCTACAGCAACACTATAGCGTCAAAGTCGAACGATTTCTCACGAGGAGAAGATATATATGCAGTACCGGAAACGAAAAGGAGATCTGATCTACAGTAATGACTCCGTCCAATGCTCCCTCCACAGGTAAGGTCTAATATCAATATTGCAAGAATACGTCCGAGGGTTTCGTTCCTAGGGGTTAACAACTCTCTACACAAGACATTTTGGCTCTGAGGTAGTAGATTCAAGGTCACATTATGAATTGTTGTCTTTCTGAAATTTATTCCTCCCTTTTTTTTTTTCTTTCCTTCCATTTCTGAAAAAAGAGCAAACGAAACGCCTGAGAGAGCCCATAGGCAATGAGAATAGCGGGTAGTATTTCCACGGCTGTGATTCCTAGCTCTGGTTTAGGAAGTGATAACTCAGTGTTCTTGGGATACACATGTCGTGAGTGGTATATTGTTTGTGTTAATACGATTAAATCTCTGCAGCATCATTTCAAGTTCTGGTGCTATATTTATTAAGGACGGTGGGGTTGATATTTATCGCGCTCGGGTAGGCGTCGTCACAGTTTAGGGTGACGGCGGAAGTTTGCACACATGGGAGTTGCAAGTGTTTTCTTGAGGTTTAGGTTCAGTTAGAAGCAACTAAGGACAGTCGTGAATGTTGGTTGGCACTGATATGTGTGAAGGAAAAGGAGAAAACCAAACCAACCTCCCCTTTCTCCTCGGAAAAGTGTCATTGTCGTTAGGTGTCACAGGCGCACACTGCATGCACGCTCCCGTTGCGCTCGACGCGTTGCGGGTAAGAAATACAGTTTACTAGATATATCGGCACACCCTACCAGACTACTTGACCGTGTCACACTATCCTTAGGGATTCTCCTTCCTTCACGTAGACAATACACTCCCTCAGCCCTACAGCTTTGCGTTCACCAACGAATCCACGCGCGCGCGCGTATCTCGAGGCTCAACTGGCGGTCGTCTGCATTATCTTCTCGATCGAGCGAATAAGCCATTATTGATCCTTGACTACTCGACACTGCGGCACTATTCACTGTCGTCGGCGCCAAGCCTTGTGGCAGCGATTCCTGACTGTGAATCGACCTCACCAAATCACCTGACCTCGCAACCTACACCTTGCACATCAACAGTCCATCTCCCGGTCACGATGGGACCAGAAACACGATTCACGGCGCACCTTGAACGTAAGGAGCTGTCGGAACAGCAGATACAAGACTTCGAGAAACAAAACACAGCGACGTTGCCGGACCACATCGAGTCGTGCTATGAGGTGCTCTAGTCTAAGCTCAAGCTCGCAGAGGACAACAAGGCAGGGCACACCGTGCCGTAGTTCCTCGCGAAGAAATTGCACGACCAGTTTGTGCCGGCGGCATTGCTTCCCTAGAATGATTTATCGAGCGAGCTGGAAGGTACACTTAGGTATATTCAGGCCAATCGGGACGCGGATCCTACCGCTTTCTACCAGCGAGAGGAACTTCATCGCGATATCCCCTGCCAAGAACCGTGACAGACGAGAGAGAGCTTGAGGACTTCCAATTCATTGCCATCGAGTTCCTTGTGATCTCCATTATCAGAGAGTTGGCCGCCGGAAACAACAAGATCCGAAAGAAGTTCAAACTCGGCGATGGTCGTTATAAGTTCGTAACACGTGAAATGCACCACGATCGCACCAGTTGCGGAGTGGTCCATAGTTATTTCTGTCAATACGAAGAGAATGCGTCCAATGCTTACTTGATCGAGTACTACAACGCCCTGCACCGCCAATTTGACACACACATGCTCCGCAAAGTCCTCGATCACCTGCAGTACAATAACATCATGGACCAGCTTGTTCATAATTTCACTCAGAAGGATGAAAAGAAAACAAAGAAATCATGGCGGTGGGGGCGACCATTATGAACGTGTTCAACTCTATGGTGAAGGCGGGCCTTAAGTACGGCTATATCACCGCAGGTAGCTGCTTCGTATTCAAAAAGATCGACTGGTCGGACAAGCCCCTGAAACTCCAGTACCACCTTGCCGAAATAAACGCCACCAAGGAGTGGAAACAGCACCGATTTGTTTTTCAAGTCGGCCATCATGCACGTCGTGGGTTTCACCGTAATGGTAACAAAGTCAAATGGAGAATGGCCACCGCCCAGCCAGGACGAGCAGCAAAAGGCCGTTGAGGAGCTACAAAGGTGGCCGCACATGCCTTCAAGCGACACAGAAATGCCGTCGACCATACAGGAGAGCGCGCAAAAGGAGGAGGAGTCTATTCGTTCGGGCAAGAGGAAATCCGACGTGGTGGCCCAGCACTTGACTGTGTCCAAGAAGCAGAAACAAGAGGACGGCGATCCGGGAGAGGAGGAGTAGGGGAACGGCGAGCGTCCGTCAGAGCATGCCAACAGACGTTGCCAAAGCGAGGGTCGAGATGAGGAAGATTCCGAGGAAAATTCTGTTGATGACGCGAAAGACAATCCGCAGTACTGCACGCAAGCGTGTCTCCTGGGGCTTGTCAGAGGGGAGAGGCTCGACGAAAGCTGCCCGAATGTGCACATGCATCACCAAGGCGGGAGGGACCTCTTCATGTCTACGAGGCCGAAGGCATTCCACACGTGTGTATTAATACTCTCAATCGACCTTATTCAAGAAGCTTACCTTCCCTACATGACTCAACCACCCAACTCACGGCGTATCGCCTTGCAGTTTAGTGTCACGATTTTCTTATGCAGCTAAGGAGCGGGGCGGCACATCCAAACCAATCCAGCCAGTCTGTACTGACAAGGGGGTCCACCAATCACAGAGGACCCGGGCAGGTTGAAAAAAGCCATCGGGTCCTTGACAGGCTTGGACCAATCAGCTAGGACCCAGCAGTCTATATAAGCAGTTAGGCCGAGTCTCCCTTATGAAGCTCGGCAAGTAAGCAATACACATTCATCTGCTTCATTACTTGTGAAGGCAATTCACCTTTGTGTATTAGACAATTCCTCTTGTTCAAGAGCTTACCCTTCTTACGTGATCCCAACCCAACAACTCCAGGCGTTCTGCCTTACGGTTCAGACACTCTGTGTGTGGATTGTAATAGTGGGATTCTACCGAATGTTCATCAAAGACTTTGGAGGCATCGCCAAACCCCTACACCATCTAACAAAGAAGGATATCCCGTGGGAATGGGCACCGGAGCAACAGCGAGCATTCCAATAGCTTAAGAACGCTATGCTGGCAGGGCCGGCGCTGAAGCTTCCCGACCCAAGGAGACCATTTGAGGTCGAGACCGACGCATCGGATTATGCTATCGGCGCGACGCTCAGCCAACGAGATGACGAAGGGAAGCTACACCCTTGTGCTTTCTTCTTACATGGCCTCTCCGGAGCGGAGCTCAATTGGGACATGCCCGAAAAGGAACTCATGGCGGTTGTTTGGGCTTTTAAGGAATGGAGGCCCTACCTCACCGGGACAGCCGAACCCGTCAGAGTCAAGTCAGACCACTAGAACCTACAATATTAGGCCAAGAAACAGACTCTGAGTGGGAAGCAGGCTAGGTGGGCAGAGTTCCTAGCACCTTTTAATTTCGTCATTAACCATATCAAGGGAAAAGAAAACGCCCGAGCGGATGCCCTCAGCCGGCGAGCCGACCACCGCAAAGGGAAGGAAAAATACGAATCGCCACCAGTGTTCAAGGCTCAAGGCGAGGACTTAGAACAGCCAGCGCACCAAGAAGCATGGATCGAGCCGCTGGACCAATGGCTCCAGGTGTGTGCCAACTACAGAGCACAGTGGGAAGGAAAATATCAGTTCAAATGCATGGATCTCGCCGAACACATCCGACTGCCAGCCGGAGTAACGGAAGACGATGGCAAGAAATGCTGGTACGAGGGAAGAATGTACGTCCATCCGAACCAGCAACGAGACCTCATCAAGGAGACGCACGAAGCCAAAGTCGGAGGACATTTTAGTGTGACCAAGACACTGGCCCGGCTTAACAATAGTATGCGTTTCCGAGGATGAAGGAGTCGGTCGAGGAAGTCCTTACGGAGTGCCCAGCGTGCAAAAGAATAAAGCAACTAGGCACCTACCTTACGGGCTTCTCGAGCCACTCCCGGTAGCAGAAAGAGCTTGGGGATCAATTACAATGGACTTCATCACCAAGCTGCCCAAATCGAAAGACTCCGTTACGGACGTGGTTTACGATTCAATCTGGGTGATGGTGGACCGGCTCATAAAGTGGTCATACTTCCTACCCTGCAAGGAAACGTATACGGCGGAGCAGCTTGCAAAGCTCTACCACCGGCACATCTCCTCGCAGCACGGATCGCTAGACGATATCATCATAGATAGGGACAAATGGTTCACGTCCAAGTTCTAGCAGGCATTGATGATAGAATTCGGAACAAACTATAAGCTTTCGACGGCCTACCATCCGCAGACCGATGGGCAAACAGAGCGTCTTACCTAAGTCATCGGGCAGTGGCTCAGGATGTATATCAACTACGAGCAGGACGACTGGTTCGAACTATTGCCCACGGCACAGTATAGCTACTGCACATCCATAGTTGAAAGCACTAGAACAACACCATTCTTCAACAACTATAGCTTCGAGGCAGAAGATAAACTAGGAAGGAGGACGCAGGTCCCGCGAGCAGGCGTGGCAGCCGATAGGATCAAGGACCTACACACTTAGCTCAGGGAAAGACTCGAAGAGTCCGGCGGCAAATGCGGACCTATTATAATAAACGCAGGGTCGAGGGACCTCCCCTAGAGGAGGGGGATAAAGTCTTTCTTTCAATAAAATTCTTGCGTACAAAGCGGCCAAGCCAAGAAGCTGGACTTTAAGAGGATTGGACCATTCAAGATTGTCAAAAAGGTCGCAACCTCGAACTACGAGCTCAAACTCCCCAACACTATGAGGCTGCGGTCGAAAGTGTTTCATATATCACTATTAGAGCCAGCACTAAAGAGCGCTAAGCTGGACCTCCAAGCGGAAGCAGAGGACGATGAGCAGGAAGAATTCGAGGTAGAGATCCTCGATTCTAGGAAAACCGGGCAAGGAGTTCAATATTTCGTCAAGTGGGAAGGTTACCTTAGGTCTCCCAAACGCCACATAACCCTCGAGAAGCCACCTCACAGTTAACGTTTATTAACACTCAAATTTCCAACCATTAGGGCGCTCTCCAACTTCAATGCTAACTGCTGTGAATCGATTAACTAAAAGTATAATGGTTGTGATGCACGAGGTGGCTCTCCTCCGCGCAGAGGTCTCTTCGCTACGTAAGGCCAATGAGGGGCTTAGTAAGAGACGGAGGGCCAAAAAGACACGTGTGCGGCTTAGAGGGCCACTTACTGTAGAAGAGGGACAGGATCTACTGGATCAGAAGGCTGTGGGGGAGCAGGTAATCTAGGAAATACAACAAAATGGTGGTGGTGTAGGGGGGTCTCGTACGAAGATTCGGTGCTGTGGCGTGTGCGGTAAGCCTGGCCATAATGCACGCACGTGCAAGGAGGCTGCAGAATCGTCTGATTCATCTGTTCCTGATTCAGTTATTGTTATTTCCTAGTGTTGTGGTGGTGTAATTGTGGATAGTTGTAGTTAGGTTGGAGAAAGTGGCGCACTCGCTTATAAAACACGTTGTAGCTCATTGTAGTCCATTCCAGCCTTCGGTTGAGCGAACTTGTAGTTTCTGCACCGAGAGTTTCTAGTTTGTTGTTGTGGTACATCTTTTATTTCCATTCTAAGCTGCAGAGTCTGACGGAAGTAGGTGTTTTCGTCACCATTGGTAGTACTCATAATCCATAGCCCTTCGCCTCGATTGACGACTCTTTCCATAGAAGTTTGACATATGGATGATAGAAAGAAGCACCAACACCACGTACAATCTTTTATCGGTTCCTTTACAGATATGATTAGAGTACGTACGAGAGGGGGCAAGAGTGAGGTTTCAACACACAGGGGAAGTGAGACAGCATATTGCGTGCTAATGTAGCAAAGAGCTTCGAAGACTATTAGTCTATTCTGCAACCTACCTGCACGTGTTAAAGAACTGAAATATGAAAAAAGAAGGCCGACGCCAAGTCAATAATGAGACCAAAGATCAGAAATCTTAAACCAAAACTGACTTCAAGCGTAGAAGAAATAACAGAGATAAAGAAAATAAGAAGAGAAAGGAAGGAAAACAAAACAAAGAACAAGAAGGGAAAAGGAAAATAGGAGGACAAGAAGGGAGAACAAACAAGTACCAAAAAAAGATGGGAGCCTGTAGTGTGTTAATCGACGACTTTCACCCAAACACGTTCCAATAGCCCAACCTAAGATCCTTGCCTCCAACCAGAATCCAGAAGAACCTCCATGGTCCACAATTTCCTCACGGATCGACGAATACGACCACCTAATCGCTGCCCTCAGACTTGAACTTGTCCTTCTTGTTGAAAAGAGTTTTGGTCTCATCGATGTCCCTGCTCTGAAAAATTGCGTACTTTGGATTCGGGTAGTATTCCATGACCGACTTTGGGTTCGGCCGCCCAATCAGCGCCGACGGGTAGTTTGTCTCCTTGCGAGGGGCGAACTCGTGGCGAAGGCCGAGAAACATGGCCCAGCTCGTGGCTGAAGATATTCGCCAGGTACGAGATGCTCTCGGGTAGGAAGGAGACCCCGTATATGATGATGCGCCCGCTCTTCGTTTGCTGTGGATAGAAGGATTCGGCTTGGCGGTCGTTGTCTTCGCCGTATGTGCGCTAGTATTCGATCTGGAATGTGGCTGAGGAGGAGTTATCGGGGACCTGTCGGAATGTCACGGGGACCTCTCGCCATAGCTCTGCCGCGCGCCGCATGGCGTTTATGGAAAGGAGAAGGAAGCGATTATTCGGAAAGGTGATATCTTTGAAATTGTAGGTAAGTTACGAACGCTTCTTCCACAGGATGATGATCTTTTTGCCCTGAAGGATCTCCGAATCCGGCACGAACCGCACAGAGGTTTCTGGGGATGCGTCTCTGCTCGTGAACTGAGCTGCCCTCCTCGATTGTGTTGAAGTGCTTCCCTAAGAGAGCATCTGAACTGTGGATAGTGGTAGCTTGGGTGGCCTTGGCACTGCCTAGGATAGCCGGAAGATCCGGTCCACGCAAATTCAAGTGCATATTGTGTTCGCGCTTGGAAGAAGCAATGTTGTCATTGTGGTAGCGATTTTTGACATTATGATTGTGATTCTCAGCGTCCTGCATGTGGTGGATAGGTTTGTGCAGGGAAACACTGGCCGACATGTTGGGATGAACAAAGTCGATACTTCTGGACTTGGAAGTAGAACCTCCACACTCTCGTAACGTGGTCTTTGCCATGCCGCCATAGTCTTTGAACCTCGCCGGAGTTCGTTCAGCGCGGCCATGATATAAGCCAACTGATGATGCTCCGGGACGCGGCGCCATATTGTCCGTAGCAGAACTGACGATGTGGCGAACATGAAAACGAAGAACACCCGGGAATGGAGTCGGCTGCGGATGAGGGATGCTTCCCAATGGATGGTGGTGGTCCCAACTGCCCGGGAAAGTGCAGGAGGGGTAGAACTTGAACTCTAAGGCTTTTGTCAGAGTGCGACGTTTCAAGACCTTGAGTTACATGCTGACTTACCAGTCATTATTACAGAATGTTGAAGTTGTGTCTTTGTTGAGCCTTTCTCTCACGAGACTCGATGCTGGGCGTTGTAGGTCTGATTAGGAGAGATCTGGTCTTGAATATATGAAGTGGGCGGGACTGGACGAGAATGTTTAGTAAAAAAGATGGCGGGAGAAATTGAGCGGTTAGACTGTGGTTGGGTTGGTTGGCTTTGTTAAAGATATGTTGGAAGAATTGCGATGATGGTTGTATTGATCGTTGTATTGGTGGACGTCGTGGTGGTGGTGGTGGTAATGAGTGGTGGTGAGAAGCTGTGTCGACGACAGGATCAGAGGGAGACTTTATATCTGTGCCAACCTCAAAACTACATGGAAAGAGGATATGAGAATAAGGCAACAGTGAGGGAGCGTCTTTTGAGCCACGCATGACTGTGGTTGACAACACTGAGAATAGAGATCGAATAAAAAGACAGACGTGTGTGACCGTGATAGTAATCCATTGTCTCCAAATTCTTGCGATGAAAGAGGTAGCCGTAACCGATATACAACAGCCTTCTTCTGCTCGACTGAGCGTTAAGACTGGACTCGGAGGGTTTCGAGCCAACGCTGAGCCACAAACAGCCTAGGACGGGCATGCCCAACGAGCGTTTTAGTTCGTCCCGTGGGTGATGGCCAAACGTCTCGGGTACCAAGTCGGCCGCTAAGACTCGGAGGACATGTTAAAAAACCCTTACCCATGTAACACCGCAGGACGGGGATGTCGCACGGCCAGTACCGTATCTCGATACAGAGAGCATGATCTCAGGGGAAGGGTCCAGTCTGAGCATCGTTCGGCACTTACCCACTATAATCCAGACACTAGGGAGTGTGTGCCAGTGACGTCCGAGTTCTAACAGAGACGCTTCTCCATTTATCACATGATAGTAGCCGCCAGACCGCTGGCCAGCACGGCCTCTTGTGGAGGTGAGATAGGGGAGGGTGTCACTAAATTGGAGGCCCGCCCGGTCCGGTAGAGGTGGAAAGCAGTGGCCAGGCACTCACCATTTCACCAGTATTCCACATGTCCACTAAGCCACCATCATGGCTTGTCGGTCTCTTTTGTTGAGACGTCGGAGGTCGGTATCTTCAACATGTACAACCGAACACTGTAGTTTCGGCCTGACTTGACTCTTTGACTCTGAGGACGTGCTGGACGCATTATATAATCTCTCCCAAATATACCCGACGACCTACATATGCAATGTATATAAGGCTGTCGGAAACAAACAACCTTACCAAACAATACTGCCTTAACCTCCGTTTGGAGAGAGACATCAAGTTCCACCACTCTCCACCACCACGTCATCTAGGCCTCTTTTACCGGGAGAGGAAATGAGCTTTCGTGTTGGTGACTTGGAACTAACAAAGATATTGGGAAGATAGCCTTGACACGTACGCGGCATTCATAGCGGCCGCTGTACACAGCCTCCATAAACAGACCTATGTCATTAAGACAGGAATCGAGACAGAGTCGTCTTGAGCCTCAGTCGGTTTCACAGGGTCCCTGCAGTGGCAAAAATCTCCATCGCGCAGCCAAAGAGCGGAGGAGTGAAACACGATGCGGGACGTGTTCGCTCGACCCACGCGACGTCTCTTCATAACAAAGACACCACAGCCGCAAGAAGAAGCAGTCACCGAGCGGGGCGGTTTCACGATGGAACCCCCGATCCTCGACTTGCTTATGCCACGTCTTTGATCAGTTCCAGAGGAGCTGCGTGAACTGGGTGCTCCCGATGTCGAGAAAGGGGGACTCACGTTACTAAGTCGTCGAGCTGGAGGGACGCCACATCTACTTGATGCTCAAACTCCATCCACGTCGAAGAATCCACCACAAATTCTCTGAAACCGGGTTTGGCTGACATTCAACTGCCAGCTGCCAATCACTATCTCATATACAAAATCATTCTCGTTCGGCGGCCTCATTGGTCTCTGCGGCTGCCACTGCAGCCCAAAAAGAGCCTGGACTGACGAGATCAAACCCCTTTTGTCCCAAAACAAACATATACGACCATATATATGCATTGAAGAATTTTGGTTTCTGGTTTGCTCTGCCCCAAACAAACCAACAACGGCAGGGTGGTAGCTGGGTTGGTTGCGACCAGCCAATCCTTGGTGTTGCATGTCCTTTTTGTCCTTTGTAATGCGATGGATCATGGTAGGTTGTGGAGAAGCGAGTTGTTATATCGTTAGATTGTCACTGGGGTGGTGTCAGACATATGACAGCTAAAGCAGCATGATCTCGACCTCGGGGATTTTAAGAGTGTTGAAAGTTCTAAAAACTCCGTGTGCTCAACTGACAGACAAAAGCGTGAGAGAGACTGACGTGGTCTTTATATTCGAGAAATTGTTCCTACGGCGCGCAGTACATATCTTTGGCCAGGAACTGTTGCTATAAAATGAGAATTGCTGAGGATTCCACCGTAGTAGGAGGGGTTTGCTAGCTTCAGTTAAGCCAGCGAGGCACTGGAGAAGAGAAGCTGCCCCGCCCCCGACCATGTACCTCTAACGCGTGGAGAAAGGGGTGTTGCTTAAGAGGCAGTTTCCCAAGTTCGATTCGCATCTAGGTTTAGTTGGTGCAGCCTCCTCCGGCCCCGCATCTAGCCAAGCAGCAAGCGTTCAGGTTGGCATCTCGTCAACCTTTACGAAAACCCGCAGGAAGCCTATGGGTCCGATTCCCAGATTAGACGGAGATACCGAACAATTTTCTACCTTTTCCTTTCCCTGGATGGTCTCGATGGAACAATACCATGTCACTGGAAGCAGTCGACCCAGATACACCGTGCTGATAGAAAGCAAAACGATCATAAAATATTCCACCTTAGGCAATAACAACTCATACAAGTACATATCCTCCCAGATTACCAAAACGCCACGTTAATGCCATATCAATACGTTAAACAAGCCGCACAAGGCAAAAACGTCCTGGAAGCCCACTCAATAGGTAACCTCCCAGTCAGCAAAGCATCCCGTCCAAAAGCAGAACGAAGCTCCTCTAGTTGCGCAGCAGAACTGTCAGACTCAACCAGTCAGTCACCATAACGTCCCCCTCCAAGGGATCCAAGACGACAACCGTCTCCTGGGCAGCCTCTCCCGAGCGCAGCACTGCCGTCGGCAGTCGCCGCCGCTAGCACCATTCGAGCCCTACTCCTGTGTCTGGACCTTGTGATCCCCGGCGACAACCTGCGCGTAGCTCGGGGGCGGGTTATCGCTGGAGCCCTCACCGGCATCGAGAGGTAGCGGTGGAGCCTGGGCCCGAGCAGCGGGGGGGGCAGACGACGATCCAGCGTTATTGTTGTTGTTGTTGGTAGTACCGTAGTTCGGGTTGCTCTTTGCGGGAGGATGGGGCTTGGGTTGGCTGACGCGCTGGGCTGCCGGGTTGCCGCCGCCGTCACGCACAAAGACGTAGATGTGGCCGCCCTCGGAGTCGTGCGGGCCTTGGTAATCGAATTCGGGATCGGGGAACTTCGCGATGATGTACCATGCATGAATGAGGCCAGGAAGCTGGAGCAAGGCAGGAGGCTGTGGTCAGCAGGACGAAGCGCCGGTAAGCGGGGAGGAGCACAGAAAGACTTACGAAGCCAAGGCAGCAGAGGAGGATATTGATAAAGGAGTCGGCCGAGCAAAGACCGCGCTTCACCCATACTGTGACACAGAAGCATGTTAGTATCAAATGCGCGACGAAGGGAGTTCGATGGAGCGACTGCTGGTTGTGCAGCTAGGCATCTAAGCAACGAGGGGCGGGCGACGAAGCGGCTGCGGGGTTCTGTCGCAGGGAGAGTTAACGAACCAGGAAGCGGCGGAAAGAGGATGGCGAGTAGGCCGAGGAAAATATCGGAAGAGCACATAATGATCATGTAGCCCTAGTGTTAGAGGTTGAGATGTCAAAGAGTAGGATTTTGGTGCAAAAAGAAAGAAGAAGATCAAGGTGTGGTTGAGTCCTCGAGGTTGACGAAGATGGGGCGATGGACAATGACGACGGATGGGTCGCCTGAGAGTCAGCAGTTGTTTGGCGGGCGGTGCTAAGGCGGGCTTGCGTAATGCGCAGGGGTCTAGATGACGGTTTAGGATCACCTGAAATCGGCCCACAACTCAGCCGCCACCGCTCCTTTTTTTCGCTTCAAGGTCCGCAGGCGCGTCCAGAACTAGGATTCAGGGTTAGGGTTTTGGAAGTGGACGCAGCTTTCTTATTCGCATGAATTGCATGGCAAGTGCGAGAAAGACAAGCAAACTCAAAGTGAGGTATACATTTGGTACAAGCTTAAATGCAGGGTAGCGGTGTTGACAGCGGTCACTCCGAGCCTTGCGAAAACCGTTGCCAAGGCCCAAGCTTCAGGGCAGTGGCAGGGGTCTCATTCCCCAGAATACTGAAGTCGGAAAAACTCCGGCAAAACTGCACGCTGGCTCGCGGGCTGGAACTTTGGAGACGCGCCGAGCATGCCCCCAAAATTTGGCGGTTCGAGAAGCTTAGTGGCAAGCCAACTTCATCCTCGAACACCCTCGCAGCGCAGCGGCCGGCAAGATGGACGACCTCGAGTCCCTCGAACTGCTTTCGCTCGTGTCGAAAGTCACATCCGAATTGCAGAACCATCTCGGAATCAGCGAAAAAACACTTGCCGAGTTCCTTATTGCCCAACGGGTCGAATGCGCCTCGCTGTCCGAGTTCAAGGAGAAGCTGGCCAAGGTCGGCGCAGACTTCCCCCCTAGTCTGGTCGAGAGCATAGATAGGCTCGTCTTTGCTCTGCACCCTAAGTTCAAAGGGCAGCAAAATGGCGACCATCGCGAACATGACGAAGAGCCACACCACGGCCGATCCGCTGAGGAGAAGACCAAGGTCTTCAAGGGCCTGTCCATTCCTGACAAAGAGACCGACGCGATCGACGATACCCTAGCCCTCCTCGAGAGCCTCGAACCGAAGCGACAAGACAGAGACCGCCCCGCAAGGAAGAGGAGCCGCACCCCAGGCGACCGCCGAGACGATTCGAGAAGGAAGCGCAAGGACAGGTACCGTTCTAGGTCAAGATCAAGATCAGCATCACCGCCAAGGGGCCGTGGGAAGAATGGCCGATACAATAACGATGATGACATGTTCAAGCGACCCCCTCTCCCCGAGATGGACGACAATCCGATTCTCTTCAAAGTTTACGATGGGCATGTAACTGGCGTGAAGGACTTTGGCGCATTTGTGAACCTACACGGGGTGAGGGGCAAGGTTGATGGTTTGGTGCACATATCAGCCTTTGGCATGCGCGTCGAGAATCCGTCCGATGTCGTGTCGAAGGGGCAGAATGTCAAGGTGAAGGTGATCAAAATCGAAGGCACCAAGGTCGGCCTCTCCATGAAGGACGTTGACCAAGAGACGGGGATGGACTTGGCGCCACAACTAAGACTAGGATCGGGTGCCAACATGGAGGCTCTGGGTGGCGGCAGGCATGGTGATGCGCCCATCAGCAGCAACAATGGCAACCTGAACGGCTCCTTCCAGGCTATGGCGGTGGCAAGACAGCAACAGAAGAAACGCATGACATCGCCCGAGCGTTGGGAAATCCGCCAGATGATCGCCGCAGGAATTGCGAAGGCCTCGGATTACCCAGACTTGGAGGACGAGTACCAGGCAACTCTGAAAGGAGAAGGTCAGATGGACCTAGAGGAGGACGTGGATATCGAGGTGCGAGACGAAGAACCGCCTTTCTTGGCTGGACAAACAAAGCAGTCTCTTGAGCTGTCTCCCATCCGTGTCATCAAGGCACCCGATGGATCTCTCAACCGTGCAGCGATGGCGGGTACCAACCTGTCCAAAGAGAGAAAAGAGCTGCGGCAGCAGGCCAGTGACGAGAAGGAAGGCGAGACCAAGGCCGATCTGTCAGCCCAGTGGAACGACCCGATGGCCAACCCTGACAAGGTTCTCTTCAACAGCTTGAAGAAGACCCACGACAAGCACTCCAACCCTGACGCTGCCGTGCCCGAGTGGAAGCGGACGATTGCGCCCAAGGACCAGTCGCTCGGAAAGCGAACGAGCATGACCATCAAGGAACAACGCGAGTCCTTGCCAGTCTATGTCTTCCGGGAGCAGCTCATCAAGGCCATCAGGGAGAACCAGATCCTGATTGTCGTTGGTGAAACTGGTTCTGGAAAGACCACACAGTTGACGCAGTACCTTGCCGAAGCTGGCTTTACCAATGACGGCATTATCGGCTGCACACAACCTCGTCGTGTGGCTGCCGTCTCTGTTGCGAAGCGTGTGTCTGAGGAAGTCGGATGTCAGCTGGGCCAAGAAGTTGGCTACACGATCAGATTCGAGGATTGCACCAGCCCGGCGACAAAGATCAAGTACATGACGGACGGCATGTGAGTACTCCTTTCTTCCTTGCCCCAACATCTTCAGTCGGCGAGATTCCTGACTTCAGTAATAGGTTACAACGAGAAATCCTAATCGACCCTGACCTCAAGCGATACTCGGTCATCATGCTTGACGAAGCCCACGAGAGAACAATCGCCACCGATGTTCTGTTTGCTCTGTTGAAGAAGACCCTGAAACACCGCCCGGACATGAAGGTCATCGTCACCAGTGCTACCCTTGATGCCGACAAGTTTAGCGAGTACTTCAACTCGTGCCCCATTTTCACCATCCCGGGACGAACATTCCCCGTTGAGATCCTTTATTCTCGGGAACCGTACGTCGCATCATGTCTCCAAGTTGACTCCGCGTGGATCAGTTCCTAACTTCCCTTTCAGTGAATCCGACTATCTTGACGCCGCTCTGACGACAGTCATGCAAATCCATCTTACCGAGCCTCCAGGAGACATTCTCCTCTTCTTAACAGGCCAAGAAGAAATCGACACTAGTTGCGAGATTCTGTACGAGCGGATGAAAGCGCTTGGTCCAAATGTACCCGAACTTCTCATCCTCCCCGTCTACTCTGCTCTGCCCAGCGAAATGCAGAGCAAGATTTTCGACCCAGCACCGCCGGGCAGTCGCAAGGTGGTCATTGCCACAAATATTGCAGAAACATCCATTACCATTGACCACATTTATTATGTTGTCGATCCCGGTTTTGTCAAGCAAAACGCCTACGACCCAAAACTGGGCATGGACTCGCTTGTCGTCACCCCTATCTCCCAAGCGCAGGCCAACCAGCGAGCTGGCCGAGCTGGCCGAACAGGGCCTGGAAAGTGTTTTCGCCTTTACACAGAAGCCGCCTTCCAGTCCGAAATGCTTCCGACATCCATTCCTGAAATCCAACGCCAAAATCTTTCCACCACCATCCTGATGTTGAAGGCCATGGGCATCAACGACCTCCTCCGCTTCGACTTTATGGATGTATGTGCAACACCGCAGCCGAACACGATGTGAGCGTTTGCTAACTTCATCTCTAGCCGCCGCCTGTCAATACTATGCTTACAGCTCTCGAAGAACTGTACGCATTAGCCGCACTAGACGACGAAGGTCTTTTGACACGACTTGGGAGGAAAATGGCCGATTTCCCCATGGAGCCGTCGCTTGCCAAAGTCCTCATCGCATCTGTGGAGAAGGGCTGCTCGGATGAGATGCTGTCGATCGTTGCCATGCTCAATATCCCAACCATCTTCTACCGCCCGAAAGAAAAGCAAACCCAGGCAGACCAAAAGAAGGCAAAGTTTCACGACCCCCACGGCGACCATCTCACTCTGCTCAACGTGTACAATGGCTGGAAGCAGAATGGTTACTCGAACCCGTGGTGTTTTGAGAACTTTATCCAGGCCCGTTCGATGCGCCGCGCCAAGGATGTGCGTGATCAGATTGTCAAGATTATGGAGCGACATCGTCACCGGGTCATCAGCTGCGGGCGCCAGACCGAGAAGGTCCGACAGGCGCTCTGCAGCGGCTTCTTCCGCAATGCCGCCCGCAAGGACCCTCAGGAGGGCTACAAGACGCTCATCGAAGGCACGCCGGTATATCTCCATCCAAGCTCGGCCCTGTTCGGGAAGCAAGCCGAGTGGGTGGTGTATCACGACCTAGTGCTGACCACGCGCGAGTACATGCACAACACGACCAGCATCGAACCTAAATGGCTTGTGGAGGCCGCGCCTACGTTCTTCAAGGTCGCACCGACGGATAAGTTATCCAAGCGTAAGGCAGCTGAGAGGATCCAACCGCTGTATAACAAGTTTGCGGGCGAGGACGATTGGCGGCTCAGTTCGCAGAAGAGGGCTGGTCGGTCTGGTGGTGGTGGTGGAACTTGGGGTTAGTTGTCTCATCATATCTATGGCACGGTTGGAAATATAGCTAGATGTTTATCATCGGCTTTCGTCTCTTGGCGGCGGTGGCCCTGTGGGTGTTTTTTGGACGAAATGTAAGAATGTTGCATTCTTCCTCAGGTAGATAGGGGGGAGTGAAGTGAGTAGGAATGAGATGATACCCTTATTATTTGTTGGTTCTTTTTTTCCCTTCCGTGGGGTTTTGTGTCTGTCGACTTGTTGCCTGTTGTTTTTCGTCATAATGTCCAGTTGGGGGTTCTTACACCACCTGTCATCTGCGCAACAGAGGAGAAATTGATCAGGCAATGGAGCCAATCCACAACTGGAATGCTCGAAGATTATCAAATTTGACACACAGGACACCCCGAAAATCAAGCAGCTTGAGAAGGGACAGGTGATTGTCAATTTGAAGGGTTTGTGCCGTGACGATACGCTCGGAAACTGAAGCGCTGTGGTTGAGCGGGGTGGACCTGGACGCATACGGCGCCCGCGAGCGAGATGGCCGCCCTAATGACCCGGCAGCAGGACCAAAAGAGAGATCTACCTATCTGGGTGACTTGGAAATGTCTCACTTTTTCGGCTTCTAGGTGGAGAAGAGAAAAAAGAAACAGCGATTACATGACCCCAAAACCGACAACGAGAGTTTCCATTTCCTCCTTCGGAGCTGAGCAGCTGCCGCTTTAAGCTGAGCTAGGCTGAGCCAGGCTGAGCGAGAGGTCATTTTTGGGCCACCCCGGTTATACTTGCCTTAGTTTGAAAGTGGCATTCTGAGCCTAGTTTTGGGACACTGTGGCCCCGCCACCCGGCCACCCCGCCTCTTTTTTTACTGGAGTAACCGACTACCAGGCTTACCTCAAATGAATTGGAAGAATGGAAAGGTAGTCATAGTTGCCTAGCGTAACTCTATGCCGATCATCGCTAGCTCGCCGCTACAAGTTCGTGAACATGAGGATGAGTTCTTTGCTGGATAGGAGAGCATGTGCCGCAGCAACTGCCTATTGAAGGGCAGGAGAACCAGCCGCGGATCTAATGAAGGCTGCCCAGAAAGATACATGATGTTGTGATTCCGGCCAACCGGTGGCGAAGAGTCAGTAATAAGGTTTTGCAATATGAGATAGCATAACTCCCATGAATTCTATAGCTCACTATCCTAAATATGGTAGGCAACCTTAAGTTTTCAAAGAGACTACAAACTCTTAGGCATACGAGATCAAGGAGAGAAGCAGATCCACCAAGTCCTATCTGTCAGAAAATACCTCTTAGACCCAGCTCTTCATACTTTCAAAGAGACGGACAAGATATTCTCATACTTTATTGCGATTCCTAGGACTAGAAGTTTTCATTAATGCACGTTGCCTTGTCAAGGTAGGTGACCACATTATTTACGTAGGGCGTAATGAGAAGGCAGAATACTGTTCCAGCCATTATTGCCACAGCCGATGTAGGAATGTACTTTGCTATTCAGTTCAGGGTATTACAATCCACATACAGGGTGTCTGAACTGCAAGGCGGTACGCCGTTGGTTGGGTGGGTGCGTCACGTAGGGAAGGTAAGCTCCTTGAACTTTGCTGATGGAAGTCTTGATACACACAATGTAGATTGCCTTCACAAGTAATGAAGCAGATGAATGTGTATTGCTTACTTGCTGAGTCTCTTAAGGAGAGCTCAGCCTAGCTGCTTATATAGAACTATCTATTTGAGTGCTCCCTTGTGCTCTGTCTTCGTAGCACAGAGCACCACAGAGCAATGTTCCTTAAGTGCTCCCTCGTGCTCTGTCTTTATAGCACAGAGCGCCACAGAGCAATGTCTTTCCAGCTGTTAAGACTACATGGCAACTGCCTGCAGTTGTCGCCCCACATAAACCAGTGCGGCACCTATCAGCAAGTGTTGCCCCGCATTCCGTCACATGACTAATGGGAATCGTGACAGTGTCTCGGAGAAGGGAACGGCGACACAGAGGGACTTGGTGTAATAATATAGCTGCTGAAGCGCATTCGGGCGAGCAAGAATCGCAAGGTGATGGTACAACCTCCCAGTCGTTGGGGCTTTGTCCGAGGCTTTAGAGTACCAATGTCGGCTCGTTGACGTCCATATTTCACGGTTCCGAATATCATTGTCTTCTATGGCCATGCGATACCGTCCGAGGTCCCCGAGACATTCGATCCACGTATCTTTAAAGGTGGGAATCGTCTCGTATAGCAAAGCCGTCATCGTATATGCCAAGTAAATGAAACTCAGCAGAGGTTCCAACTAGCCGGGAGTTGGTCTCTCAAGAGCTCGAGAAATCTATGGATGCCATATTTCCACATCCGGGCCGGCATGGCGTATTTGGACGCCAATCTCCTTAACGCGGGGCTCGCCGAAGGACGCTGCGAGGCTAAGAAGAAGTCATGATGGTCGTGGAGAAGGGCGCGGTGGAGGGCTATTAATGCCTGCCACTGCCCGAAACTGAGCCCGGTGGCCAGATCATCCTTCGCATTCTGCGTGTGCACTTCGATGCACTTGTTCTCTAAGGGAACGAGGCCGGCGCAGATGCCCTTGACTTCGGCTACTAGCTGTTCTTGCGAGATTGGGCGCGTTTCGGGCTGCTTAATGAGCTCAGTCGAGTTATCTTCGACAATAGACGGAGACGGTAAGGCTGAGGCCTGCCGCTGATAGCCCCAGCGCCGAGACCGGAGGCGCGGCTTTGAGGATACGTGTAAGCGATGGTTGGCCGTTACGTTGGACATGTCGTATGATAGCGGACGAGCCAAGGGAGTTTCGTCGTCGGGGCTCCACAACCTGCCCTTAGCTGGGGGTCCTCTGTTGAATTCGACCTGGCCCTCTTGGCCCGCATCTGCCCAGGTAACTGATTTCCTGGTCCGATTTGGGGGGGAGCGGCTCCTGTTTGAGTTAGCTACGCGGTTTGAAAATGGTAGGTTTGGCGAGCCCGGGCAGCGACGTACCCTTCACCTGCTAGCTGTACAGTCCTCCACAAAGACCGGATCCAGCCGCTCCCGGAGCCATCCGACGCCTTGTCGGCGAGCTGCTGAGCGTGGTTGGTTGCGACATGCTTTTCAAGACCCGCGAGCTTGACGACATCTTGTAGCTCCTGGTGGCACAGAGGGCAGACTAAAGGCTTTTGTGTACGACCAGACGGCCGTGGCGTTATTCTCAACCAGCCGTTCCAGGACTTGTCGATATCCATTAGGGGAATTTAGGCGGAGTCTAATACTAGTACGAGATGGGGCGGGTGCGCTCGCTAAAGTGAATTGAGAGGAGAGTTGTAGGTAAGATTGCGGCTTAAAGAGTGCGATGTTGGAGCATTAAATATGTTTATAACTCTAGATTTTGCGAACTATTTGCGGACTATGTTAAGGCGTCCTAGGCATAACCTTTCCAACTGAGGGGGGCTGAAGGGGCGGGAGGGAGGGGGCTGTACCTTGATCATCTCATCCAGCTATGAGGAAGATGTATATGTGGCGACCCGGGCCAAGCTTTGCCTCCGCTCTGGCGGGCGAACCACCATGCGCTATATATGCCACCACTACTGAGCTACTGTGATAGTCAAATCGCCGTCAACTCACATACAGATGTATCCGAGACGAAGCGAGCTTTATAGGTTAGGTGAGATTGTCATTCACTACCAAATACTCAGACAAACCCAACTCAGATATAGCGTTTGAGTGACCTAAAGTGGATGGCGAGACTGTAGGTTGTCTCTGACAACCTTGTGACCTGCACCGGTGTCACGAGGTCCTATTCCAGCTCGTACCGCAGGGCTTCAAGGCGAAGCGCACTTGGGACCAACAATGGGTGGAAGGCAAGTAATTACACAGCAAAGATCGACGGCATGGGGCATGCCCTTAAAGTATCAATCGCTCTCGAAGTAAGCCTACGAAGTGTAGCAGGCACAGCTGTGCTAATGGCGATCTACTGAAGTTACAAAGAGTCGCTTCTCTTACCGAATACGAGGACTACGGATCCATGGCCGCTATGCCGAGGCGCCTCGCCCTTCAGTAGATCTGCCTATGTGAGGCAGCAGATTCTGCCACCCGCTGTACGGACGGACCGAATCCGCCTTGCCAACTTCATCTATGAGTTTTTAGCTCGGTAGGTCATTCATCACTGCTAGCAAAGTCGAGGAGGCCTCTTCATAGCGACGCTCAAGGGTTTCCATACCAAACCTCTCAGGCTTACAATCTCTCGTCATAGATGCAATAGGGACCCTGTCCCTGCACTACAAAGGCCATTAGCCTTACGCCTCTTCTGGTTTTCGTCACAGTCCGGCATTGTAGATCGCCATGCCACAGTCTGCCTTGAAGCGGGGACGTGGGCAGCGGTCCTATTTTAGGCCATATGTACCAAGAATAGTCATATAACTAGTCCCAATCCATAGCCCCCAAGTCGCGGAGACTTGGAGATCTGAAGCTAGGTGCCTATCTCAGCCACTATACCTACGCGCCACCATGTCATACTGTCGGTTCTATAACACAGGAACTCAAGTATATAAGTGAGCTTACATCCGTCGTTCATGGTGTCACCTAAATTGGTCATCAGCACCTCGGCACACGAGAAATACCTCATGGATAATCAACACCTTGTTTGTGTATTCTACGGAGGCCGCTTCGTCCTATCTAAGCGCGGCCTCGGAAGCGGTGATCCAGGAACCCAGGGGGCAACTCTCATACAGTTCCTACGAATACCGACTAATGTCCAGTCTCTCAAGGACGGGCTGCAGTTTATCTACGAACCCTCTGAACTGCAAAGGGTCACAGTCGAAAGAGACATAGTTGAAGCTCGGACGCAATTTTATCGACTTTACGGACGTGAACCGGTCTACGTCGAGGATTGTTGTAGAGTTATGGATGCACTTTGTCCCCCTCTCTCCAGATACACTAGCGCTGGCATTCTCCAAATCATTGCACAAGCCAAAGCCGGTAGAGAGGTCCCGATTGTGTTCAAACTCCCTGATAAAGAATACTGGATATCGGGCAGGTGGACATACGTCGTCGACCTCGACAGATCGATACTCGAGGTTTTCTACGACAGCGAGGACAACAAGTTGGGCCACCGGTTCGAGGGAGTGGGGGTTGACGACGTTCCGGCCTTTATTACGTCGCTCACTTTTTCGGATCTACAGATCAAAGACAGTGCTGGAGAGATTCCGAGTGAAATAGTGAAATGGCGCGGTGAGTACCTATACGCATTTTATCCAAGCAGTATACTAACTAATAACTTGCAGAGCTTGTCTCGGCCGCAGGATTTTTTCAGGACTTTAGCGATACTCAAAACGGTGAGACAGGATTAGAACAATCGCTCGAGAGGATGGCCATTAGCCGGGTGCTTCCTAAAACACACGGCCGGTGGGAATTCTATGACGATTATATCTCGAGTTACAGGTTTGATACTGTTGGAAGCAGATCGCTACATTCCAGGCCTTTCGGAATCAGTCGGTGATCTGCATTCGGCAACAAAGAATGTGTCCAGTATTCCAAAAGCAGCCACAACGGTGGAATAAAGAAGAGCTTACGAATGCATGCCAAAGCCCGGAATACTGCCCGGTTCCAGCACAAAAGCAAGCTTCAAAATGAGCATAAAGAAGAAATAAGCATAAATAGGAGCACTTTTCCATAGCATTAGGGAGAGGCAGATCAATTGAACACATCCTTTTCTGAACCAGTTACTGAGTTCAACAGATATATTCAAATTAGCGACTCTCAAATCTGCAGGTATAATCTCTTGCAACTGCAAATCTGAAACTTGTGTTAAAACTAGTTCTTACTAAGCATTTATACTTTCCCCTAGCGACTATTATTGCTGTATCGCGTAGTTAGATAGAAATCAATTAGTTCGTAATGGCTTGTCTTTTGATTTGACGGCTCTGGAGATGGCGACTTTGATCTCCGAATGAGAACTTGTCTTGGCTTGAGAAAGCGTCCGCAAGTTGCGGTCTGCAATTCAGAATCGCCCTCTATTGTCTCAATGATGTGCGGGGAGATTGCCGCACTTTCAGAGGCATTTCTCGCGCGAGTGATGTTGATAGATAGAACGAAACGACCAAATGCAGCGAGCCTCATACTTGTCTTTGGGTATTATAACTTAGGAGAAAAAATTGATGATTTGTCACGATTTCCATCTGCAGGCATTGTCACAAAAAGAGGGGTCAGTGCGCTCTAATTGGTTGAGGTGGCCAACCAATCAGGAGGGGCCCGGGGCCCGGTTACTTTCAATCCGGGCCTCGGACCAAGGCCCGGAGTAAACACAGATGGGGTTCGGGCCTAGTAACAGACACTCATTACTACTCTCTATATAAACAAACTAGGTCGAGCCTCCCTTATGGAGCTCGACAAGTAAGCAATACACATTCATCTGCTTCATTACTTGTGAAGGCAATCTACATTGTGTGTATCAAGACTTCCATCTGCATAGTTCAAGGAGCTTACCTTCCCTACGTGACGCACCCACTCAACCCACGGCGTACCGCCTTGCAGTTCAGACACCCTGTGTGTGGATTGTAATACGTTGCTTACTTCTTTCTTCGACTGCGTCACCTTCGGATTGCTTGAACAACCTCCCCTTCCCCTGCCAAGGCTTCCCACACATCCCTTCTCGCCTCTCGAAGATGTCGGCGGCACAAGTGCAGGAGCTGACGAACCAGCTCGCGGCTCTCACGCTCCAACTCAACCAGAAGGTACCTGATATGGAAAAGAAGATTCAGGACCTCGAGGAGGAGAAAGGCAAAATCGAGGACAAGCTGCAGGTCTTGGAGGAGGAAAAAGACAGGGTGGAAGTAAAAATCGGAAAGAAGAAGGCCAAGATCGCCATGCCATCGCGGTATAAGGGGGAAGCGACCAAGCTTGCCGCTTGGCTCTCCTCGTGCCGAGGATATTTTGACTACTATCTGGATCAGTTCGACGAAGAGGAGGATAAGGTCCTGTTCGCTGGAGCCCTCTTGGAGGGAAACGCCGCCTTGTGGTTCCAACCAGTCCTGGACCAGTACACCAAGGTGGGGTTGTCTAAGCTCGGTGACAAAGAGAAGAAGATTTTCGAGAACTTCAAGGGCTTTGAAGGTGCCCTCACTAGGATCTTTGGAGAACCTGACGGCAAACGAATGGCAGAGGACCGGATGCGGCTCCTCCAGCAAACGGGGTCAGCCGCCGCCTTGGTAGCAGAGTTCCGCGCCATCCGGCCACATACCGAACTCAACGACGCTACTGTGATGATGTTGTTCTACTGGGCCCTCAAGAAGCCTGTTAGAGAGCGACTCTCGGAGCAAGACCGCCCCGACAACATTGACGACTTCTATAAGCTAGCAGTCAGGATCGATAATCGGCAGTACTCTTTCAAGACCCGGGAGAAAACCGGAACGCAATCGTGGGCCTCCCCGACTAAGAAAGAAGGAAACAAGGCGGGTGCATGCAACAATTGCGGAAGAAAGGGACATTGGGCTAGAGATTGCCGTCTACCCCGCAAGAATTCATCGGCCACCCGAGACCATAGTTCTACCGCAACCGGGACGCATCCAGGACCCATGGACATGTCGGCAGCTCAGCAGGAGACCCGACGCAGAAATGACACGTGCAACAACTGTGGCAAGAAGGGCCACTAGGCACGAGAATATCGCTCGCCAAGGAGGCCTCGTCAATGGGAACCAGTACCCGAAAAGGCCGCTTCTCGAGTTCACTGGGAAAACGAGCCTACTTAGCGAGTGAGGATGGTCAACGAGGAAGACCTCGGGGACGATTACTACGACCAAGCCCGAGATGACCAATTGGAAGATGGAGGATGTTTAGGTGCCGAGAAGGCCATTATGGACCTCGACGAGATCTACGGTGGAGAAGCGGGGGAGGTAGTCTTCACGGTTAAAGGACTTACACTCTCCGCTACCAACCTATTGCAGGAAATGCCGAGCTCAACTTACGACGCCATATGGGAGGACGCTAAGATATTGAACCCGTTTCACCCTCTCCACGAAGAAATCTCGTAGACTGCTTGCTACGACCACACTTGTCTGCCACATATAGGCGGGAAGCTAGAATACGATTGCTTCCCGGTGCGGCGGTGCAACCCGGATAGAACTGCCATAGCAGTAAAACAAGTCATTGGCCGCCACGAACAACTGCAGAGAGAAGTGGAACTCGAAGCGAAAATGGGACACTCTCACGACGGGAAAACCGTTAAGGCCCTCTTCACCACCAAGAGAGTATAGCCTACTAATTGCAAAGGAAGGGATGACCTTATAAACTGCCTAATAATAGATTGCCTAGTGCACCGCCAAATGAAATTGGACTTCTTCCAAGAATGGGCAGCGGGGGTTAACCAGACTGAAGCTAAGAAGAAGCAAGCTAAGGAGAATAAGAGAGCTCTAAGAGAACTCCCTCAAATGGTGGATAAAACATCAGGGAAACCTACCAACGAGGAACGACGCGAACGCTAGGAGGCTAACCAGCAACACCTAAGGCTCTCTCGACGCCTAGGAAAAGGATCCAGGGTCACCAGCGAGCCCGAGCAAGTCGCCGGACCCTCGAGGTAGAAGCGAGTCGAAACATAGGGCCTTCTAGGGCTCTACGAAGACGAATATGGCGCGAGGCGCTGGGGAGTCGACTCCGACAGCAAGTAGCACACCCAAGCCGCCACGGTCAAAGCAGTAGGTATGGAGGCCTTACTGCAGGACCCAAAAATCCTCCCTAGAGCGAACAGTTCGTATCCAGCATTAATGAAACAACAAAGCAAGGATGCCTTACTACGGACGCCCAGATCCGGTGGGAGGGCGGACAAGAAGCCACGCTGCGAGCATTAGTGGACTCGGGCAGCGATTGCGATATAATCAACCCGAAGGTAGTGAACCAACTTCAGCTACCATGGAAATACCGAGAAAAGCCCACTAGGTTGAGGACCTTCGAGGGCGACTTGATGAGTTACGATAATGGACTCTTATTGAGGGAGACTCTGCTACTACTGATTACAGTGGAGGGTCAATCCCAAGAAGTGGTATTCTAGATACTCCCAATAGGACCAAAGCACGACTTGATCCTAGGGAACCTATGGCTAAGAGCCTATAACCCCGACATTAACTGGGAGGATGGCCAACTCCGGGCTAGGGGAGGTACGAAATCCCGCTGGACGGAGCCCCTAGACCAATGTAAAAAGAGAGAGGAGACAATAGAGCCCTCTAACGTCATGAGAAATACGACGAATTCAGCCTAGTAGGAAGACCTATTAGAAGAATGGGCACTTTGGATCAGAACGTCTACGAAGGACGATCTAGGAGAGGAATTAGCACGAGTACTAGACGAGTACCGTGGCTACACCCTATTCCGGGCTAAAATGAAGCAAGAATTGCCGGCCCGAGGACTGTTTGACTACGAAATCAAACTTAAAGAAGGAGCTAAGCTGGACTGGTCTCGAGTATATCACCTCACCCCGCAGCAAGACGAGGCATTGAAGGAATATATTGAGCAATACGAGCCAGCAGGGTTCATTCGGAGGTCGCAGTCACTAGCAGCGTACCCGGTTATCTTTGTACTAAAGAAGGACGGGAAACTACGGCTGGTGGTCGATTACCGAAAGCTCAATGACGAAACTATTAAGAACCGGTACCTACTGCCCTTGTTCAACGAAATGCGCGATCGTTTGAAAGGCGCCAAGTGGTTTACTCGGCTCGATATGCCTTTCGGCTTTGGGCATGTTAGAATTAAGGAAGGAGACGAGTGGAAAATAGCATTCCGCACCCGCAGGGGGCACTTCGAATACTAGGTTATGCCAATGGGGCTGACCAACGCCCCTGCCACCTTCCAAGCAATGATGGACGACGCATTGCGAGAACAACTAGACTAGTGCGCCGTGGTCTATCTGGATGACGTGTTGGTCTATTCCAAAATAGAGAAAGAATATCGATAATACGTGTACTAAGTATTGAAAGCGCTGTAAGATAAAGGCCTTTTAGTCAACCCCGGGAAAAGCGAATTCTATATGTAAGAGACAATATATTTGGGGTTTCTTATTAAGCCAGATAAAATCTGTATGGAATTAGCGAAGTTGGAGGCAGTGAAAAACTGGCCTACGTTAACTAACCTTAGAGAGGTTAGGGAATTCATCGGCTTTGTAGGATTCTACCGAATGTTTATTAAGAACTTCGGGGGCATCGCCAAACCCTTACACCACTTAACCAAGAAGGATGTTACGTGGGATTGGACCCTAGAACAACAGCAAGCATTCTAGCAGCTTAAGAATGCCATGCTAGCGGGGCCAATATTAAAACTTCCCGACCTAAGAAGACTATTCGAGGTCGAAACCGACGCATCGGACTATGCTATCGGCGCAATACTTAGCCAACGGGACGACGAGGGAAAACTGCACCCTTGCGCTTTCTTCTCTCACGGCCTCTCGGGGGCAGAGCTCAACTGGGATATGCCTGAAAAGGAGCTCATAGCAGTCGTATGGGCTTTCAAGGAATGGAGACCCTACCTCACCGGGACAGCTGAACCCGTCAGAGTGAAATCAGACCACCAAAACCTACAATATTGGGCCAAGAAGCAGACTCTGAGCGGAAAACAAGCAAGGTAGGCAGAATTCCTGGCACCCTTCAACTTTATCATTAGCTACATCAAAGGAAAGGAGAACGCTCGAGCGGACGCGCTCAGCCGACGAGCCGACCACCGCAAGGGAAAAGAAAAATACGAGTCGCCACCAGTACTCAAAGCAAACGGCGAAGATTTGGAGCACCCAGCGCACCCAGAAGCATGGATCGAGCCACTGGACCAATGGCTCCAAGTGTGCGCAAGCTACAGGGCACGATGGGAAGAAAAATACTAGTTCAAATGCATGGACTTCGCCGAGCATATCCGACTGCCGGCTGGAGTAACGGAGGACGACAGCAAGAAATGCTGGTACGAAGGACGAATGTACGTCCACCCAACCCAACAACGGGACCTCATCAAAGAAACACACGAAGCCAAAGTTGGGGGACATTTCGGTGTGACCAAGACACTGGCCCGGCTTAAGCAGCATTACGCATTCCCAAAGATGAAGGAGTCGGTCGAAGAGGTCCTCAGGGAATGCCCTGCGTGCAAAAAGAACAAAGCAGCGAGGCACTTGCCTTATGGGCTTCTCGAACCGCTCCCGGTAGCAGAAAGAGCTTGGGGATCAATCACGATGGATTTTATCACCAAGCTGCCCAAATCGAAGGACCCCGTTACGGACGTGGTCTATAACTCAATCTGGGTAGTAGTAGACCGACTTACAAAGTGGTCGTACTTCCTACCCTATAAGGAGACGTATACGGCGGAATAACTTGCAAAACTCTACCATCGACACATCTCCGCGCAACACGGATGGCCAGACAACATCATTACTAATAGAGACAAATGGTTCACGTCCAAATTCTGGCAGGCATTAATGACAGAATTCGGGACGAACCACAAACTCTTAACGGCCTACCATCTACAAACAAATGGGCAAACAGAGCGCGTTAACTAAGTTATCGGGCAATAGCTTAAAATATACATCAACTACGAGCAAGACGACTGGGTCGAATTGCTGCCCACCGCACAATTCAGCTACTGCACAGCCATGGTTGAGAGCACAAGGACGACACCATTCTTTAACAATTACGGCTTCGAGGCAGAAGATAAGCTTGGGGAAAGAACGCAAGTCCCGCGAGCAGGTGTAACGGCCAGCAGGATGAAGGACCTGCATGCGTGGCTTAAAGAAAGACTCGAAGAAGTCCGGCTACAAATGCGGACCTACTACGACAAACACAGGGTCGAGGGACCTCCCCTAGAGGAGGGGGATAAGGTCTTTCTTTCAACAAAATACCTACGCACGAAGCGGCCAAGTAAGAAGCTAGACTTCAAGAGGATTGGACCATTTAAGATTGTTAAAAAGGTCGCAAACTCGAATTACGAACTCAGGCTCCCTAACACCATGAGACTACGGTCAAAGGTGTTCCACGTGTCACTGTTGGAGCCAGCGCCGAAGAACGCCAAGCTGGATCTCCAGGCGGAGGCGGAAGACGACGAGCAGGAAGAGTTCGAAGTGGAGGAAATCCTTGATTCTAGAAGAGTCGGGAGAGGAATACAGTACTTTGTCAAATGGGAGGGCTACCCCTCGGCGGATAGCAGCTGGGAGCCCTCGGCTAACCTAGCAAATTGCGAGGAAAAGAAAAAGGAGTTCCATTAAAAGAACCCCGACAAACCAAAAAAATAAGGCACCAGTCCGGATTTCATTTGTTATGTAAAAGAACAGAATCACCGTCACTACATTAAGAGGAAGGAGCTGCAGACTGAGAAGGGGCCACCATGCCGAGACCCTCGAGGAGGGATGGGTCCAGGGACTGCCAGTCCAAAGAGGCAGGCGTGGCCGACTTAGGTGGAGGAACGTTTGGGAACTCCTCCTCGAAGTCCTTCACCCCGCGCCGAAACAACTCGTCAGCCCTATCCTTTGCCATTTTTTTGCGACGCATGACCGTGCTGAGAGCCTGGGTGACGGCGAGAAGTTTCTCCTGGAGCTCGTCCTCCTTTTTGGAAAGCTCCTGGAATTCCTCGACGCTTTGTTGAACTGGGAGCAACGTTAGCCAGGGCGTGGGTAGCGGGCCAACTCGTAGATACCTACGGGCGGGAGCAAACTCCTTCCCATTACAGTAGACCTTCTTGTCGGCGCAACGCTGGCAGCGCAGCGAGCCCGACGCTACTACGTACGTGGAGGATGAACGAAAACAGTTGGTGCAAGGCATTGGAGACGGGGAACCGTGGGTCTCGAGGTAGGAAAGGATGGCGGACTTAGCAGTGGCCTTCTGGCGCGAACGTTTCTTTTGAACCCGGTTAGTAGACATTTCTAAAGGATGAAGGGAGGAAGCACCAACCCGAAACAAAGTAGGAGAGTTGGTCAGGTTTTACGTGCTTATGCCAGGCCTTCGGGGCGAAGGCCTAGAAAGAGGGGCATCGTGTTACGATTTCCGTATTTAGACAAGCGGAGAAAGCGGCTGCATATAGAACCGTGCTCAGCCAGTCATTATAAGTGGGTCGCCAACCAATCAGGAAGGACCCGGCCATCTCGTCGATGAAGCCGGGTCCTGGATTGAACGCAACCAATTATAAGGGACCCGGGCAGCTCAGGACCCGGCCCGGGTCCTGAGGGGCCCGGGTCCAGCAAGATACGGTCTATATAATCAGATAGGTCGAGCTCTCCTTATGAGACTCGACAAGTAAGCAATACACATTCATCTGCTTCATTACTTGTGAAGGCAATCTACATTATGTATCAAGACTTCCATCTACATTGTTTAAGGAGCTTACCTTCCCTACGTGACGCACCCACCCAACCCACGGCGTACCGCCTTGCAGTTCAGACACCCTGTGTGTGGATTGTAATATCTAGGCACTTAAGTCTGTTTAGCTATAGTATTGCGTAAGTATGTTAAGAAAATAGTTTAGCTACGGGATATAAGGCTAAGTTTTAGGCCATACAAGGAAGCGGGCCGCCCCCAGGCTTTAACTTATTTTTGTCTAACTAGTAACCAAGGATTTACAGTGGAAGGCGAAATGGGTGTCGCTGAATTTTTAGTTAACTTTTTCAAGGACTGCGGGGTAGAGATGTGGCCTGTGTGGCTTTGCGGGATACATTTGTAGCTGGGAGGTACCGTGTGAGGGAATAGGCAGGTACGCCTGATCAAGGTGGTCACAATGGTGGCAACAAGTAGGGCGAGCAATGACTGACAAAGGTGTAAGACTTCAACCTGGCCCTCGCAAAGGAAGGTGGGCGAGGGCCGCTGCTTATATACAGGGTTGGGAGACCAAGTCCCGTGTGTGCTGTGGAAGCGTGGTGCCACAGTGTGGCTCTGGTGGCTTGGCCAGCTGGTGACAGGTGGTGTGCGCGCACAGGGTGCGCGAGCGTCAGGGAGTGTGTGGGTTGGGGTGCTCTTTCCTTACATACTGAGGGAGCAACACCTAACATAGCCAGAACTGGCCCACTGCTGACTCATCTAGAAGGTGACTTGGCCCATTTGCCCTCCCCGCCCTCTCTTCTCCCTCTTCTTCCATCCCCCAGACAACCTTCTCAAATATCATTCATTTACGTGACTTCATTAACACCATGACAGATGATCCGAGTCGAGATGCACCAAATTTCGTCAAGATCTAGACGGACATTAACATCTTCGAGGAAGACGGCTTCTACAGCCCTGTGACAGCAGATGAATCGGCAGGGTCAGGCCTCTGGGTAATCGCATCTATTAAGTAGGATTCTAAGTTGAAGAAGAAAGGAAGAAGAATTACAGAGAGTCGCGCTTGCGCGACGAGATGTGGTGCAATTCCCATTTGCCTGATTGGGCTTAGCGTACTGGTCCATGCACCACAAGCAGCTATAACGGCCAGGGTTAGGGTATCCCCAGCCCTGCCGTCACAAGCCCCAACATTTTAATCGAGCCAGTTCGCACACGCATTTACGCCTATCTGACATAGAGCAAGGGGTACATATGTTCCTAATGCGTTCTTTTATACCGATGGCCGCTTCTCGGCCGCTCCGTCGGAAGACGGCATTCTAAAGATCAGCATACAGACATTGAGTCTGATGAGGTACGCCCGATCCCAGACTCTACCTAACTCTAATTAACTCTCTAGGCACCCTAGCGACGTGGCCGATTTCGAAGAATACCACCAGCACTTACCTGAGCAATGGTGCCCGATGGTGTCCGTCATCGGTTCGGTGCCCTCTTGTGAAGGCAACTCGACCGATCCCTCGGAAGCCTGCCACTTCATCGTCGAAACATCCGTGTATGATGCCTCGAAGGCTGCTCCGATCCAGTTCTCGGTAGTGTGCTTCTTGGAAAACACCAAACGGTGGCAGAAAGTCAAGACGCCAGCATCGGGGGCCTCTCTGAGCGTCACCGCGAAGTTGGCCGGCCGCACAACTGACACGAATCATCTAGCCCTTCGGGTCCTTGATCTCGCCTATTTGCCGAGACTAAACTCCGGAGCAGCATTACTGACCCCGGCCACAACACCACCTTCGAAGCGGTCTCGCTGGGATGGCCGGGCGCCTTCGTCGACGCCGTCGGAGAAACCACGCACCTTGGAGCCGGTCAACGGAATTACAACCCTTTCCGACAGAGATACAACACCACCCAAGCCGGCGCAGGCCGAATCAAATCTACCACCATCAGGAGATATGGCCGGCTCGCCATTCGTCACCTCTTCTCCATCAACTGCTGCCAACCAGGAAGACTTCTCGGTCGACTCCATTCCGCCTCTAAGCTCTGACAGTGCAACACGACCGCATCGCAGCCGCCATCCTCCGAAGAAATATACCGAGCTAGATTAGGTCGGGCGGACCGGGAAGGCTTTCAGAGCATGTAGTTAGATGTCAAATTGAGTTCTTTCCCTCTGTTTACACACAACGCCAAATTGCACCTACTCCCCAAGTTCACCGCTAGCCTTCTGGTCTGATCGCTTTACTTACGTACGAAGGTGGAAAAGATAAACAAACTAAAACTTATTAACAAAGCCAAACTCAATTCATCAAGTCTCATTAGGAAAATGCCAAGCTGAAACAAAGAAGATCCTTACCACAGCGTTCCAGCAACGCAATCGCTGGAGACATACTGTGCTTCCACCTTCCCAACCCCTACCCTTTCATATCCCCCGCCCCCAGCCTTCTCCCAAATAACAAGGACGTGGCAAGTCTTCCGAGCGTCTTCCTTCTTGTCCCGAGCTATGCTAACAACAACACAACTGCAATCTTCAAGCCGGATCTGATCTGCCACGTCCAACCATAACGAGCCTACTTGCTCCGTCCCATCGACAATAGCATGTTCTTCCCCTTTGTCTTCCACTCGACAGTTTCCACCAAACTTCCTCACTTGGACGTTCAGCGCCTCTCCATCCTTGTTGAAACCAAGGTCCACGCGGCGTGGGACCATAAGAACCTGCGTCGAATCTGCGATAAATTCAATACCTCCGGAATATGCCATCCAAGACCATGATGGTACAGTTCGATCCTCGTAGGGAATCGGGGGTGTCTTGTTCTTATAAGTTCGCCTCCACAAAAGTAGGGAACTAAAGAAGCGATGGAAGATCCCGTATCTCACTTCAGTCTCTAGCACCTGTCCCATGCACTCGACCAGGCTGTAAATCGCAACATCCCTATCGGTTGCAAAGCTAAGGCAGGATGTTGAATACTTTCTGAAGAGGAATTGGACGAAATCGGCGGTGCGCTGGAACCCGGACTCCCTGACTCTCCTCGGAAAGTTGGGATCGAGGATGAAATATTGCTTCCCAACTGGCCTAGAATACGATGAGCCTTTGTACTACGCGTGATATTTAGTCCTGCAGACTTACGGTTCCAGTTTTGTGAGCTGTTCACACAATACTCCGTCTCCACACTCGCAATACGTGTGAGCTGCAGTAAAATGGATTATCCGACGGGACAGCACCCGTTCTTGAAGAACCCAAGCCCTCTTCATAAGGGCACCCTCATCCACGTCTTTGCCGAAGTCACACGTGCAAGTCGGTGTGCTTGGAGTGCCTTGTACACCAATACCCGGAGGATCCGGCTGTGGCTTCAGGAAACCATCCCCCCAGCCACGTGCTGAACTCGCGGCAATGGTGCAGTAGGCGCCGGCGAAGATATCCGCCATGGCCTTAGCTTCGCTGTCCCAGTCGCAATCGGGTCCCTCCTGTATGATACAGAGAGCGTCGATCCAGAGATACTGCTTCTGCAGCGCTCGAGTTACCTGAACTGCGTCTTGAAATGTCTTCGGCAGCTGGTCGTAGCTGAAGCCCCGCTTTCGAGCTCCGTAGTTTTCGCTGGTAGTGCAGAACTGCTTCTTCTCTTCTGCCGTTGGAAGGCCCCAGCAGTGCGAGAGCACAAGGTAGTCTTCTCCCCCACTTTGCCCTTCGACGAGGGTCAATTTTTTAGGGTTACCAACATAGATAACCCTCTTCGGCCAAAAGTTCTCCTTTCTTGGCTGTCGACGGCATTCGGGATGATTTTTGTCGCAGTTCTGAAGCCACTTACGCAATAAAAGGAAGACTAGCGGGCTGCTCCTTAAATTAAACGAGACAGCATTATAGAAGGCATGTCGTAGTAATTTTCGCCGTAATTCCGCGGCGAATTTGTCGATACTATGACGGCTCCACGATGTATACAAAGAAGAGCAAGTTAGCAGGGCATCTAAATCTATATCAAAAGCATCCACTTACTTCCTACACCACCACACATACCAAGGTCAGCAATCATCACCATACCATCTATCTCAAAGGCGTCCACTTACCCCCTACACAACCCCACATACCAAGGTCAGCAATCATTACCATCTCATCCGTCTCAAAGGCGTCCACTTACAGCCTACACCACCACACATACCAAGGTCAGCAATCATCACCATCCCATCCGTCTCAAAGGCGTCAACATACCAACTACACCACCACACACACCAAGGTCAGTAATCATCACCATCTCATCCATCTCAAAGGCATCCACTTACATACTACACCACCACACATACCAAGGTCAGCAATCATCACCATGCCATCTATCTCAAAGGCGTCCACTTACATCCTATACCATCCCACATACAAAGGTCAGCAATCATCACCATCTCATCCGTCTCAAAGGCGTCCACTTACCCGCTATACCGCCACACACACCTAGGTCAGCAATCATCACCACATCATCCATTTCAAAAACGCCCACTTACCCACTACACCACCACATATACCAAGGTCAGCAATTATCACTATCTCATCCATTTTAAAAGCGTCTACTTACCTGCTACACCACCACACATACCAAGGTCAGCAATTATCACCATCTCATCCATCTTAAAGGCGTCCACTTACATACTACACCACCACACACACCAAGGTCAACAATCATTACCATCTCATCTGTCTCAAAGGCGTCCACTTACCCCCTACACCACCCCACATACCAAGGTCAGCAATCATTACCATCTCATCCGTCTCAAAGGCGCCCACATACCAACTACACCACCACACATACCAAGGTCAACAATCATCACCATCTCATCCATCTTAAAGGCGTCCACTTACATACTACACCACCACACACACCAAGGTCAACAATCATTACCATCTCATCCATCTCAAAGGGGTCCACATACCTCCTACACCACCACACACACCAAGGTCAGCAATCATCACCATCTCATCTATTTCGAAGACGTCTACTTACATCCTACACCACCACACATACCAAGGTCAGAAATCATCACCATCCCATCCGTCTCACAGGCATCCACATACCAACTACACCACCATACTCACCAAGGTCAGCAATCATCACCATCTCATCCATCTTAAAGGCATCCACTTACATCCTATACCACCACACACACCAAGGTCAATAATCATCACCATTTTATCCATCTCAAAGGCATCCACTTACATACTACACCACCATACACACCAAGGTCAACAATTATCACCATCTCATCCATCTTAAAGGCGTCCACTCACATACTACACCACCACACACACCAAGGTCAGCAATTATTACTATCTTATCCATCGCAAAGGTGTCCACTTACCCACTATACCACCACACACCAAGGTCAGCAATCATCACCATCTCATCCATCTCAAAGGGGTCCACATACCTCCTACACCACCACACACACCGAGGTTAGCATATATCGTAGCTCACAACTTATGTACGTACCTCCTAGAAAGTGAAATTTTTATCAGCGATTATACTCTGATCCTTAACTGAAAATATACCTCCTGTATGTTAAATTAGCTTCCAAACCTAAGGCCGTAGCTAGAGCGTAGATCTCACCTTAAAATCGGCATAAATCCAGCGAGATCCTTGCGCGGACGCGGATGCCATTTTGAAGACTGGATGCCTACCAAACGTTGGCAGCTCAGACAATGGGGAATCGGTGGGGACTTGGCTCGTTATTATCGCAAGGTAAAATTGGGCACCATCACAATTAGGCGTCTAGGAGGTAAGAAAGAGACGCAAGATGAGGAAGGCGGGGTTGTGCCCCGTAGAAGATCTAGTGGCAGAATACCCCACCTCTTACCGCCTTCTTGAAAAGGATTAGCGGACCATCCACGCTTCCAGGGCCCACCAGAGCCACATTAGTTCTAGCGCTAATCCCAGCCTCGAGGCCATTGCAGCCACACGAATGTGGTTGAGCACACCCCTCAAGCCACCTCCATAACAGCTCATTTCTTGCAGAAAAGAGCCTCTCGAGGCAAGGATGCAAGTACGTGATTCTGTTGCAGAAACACCAAATCTGAAGAAGGGAAGATGGTCCGCAGCGTACAGGCTGCCTGTGTGACATGAGTTCCTTCAACCGCTTTGCTGTGTTTCAAGGTCAGGGTTCCCCGCGCCATGTCATGACACTGTTCCACGTGATTTTGCTTTTCGGGACAATCCTTCTTGGAGACGTGCATCGGCCCGTGCCACCACGGCAGGCCTGGCTTTGTGCTCCCGAAAACGGCACTACCACAGTAAACTACGCCACTAAAAAAACATTACATTCAAGTTGAGGATTGCCCGTATTGTCGAGCCTCGTTCCTCAAGGCTCTCTAGGCAAACCGCTTGCGGTTTGCGTCTCCTGTGCCCCATCCCGCGGCCCACCCCTCAACCTGCCCCACATTAACTCTTTAGTTAGTGGGTTTTGGGGGGGGCTTCCGATTCGTAGAAAATTCACGTGCTTGGGCGAAAATCCACTTTTTGGTTTACGTTTCTAACGCCGGTTTGAGGCATGGCATTCGGGAGGATAAGTGGGGCCTGTGATTGAAGGTTGGTGTCGGGACAATGTGATCAGGGATCGTGGTTCTTGGCATTCCCGAAACCCGCATTGATTTAAGCCACCAAAAGTAGTACCCTTTACCGGGAATCTGATAAACGAACCTTCAAATATAAACGATCCCATATGTTGAAAATTACCACAACGTCTAGCTTCGTTCCTCAAGGCTCTTTAGGCAAACCGCTTGCGGTTTGCGTCTCCTGTTGGATCCACAGCAACTCATCAGAATTCTGATGAGTTGCTGTGGGTCTCGGCGCCGGTGGCCCATCCAACCGCAACAGTGGGGCCAGTGAAAAGTCTTGGCAATGCGACCAGGTCTTTTTGAACGAGGTAAGCAGCCAGTTCTGTTGGCATTACTACCTCGGTACCTCCCGCTACAGGCGCATCCCGCAAAGTGTAAGGGAAGGCAGGTACGCCTGATCAAGGTGGTCACAATGCAGGTAACAAGAAGGGTGGGCAATGACCGGAAAAGGTGTAAGACTTCAACCTGGCCCTCGCAAAGGAAGGTGGGCGAGGGCCGCTGCTTGTATACAGGGTTGGGAGACCAAGTCCCGTGTGTGCGTGGTGCCATAGTGTGGTTCTGGTGGCTTCGCCAGCTGGTGACAGGTGGTGTGCGCGCACAGGGTGCGCGCGCGTTCAGGGAGCGTGTGGGTTGGGGTGCTCTTTCCTTACACAAAGCCACAAAAGCCACAGGCCTACCTCGCAGTCTTTAAAAAAGTTAACTAAAAACCCAGCGACCCATTTCGCCTTCTACTGTAATAACTAAGCAGGTCCTTATTTTAATTAATAAGCCGAAAAATAGGCATAGACCAGAAGGTTAGATATTAGTCCAATGAGGGGCTGTCACGATTCGTGACGCAGCTTAGCGGAGCCGCCAAGGGGCGCCGAACCAATCAGGGCCGTGCTCTGTGAGCTCTCCAACAGAGCACACAGAGCCAAGATATGACTTATAAACAAGTAGGCCGAGCTCTCCTTACGAGACTCGGCAAGTAAGCAATACACATTCATCTGCTTCATTACTTGTGAAGGCAATCTACATTGTGTGTATCAAGACCTCCATCTGCCTAGTTCAAGGAGCTTACCTTCCCTACGTGACGCACCCACCCAACCCACGGGTACCGCCTTGC